>CM039680.1:151741293-152391293 GCA_022537955.1 Schmidtea mediterranea | reverse complement strand
AAAACGTTCAAAAATTAAAACATAAAGGAAAATGTATGTATAAGGAAGAAAAAGAATCGAAGAACATAGAAACAGAAGATATTCTAGATCGACCAAAAACCAGGACCCTAATGTTACTATCCGGAGTAAGTACCAAAACAATGAGGATAATAATCAGCGAAAGGTTGGCTAATAACCTAGAATGGTAAAACTCGACACAAGCAGTGATACGAGCCATCAAACGATACCAAGAGAAACCGAAGGAAAGCCTCGAAAAGTCAACGATAAAAGAACCCATATTAGAGCAGCATCAATGTGTAACATGTTAGCAAAAACATGTTGAGATAATTTATACACCCTGTGGACATATAGTCACATGCGAAGCATGTGGATTAAAAGTGAATGTATGTCCAGTTTGTTGAAAACTAATCAACGGGCGGATCAAGGGATTGCGTTTCGCTGATCAATAGAAAGAGGATGAAAAAAATGTGTAAAAAGTGTAAATAGTAAATAAAACATTAAAGTATAAATAATACCTCAAAATTGTATGTCAAAAATTACAAAAATTATGATATGAATTACGATATAAGTGAAAAGAGGAAAATAACTAATGTTAACATTCAGAAATAATAATGACTCGAAACGAGATAAAAGATCAAATGACAAAGAAAGTTGAAGCAGAGAACCAAAAGCCAACAACAACAATAGAAAACCAACCAGAGCAACTAAAAGAAGCAAGAGAGGAAACAGAGCAATGGCGACAAAAGACAATACGATTAAAAGAGATGTTATTAGCCATAGAAGAAGAACTAATGAAAGAGACAATAAAGACTAAAATGATGAGAGAAAAATGAGAAAGACAGATAGAACAACGAATGATGTACCCAGAAGGAAAAGAGAAAACCTACAAAGAACGAGAAGAGGAGCTGATGAAGGAATTCATTCAAAATCAAACAAGAATCGCAAACCAAAGAAAAGAAATACGAACTCTAGAACAAGAAAAACAAAATCAAGGAGAGGAAACCTGTAGAATGCTAAATCAGAAAATAGGAGAACTGGAACAGATGCGAACCAAGTATTTGGTAGAAAAGACAAAGAGAACTAGCGAAGAACAAGCCAAAGAATGAGCAAAACGCCAAGCATTACATTGGAAAACGAAATGGTACGAGGAAAATGAGCGTGCAAGGAAAATTGGGAAGCACACGCCAGACATTATACGCAACAAATAGCAGAAGAGGAAGACCGAACAAGAGCCTACAAAGCCAAGTGGGAAGATGCAAAGATAGAAGTCAACAGACTGAGAAATCAAGGACTAAAGTTATCCAGAAGAGCAAGAGAACCCAAAGACGACAGACAAGAAAGGATGATAGTCCAACTAACGGAACAAGCGAAAAGGTGGAGAACAGAATGCAGAATATTAGAAGACGGAAACACGAAACAATGGGAGCACATAGTAAAACAGGATCATGAAATAATATTCCAACAAACTAGAATGAAGGAGATGCTACTAGAACAAGAAAGGACTCTCAAACAAAGGCAAGAGCAACAAAGAAAGACGGAGGTCAAGGAAGAATTGATCAAAATGGAAGCAAGAAAGTGGAAAGAACAATATCAAGAAGCCAAGAAAGAAATAAGACTATTGCCCAAGAAGTTACTAAATGCTGAAGATTGGGAACTATGGGAGCAAATCGAAGAACAAAAACATACAATCGATGATTACAGCAATCAGATTCAAACAATGGGATTCCACGAACGAATCAGACGAAATGCAATAAGAAGACTCAGAAAAAACGAAACCAGCCACAGGAGATCGATCAATAAGCTAAACCAGAAAGTACTGTAAACACAAAACGAATTAGCCGATGAAAAACGACAAAAGCAACAGTTGGACGAGAAACTAACGGAACTCCAACAGGATGTGAATGGACATCGAAGAGTAGTGGTATATAATGAAATCCAACTACGGCATCAACTCAAAATTAATGAAAAACTTAGAGGACAAGTTGAAGCAGAAATAAAAATGATAAAGAAATGGTATGAGGAAAACAAGCAGAACTTAAGAAAAGAAATCGAAAAGTTGAAAGCGTTAGAAAATACGCATCACCTGGAAACGCAAGTGGAAGGACTAACAGAAAATGTGGAATACTTTACCTACCTATTAGATGAAGAGTTACAGATATCGAATACCTTACGAGAGGAAGTAACCACACTGCAGAACCGACCACCAATCTTACTCGTACCTCTATATCCAACAGGAATACCAGCCCAAGTCCCAGCAGAACCAGATGAAGGATTTGGGGAGACGGAGGAAACATTTGTGTAATTAAGACAAAAAATTGTAAAAAGTGTAAAAAGATAAAAATAATAAAAAATGATAAAAACAGAAAATTGTAAAAAGCTAAACCAATGTATATTTAGTATAAAGTCGAACGAAACAGCAACTCAAATGAATCAAGAAGACGGCAAGAATAAATACGATGAGTACCAACCAATTCCTATTCAATTAGCGCAACCAATTGAACAAGAACCATTAGAGTATTACAGTAAGAAATGGAGAACCGAAAGAAAAGAACAAAAAACAACTAGTCAATACAGTGAAGCAAAAATTAACAACTAGTATGGGAGATAGCAGAGACCAAAAGAGAGAAAAACGAATATTTGAGACAAGAACTAGCAAAGATAAAAACCAGAGTAGTTCTGGAAGACTATTGGAAAATAGAAGCAGAAAAGATGAGAGAAAGCAGAAAAAGCGAACAGAGATATTTAATACTGCTGGAAGAGAGCTGTAAAGAAGCAAGAGAAATAAAACAAAATCACCAACAAACTCGAGAGGAAATTGAATCGTTAAAAGAGGAACTCCAAGAATCGAAACGAAAACTCGAGAAGCAGACATTCAACCAAATTAACTACAAACGTCAATTCAAAAGAAAACAAGCAAAAGAAAGAAATCTCCGAATACAAATAAACAACCAAAGGAGGATAATCGAGGAGAGCAAAGAACAATTAACAGAATTAACAGAATTAACAGAAATTAACAGAACGATTAATAAAAACCCAAGTCCTAGTAATGAGATTTTCAGAAAAAAGGACAAAGGAAGAGTGCAAGATACACCCACCCCCGAGAGAAGAGAAAGAGTAAAAAGGGATAAACTTCACTGTATATAGTTGAATAACATTGTAAATAAACCTAGAATAACCTAAATCTATGGACAATGATAATGGCGATAACAAAAATAAGCGTCACCGAAAACCCTTTGGAGAGATGCGAGAGAACCTACCCATTCAGAAGAGAAGACAGCACCTGCGCAGATTACAAAGAGATCTGCAGAAATCCCGAAAACGAAGAATATCAAGAAATAACTCTACAGTGTACTCAATGCCCAATAAAAGAAAATGAAAAGATAAACGACGAACTAAAGCAAAGTATCAGAAAAACCCAGCAAATGATACAGACCATTCTGAATAAAAACGATGAGGTGTCAAGAATGAAAAATGAGAACCTAGAGATAAAGAAAATCTTGGAAACAATCATCGGACAAATCCAAGAAAAAGCCAAAAAAACCCCGAGAATAAACCAATGCGCGAAATTCTAAAAATCACCTTGTCAGCCAAAAGACAACAACAGAATAAATTCCGACAGAAGTATGAACCCAATCTAACAATCCTGTCGATTGAACAAATCCTAACCATCAGTATAACTTTGAATGTCGTATTCCTGATATGCTGTCTTATCACCTGCTTAACCATAACGAAACGAAAGAGGCAAAATACCCCAATCCGAACAACGGGGAAAATATGGAATCAAATCCGAAATATCAAGAAAAGCAACGAAGCATCAAAACTCTCATGCATCTCTATCAACCAACCATGCCAATCAAACCCAACCAAAAGAGAAAACCAGCTAGAAAACGAAACCCAAGCCGTCAATGATTCGTTCGAGACCAAATTTACTATATAATAACTGATTCACATTGATTTTGAAAAACTAAACTATTCGACTTCACTTTGATTTTATTTGATCATACGTATAGAAGTCGGACCTTAAGTCCATATTTATCTTGAAGCTTACTTATAACGTAGAAACTTTTTATGTATGTGGGTATTGAGATCACCACCAGAAAGCTCGTAGACTCAAACCAGTGTATAAAAGTAAAATCTGAAAAGACTTTTGAAATTGCAGGTCGCAATTTTATGGGCCGGGAGTGTTTTATGTTGGGCCAGAACACAAACGCCCTTGTAAAGTGTTTAAATGAATCGGTAATACACAAGCAAATACAACATGCAGATTTAAAATCAAACCTATTAAAACATCAATTAACCCTACTAAAATGCGAGAAAGAGAACAATTAAATATAAAATTATAAAACACAAAAATAAATTAAATAATAACAAAGTGCAACAAGATCCGCACGAAATAAACATAAACATAACATGAAAACCCAATAATTTGACCGAAATTTGACAATTTATCAAAAAATGTGAAATTTCATAAAAATGGAATAAAAATCAAAGAATTTGAATTAGAAATAATTCAATTAAAAAATGCAAAAGAAAAATTGTCAAATAAAATTTCAAAATAATAAAATTAAGAATAGAATATACTAGAAAATCAAAAGGTCAAATTTTATTTTACTAAATCAAAAATAACACGCAAGGTTAGGGTCGTACAATAGGTATATATACCGATTCATTTCTACACAATTATGATCATTTTTTAATCTGAACCAGTTTTTACAAAACCTGAATCAATTCTAATTTAAACAACTCGCTTAACCAGTGGAGATCTTGAGATTTTTATGTGAGTGAGAGATTGTTAGACACTCTCTCTACGTCGTATCCTTGCAACCTCGAATGAGCTCTGCTTTGATTGCGGCGTGGGGTGAGAAAGTTATGATTTATGATGTATGAATATGCTAAATGACAATTATGAGGCAAAGTATATGGCAAAAATATATGTATATTTAAATGAATAGACTTTTCTGTCGAAATTTTTCCGGCCCACAGCCGAAACATACTACAAGTTATTAAAATCAAACACACAATCGAATTGTGTAAGTGCGTGTACTATCGCCAATAATTCGTGCCCGTGAAGGCTCCGGCGTGAGAACGCAAGAGCTGAAACGTCAATATTATTCCGTAAAGGGGAAAAGGGTGAAAGGGAAATAGTCTTTTGGCTGTTTCGTCGGCACTCATTTCCCGTAAACTCGACCTAAATTATTTTTCACATACGGCTAAAATTCAAACATCGAGTAGTCCAGTGGGCACTCATTAACTATAACATAAACACAAACGCACCTAGGATCAATTCAGGGAAGGTGACGGGATTCTCAATAATAAAATCGTTGCTATGATCAAAATATAAAGAAATTTTTTAAAAGTAATGAGAAACTTGTTAATGAAACTAAAATGCTATGCTAAAAATCTAAAGAATTTTGTTAAAAGTACTGAGAAACTTGTGAATGAAACTAAAATACTATGCTAAAAATATAAAGAATTTTATTAAAAATACTGAGAACCTTAGTAATAAAACTAAAACGCTATACTAAAATATAGAGAATTTTGTTAAAAGTATTGAGAAACTTATTAAGGAAACTAAGGTGCTATGTTCAAAATATAAATCAATTTTTCAAAATCCGTAAATAAATACAATCGAGATATATAGGTGTCTAGTAAGGTTAAAATCTCAAAATACTATGACCAGAATGTAGAGTTTTGATAACATTAGTGAGGGAGTAGTTAAATAAATTAAACCTCGAGATTCTCTGATGGAAAATGGAAATAGGCTGGTAAAACTACTAAAGTCATTAAATGAGTCTGTCGACTGAACTAAAACATCTGTTGGGCCAGAACACAAACGACCTTGTGAATGTTTAAATGAATCGGTAACACACATGCAAATATAACATGCAGCTTTAAATTCAAAACCTATGAAAACACCAATTAACCCTATCAAAATATGAGAAAAAAGACAATGACATATAAAATAAACATAAAAATAAATTAAAATAATAACAAAAAGCAACAAGATCCGCACGGTATAAATATAAACAAAACACGAAAATCCAACAAATTCGATCGAAATTTGATAATTTAACAAAAATGAAAATTTCATGAAAATGAAATTAAAATCAAAGAATTTGAATTAGAAATAATTCAATAAAAATTTCAAATAAAAAAATTATCAAATGAAATTAAAAAATAATAAAAATTAAGATTAGAATACACTAGAAAATCCAAAGGTCGAATTTTGTTTTACTAAATCAAAAAGAACACGCAAGGTTAGGGACAAAAAATAGGTATATATACCGATTCATTTTTACAAAATTTTAATCAGTTTTTAAAACTTGAACTAGTTTTGTTTTTTAAAAACCTATGTAAGTGTGAGTTTTATTTTTAAACTCTCTCTCCACGTCGCATCCTCGCAATCTAGATAGAGCTCTGCTTGGGTGTCGGCGTGGGGGAAAGTAGTAGTTTTATGATATTTTTCGTTTGGATCAAGTAATTGTTATGTTGTTTACTTTTAATAAATTATTTATAAATACCTAAAATTGTTTTCTCTATGGTGGGCTACTGGGTTTCATTGTTTGTTTGAATTAGCCTGTGGTTGCCCCAGTAACGCCATACAAAATGTTACTTAAACTACCACTCGGCACCCGTTGCTAAGCAACGTTGGAAATGTGTTCGAGTGGGTGGATTGTCCGCAATAAGTGAGCATTATTACTAATACTGTAATTGCTCGGACAACCCTCGGGTTCAACGAGCTGTCGTTAGAAGACCTGCGCTCGCTTTATGCTGTCCCCTATATAAGAAATACAAAATTCGTCCGGAACGGTGGGAGAGAAAACACTAGTTCGACGACACAGTGAGAGTATTCACGATTTTCCGGCGGCCATTCTACTTATAACTCTATTGGGAACCTACTATTTCTAAATTTAATCACCGTTACGATTCTGTTTATTAAAATAACAAAATAACAAAATTAATGTGTCATGTCCATCATTTAGATCGCTTTATCTAGTAGACGTGCGGCTTTGCGGCGGGCACGTTCTTTACGTCCCGGCCGGTGGCTGCTTGATGGGGCTGTTGAAGAATTTTTGGCTGATGTATCGTTGTGGGTCTGATTCTGGTAGGAAAACTGGGATGGAGCAAAGACAAGCGGATTTGGGTTCGGAGGCTCTGGTTGAGTAGTCGCTCCTCCGCCCAGCCCTTTTGAGCGGCAGTGACCCTGAGATAGAAGGCCTTCGTTTTCTTCGGGTCCGACCAAGTAGACTTGATCTGCTGAGCTTCTCGGGTTATCTGAACTATTTGGTCGAGAAGATTTGTGTTGGCGCATCACATATGAGCGAGTTCCGCTTGCAATATCTGGACGGATGTCATATCTGTAATACAAATCCTTAATTTCATCATTAACTTAAGTAAAGTAAAACTCTGATTAGTAAAACATAGGGTGCAAAAAATGAGATTATTAAAATAAATGAACAACATCTTTTAAGACTTTTTAATTCAACTAAATATGACACAGAATATTGTTTTTGTTTTCTTCTTATCCAGGAAGTTAGGGCTCCTCCAAGAATTTCCTAACCCCTTCCTCCGGGGAGTAGCCGGGGATAATGGCCACTGGACGTTTAGTGTTACGGGCCGGTCGGGCTGGATAGAGCTCTGCGATGCGCCCGACGGAGATATCTTCTTCGACATTGGCCAAATACATTCTGGCCTTGACTACATTCTGATCGACCTGCCATTGGACCCTTTCCCAATGGGCGAGGAGGTTCCGTGCGTGACTTCGGATCTCATCGGCAGGATATTGTTGGTCACATCGGATGCCGGCCCAACGGGGATCATTATCCATACCTAGCATCTGTAGGGTGGTTCGGTGTTGTTCCTTGGGTTGAAGTTCCTCGGGCATTGTTGTCGGTCGGGCCCGCTTCCAAGCCCGGCGCCATTCTTCCGCCACGTGGGCGGGGATCTCCTCGAGAAGTATTGACTCTTCTAAAATAGATATCGTTATGATTAGGTGAACCAGTATAACATGGTTTTCAATATATTCTTTATTGACAGAGGCATAATCTCTTGTCCCTCAGTTAGTGTGTTGACGTCAAGGTATCGCCTATGTTGATTTAGTGTTAGGAGGATTATCAACGTTTATCGATGGATAAGTGGTGTGGACTTAAATTTTTCGTACTTCGATGTGTAACAAATGGGTTGGATTTAGTATCTATTCATTTCTCTTCTACACAGATGTCAGCAGATCTACTCAAGTCGTCGGTGATCGCTTCATGATTGGTAATGTCGGATTCATAGACCAAAGATTTTGTTGCCGGGTTAAGACTTAGGTAAGGGAGTACTAGCTGAGTTTAAACCCAGTAATCAATTCGACATTCAAGGGACGAAAACGATCAGCAGCGTTAACTGTATGGTGGACATTCGTTAGATTACGCGTTGTTCACGGAATCCGGCGAGGGAGATGCGAGGACAGGCAGGGTACCTACTGGCGCGCCTCGAAATACATCAAGCCGAGACGAATCGGCGAGTAGAGCAGGCTAGACGATATCTGCAAAGGATTAACGAAGATATTGCGGCCGGCAGGATACCCAGCACCGACGGGTATGCCACGCAATACAATGTTTCCTATGAGCTCGACGACCCCAAGCTCCAGGAGCGAATGACTGACATGAACGTGGTAGTCCCACAGTACATCCTGTCGAGGGAGATGAGGGAGGAAGATAGAGCTACAGAAATTCACCGCGAACATTCATATGCGAGGGAACGATACATCAAGAAGAGGAGATAAGCATATTATGAACTTGATTAATGCGTATGAATTTTAATGGAATGTTTAAAATAAAGTTGTTTGTCTTCATGTTTCAGGCACCTTACTATAAATTTTATGTTTAAATATTACTTTATTTTATCAGCTTCCAGGAGGATAAGAAATAAGGATTTTCTGACGACCTACTAATAAGTTAAGAAATGATTAATCCCTTATAGTCGTAGAACCGATTTTATGCAATCTTATTTTATTTCAGAAATGAATTTTCGTCAACCACCCATCCTACAAAGGGAGTTAGACAAGGCCCAGGCAGTCAACCGGGAACTACAACAGCAGCTCCTACAACTCACCCGGGAGATCCAGCAGATCAAAGGAACTTGGATAGAACCGAAAATGGTGAAGATTGTTTATCAAAAAATGGAGGCAGCACAAAAGGGGTGGGCTGGTGAACGACAACTGACGCAAAATCTGAAAACTCAAATCAAAGGTCTGGAAACGGCCCTGTCGGCGTGTCAAGAAGGGGCAGCGGTAACTTATCCGTTAATCTTCGCCCCGGCACAGTTGGCTTACCGAGACACGATAGTTCCGGCAACACCCAAGGACAGACCCAATGCCAAAAAATTTGACATTCAATAGCACCGGGCAGAAATCCGAATCTGATAATATGGAATCCAAAAACGGCAATCCAGATCTTATCTACGAAATGAGCAAGCTACTCCTTTCTTTCATAGATCAAGTTACGGATAGAAACCAAGCTAAATACAAAAAAAGAGAATCCAGATCAAATTCAATTTCTCGACCAAACCCCCCAAAAAAAATGACAAGCAAAATTCAAAACAAATTCCGAAAGTTAAAATCTTAAATCATAAAAATGGATTTGTATGATGGAATTACATTTGAATTCTGCTGGGTAGCTTGGTGCTTAGTCTTAATTCACACATTTGTCTATTCATGAAAATGTCCGAGAATTGGTTGGAATCTTTTCTTGTATAAAGCAGTTAATATCTTAAACTTTGACATTCAGCAGCTCCACAATTGCACGTTTTTGAAACCATTTTCGATTTAAAAGATTTGCATCGACATTTGGAATCACCCGATTAATCGTATCATTCGAATTTTGACAAATATTTCCGAATTTATTGAAAATTTTGATTTGTCCAATTTAAGTATTTTTTCTTTGCCATCACCGTTATGGAGCAAATATCTACAAAAGAACTATATTATAACGTTTGTCCAAAGCCGTGATTATTTATTATTTGTCGATATTATTTATGACATAAATAGACTATTGATAAATTTTCAAAGGACTTATAATTGAAAAAATTATTTAGAGTTTTATATATTATACATTTAAGTGTTTTATTGTTAATTAATGAATAATAATGGTAAAGCACAATTGTGATTAATTATTTTTAATTTTCAACCCCAAACAATTACTATAGTTCTGTTGCTCATTTCTAAAATGAACCAGAAGAAAGTTTGGGAATATAAAAAAATAATTCATTAAATCTTATTAGATATAAACTTAATTCACCAAGACCTAAAAGAACTCCACTAAACAGTTCTCAATCTTGTACCAAATATTTGCATGTTTACACTAAAACAATGCTGAAATTAAAATCGTTCCCTGGTACACGACTTTTGTATGGTGTCAATTTTATTTTTTCTCTAATTTCCAGAAAATTTTAGATAAAAATATTGAATTTTCAAGAAATTATAAAAAATGTTTACTTTTTAGTACAACACAAAAATAAATTTTCATTGTGCAATCAAATAATTGCTCGAAGAAAACCCTACATTGTGATCCGTCCACCAAACTCCCAATTTCATAAAACGAAAAAGTATCAATAAGCACCTTACAAACAAATGCGGGCGGGATGCCCTATATCAGTCGATCCCTGAGGCTGACAACTGGAAAAAAATAACAAGCCGCAACGAATTGAATTCCGCACTAAAAATGCTTAACAAATGTACAAAAATTGAAATTTATTAACATAGATTATTAACAAAATATGAATTCTCTGTTGCAAGATTAAAGAAATCGGAATATGCTATATAAGCGATAACCTTGCCTTAATATTCCATATCAAATTTATAATAAGAAAAAACTAAAAAAATCAGAAGCCATCGATAAATTTCTTGAAACAATCAGAAAAGGTTCAAAAAATGTTATATCAAAACAAAATTAAGCCATACAAATTAAGTCAACAATTTCAGTATATCATCAAACTAAATGAAATCAACAATTTAACCAAATTAAAAAACAAATTCATTATTCATTCCATTCATGGTCGTCATGGTCATCGGCTACTTCCATTTTATTCTCTTTGACAAATGCATCGACTGCATTCATCAACGTATTCTTCTCTTGCTGGCTTTCATATTGTTTGAGAGAATTTTCAACTTTTTTAGGCGGTTCCAAGACCATTTCAGTCTTTGGTAAATCCTGAGATTTTTGAACTTCAATACACAGAATTTCTTGAATGCCTTTAACTAGATTCTGAAAATCTGATATATTCCTATGTTCATCCAACCGAAACTCATTAACTAATGTTGTAATTTCATTGACTTTTTGTTGTGCATTTTTAGGTTTCTAAAAAAGCAATTCGTATATATTTTTCAAAATAAACATTAAAGATGCAATTAGTTATATTAAAACCTTTTCGTATCACCTAAAACATTCAAAACAGAGCTTCAACTTGAAGCCTTCAAGTGATAGTTTATGGCAAGAAAAAAATGTTGAAAAACGCCATTGATTATGATTCTAATATAATTTTTATATATATATTTCAAATGCAAACAATATATTTAAGAAAGAAAAATTGGAAAGAAATACTCGCTGTTTAAATCAAATTACTTTAATTTGAGGCATAAAGACGCATTTAAAAATAAAACTCACAGTTGGCAGATTATAGAAAAATATTTAAAATTGCTAGGATTCTTGATCGTTGAAATTAGTGATTAATTGATTCTATTTGAGTAAATAAAACTAAAAAATATTTCACTTCACAAAATGATAATTTACAAAACTATAAATGACAATCGTAAACATTTGAAATAAAATGATTGTCATGTTAAATTTAGAGCTCCAATGGAATAAGCAGGCAGAGCCATCACATGAAACTAATATGTAAGAAATGCAATCGTTTAAAAGAAACGAGTAAAAAATATTTTGGTGTCGCGAAAATTATTGAATATCTTTAGTGTTGTTAACTGTAGATAAATGAGAATTAAAATGTAAATTCAAAACTTTCTGGCGCAACAGAAATAAAATTGTGTTATTATAATCATGTTTACTATAAATAGTAAATGAAAATTTGTGAGGAAAAGCAAAAAATGAGAAAGACATTTGATTTGATCAGAATTGTGCGAAATTGTATTGTAAATAACGTTTCAATTGTTGGGTCTTGGTTATTGAAAATTGAAACGTGAAGTCATAATTACATTTTATTCCTACTAACAATTTTATAAACTCAATCTAACATGTTATACATACAACAACCACTTTAAATATTAATAAATAAAGTCAAATAAGATTATACAGAGAATGGCAATAATACTAAGGGACTGTCCATAAATGACATCACGCGATTTTTTACCCCGCTCGTAGCAAAACGTTCATTCCTCCTTCAAATATGAGGTCACAAATCTTTGACCCTTAAAAGCCGTATTTTATGTTTCAAATCACTTTATTGAAATTTTAGTATGTATTTAATATAATGTTGCACTCTAATATCGTATGAGAAAACATACATTAAAAAGGTGGCCTTAGAAAGCTGAAATTAGTATAAAACTGTTGAAAAACTACAAAATTTAAGATTTGACGCCACAGTGCTTAAGCACCCCACGTCACAAATATATGGCCCCTTAGATGCGTGACGTAATTTATGGACGGCCCCAATGAATACTGGGTAGTGATACTTTCAAATTATAATCTACATTACCAGTGTTTTTTCTGAAACCGTTTCAAAAGGAATATAAAGAATTATGTTGGGTTAAAAAATATTTTCAAATTTTTTATTTACAAAAAATAAATAATAATGTAATAAAGATAAATAAAGATAATAACAAATAGTAAATATAAAACAAAATAATAAACATTAAAAAATTAAACACAATTCTTTACTAATAAATTAAACTGGCCAATAAATTTTTCATCAGCAATGGTATTAAATTCTTGGAAATTTATCACATTATACATCAAAATAAGACTGTAACATGTTTTATGAAAAACATCAAATAAATTGGAAATTAATTTTTTATTATTATTAATTTAAACAAAAATGATTTATTTATTATATTAACGTAAATCCCCATTCTAATGGAGCCCTGTGCTAAACACAGTTAACACAATGGATAAGACAGCTTTGATGACTATATATTATAAATAAATCTATCACCCGATTTTGTTATTTTTATTTTCGCATTATATAGCATTAAAACTGTGCATTCTATCACAGCATTTCATTTTACTTCACATGATCATTTCAAGGAAGAATCAATTAACTAATTACACCTGGAAACTGGAACATGATGATCGAAAAATTATTTATTAGTGAACTAGATATTTATTGACATGATCCGTACCGACAGTAGCCATTAATGTTTATAAAATATGCTGAGTATCCATATGATGGCACAGTAGTATTTGTCCGTTTGCAGATATATATCTCGTGAGACAAACTAACACACACACACACATATATATATATATATATATATATATATATATATCTTCACGAGAACAAATATTTACACGAAAACAAAAATATTTGAATGGAATGTAAATTAAATCACGAATAAATAATTTAGCTATAAGTATCAAATCTATAAAATTTCAATTTAAAATTTCAATGTCATTTATTTATTTTTGTTTGATTAAGAACTAACATTTCGTGTAAAACTCCCAAAAATACTTTGTTGCATACAAAAATTGCTTGTTTGAACCATTAAACCTGTCATTTACGTTTTTAAATTTTTGCTGTTATAGCCGCCATCGTCCTATCACTTAGTGTATAGAGTTCGCTGGCGCCATGACGGTTATAGCCGCAACCTAATTAAAGGTACTAAATTAATCAAAATTAAGTTTATTTAAGCAGAAAGAGTAAAACTATACTTCTAACATTCTAAAAATCACAAAAACATATAGTGTCAATTTTCGAACTTCGCTTGTTCCTACTGTCCGTCAACGTGTTAAAAAGGTTCAACTAAAGCAGTGGTTCCCAGCCAGTGGAAATCGATAATGCACATTATACATGTAAACAGTAAATATTATATTCCTTTTCGAGTTCATTTTTAAAAATATAACAACCCGTTGTTGGTAAATTATTATGATCAAATTATATAAAATTTGTAACTAACATAATGCCTATAAATTGTCAGATAATTTAGAAGTCAAATACAAATAGTTAGTTACAAAAATGAAGGAGGAGCAACAAGTTTATTTTTATCGTTGATGTCACCGCAACTTGACAAATAATATCAATGGATCACGGCACGGGAAAGGTTGCGAATCGCTAGACTAGCAAGTTTGACATTTTTATTACACCTAGACCTCGTTTTGTGTCGTCCTTTTTCGACACATATTTACGACGCAAAGCGAGGTCTTAGTTTATTTTCTTGTTTTTCTCAATCCTTGACTATCTATTATTGCATTATTTTGTTAATTACATTAAGATCTCGCTTCTCGCCGTCAATGTTTCGAAAAAGGACGACGCAAAACGAGGTCTAGGTGTATTTTAAATATACAGTAAATTATATGAAATAAATCTTTAATTTTTGACATTTTGTTATGAATGCTGACATTTTATTTTTACAAACATCAAAATATGATTTGTTTAAATTGTCTTTAGTGTCGATGATTAAGAAATAATTTCCAAGCGGTTTCTGCATGAATCTTTACAGTGAAAGATAAAGATCACTCACGACAATATGAAGTTGAAAAATGTACGGATGGAATGTGATTCATTGCAGGAGTTATTGGATAAATTTGAAATTATTGCACGATATCCAAAGGTGTAAAAGAGAGGTCCATGAACTACGAAACATATTGATTCAATCGGAAAAACTAAAAAAATATGCTGGAACCAATCAACAATCTTTAGCTGATCAGTTGATGCTACGGAGACTTGAAGTGGAACGATTTACAAAAAATAACTACAGAAAGAGATACTTTGCGATAAAGATTAACAACCGTCACCGATAGTGCAACTTCAGAAAAAGCACGACTTTGTTAATGATCGGAAGATTTAGAAAATCAGATTTCGAGACTTTTATAAGATAAAAGATTTGGAGAGTTGAGTGTTGAGTGTTGATAAGGCGATGTTGACACCAAGGTGTCAAGGAGGGAAGATGTTCAATTCTGATGAACAGGATGTTACTTGATGAATTTATGTGTCGCGTCTGTGTGTGCGATTTATGGTGGTTAAATTTTTATTGGTGTACTGTACACGGATTCGAGCTTTTTTTTAGATTTGCTCGGATTGAATCGATTGAGTTTTTTTGATGTTTTTTTATTCGAAATTTTTGAAATTATTGTTTGAGTGGAATTAATCAATTGGTTTTAACTGGATAAGATTTTGTACTTCTTTTTGAATTTTGATAGACATTTTGGGTTTGTTTTCGTGAAATGTTTTTTTGAATATAATTTTCATTTGGAATTGTTTTTATTTTTTTTATAAAAAATATTCAATCGTGACTACCTCACAAATTATTGGAAACGTTAAATGGATTAACTCGAAGAATGGGTTTATTAATGATGCAATGAACGATGCGATGAAGATGTCCTTAATAAATTTAAATTTATTGCTCCAACCATCACAACTTCGTAACCGGATGGTGAAGACATGTTCTTCTATACACTCAGAATGAATTATATGCAATCAGTTCTCTCTTTCAATGCGTCTGGTGTACGACAGTCTATGCGCGCTGCCTCGTCAAATTTGCAGAATGGATTTGGCTGGAAAAGGTTTGAACGATTATTTAATGTAATTCTGACAGACCGAGATTACAGTTTTACAACTACCGCTGAAAGAGAAAATTTTGAGATATTAAAGAAAAATTGTGTTATATTGCTTTTGATTTAAATGAACCATAAATGCAAAATCTTCATCGTCACGTGAAAGGTTATGAACTTTCAGGTGTAAAAGATATTGCTATGAAAAATGAAAGATTAAAAGATGACATTAAACAATGATCATTGATCATAATATATTAATTTTATAAAATACAAAAAATTAATTAATTTTATTGGTTAAAATTAATTAATATTAAGTTTTAAATAAAAATAAGTGGGATTTCAGTTTAATCATTTTAAGACTACGAAACATAAAATGACAAATTCGGTGATTGGCGTCAGCGGTAATAGTAACATAAGAAATTCAATAAAAAATATTAAATAAATTAAATAAGACATACCTGAATATTATTATTAGAATTTTGAGATTGAGTCGATGCTTCGCCTGTTTCTAAAGATATCTGAAAGAATAACAACTAATATATATTTATCAAGTTACAAAAATTAACTAAAATTGGATCCACATCAATTCCACTCATCCAATCTTCAATAGATAATGCTGGAACTCTACTTGGTGTTGGCGGATAAACCTCTTCACTGAACCCTTGCTCTCTTCTTGGACAAATTACTGGAATAACTTCACAAAACCCATTCGCATAAAATTTGAATAAGCGTGTTAATTCATTAGCAGCGACATTAACTCCTAATTTAGGCATGGCAATGACTCCATTTTGAGGTTTAGCGCTTTGATAACCGCATAAATATTGAATCGTTGGCTTTGGATCATAAACTACTTCAAAGAAGCTCATTGTAGAGTCTCCCTGGATTTATTGAAATTGATAATGAAATAATATCCAAAAATTTAAACTTTTCCCCAAACATAAATGACATTTATATCGGCATCATATATAGGATAGAGCACCCCACTGTTGGTATCCAAATCTATCAGCTCTATTGGGTTTGACAAATCGTTCTATTCCGATTTAATATTTTAGAAAATTGTATAAATTTTTATTTACTTCATCCCAAAGAGCGTATTCTCTTGTTGTGGTAGCTGAGTAACCAGTTGAGAATATTAAACCGTGTTTAAGATAAACAGTATTCTGCCGACGGGCTTTTTTATGAAGCATGGCTTCCTAGATAATAAAAACAATCATATTTTCAATGATAATTGCAAATATTTCTAAAAATCAGCAATTTGTTAGTTTTATTAAAATAAAGATATGGTGAATTTTTATTAATTAGAAAATATAGCACTTACTTGTGTTATTGAATCAGTTGAGCGCAGGTCAATTATTCTTGTTATGTGACTATTGTCTGTACAGACAACCTTTGATCCATTGTAATTGAAAGATAGAGAGGTTAAGTAGCAATTGTTTAATTTTATATCAATAAGTTTGTCCATTGTCGTTGTATCCCATAATATTAAATGAGTGTCAGCAGAAGACCCAACTCCTGCAAATTTGCTACCACCTAAATTAGCCAATAATAAATATTGTCGAAATCTGGGAAATATTAATATTTAAATATATTCTCTAATATTATCTACAAAATATGACTATGAATCAGATTTATTTAAGGTATTCATATTCGAATTTTGTAGAAAATATAATGTCACTTATAAAGAAATCAGAGGTGAAAAACAAAAAAAGTCCTTATAATATTCTCTAATATTTAATTTTTAAAAATTAATTCACAGATAAATATTCTAGTTTATCAATCAAAAGTCTGTAAATAAATATAGATCAATGGTGAAAGAGGTGAAAGATATTAATGTTAATTTTATTTTAAATTTCATGCAAATTTGGTTATAAACAAGAATACTATTATTTTATTATATTATCATTATATTTTATGACCACGCAACGCAGCTGTGATAAAATCAATAAATAAAACTGTAAAACATATTATACAATAACATTAACACCACATGCTGTAACTTCAGACTCAAGTATTATTCTAACTTTCAACAATTGAATTTTTAAAAATATATTCAAACTATTCAAAAAAACACACAATGGATAAGCTAAAATGAACATTGAGGAAACTATGATATGGAATATTTAACCAGTTAAATATTGAGATACCAGACCACAACTTTCCCGAAAAATTAGCAAATCATTGCAATCTCGATTAACAAGAGATTAAACTTTGTTATATTATATTCAAAAATCATGAAAATTCTTACATTCAGAAACCCATATAAAAATTGCCTTTGTCAGTTTCATTGAAAAAAATATTTTATTTAATTAGCTTTAAGTTTCATATTTAAAAAGTGATATTATTTTATAAAAGAAAACACTAATCCACAAATATATATTCAACTACAATATATTTCGACAGCCTCACTGTCATCGTCAGGTAGTTTTCAACTTAAAGCTATATTGATTTAAAATGTCTTATTCAAACAATTTTTTTCATTTAAATTTTAAAAATTATTTCCATTAAAAATATAAAACTCATTCATAACCAAGATCTAAACACCATCTAAGAAAGACCTGATGTCTACCAATAAACACGATTATGATCCTAAAATGTAAACACAAAAACAAAACCTCACCCTCTAAAACACACAAAACTAATTCAAGCATTGATAGTTTTTCATTCATTAAATTTATACGTTTCTTCCTCAATTTCGAAATCAATCTGTTAAACACTGGAACAAACGAAGTAAAACTTTCAAATTGATTAAAAAACAACATAAAAATTGCTTTGAATTAATAAAATAAAACACCTATCCGCAAATATATATTGTAGTGGAATATATATTTATGGATTGCTGTTTTCTTTCATTTAATTCAAAGCCAATTTTCTGTGGTTCTTCTAATCAATTTGGATGTTATTGTAGTTTGTATTTATAAATATATAAGTTATTATTTATTTACCATATTATGATTCTATCTATTTATATGCTGTAAATGAATTTTTAAAATTTTTAATTTCCTTTTTTAAGAGTTGCCATTTTTTTCATTACAACTTTTACAACCCGGAAATTCAAAAACAGTCAAAAACAACCCTCTAATCCTGACTATATTCAATAAGAATCGAGATATATAAAATCTTTTTAATTGAAGAATAAGATTTAAATAAATAAATTTTAAATTCTATCGAATGCGGAGTTTTGATAGTTGCAAAAAGAAATATAAAAAAAGGAATTCAACTAATATATAATTTCGGTTTCTTCGAAATTTTCTTATTTACAAATTTTTGCAAATTTCAAAATTCATGTAATTAAAAATTCTATTTAAATAAAAATATTATTCGAAACTAGTTTATGTCTAAAGTTATCTGGCCATCAAATTTAACTATCTTAATCGAACTAGAAATAAGCCTGAAAAATAGTCTTGCAACGATACGACATTAATAAATGTACATTTTACCTGCAGTTGACATTTGAAATGTTAGGTCTATATTTTAGGTAAGATATACGCGTAGAATAATATACACAATAACGGCATAACGAAAAAACTATTCATAAAATATTAAAAATCGATTACAATATAGCGAATGCTACTTTCCAGGAGCCCAATAAATTGGGGTTCCCTGCATTCAAATAACCAACACTAAATTTTTATATTGATGATGGTAATAATAGTATATAAAATTGGCTAATAATCCTTGGGATAAGAAAAATATCTTTAAAAATAAAAAATCAGAAAAATAGAATTTCAAATAATTTTTAATTTCGACATACAGACAAGTAATATACCCGAAAACGTAGCATTTGAAATTTTTATATATGTAAATAAAAGTATGCAAAATTCTAATATTTTCAAGTGTGCGCCTAAAAAAATGAAATTTAAATAATAAACACGCAGATAAAATTTTTATTGATATTTTATCTCTCACATGAATTTTTTATATGAAATTATTTTTAAACTATTAGAAATAGGAAATTTTTTATTGTTAACATTAAAAATTATTAACTTTCGGTACGAAACTGAATTCATAAATTTATGCCGAAATATTTTAAAAAAAAGTTTTAAAAACATTACTTAATAGGTATCAGTAAAACAAAGTTTTTAGCTCAATAGGATTGTTTGTTATTCAATATATTTCAAATCATACCCTAGTTAAAGCTATAACATCTGTTATATAAATTATTGTAGGTGAAATTTACGAAATTCACCTACGCATTATAATACTAAAACAGAAAATGCACTAACATAATGAATATAAATAAATAAACTAATGAAAATGTCAGGTAAAAATAACGCAAATAATTAATTCAGATTTTTTATAAATTTAAGCCTTTGTAACACTCACCTGATAATTCAACTTTATTACAAGTTTTTACACTTCTAATTTGTAAACTTATTTATAGCTGTGTATAAATATCTTTTAATTTAAGGCGTGACTAAATCCATAGAGAACATTCGGCTAAAAACGAGACAATAAATATAGTTTCACATCCATTAGTTTTCCATCTGTTGTAACTACTTAACATCTTGAGAACTTTAAACAATACCAAACATTATCAACACTTCATATATTATGATTAAAGTATCAACAAGAATTATCGTAAAAATTTGAAAATTTCTTATTACTACAATTAATTTACATAAAATTACAAATTATTGATCGACTTAATAGAAAATCACGTGATTTCCAATAATAATTCTAAACAAATACACAACTCCCCCCGAAAACTAATATTATAATTTCATAGGTTTCTCCTAAGAATATTTAAATTTCAATTAATAGTTTTGGTTCAAAATTCAATTATCAAAATGTTTACTAATGTTTATTTTATGTAACATTAATAAAATTGCAAATTATAGCTGAACTTACATGAAGTTAATACTGCATTTCCGACTGTTGGATGCCAAACTGCATTTAATACTGAGCCACAATCACAATTCCATTTTAATTCCGCATCATCCGTGCTAATAACTTCAGAAACCCCACCATCAGGTATTCGAATTAAATTTATTTCACCGTTTAACTGACCAATAAATAGTAAGTCATCATCACGGGGACACCATTCAATACATGTAGGAAGACTAATTGCTGCTTTAATTCCTTTTGGATCTGCTTCTACTCTTCCAACCTGGAAAAATTTTACAAACATAAACTTAACATATTAGCAAATTACTATTAAGTAAACTTAGCATTTAAAACTTATTCTTAATAAATAAATTTATATTACAAAATCAATAACCATAATAATTTAATATTTCATTTAGTTGAAAAATAGCTTACTTCTTCTAATGGTCTGATCATAACATCTACTGTGGAACAATTAATCAAAACAGCTAAATATTTTGGATTTACTGCTGCAAGTGGTGGTTCAGCTCCTTTAACCTTCAATTTTATTTGATCAAAACATTGATCCTTCTTCTTGGGATCACCGTAAATATTTTTAAATTTTGAATGTCTTATAGCAAACATTGAAAAACTTCAAAAAATTAATAATGATTATTCAAATAAGATACAGTTTACTTATACAGTAAATCGATGCTACTCATTCGAATGCTATTGGCTAATTTTCATTACAAACAATCACACATACAAAATATGACCTAATTTTTAAAAATCTATGTCAAAGTTTTAAATGAATCATTTAATTTGATGCAATTCTTATAAATTTATAAATTTTACAATCTTTGTTTACTAAATTCAACAAACTTCCTAATTAAATAATTGAAAACGAAATTTTTTAATCAATAATTTTCAATGAATTATCACAAAATCGAAACGACAAAATGTTCATATTTACAGTAAAATCAACAGACACAATATTTCCAATAATGTCCATTAACACCAGACTGAATTTGAAATTCATTCGAAGTGCTGATTTGATTTTTATTAACTGAGAGATTTTTCGAGCTGAAAATTTCTGATTGTAAATTTTTTCAGAGAGGAATTTGCATGAACCGACGCACAGATTTTCCGGATATACCGTTCGTATTTCTATCAGCAAGAATCCATTGACACTCTCAACTTGATTACTGCACGGAAAATATTTGATAAAATATAAACAAACAATAAATAGTATTCATATTTGATAATTGGTTGTTAATATCGGTGGTTTTCGTTTTCACGTTTAATTATTAAATGTTCCGGAAGGATTTGGTTTCTTGACTCCGCGCGCCTATTTGGTTATGCAACAACGAATTCCCTTGATCAATAAAATGAATTGAGCAAGTTTACCAAAGGTAAACTACTCAATAACATTCTGTTGGGGTTATTAGTTGTCGATGGAATGTGAAATTAATAATTATTGATCTGACTACGAAGCGTCTTAATAATAACAATTAATTTGGGAAGAATAGCACGTTACAATACACTTTGGAACACGCAACAACTTCACTGCTGCTTTTGGTTTTAACACTTGGTAAAATTGATTTAATTGCTCTCTTGAAATTACTCGAAACTACCGATAATGACTTTACAAATTGAAATACTTTTTTATTTTAACACTCATTTCAACAATAATCTCTAGTTTCTCTTTAACTTGTGTTGTTATACTCTCATTACTCTCGTTGCTCCTGTTTACTCTTTTGTATCCTTTTAACTTCTCCTTTTCTTACTCTGCTGAACCCAATCTGTGTTTCCCTTTTATACGTTTACGAAATTCTGGTCTAATTGCTTTCCAAAAGCACAATTTACTAGACCGGTTCTTGGGGTAATTTATTCTGAATCAAATTAATTGTTTTATTTTATCACCGTACAGCTCGGCTCTCTACACATCTCGGGTATCCCATTAGCCCAGGCTTTCCATTAGTGGATTAATTAATTTTCATTAGTTTGTTTTTCTCTTATAACTTTCTCTAGAGAGCCCTCACTAGATTTTTATTACTATATTTGGGTTTGTCTTATGATTCGACGCTCAACGATACCCGTTTCCTCAGATCAATAATTATTTTCAAATATTATAAATTTCAGTTATTTTTTTCATTTTTAGTTTTCCGTGCTTTTGTTTTATTTCCATCACTTTTTATCAATACCAACACACATTATCTTTTAATTAAGATTCATCCTCGAATACACTTATTAATTTTTTCATGGAATCAAAATTTGATCTGATATTAACTAATTTAATACGGCATGAGATGCGGGCGCGAGGAAGTTTAAAAATGCAACACACATGGCGTCAACCAATGCACATGGAGATTTGAATTGAAGACCTGATAAAAGAATTGATAAAAGCAAATGTAATTCAGCGTTGTAAGAGCTCTTGGAATGCTACATTAGAGATAGTAGGAAAGAAAGATGGAGCCATCAGAATGTGTGCAAACTATTGTGGATTAAATGATATAGCGGAAAAGGAATCTTCACGATGCCTAATACCAAATGTTTACTGGACAGTCTCGTGGGTCCAAGAATATTCTCGTAAATGTATTTAGGTCAAGATATGATTGCATTTAGTACAAGAGCAAGACAATTCTGCTTCAATAGGCTACGATTTGGATTAGTAATAGCTCCTATAACATGTAAGCAGTGTTGGAAGAAATGCTATTCAAAGGTGTAGTAGTTTACTTAGATTATATTTTGAGGATAAATCCAGAAAAATGCGAAATCAAACAGCAAGAAAGTTGAAGAAATCGAGAAAATAAAAGTACCAACATGTTTGAAACAGGTAAGATCGTTTTTTTCCGAATAAAGAACTACTACTGCAGAAGATTCATCAAAAACAATGTCAGAATCTCAGAACCATTAAATACTGCAACATCTAGATATGACAAAGATATGATTTGGATTAAAGCTTTCAAACACTGAAGTAAAGGTTGTGAAAGGCGCCTATTCTCGAATATTCAAGAGAAGGTAGAATATTTATCTTAGACACAGGCGCTAAATAAATTTATGTTAGCTAATTAAATAAATGGCAAATGAAGGTTTTGCTGTAAAGAATGTATTATATTAAATGATAAAATTCTCGATAATAAGATAATTTTCTAAACGATATTTGCCGTGGTAATTATAAAGGGATTAAATAAATTTTCTGAACAATTTATATCTCCAGTTTAACATTGAATGAAGAAACAGTATCACAAACAAATCAGTGATACTCTGCACAAATATTTGAAACTGTATTTTTATAATTTCTATCAGCTGTGAAACTAAGGACGAAGCAGAATCTCTCAACGAAATGATTTCTGAAGATTTGATTATGGTTAATGTATACAAGGACAGAGTTTAAAATTTGTTCGGATTAGGGTCCAATTGATGTAGTAACTAAAGAGTTGAATTAAAGCCTCGTACTTATCGACGTTTGATTCATAGATTGAGAGGACCATCCGATGTTCCACTCACAATTCTTTTATAATGCTCGAATTTATATTCGCCATAATAAACACTATATAACCATATAGGCAGGATATTTTTCACCTTCCTTCAAAGAAGTTTCTGGCCTCCAAACACACCCACATACATATAAATATATATAAATATGGATTTCTGTAAAGAAAAGGAGAGATGAAAACAAACTGCTAAAATTATTAATTCTAACTCTCAATTAGAAATCTCTAAAAGAACAATGATGAAAAGAATAGAATTGACATACTAATAAGAAAACAAGAAACTAGCACAAATTTGGATTTAAACAATTAAAGTGACAACCAAAATTTATCGATTCAAATAAAAAATTGTGATATGTGAAATTTATCGATTTTCGAGAAGCTCTTTCGTGGATTATTATTAATGTTTTCTTTTCATTCTTCAGAAATACATAAAGATCTATGGTAATTATTTACGATTTCCCAATAAAATTTGCATATATTCTTTCTTTATGTCCACAAAAATGAGTCATACTTAAAATAGAGATTTCGGAAATAATAAATATTTCCATTCGCCATATTTTTAAAAATAATTTATGCGAACAAAAATTTGAAAATTATTATATTTCCGACATACTGGTAAGTTTGTGTGTTTCGAGTGATGTAATGTTATTGATTTTTGTAAGATTATAGAAACGGTTGTATTTTGAATTCGGGTGTATACAAGACGCGCGTAACTCGGAATACATAAATTTGCCAGTAATTTTTAAGGTTTATAAATACTGAAATTTGAAACTATTAAAAATAACAGACGAGGACAATCTATAATTACATTTAAATACAAAAATTTACTTGTAAATACGAAAGGCCGATTTTGTATGAACAATATTAGCAGGTGATTGAGTTAACCATCTTGAAAAATATTGTGAAGAAAATATTCGAGAACAGAATTAATACTTGTGATAATTTAGCATTATTATGTTGTTGTCTGTCCAAAAGCACTGACCAACATGTCCGAGACTTTTACACCGAGAATATACAAACTTCTCTACATGTATTAACTAATTTTAAATCCCTTTAAAACGATATTTTTTACTTTCTTTTTCTAAATTATACAAATCTCTTCTTTCTAAGCTTGACTTTTTTCGCTAAAATAAGAAAAAAAATCTGTTTTATGATTCATAAATTATTCAAATCTAAATAAGAAAGGAAAACTGGTCAATAAAGAGAATAATCTTACAAATTTTCAATGCGTCTGTAGTTTACTTATGACACTAATCCCCGTGGGATATTTGGCTTTAAAAACTGATGTTTTTGTAATACCCCATAATTTTTTAAAAAAATTTTTAAAGTGTTTTTTATTTATCTTTTAAAAACCTAAAATTATTACACTATAGACAGGGAGTCCTTTTGTTATCCTATAAAACAGTCATGATTCTAACTATTGTTCAATTGCATTTGAAGACTGACTTATTCGATATGGATGTTTAGACGAAATGTGATTTTATTTGTTTTATAAAAATTGTCTGTATCTAATTTTTATTTTTCTTCCATCATTTAACACTGATAAAAAAAGCCTAAATGAATTCCCTAGATAAAAAGCTTTTTTTGTATTAGGATATTGAAAGTGACAAATAATAATTATTAAAACATTAAACTAAAATTAGTAATATCTAATTACTATAAATAGTAATTATGATTAATAAAATAAATAATAAGAAACATAACGTGATGTCCAGTGCAAATTCCAATAGGAGGTTTCATGATAAAGATTCGTCTTTTTTCTTGCCTCAAAACCAAGCATTGCTAACTGATTTGGTGTCCAGTGCATCAGGATAAGTGTATAACAGTGATAACTTGACACTGTTTTACACTTACCTGGCACAAAGAGAAATCTGAGCGCCTCCCACATAGTAATGATGAGAGCCATTAGCTCGAAACTAATATACTATTGGGAATTGCACTGAACATCACGTTGTTTCTTATTATTCTTTCATTAGAATCAAACATTCGTGAATAAATCAAATCAATGTTATTAAATATAATATTTCGGTCAAAGTTTAATACACTGTAAATTAAACAGTGTCTAAGTGGTAAATTTTAGGCCGTAAAAGAACAAATTTTTGGTAACTATTACTTAGTAAAACTTAAAGGAATGCGAAATAAACAACAATTAAACAGTTATGTAAAAAGTTAAGGGATTATTTTGATAAATTTGCAAGAGAATCTTTTTAGGATATCTCCGATAAATGATAAATATTTACGAATCTTTTCTTTTGAATTTGTCATAATTAAGGTATTCCTCTCCATTTTGGACTATTACAACCAATAAACTATTATAACCAATTGTTTTAATCATCTACAATCCGATTATTCGCTATATCGCATTTGATTGGACAATTATTGCATTATTAATTATAATCAATATATCAACCGGTTTATAACTACATATGGTGATTATATTTGGAAAGAGATCTTTATTTAATTCTACGAAGTATTATAAATTATTATAAAAGAACTGAAAGATACTAATAAAAATACCACATCAAAATACGATAGAACTAAAAGGACAACCTAGCTAATTTTCAGACAAAGATAAATGTAATCAATCTTACCAACTTTGGTAAACATAATTGACAATCTTTATCTCCGACTGAAAAGGACAATACGATGTTAATATCATCCCCGCCCCTGTTCATAATCCCGATGTTGCTATGACCCATTCCAAAACAGTGACACAACTCATGAAGTATAGTGCCTAAAGCTGTACTGAAATTACTCCAATAAAATCCACGAAAAGCACTGTCATCCATTAGTAATGCCCGATCGACTTTACAACAATTAATCAAAGAATTTGATAGCTGATTTAAATTTTCTGGAAAACAATAAATGTTTCCAGTTCCTAAAAGGGCTAAACCGTTTGATCCGAGAGCGCTATATCCTTTTGTTAATTTAATCACATCTTCATGACAGGTTGGAACTTTGTTTTCATTTACTTTATACTCCGTGAAGCTCATAAAAGCAATCCATTTCGTATTGACCACTTTTTCAGATTTCATTTGAGTTATTTCTTTAGCAAAATAGTGCCACAGTTCTTTTTCATTTTTTGATAAACATTCATCCGTTGTTAGTTTGGATTTGAAAATATCAACACCTTGCTTCAAATTAAATGTTCGCTTTTGAAATCCATTTTTAAACAATGATTCGGCTACAAAGCACTGAACAAGTTTAATTGACAAAAGGATTCGATTTATATAAGTTTCAATGCTTAAGTTCGTATTACGAAAAAAACTTGATTTTGTATCTGAACATGTTATTAATAATATTTCAACGCTGTTATAAAAATGTTCTTGTAAATATTTTAAACAAATTTCTATTGAGTTGTGTAAGCAACTCAATTTTACAATGTTTTCTCCAATATTCAATTCACAAAAAACTTTGAAATATCCAAAAATAGTCAGTGGCCACACTGTACGGATATCTGAAGTTAGATTTAATACCTCTATCTGATTGCAAAAACAAAATGGCTTAATTTTGCCATTTATTTGAACAAGTGAATAATAAAAAATATCATTTTGTGAAATATTTTTAACAATTATCATTTAAACATTATAATATTTACTGAATAAGGTTTGTATTATTAAAACAATAGGATTTCATTCTAAAAAGGTTTTAGTACAATAATTTTTAGCCAAATTAAATAAATAAAACAATTAATTTGAAAAAAATAACTAGTAAAAACTTTTTAAAATAGATTAGTTATCTATCTATCTATATATATATATAATTCAATGTATGTCTGTCTGTCCATCTGTATGTCCTGTATGCATTACTACTGTTGGGCCAATACAAGATTTTGTTTAAATGGTGTTGGGCCAGAACACAAACGGCCTTGGAAAATGTTTAAATGGATCGGTAACACACATGCAAATTGGTGGGTTACAGGGTTTCGTTATTTGCTTATCTTCATGGTTGCCCCAGTAACGCCATACAAAATGATGCTAATCGCCACTTGGCACCCGTTGCTAGGCAACGTTGGTAATGTGTTCAAGTGGTGGATTGTCCGCAAAAATTGAGTATTATCGCTAGTACTGTAATTGCTCGGACAACCCTCGGGTTCACGAGCTGTCGATAGAAGACCTGTGCTCGCTTTTGATTCTTAGGTCCCATTATTCTCCTATCTCCTTCAAATGTTAACCTATACTCTCATATCATTCATTGTTATGTCTATTCTCATAGTCCTTCTTCTTGTTGTCCATGTCGAAGACTTTTCTTTGGCCTGTACACCCTTTGTTATGTTAAATACACCCACATTATATCTTTCACCCTTATCCCTATTATCACTACAATGTTTCCCATTAATATTACTAGCATTATCATTGTTGCTATTATATGTATTACCCTTATTAATTGTTACTACTAATACCTTTATTAATATTTTTATAGCTATAACTACCATTATATTTATTGTTATTGTTACTATGACTATTACTATTATTATAATTGTTATCATAATTATTATCAATCATTACTACAAATACCATGATTATTATTATTATTACCATTATTATTATTATTATTATTATTATTATTATTATTATTATTATTATTATCAATATTATTATTATTATACCATTACCCTTATCACTATCGCTACCATTATTAAGATTTTGTAGGGATCCGTCCTTATTCCTCAGCGTTAAAAATTGTTTATTGATATACAACATTAGCCGTAGTCCATTTATATTTTTCGGTTTTCGATAAAGTATCTTTGTAAATAAGAAAATTTGAGCAGCGTTCCGCCCTTATTTTACGCATTCCATTTTTGCGTTACTATTTTTGTTAAGTATTTGAATTAGTTCGGAAAATTTGAGCAGCGTCCCGCCCATATTTTCCGCCTCAACTCAAATTAAATTTATTTAATTCTTATTAAAAACATTATTTTTCATGATTTTGGTCGTCCGGATTAATCTTTTTCCGATGGTCATTCATTTTAACTGTTGCAATGATTTCGCAATTTTCCCCGCTACCCATTCCCTCTTTTTGTCCTTAAGATCTATTTATGTTCATTTCATAGTTAATGAGTGCCCACTGGACTACTCGGTGTTAGAGATTTTGAGCCGATTGTTGTTAAAAATTTATGTCAATTTTACAGAAAACGGATGGTGAAGGAGCAGCCAATAAACTACTCATTTACCCTCCAATTTCACCTATGTACGGATAATATTGACGTTCCAACTCCTGCGTTCCGCACGCTGAGCCTTCACGGGTACATATCATTGGCGATTTTCCACGCACTTACATGCATCTGTACTATGTAGATTTTGCTTTCTTGCGTTATGTGTTGGCTGTGGGCCGGAAAATAACAAATAATATTTTACCATAGCATTTGGAATAAAAGTTTCGATGCACTAAGGCTCTAGATATAAAATATTTATTCAGCATATTACATCGGCTACATACATTTGAAATTCATTGTATCCATTCCATAAAATTTACTTCGAAAATCCCATAAATTTAATTCGATAAATCATCTATAAATTCAATTGGAAAACAAAATTATCCATAAATTTAATCTGAAAAATCATCCATAAATTCAATTGAAAAATTACCCACAAATTTGATTCAAAAAATCATCCATAAATTCAATTGGAAAAACAAAATTATCCATAAATTCAATTTGAAAAACAAAAATCATCCATAAATTCGATCTGAAAAGTCGTACATAAATTCAATTGAAAAATTACCCATCAATTCCCTTCGAAAAAATCAATTTATAATATTGCACCAGTTGAGAGTGATCGTGTTCAGGCAAAACACTTACCCGTGTTAATTACATGAATGCACGGCTCTCAACCAGTTATACAACCAGTTATACAGTTCTATAATGAAATTTTTCCTCTGAAAAATAAGACTGAAAATTTGTGAAAACACAACGGTATTTATACCTATAATTTGGCCTTAACCTTGCGTGTTAGTTTTATTGCGATTAAACAAAATTCGACTTTGAAATTATTTATGTTATCTAAATTAAATTTTTATTTATTTCTTAATTTAAATTGGTAATTTATTTTTAACATTTTTAATTAAATTTATTCATCCAAAAATATTTTATTTTTATTCATTTAATTCATTAATTTTTAATTTTATATAAATGGTCATTTTACGGTCGAATTTTCTTGTTATTATGTTATTTTTTATGTAAATTTCGTGCGGTTCTTGATGCGTTTTGTATTTATTTTATTTTATTTTTATGTTTTTGATTTTATATTTTTTTATATTCTCTCAGATTTTAAAGTGTTTAGTTGATGTTGTATCTTATATTTTAAGTTATCTTGGTGCTGGGTTTTCGTGCTGTATTACCGATGCATTTAAACAATTCTCAAGGCTATTGGTGTGCTGGCCCAACATAAAACACTCTGGGGCCCGTAAAATTGCGACCCGCAATTTCTTAAAGATCTAAGCTATGAACTATGCAGAGTTTACATTTTCCATTCAATTGGGTCTACGAGCTACATGGTCGTGACCTTAAAACCCACATGCATAAAAATAATCATACAGTATACATCAATATACGGATTCCAAGATGAAGTGAAAGAGGACACACAGTCCGGTCATGATCACACATAAAGAATAGTTAATAGTCTAAGAATCATTAGTTCATTGTTAATCATGAGTTCAATATTCTGTCACTTGAGTATTCGTCTCGTTGATGCCTTGAGTTTCTTGGTTTCTGATTGATTACTTTCTTCAGCAGGTTCTGATATTTTGACGATTCGATATCTGTTGTGCGATTTGACTTTGAGATTTTGTTTAGTTTGGGGAATTTACTTCATCAGATGCCGATTGTTTGGAAGATTGGCAGGCTTAGTTAATCTCAGATAAGAAGAATAGATAGAATGTTTAGTTCAAGACTCCTTTTTTGCTGGTTTATTTAGGGTTTTGAGTTGTAAATTGACATTCTAATTTTCGTTTGTTGATTTTTTCTTTGCATCTTGAACTGGGTGGCGTTCAATTGGATTCTGTGGATAGCTGACCCTTTATCATATTATCTAGTCTCGATTGTTTTATGATAATTGATCGGTTCGGGATTATTCATGATTCTTTGAGGTTGGTCTGAGTTTCTTCTTTTCAGTTATCAATTTTGGCTTTTTGTTCTCGATTTTCGGTTCTTTTTGTTATTTTGTAGGGTTTCTAAAGATCATTCATGATTATTTTAATATTGTTTCCTTGGTGGGTGTTTCCTTTTCTATTGACTTTCGATTTGATTTTCTAGAGTTCTGAGGAATTGAACGATCCGTTTTTCTTGTTTTAATCCTTTGATCATTGGGTATAATAGGAATTGATCCGTCCGTGATTGGTATTCTTTGGGGTTTCTCATATCTCGGCATATTTGCTACAGGTAATATTTTGCATCGTTTGATTGATTGGGGTTTTTTTCGACATCTTTCTAAGGGATGTTAGGTTGTACATATGAGCTTATTACTGCTATCCTCCTTCTCATCGCCAATATCAGGCTGCTTTCGAATTCCTTGTTTTTATAACAATTTTCAGGTTCCTTTAATAGGGTTTGTTATTATTTTCTCTTGATTTTGGGAAGTTGTTTGACTTTCTGTTTCTCTCCTTTCTTTATCTCTGTTGCTTTTATTACCGTATCTGGTTTCTCGTTTTTGTGATTGGTATTAACTTTATTTTGACATCATTTATCTTCTTTGTTTGTCTTTACTACGATTTGCAAGATTCTTTCAATATTCCATTTTGATTGGCTGCACTTAGTAGTTCAGCCTCATCATCTTTCGTCTTGTCGTTTGTTGGCATTGCCCTTTGCCTTCTCTCTTTACTGATTTGATTTATCTTTCTTGTTGTCGGGTTTTTGATTGTTGGGTTGTTCTTTGATTTTTTCTCTGGTCCGTTCTTTATTTGTATCCGGTGTTGAACTTCAGTCATGTTTGAAATTGCTATTTCCGTAATATTCATTTTGTCTCGTTTGGCTGCATCTAGTTTCACTTGCAATTGGACGTCTTTCTTGCTCTTTTCCTGGCTTTAATTTTGAGTCTCTTCCACTCTTTTGCTACATTTGTTTCTTTGTCTTTTTAGTTTTTCCATTTATCTTTGTTTTTCAATTATCTAACTGTTTGTTGTTATTCGTCAGTTTCGCATTAATTGATTCAGTTTTTTGTTAAATTATTCTCCCTCGTCTTTTTTGTTGACTGACTTGGTATTTCATCTATTTCTTCAACGCTTTCGTTTCGTGTTGATACTTCCTTTACTATTTTGTTGCTTTATCTTGCTCCGATCGTGGATTTGTTATCGTTGTTTCTCATTTTCGTCTTTCATCTGATTGTACTGGATTTTCCAAGTTTTAAATTGCACTCCAAGTCTACTCTTGTCTCTGATTTCCTTGATGGCTTCTGTAATATTGCATCACTTGTCTTTCTCATTCCGCTTTATTCGTTGTCACATCGTCTGATTTTTAATTTGTTTTCGCTCTTCGACTATAATATTTATACACTACTTTTATATATTATCGGATATTATTATATTCATTCCATATAATATTTATACACTACTTTTATACATTACTATATAAACATATCTATTATATAAATTATATGCACATTTCTAACTATTTATTACTTTATCTCCAAAGGGTCTACGCGCAAGGTGCGTATCCCTCCGCATCTCTCATCAATTACTGGATATATATCGATCTCACTTGGCCACTGGAGTGGTGAAATTAGTGACGGTGGTCGTTGCGTCCATATCATACTTGGGTATTGGTTCATATTTTGACTTGCTTTGTTCTCTCGATTTTGAATTTTCTGTGAGTCCATCATTTGGTTCATACAGATTTTGTCTGTGTTTTCTTCATCTTTTGATCTTTTCTGATCGTCTACGTTATTTGGCTTTGATTGTTGTCCTATTTCTTGGTAGGCTACTGAATTTTGCCTTTTATTACTCTCTCGGTTTTCTCCCTCTTTGTTATCTTCTAGGCTCTCTTTTATTGTCCATGAATTTTATTTCTCCTCTCTTTAACAGGGCTTTTATCGTCCTTGGTAATGCATACCCGGAATTTATTGCTCTTTTTTGTAATATATTTTCATTGCTTTCGAATTTGTTTACGTCTATGATTTCGTTATCAGATTTTCTTTTTCTCCACTTGATCAATTTTGCTGCTGCTTCATCGTATCCTCTCCCGATTGCTCCAAGAATTGGGTTTAAATTTTGTCCTATTACTTCGATGTCTTCTTTAATTCCATTTATCGCAACGAAATCTATTGCTCTTGTTTCTCGCGACATCATAATATAATCTAACATCGTTTTTCCTTTATTGTCCTTCTCATTTAGAGTTGATCCTGTTTTTAATAACTCCCTCAGAATTTTCGTTGGCGTATCTCTTGACACTGCAATCATCATGGGTGTTTGTCCTTTCTCATTTCTAATATTTTTATGTTGTCCACATTGGTTCGTTGCCTCGATAATTTCCATTGTTCTTTCTTCGTTTTCGCTTTCTATGGCATGGTGTAGTGGTGTATTACCCGCTATGTCAATTATTGTGAATAATATTGGCATTCTTTTCTTTAAGATGCAGATTTCTGCTGTTGATTTTGAGCCTTTTGCGTAGTTCGTGATCATCTTTGTTACTCCTTCTAATATCTCGGTGATATTCTTGTTTCTAGTCCATTTCGGCATTATTTCCTTAGTTATTTTGATGATTGCTTCCATCTGTTTCCGGTAATTCATTCTATCATTGTAGATTTCGTTATATTTTCGTTCCTGTTTCGCCTGATTACCATAATATTTTGATTTTTGTCTCTTGGCTATTTGCGGCTCCGTTAATTTGTTTCGTCATGTCTAATGGGTTTTCTGCCTTCCAGCTTTCATGTCTTTTCCTGGTTCGGAGCTTGATTCGACACTTGTATCATTCGTTGGCTTTATTCTGGTGTTGGTATTGATCTCATTTGATTTCCTATTGCTTCCTCTCATTAGTCCCAATGTTCCGAATGGGTTCTGAGTATTTTTATTTGGACAATTCCGAGCCAAATGTCCCCATTTTTGACAGTTAAAACATTTTCCGCGTCTTTTGTTACAAAATCTATTTACGTGTCCTCTCTTCCCGAATAGTTGGCTTATTTGATGTCAATAGTAGTCGTTCTCTGCGTGTCCCGATTTTTGACATGTTTTACAATATTCTCTCATATTTACTTCGTTAGCTTTCGTATCGATTGTCCATGTACTTTCTTCGTTCGTTGTGGTTTTGTAGTCGTGTTTTGTTGTGCATATTCATGCTGCATTGTAATTTTCCTTTCCGCATTCGTTGTTTTGCTGAGTTCTTCTCTTACATATTTTTTTGTCTCCATTTTCAATTCACTGACTGTTTTTGATCTGTCTTGCATATTCAGATTTCTCGTTTGTTGTCTTTGGATTCTCTTTTCGATTAGTTCATCCCTCTGAAATTTTATTAACCATTAAAATATCTATTACCTCTTGTTCGATTGACATCACTCCTATTTCTATATTGTCTCCTGTTGTTTGTATAAATTTTTTACTCCAATACTTTACTTTTCACGTTTATTTGAAGTTCCTCTTTCTTGTCCTTTTCATTTTTGTTAGCCCTTGTTGTAACATGTTTATTTTCGCTTTCCTTATCGATTCTCTTTTCGATTTTTGTAGTAGTACCCTCGTATTTCGATATTTTCGATATCTTTTATCGCTGTTTTTTCTGCTTTTTCGTCGTCTATCGTTCGGTGAACTCTTGAATTATCTTTATTTTTTCTTCGCTGCTCGATTCTTGCTCTGATTTTATTTTGACCTCTTGAGTTTCGTCTTTCTTAATTACTTTATTTTCTTTGTCGATATTTTCGTTATTTATTGTTATATCCTCCTTGCTGTTGACGACACACTGCTCCGCAGTGTGGATTTCTTTTGTATTGACTATTTTCGGCATATTGCTTCTACTTGATATTTGATTTCTTTTCATCCGTCTTTGTCGAATTTCTTGGATTTTCTCTCTCTGTAATCTCTTTCATTCAATTTGTTGCTGTTCTGGATATTTTCTGGTCCATTGACATCGAACATCATTCATGTTTCTCCTCGAATTACTTCGTCGTCTTTGATTGTTTGTGGATATTCGTTGAATCATACCTCCTAATTGCTCAATCTCTTGTCTTAGGTTGCTTTGTGTACTTTGACTATAATTGTACGGTTTTGGTTGTCTCGATTTTCTCTCTATTGGACAATTTGCAGCTATATGTCCGTTTAGGTTGCAGTTGTAACAGGTTCTACTCTCGTATCTTGTGGTTGTCTTCATTATCATCGTATCTCTTGAATGTCTGATCTCTTGTGTTGGGCTATTTTGTGGATTCTTCTTGAATTGGTTTGGTTTTTGTTGACTTTGCATTCTTCTCATTCGACAATTCTTTGACGAATGACCCGTTTGATCGCGATTAAAACATTTTATCATTTCTTCTCCTACGTTCCGTGTAGAGTTCATTAATATAGGTTGTCTATTGATACTTTCTGTGAGAACTCTTCTATCATATCCTTGGCAATTCTTTAGTTGATAACCTCGATCAGTTCTGCATCCTTCTTTTGAATAGATATCACATATTTGATTGTAGTTCGCGTTGTTAATCCTGAAATAATTATTACACTTTATAAATTTACCTCTACTGTCTTGAATTCTCTTAACTGGAATATCGCAAATTCGTGATGGTTTTTTAATATATTGATTTGTTTGCGGGTAAATATCTTTCGTTTGTCTCGTTATTTCCATCACTACTTTCATTGGTTCTGATACTCGATCTCTTAACTCGGTTTGCTCATTTTCTCTTTTGACTCTTTCTTCCATTGTGGTTAATATTTTCTCTTCCAGTACGATTTCCGTTTGCCATGTTTCAGCTATTTTTGTTCCAACTGTTTTTATTTCCGAATTTCCAGTTTCTTTTTTGTCATTTAAATCTTCTTCGTTGCATTTTCTTTTTGAATGCATCTCCTGTACATTCCTCTTTAAACTTGAAGATATTGGTTCTCGGCCCCTCATTTCCGGTTCATCGCGTACGATTTTGTACATTGTTGATTCTCTCAAAAATATTTCTGTTTTATCCGTGTTTTTACTTGGCAACTCCTGGTTCATTTCCTCTCGGAGTTTATCCATCTCTTTACTCGTACTTGTTTTCAACTGAATTGGAATTCCTAGCTCGGGTGATTTCACGTTGTTTCCTTTATCGGTTAGCTTTTCCGTTAATTTATCATATTTTTCGGCTTCTGTTTCCAAACTTTCTAATCTTGTTGTAATCATTGGTTTTACTATCGCTACTGTATTAAGTTTTCTATCTGTTGCCGCTTTTCACTCTCTTTGAATTTCAATAACATGGTCTATTTCTTTATCCTTGTTCTCCGTTTGTTTTGGTATATTTTCAGTTTCTCCACACAATGGTTCCCTTGATTCCGGTTTCTCGTAACTCGTTTTCTTGATTCTATCTCTAGTTTATCGGCTCTATTATTCGTCGTTTACTTGATCTCTTTATTCTTTTGGTTTACTCGATCTCTTTATTCTTTGTCAATTATCTAAACATAAATAACACTTCTAGTATATAAATTTCCGCATTAATTTATCGTACTACTCTCACTGCTTTTCCTTAATTCTTTTCTCTACGTCAACTTCTTATCTTCTTAATTTTTGGTTTTTTGGTTTTAATTTAATTTTAAATTATCTATAGCTCGTATCAATTATCTATTTGTTTCGTCTAAATTATCCTTATAGTCGCATCAATTATCTATCCGGTCGTATTAATTAACTATTTTAATCAAATAAATACTCACCATCATATCAATAATCGTCTCGTTTACTATTCTCCTTTATCTCTATCATTGGTCCAAAAACGTTCCTTAATCTCTATGCGCTATAGGCCTTTTTACTTAACTAATCTCGTCTTTTATCCTAAACTTTATCCGCTATTGCTCTATGAGTCTTTTATTTAAATCCTCTTGTCTTTTTCCTTAAACTTTATTCGCTGTGATCGTTTTTCTTTTGATTCATCTTCCTTCATTTTTAAGTTTATTTTGAATTATCTATATCTCGTAATAATTATCTATCGACCTCGTATCAATTATCTATATAGTCGTATTAATTATCTATATGGTCGTATCAATTATCTATATCGTAACAATAAAATCATTATACTCATAATCTCATTCAATCTATTAATTATTTTTCCTATGTCTCTCTGATTTAACAATCATTTACTTAATCCTCAGTCGCTCTATGGCCTTATCATTACGTTGGCTCTCTGGGGCCTTCGTCATCTTATTTCTAACTGGCATTCTGTGGCCTTCAATCTCTAATCTCATTTCAACTGGCACTCTATGGCCTTTAATATCTAATCGTAATCATATCTCATCTGGCACTCTATGGCCTCTAATATCTAATCATAATCATATTCTATCGGTTTTATCCTTACTCATATTCCTATTAACTTTAATCTAATCTATCTTATTCATATTATCTTTCATCATTTTTATCTCATTCTAATCATCGGAATTGAGCTCATCAGTGACTTTTGGGTATGTTTGAGGCCTCACACTGACTCTCAATCCATGGCGTCTTTTGGCCGCGCACTTTCCGGTTACGCTTTACTCACCGCCATTCAGATATTTGGTACTCGGTGTGGGATCCGGGTTATTGTACCAAACTCCTCGCTGGGCAAATAAAAAAACATTCCCTCAGTACTCGGTGTGGGATCCGGGTTGTGTATCTCGGAGAATATAAAAGTATGGAAATGCCTAGACGTTCAATCAAGTTCCAAAAGCGGTTTACTTGATTTCCCGAATAGTGAAAAGAAAAGGAAGCGATTAAATATGGGCGCGGAAAATTTTCTCAATAAACTATCTAATCTCTGCCCGCCTCTCCCGTCAGATTTCCCGGCTCAATTCGGCCGCCCTTATCTGACCTTAGTAGGACATTTTGAGTATGAACCATTTACCGGTTAGTTCACATCTCACCTACCGTTTGGCCCTCGATACTCGGTGTGGGATCCGGGTTGTTGTATCGAGTTCCGCCCAGCAATAAAAAAAATTCATTCGACACTCGGTGTGTGATCCGGGTTTTTGTATCGAACGGCTCAGCGCCATCAGTCCCTTGGCTGATAACAACCTGAACACGACAGTCCGTAGCTGTCCTCTGGTGCCTCACCACCAGCTAGGGAAAAAAAGAATCATTTCTAGGTACCTTTAACGTCTAAATCATGCGCATTTTTCAATTTCTATTTTTTATTTTCGGTTTCCCCTTCACTTTCCCAATTCAAAATTGTAGTAATCGCGTTGGTTTGTTCCCCAGAGAGGTGATCAATCTCTCGCCAGAAACTCCCCAACATTTGCGACGGTACCTACTACCTTCCTCTCCTCGGGTTGATCAGGGTTCTCCATCGGAATAAGCGTACTATTGTTATGATAGCTCGGTTTTAAATCTTACTTTCCAGTATCATTTCCATATAATATAAATAACATTACAAAATATACTATCAAAGTGATGCATCGAAACTTTTACCGTACCTTATGTGTGATTTTTCAGCTTTCACTGTTTAAGTTGTGTTTTACTTGTCCACTCAGAATTTATTTAACAGCTTTCATGAAGTTTTCGGCTTTTTCCGTATGTTTTACACCTTTCGGTTGCTATTGTTGTCTCATTTATTATTATTATTAATCTCAACTCATCGTACTCGTTTTTAATCATCATTTTCCTCTGGTTGCTAACTATTATTCCCGTAATTCATTATTATCTCTAATCCTTTATTTTCATTAATAACAAGCATCATCATTTTATTCATCTACGCTCATTTCTTATAATTCATTTCATTTACACCTGAACATTTCCTTTTATCTACGCCTAAGTTTCTCCATCATCTGGATTATCTTTTTGTCAATCGATTATCTGTTCTCGTTTGGTATCTAATTTGGCTTTACTTGGCCTCATGTCTTTTGTAATACGTACAATCAATTGTTCGTTACTTCCGCTAATATTTCTCATCTCATAGGGGTAGGGGTTTGAAATCGTTGCAACCTTTTCCGTTACTATTTTGATCTTTAATTTAATTACTTTCAATTAATCGTTTATTACGTTTAGAATTATTTTAACTGACTTGGTGATCACGTCTTATTTCAAACAATTTTAATCCAGTAATTTCTAGTTTTCCAATTTTTTACGAACTCTTAGACGACCCGCATTTTTGTGGTTTCCCCTATTTCTAATCACTTTAACCCTCGTGATTTCCACCTTTTCCCTGTTTTATTATTTTAATTTTTATTTATTTATCTATTTTTATGTTTTTTTTATTACTACTTCTACGGTTTTTGGATGATATTTACACGATGATTTCCATTGATTTGTACAACCTACCCATAATTTTATTTTTATTTATAGTTTCCTGTTTCTTTGATTCCTACTCTACAAATATTGATAATTTTATCCCCACTTTCCTGTTGAATCGTTTCATTTTTGAAATTTTGTGTATCTAATATTTTAATTTATTTACATATATTGATATTTTCCTCTCTTAGTACAATACTCGTCATTCATGAGTTTTCTAAACTGTTGTTTTGTTTCATCATATTGTTGGAGTTGTCGGTGACTTCGAATAGAAATTATTGTCGCTCTGCCTCCAAACGTGCTTTAAACACCAGTAACGAACTCCAAACGATATAAACTTTATTGATTAAAACACTTTGTCTCCACTGATTTACAAAAATATTTACAACTCACTTTCCAAATTTTTAATTTCTTCACAATTTTCTGAATTCTAGAGTATTCGAAGGTTTTGACCCATTGTAACTTTTTATCAAAAGTTCACATGATGATAGTTCTATGGTAATTTTTGATCGTCTTATTATTCTACACAATGTATCAAAAATTAAAAAGTTTTTTGCCAAAGTTGTGACCCTTTATAACTTTTTATCTAAAGCTCTGATGACTAAAGTTCTATTGGCAATTTCGTGCGGTTCTTGATGCGTTTTGTATTTATTTTATTTTATTTTTATGTTTTTGATTTTATATTTATTTATATTCTCTCAGATTTTAAAGTGTTTAGTTGATGTTGTATCTTATATTTTAAGTTATCTTGGTGCTGTATTACCGATGCATTTAAACAATTCTCAAGGCTATTGGTGTGCTGGCCCAACAAAATGTTGGGCCAGAACGTAAACGGCCTTGAGAAGTGTTTTAATGGATCAGTAACACACACGCAAACATAACATGCAGATTTAAATAAACCTGGAAACACCAATTAAACCCTATAAAATATGAGAAAAAAGCGAATTAAATATAAATTAATAAACATAAAAATAAATTAAAATAATAACAAAACGCACCAAGATTCGCACGATACCTACACAAACATAACAAGAAAACACAACAAATTCGACAAAATTGAAAAAATTAATAAAAGTTCATTAAAGTGAAATTTAAATCGGAAAATTTGGATTAGTAATAATTCAATAAAAAATCCTAAATAAAAAATTATAAAAATAAATCAAAAAATAACAAAATTAAAGAATAGAATTTGCTAGAAAATAACAAGGTCGAATTTTGTTTTACTGCATCAAATTTAACATGCGAGAAAATTAGGTATATATACTGATCCATTTTCACATTAAACTTAACCAAAAACCGTTTTTCGAAACAAACCATATTTTCAATTTGAAATTATTTTGAAGTCATTTTAAAAACTATTTTCAAGACTGTTTTAAACCCGTTTTAGAATCGAAAATTTTTAGGTGAAAAATATTTATGTTGGAACCCTCTTTCCACGTCACGACCATTGCAATTCGGTAGAGCTCTGCTTGGCGTCGACCTGGGGAGAGAGGCATTTATGTTTTATTTTATGTTATGATATTATGGAATGGTTATGAAGGGTAATTATGTTGTTTATAATTAATAAATATTATTGATATACATAAATTGTTTTACATATATTTTTTCATAACCTGAATTAAACTGTCGAAATTTTTCCGGCCCACAGCCGACACATAACGCAAGAAAGCAAAATCTATATAGTACAGATGCATGTAAGTGCGTGGAAAATCGCCAATGATATGTACCCGTGAAGACTCAGCGTGCGCAACGCAGCGGTCGTAACGTCAATATTTATTCCTATAGCTGAAGCGAGAAATAAGGAAGGAGCCTCTGACTGCTTCCTCGTTTCTCAATTCTGTAAAATCGACCTAAATTTATGTTACATACGGCTTAAAATCATCACACCGAGTAGTCCAGTGGGCACTCAGTAAATATAACATGAACACAAACTGCGCCTAAGGCCTAGTAAAGGGAAAGGGTACGGGGATAAATCAATTTGAAATCGTTGGTATAAATAAATTGGATGGATATTGGGAAATAAATTAATTAGTAATGCATTAAATTGAATTTACGTCATTGAATTAAAATAATAAATATCATAAGTAATTCAGTGAGTCCCTTAAATTAAAGTTATCCATTAATTTAAATGATTATCAAATAAAATAAATGTCTCCCTGATTATTTTAAATTAAATAAAATGATTATTGGGAAAATTTAAGTGACTCACGGTTTAAACTAAATTAACTCATTGTTGAAGGATTAAAGTAATTTGGGTAACAGTAAAATAAAATTTCGACTAAAATTACGTAACTCTTTATGTAAAAGGAAGTAAACTTGGAGTTATTAATTTAAAAATTGAAATAACTTATTAAAATAGAGTAGTTTATTTGTTTATTCAGATAAGTTAACGATAAAGAAACCCATTGCAAAATTTAAAGTATTCAGCAAGAGAGATCGGAGCGTTTTGTTGATTAAATTAATTCAGTAACCGTTAGTTAAACTAAGAAATTCTTTGCTTAACAATAAAATGACCCACTAATCGAAACAGAGGCAACTAAAACCAAGATGCCCGTTGGTTAAATAAAGTAATTAGTTAAAAGTCCAGTAATTTAGTTTAAGGAATTAAAATGATGCGTTTAGTAAAAACAAGGTAGTAAACGTACTTATATCGCAAACCAGAGTGTATTATAGTGGTAATACCTGACCAACCTCCCACATAAATAAGAGATGATCATCACCAAACCCAAATATTGATTAACTCCAGCATAAAATTAGATTGGCATAAATAGTTCGATAGAAAATTAGAAAATATAAAAACATTAATAAAACGGAGACAATTTATTGCACTGAATCCAAAGAGAGTACTTGCTCCTAACGAGAAATCACCGGCTAACATAACATTTCACTTGTCTTTAATCTCTTTGATTTCATCTCGGTAACAACTGACGATATAAACTTCCACTGATTAACCTTTACTGCACTATTAGAATTCGTATAAGTGCGCCATCGAAAACATTCAATAATCCAAGTAATGCCTAAGAAGCCATAACCAACTATTCAACACTCCCTCGACGTAGAATAATAAATTGATCAATATGTAAGATAAAATTAGCTAACCCCACAGCACAAACCAGGAATCCATAATATAACTGCACTGACTCCAAATGTTATAGAGACCATCCAGTAAGAACATAAATGCACGAATCTAGACCCAATATGAGTAAATACCTACGATAATTCCAAATTCCAACCACAAAAAAAGGAAATAAATGGTTTAAATAACAAAGTAATGCTGAAAGTTGGAACCAACAGGGGAAACGCTCATAGTGAGGTTAGAAATTTGCAGCGTCACATATGAGTCCTCCGCCGTTAATATCCAAACGCGAGGAAACTTACTGATTCCATCAATTAATCTACCGAAACTTAAATTGTGATTAACGATTTCGACGAAATAGCTAAAGTCAGTACCCCTACACAAAGTGCGAACGGATGTCGCAACCATGTAGATGAATAGGTGGGTTCAAAGTCACCCAAATGTCGATGGTGATGTCTTATCTAAACATCCGGCTCGACATTAGTCGATCATGAGAAATTCACGGGATGTTGGGATGTGTAAATTATAAATAACTTTAACTAATTAAGCATCGCACAAAGGAACTTAACATTCTCGATCTAATACAATTAGGTCGTATAGGAATTTATTCTCGTACTGAATAAATCATATATGGTTCAATCTAAATTAAATAATACCAGATTGATTAGAAGCCCTTCTAGGTATATAGTATATTTGATTTTCTTTTAATCTTTACTAGCCAGGGAGAAACTATTATAATCACCTAAACTCGAATCCATAATCTCATCACCGTAAATCTCATCACACCCAGTTCATATACTAAGTTTCCCGGACGTTAAATTAACGGGTAAATGCACCCCTGTAATTAATCGGACGGTCCAAGATCATCTACACCAATGATTGTTGGTAACCACGTTTTATAAACTCATAAATACAGCGGATACCCGTGATTGCTACTCATCAGTCCCATTAGGTTTTGTCTCTTTCGTAAAGAATTCGACCCAAGACAGTGATGATTTCCCGAATGTTCAATAATAGGTTATGTGTATACGAGCTTAATAAATGCCGCATACATTTTCAAGCCATTAATGCCTTCATATTTGAGGTCGTAGAGTGACGATTAAATCTTATGTTCCCCCAACCAATATGAAGTGGTTAGCGATAAACGCCATAGATACCTTGAGAACATTCCTGTGCAACGATATCAGTCTAACAATACTCCGACACACCGTGAGAGGGGTGGAAATTAGCCCACCTGCAATAATTTAATTGATACCGAATATTAATTTCTAACGTCAATGTGCCTCGTGGACTATGTTGAGATTTCATTATAATAAACTCGTTTTAGAAGAACCAATGCTCCCAGAATGGATATCAGCACAAGAAGCCGATGAATGGCGTCGAGCTTGGAAATGAGCGCGCCCGTCAATGACTCTCGAGGAGCCGCGTCCCAAAAGATCTTGCCCAACCCTATGGCAGATCCTAGGCCGAGAGAATGACCCCCGCAGGCCAAATGAGGAGCAATATCCCGCTGAGGAAATCCACAACCACGCGCGAAACCTCCTTGCTCAGTGGGAGAAGATTCAGGAAGAAGTCGATTTGAACGTAGTGAAGGCGAGGATGTACCTCGCCAACGTTGAGGAGGACATCCTCGTCGGACGCATTGCGGATACTTACCCGACTCGACCGGCCCGCAATACTCGACGTCCAGTACCCATCATCCCAGGTTACTCTCCGGAAGAAGGGGTCAAGAAGTTTTTTGAAGAATCATGAATCTCCGGACAAAAACATAAATAACAATTTATTTTAGTGATGTTATTAATATCGAAATCTTCAAAAGTCGTTCGTCTTAATTTTCTATAAACAGATTCCACCCTTCTAATCGTGTTTGTAGTAATTCAAAACTTTATTCCATTAAGCTCGTAAAGAAATTTGAATATTTTCTTTTATTAGCGATGTCGGCCATACAATTGATACAAAGCGAATTAGACCGCGCCCGGCGGACAAACGCGGACCGACTCAGTCAAATACTGCAGCTAACTCGTGAGGTGCAGCAGGTCAAAGCGACCTGGTCCGACCCTAAAAATACGAAGGCACTCTATCTCCGACTCACTGCCGCTCAAAAGGGCTGGGCGGAGGAGCGCCAACTCAATCAGAGTCTTCGCACACAGATCAGGGGGCTAGAAGTTGCCCTAGCAGCCTGTCGGGAAGGGGAAGCGGTAACGTACCCGCTCATCTTCGCCCCATCCCAACTACCGAGTCGAAGTTCCTACGATAATGTCACACCAACATCGAAGCCGACAGCCACTCAACCAAACAACCGCCGGCCGGGGCGTAAAGAACGTGCCCGACGCCGAGCCGCGCAACTGACAAGTCCTCCGAATTGACTTATAGATATTGTGCATGTCATTTGCTTCATTAAATAAACTTGTACTTATTATTAATCCAACCCTAGTGACCAACTATAAGGTGTAATCCGAACTTTCTCATATTGGGGACCGAGCAAAGCGAGCGTAGGTCTTCTATCGACAGCTCGTGAACCCGAGGATTGTCCGAGCAATTACAGTATTAGCAATAACACTCACTTTTTGCGGACAATCAACTACTTGAACACATTACCAACGTTGCTTAGCAACGGGTGCCAAGTGGCGGTTAGTATCATTTTGTATGGCGTTACTGGGGCAACCATGAAGATAAGCAATTAACGAAACCCTGTAACCCACCACAAACTTAACATGCAAATTTAAAATAAACCTATTAAAACATCAATTAAACCCTATCAAATATGAGAAAAAAGATAATTACATATAAAATAATAAACATAAAAAATAAATTAAAATAATAACAAAACGCAACAAGATCCGCACGATACAAATACAAACATAACATGAAAACCCAACAAATTCGACTGAAAATTGATAAATCAATAAAAGTTCATGAAAATGAAATTTAAATCAAAAATTTGAATTAGAAATAATTCAATAAAAATTCTAAATAAAAAATTACCAAAATAAATTAAAAAATAATAAAAATAAAGATTAGAATACACTAGAAAATAACAAGGTCGAATTTTGTTTTACTAAATCAAAATTAACACGCGAGGTTAGGGACAGAAAATAGGTATAAATACCGATACATTTTGACAAAAAAAAACCGTTTTTCGAATCAAAAATCATTTTTGAGTTTTGTTTACAAATCTATTGTGAATTATTTTTTAGGTGAGCAGTAGTTTTATTTGGAAACTCTCTCTCCACGTCCCATCCTCGCAACCTCGGTAGAGCTCTGCTTGGATGCCGGCGTGGGGGGAGATGTATTTTTATGAATTTCTTTATTGGATTGATTTGGTCAAGTAATTTTGTACTTTGCTTTTAATATATTAATAAATATTTATGATGTTAAAATCGAATTTGTTTTTCATAATTTGTCGAAATTTTTCCGGCCCACAGCCAAGATACATCACAAGTCAGTAGAATCAACATACGATTCAGATTCATGTAAGTGCGTGGAATATCGCCGATGATATGTGCCCGTGAAGACCCGGCGTGCGGAACGCAGGGATTGGAACGTCAATATTATCCATATAGAAGAAAGGAGAAATAAGGAAGAGGTTTTTTGGCTGCTTCCTCGTTTCTCGTTTTCTTTAAATTCGACCTAAAATATTTCACACACGGCTCAAAATCATCACACCGAGTAGTCCAGTGGGCACTCAGTAAATATAATATAAACATAAGTGCGTTTAAGGCTTATTAAAGGGAAGGGTTGCGGGGAATAAATCAAATGAAATCACTGCTATGAACTAAAATGAACTAACCAACTTAATTTAACTATAAATTCAAGAATTTTAAATTGTTATTAACCACCCAAATTTCTAATAACATAAAGAATTTAATCAGATTCTAAGTCCGAGATTAGACGCGCCCTTCCGAACACCCTGATAAAACCAAAATCATAGCCATATAATTAAAGTAATTATTTCTCATAAATTTAAATTTGATATGGAATTTTCAAATTATAAATTGAAGTTACTGTTAAATAGTTGTTAGGAAACCCGATAAGGACACAATGGCAACGATAATTATTAAAACCTAAATCACCCTACGGACTCAAAACAACTTTTCCCACCCGTAACAAAATTAACTAAGTTCGCTAAATCCTCATTATTAAAATTATACCAACTATAGTACAACGCAGGCTAAAATAACCCCCACAAAAAATGAAAAATAAAACTAACTAATTATTATAATAAAATTCCAACACAGATAAGGAAAGAAAATCCGGTAGAAAACGTATATCATTCCAAAGTTGAGTTCGAATTGATAAACCCTCCAGAACTCGCTCAATCATAAAGAGACTCCAACAATCGCCTCTAGTTCTGCGATAAGCCGAATCATGACTAAACCAAACATCAGAACTTCCCTGGAATAGGTTAATGAGAGCATAATTAAATAAAATAAACGCACCCGACTTACTCATCTCCAAACAAATCCCGTCATAAGTACATGTGGCAGCAATAGGCAAAACTGGGGAATACACTAAAGAAAAATGACGACATCAAATACAAATAGGTAAGAATTAAAATCAACCTAAAAAATTGTTCGAATGAGGGCTACTATCAACCGGAAACCATAAATCTCATTATATAAACCGAAACTATCGCGATCGTCGAGATTAGATATTCCATCAATCAACATAAGCACTTTACCTAAAAATATCGATTAAATTTAATGGTCAGTAACAAAATTTTCTCACGCGAATATCCATCACTATCTCCCTGGATTAATCATAGTGCAGCGGATGTGTATACATCAACACTGGTTTATATAACTAGGTATGAATACCAAACAGTCATTTTTTTTTGTTGATTTTATTTTGGAAATATGAGTCCGACAACTACGGCGCCGGAAGAAGCGACAAGGAAATCGAGTCCCACGATCCATGGTAATTTATATTAACTTTTACTTCATAAATTATAAAATGGATAGTTATTATTGCTATCTCATAAATTTAAAATCGATGATTATATTATTTCATAAATTATAAAATTGATAGTTATTATTGTTATCTCATAAATTTAAAATTGATGATTATATGATTTCGTGAATTATAAAATTGATAATTATATGGTTTCATAGATTATGAAACCTCTCGTTGTTATTGTTTCGTGGATTATGAGATTGATAGTTGTCATTGTTTCATAAATTATAAATTGATAGTTAGTATTGTTTCATAAATTAAAAATTGATAGTTATATCATTTCATAAATTTCGAATCGATAGTTATTATTATTTCATGAAGTTTAGGATTTATAATTACGATTGTTTCATAAATGTTAAGTTGATAGTTATTCTTATTTTCATAAATCTTAATTCAACAAGTATTTTATCCCATAAAGTTTAAATTGATGATTATTTTCATTCCATAAATGTTAAATTGATTATGATGTTTATTGTATAAATTTTAAATCGATAAGCATTCCCCTTACCTAAACTTTAAACTGATAATTAATTTTTGTTTTTCATGAATTATACATTACCAATTGTTAAATTTCCACTGATGATTTGGATAAACCTGTAGACAATCGTGGAGGCCAGTTTGAAAGGACATGATACATAGTTGTAGTCATTGGGTAGACCAGTTACAAAGCCATCTGAGGAAATATTGAAGTTCGATTTTACCAGAGCCAAATTTATCCCTCTCCTCATTCTTAAGGAATAATCTTGTAAACGTTCATAGTAATTCAGGGACATTCGTGTGAGACAGAAACAAATAGATATCCGACTCCAATTTTCTACGCTACACATCGTAAAGTATAGTTGAAAAATTTTCATCCACAGCAATTATTACGTCAACAAATGCTTATAACTTCTATAATATTGAGTCGGTACGGACGATGCCTCGACGTCAATAAGCAAAACAGAGAAATAAAAGATTATGCTGATTTAATGAGTAGACTTAGCTTAAATTGAATTAAATTAATAGCTCCAAAGAGAATTTAGTGCCCAGTCAAACCTAAACCCGCGAGAATAAATATAGCAGTTAATATGAGATACTTTGAAACTACGTTATACCTGTTCACATAATCATAATGGTATTTTAGAAAGGCCAGGGCCTCTCGAGTGGATTCCCGCCCATATTGCGGAAGAATGGCGTCAGGCTTGGAAGCGAGCACGGCCTGCAACAAGCCTCGAGGAGCCCCAACCCAGGAGACCTCATCAGACCACCTTGCAGTTGCTTGGGATGGGGAATGACACCCGTTGGACGAACGAGCGAGATGACAATCAGTACCCGGCTGAGGAGATTCGAGATCACGCGCGAAACCTCCTCGCCCGTTGGGAAGAAATTCAATGGCAGGTCGACCTACAGGTAGTTAAGGCCAGGCAGTACCTAGCCAATGTCGAAGACGACATCTCTGTCGGACGGATTGCGGATGTTTATCCGACTAGGCCGGCCCGTAACACGAGGCGACCAGTGTTCGTTATCCCAGGTTACTCTCCGGAAGAAGGAGTCAGGAGATTTTTTGAAGATCCCTGACTTCACGGATTATTGAAACCATGGACATCGATTTGTATTACTAGTTAAATTAAAAAATAAATAAGTGTCGTTTGTTTTATTCAATGAGTCATTAAACTAAATTTCACAACCTATGTTTTATATTAGTCGTAATTTTTAATCATTCGAGTTAGTAGCGGAGTTAAAAGATTTTTATTGCAGCAATGGCATCTACACAACTGTTACAAGCAGAGCTTGCCCATGCCAGACGAGCAAACACGAACCTTCTCGACCAGGTAATTCAATTAACACGGGAAGCCCAACAAATCAAGTCCACCTGGTCGGACCCGAAGAAGACTAAGGCTCTTTACCTCAGACTCACTGCTGCTCAAAAGGGTTGGGCGGAAGAACGTCAACTCAATCGGAGTCTTCGGACGCAAATCAGGGGATTGGAAGTCGCCCTGGCAGCCAGTCGGAAAGGGGAGGTGGTAACTTACCCGCTCATCTTCGCCCCATCTCAGTTGGCGTACCGGGATCCAATCAACAATGCCGCGCGGGCAGCAAACCCACCAACAGTACCGTCAAGTAATCACCGGCCGGGACGCAAGGAGCGTACCCGACGCAGAGCTGCCCGTCTAGCAAGCCAATCGAATTAAATACCAGTACCGTGCTGACACTGATTTAATTTACAAACCTTGCGTATTTTAATCGTCCTTTCTTTTTATAAAATAAAATTGTATTTGTTATTAAACAAGTATGAGGTAGCAGGTCATAAGATACGAATAATATTGGATTATCGTCAAAGGTCGTGAGTATTCACATCGCGTCACCGAAATATCATCTAGTCCTACTAATCAACATGAGTCCGATCTTGAACTTTCTCACACAGGGGACATTGCAAAGCGAGCATAGGTCTTCCATCGACAGCTCGTTGAACCCGAGGGTTGTCCGAGCAATTACAGTAATGCTCATTTTTTGCGGACAATCCACCCACTCGAACACATTCCCAACGTTGCCTAGCAACGGGTGCCGAGTGGCAGTCAAAGTAATATTTATATGGCGTTACCGGGGTAACAACAAAAAGATAAAACAAATGTCAAAACCCAGTAACCCACCTATGGATTGGAAACAGCACGCAAACATAACACGCAAAATTCAAAATCGGACCCATGAACATCAAGTAACCACCTAAAAAAGCGAGAAAAACATATAATTAACATATAAAATAGAAAAACATAAAATTAAATTAAAATATTAACAAAGGCACCAAGATATGCACGAATTGACATAGAAATAACACAATAACAAAAATTTTGACCGAAAAAGTGACAATTTATGAAAAATTAAAAAGAGTTCATGAAGAAATCGAACAAAAATAAAATGATTCTAGTCAGAAATGATTAAAATTATTTGTTAATGATTAAATTGTCAAATAAATCCAAAAATAATAAAAAATTAGAAATAAATTAGACACATAATAGCAAGGTTAAATTTTGTTTTAACGCATAAAAATTAACACGCAAGGTTAGGGTCACAGAACAGGTATAAATACCAATCCATTTTCACAAAGTTTTAACCATTTTTTAGAACCATTTTGTTTTGAAGTGAAGGCTTTTTCACTCAGTGAATAACTACTATTCAGGAGAACCTTTTCAGCAGTAGAAACAACTCTCGGCAACTATTTCCACATCACGAACCCAGTATCTTACAGGTTAGCTCTACTGACTCGTGCATGTGGGAATTATTTGCCACCTGATTGTGTATGAATCAGATGAATCAATGGTCAACTATGTTTTTACTGAAATGCACCAATATATGTATTCGAAAACGAAATATTTTTAATGAGTCGAAATTTTTCTGGCCCACAGCCACACATCACACAAGAAAGTAAAATCAAAACACAACTAGTCACACTGTGTAAGTGCGGTTTCTCCGCCTATAGTGTGTGCCCGTGAGAGCTCTGTCGTGCGTAACGACGGATCTCGAACGTAAATATTCTATCCATTATAGGGGCGGTGGGAAGATTGAGAACTAGTCTTTTGGCTGGCTCTCTTTCACCCATCTCCCGAAAAATCGACCTAAAATATCTAATTGCAAATCGGCTAAAATGATAACACCGAGTAGTCCAGTGGGCATTCGTAAAATCTAATATGAACACAGGAACCTTAGGACTAAATTGAGGCTCGGGAAGTTGGGACTTGAATTCGAGACGACGTAAATAAATTAATTTAAATAAAATAAGAAGATCGTAACTAAATTTATGACTAAAATATACAACGAAAAAAAATAATTTTCGTAAAGTAATCAAGATGTAGTTAATGAGTAAATAAAATCAATCCATAATTAAACTACTTGTGTAACAAAAAGAAAGTAAAATTTTTAAATGTTCAATGATTGAATTATCCTCCGATGAATCTAAATTAATAAAGTTCATGAATATGCATCCAGAGAAATGGCGTAAGGAAACTGAACCTTACTAAATTGATAGACAAAAAATGGCAAATGATGGAGCAGAGGTAACTAATAGATCAGCTAACCTTTCGTAAAATGATCAGGAAATTAAAGTAGTCATCATAGTTAAATAATAAACCAGACTAATGATCGGATTTGACTTCTTTAACCAATTAAGGGGTAAAGATACAATTCATAGATCAACGGATAATTCAATGATTTGAAATAATACAACTGCACTATAAGAACAAATAAAAGGCAACAAAATTAATAATATTAGACCGAACCTGGCGTAAACAAATAACCTAATAGTAACGATTCGAAAAAATGTAGTAAATATCATAATAATTCTAACCGTTAAAATGCGATAAATTAATAATAGTAAACATCAGGACCCAATCCATAATTAAAAGATGTACAGGATCAATTGTCACAAATCAGTGACAAATAATTGTATTTCAGGACCTCACCGATAGAAGTTAATACCGTAAATCGATAACAGTTAAGTAGGGATCATAGATGAATAAAGAGTAATGGTAAAAACTAACTCCAGATTAAATTGGCGATAGTAATTAAATCATAAAATGGAAAATATAGACCCTTACGTCATGAGACAAAAATCGAACTATGAATAACATCATGGACATTCAATAACGAAAAATAACAAAGTTAAATTAAATTTCAAAATTCGTATACCACGACAGTATCCAAGAGTCCAACTAAGAGTATACATCGATTAACGCAATATAATGACCTTCTTCGTGGCGAGTAATTGAAATTAGATATCCCGATCGGATACATCCTCAGGAATAAACGGAGTTCGATAGAAGCCTTGATAGAGTTCGGGCCATCGAACAGGAGAATAGCTCAAAGGTACATCAGTTGAGAATCTCACATTCTTAGTTAATAACAAGCTTACAACAACGTGATCTAGCAGAATAATGACGCGCAATTAAATAATTTCCACGACGACATGAACAATCGATTCACAGATAAGTCATAGTCCGAATTTTGACGTATGAGTGAACAGAGCTATCTAGATTATAAGACAATGATGCCGACCTAATGACAAGTATCAGGTCATAGTTTTAATGAGATCGGAGCCATCGCAAATGAATTGAACATTAAATAAACAACTGTCACGAGGGCCAATCCGTTCATCGATCCAGTAGATTTGTATAACGATAAGATGATCAGTGACGTCAATGATAACTATAATGACTTTCACCGACAAAAATCTAATTAATAATAAATAACATTTGACATAGGCAACAATTTCGAGATTAACAGATCAAAGGATAACAACATTACGAATCAATAAAGATAAAGAGATTTTCATTTCACCCACGCCACCCCGTCATAGCAAATAGATTTATAACTATAAAAAGACTAACAAAAACTCACAATTCATACTACACAAATCTCGATGGACCCTCAGTTAGCAAGTACCGATCGTGGATGCAAACGAACCAGAGATCCTCTACAGGGACGAATCTCGAGGAACGATACTCAAATGCCGAGTGGGGAGAGGCAACAAGGTACTTTCGTACATCACATTTTCTTTTTCTTGCCTTTAACTAAAATTAACTCCTTTACAATCGTACTGTTGAAATAGAATAGGTTACAAACTTCCACAGTTTTCACGAACAGACATTTGTAAATATGAATCATAACTAAATCTATCATGTATTCAGATCGCAGAGACCCATATGGAAGTTGGAACGATAACTCCCGAGTAACTCTCCAAATTCCGAGTGCTTCCGCCGCTCGATATCGCCAAGTGCTGGGGGTAACTGATACCAGTTATCCACTTATGGAGATTCAAGCTGGCCGCGCAGATCTGAATATCAAGCCGAGGAAGTCGAACTACCAAGCATCGCTATCAAGCGCGAGCCCGGCAAAAATCCAGCGCGAGAAGCCCGCCAGCGAGCCGAATTCACGGCCATGAAGATGGAGGAGTTAGAGCGAAAATATCACTAGCCAGACAGCGGCTAGCTCAAGTGAACCGGGACATAGCAAGTGGAGCTATCCCGAGTACAGATGGCTTCCCTGCAGAGTATGGAGTTTCTTTCGAATTAGATAATCCAAGGCTACTACAAATGTCGGCACCAACTAAACTGGTGTTGCCAGAAAGGCTACTTCAGTCAACGCTCAGGAATCGACTTGGATCCCGCCAAACCGGGGATCACACGTACGCTAGCAGACATCCCCAATAGAACTTCAATAACAAAAATCGAAGAAACGCACGTTTTAATAACCCCAAATGAACCGGACAAATATATTGATTAGTTTTTTTTTAATAAATGTTGATGTTTTACTTGTTATTCCATCTTTAGTTTTGATAATTAAATACTTTTATACCCGTATAAATGCATGATATAAGTTCCTGACCTTTCCAGTAAATTTTTAAAATTTATGAGCCATAAATAATGTAGAAAGGTGAAACGTTCAGAGGGTTCACACGAGCTATTTGAGACGCAGGAGAAATGGCCGTTAATGTACGATATTGACCATGAAAATAATTCAGAGAAAGGGCCGATAGGATTAAGTTAACGTTGCAGATGACCAATCATTAAATATTTTAATTTTAGAAATGGAAGCCACGAAAACAATACATCGAGAATTAAAAGAACTCAGACGAGAAAACCATCATCTACACCGACAACTCTTACAACAAAATCGAGAATTACAACAAGTGAAAGCCACTTGGGCCGAACCAGCAAAGATGAAAACGTTATACCAACGCCTTACTGCAGCACAACAAGGCTGGAAGGATGAAAGAGCATTAAATCAAGCGCAACGGACGCAAATCAAAGGATTGGAGGTTGCCCTGTCGGCGTGCCAGGAGAAAAGTGCAGTGACTTACCCTCTGGTATTCGCTCCGGCACAATTGGCCTATCGCGACCAAGAAAAATCCCAATCGACCAACAAGAAACCTCGATCGCATGCTAGACCAGGTCGAACCGAGCGGTTGCGTCGACGCACCCAAGGAGTGGCCAAATGAAATAACAACCCTATGCCTGTCAATAACTAAATTCATTTGATAATAAATAAAATCGTTTTAGTTTATTATGTTGTTACCTGTAAGAAAATATAGAGAAGAGATATATTAAAGAGAAAGTAATAAAGGGACCTGAAACAGAAGACGGACATAGGCCTTCTAACGGCAGACCGCTGAACCCGATATAGGACTAACCCTTAGCAGTTCTGATATCGGAACTCACCTTTGGAGGTCCTGTGACCAGTGGTTACAGTACCAACGTTGCCTAGCAATGGGTAATCATTGGCGGGAGCAAAACTATTTTGTATGTGATGGGGTGAAGGTCATCCACACCACCAACCCCACACTACAATGGTCAATCGATCGCCAAGAAACTTTAAGAAGATGTTGAGTACCCTCTTACGAAGGTTTAGGTATAAATATTTTTAAATATCGCCCACCTAGAGCCGCTACTTACAAAAATTATAATTAATTGAAGGGTTTCTGGTTTTGATATTTGAGCTGTATGGTTGTTACCCAGACAACCCCATGTAAATATTTTTCGTTTACCACTCAGCACCCGTTGCTAGGCAATGTTGGAACAGTGTTCGAGTGGGTAGATCATCCGCAAAAAGTGAGCGTTATTGCTAATGCTATAATTGACCAGACGATCCCTGGGTTCAACGAGTTGCCGATAGAAGGCCAGCGCTCGATTTAGATTCTTAGGTCCCTTACCAAAGGTATTTTTCATTTTGGTAATTACTACTAATTTCAATTTCGGAATATTTCGATTGGGTCGGATAACACTATGAACTATTATTTATACTTGGTGGGTTTCTGGTTTTGATATTTGAGCTGTATGGTTGTTACCCAGACAACCCCATATAAATATATTTCGCTTACCACTCGGCACCCATTGCTAAGCAACATTGGAACTGTGTTCGAGCGGTTAGATCGTCCGCAAAAAGTGAGCGTTATTGCTAAGGCTATAATTGACCGAACGGTCTCTGGGTTCAACGAGCTGCCGATAGAAGGCCTGTGCTCGATTTCAATTCTTAGGTCCTCTTATACAGTTAATCCCATCGTTCTTCTTATAGTTTTCATGTAGACCTCTCATTCTACTTCACGTGTTCTAACATTCAGGTGACCCTCTAAACGATATTTAAACGACAAAAAACATATATTTTTGTAAACAAAACAACATATTTAGGCGTGTCAGTTATACGTTGGTTGATGTTCGAGCAGCTCGGCGTTTAGCTCGCTCTTTACGTCCTGGCTGATGAGTACTAGGTTTTGTGGGTGATTTTCGTAGTTGCCGTCGAGTCGCGATATGCTATCTGAGCAGGGGCGAAGACAAGCGGGTATGTCACTGCTTCACCCTCCTGGCAGGCTGACACCGCCACCTCTAGCCCTTTTTTCTTCGTCCTCAAGCTTTGATTTATTTGTTTCTCACCCGTCCAGCCTTTTTGGGCGGCTGTTATCCTCTGATAGAGCGCTTTCACCTTGGCCGGTTCTACCCACGTGGCTCTAATTCGTTGAATTTCACTGGACAGCTGCAGGAGTTGAGCCCGGAGATTTTCGTTAGCTCTCCGTGCGTAGTCTAACTCACGTTGTAATGTCCTCGCTGGCTCCATATCTGTAAAGTAAATCTACCATGTTATATTATACTAATTCAGTGTGATTAATGGGTTATAACTGCTAATAATATGGTTCGTCGAGCGTGATTTCATTAATACTATGGGTTAAACAAGTATAGAAAATTAACTAGAACAATTATTTTATTAAACTAAAAATGGGTTTATCATGCGTTAACGTCGATAATTGCTACTGTCAGTTCTTCTAGGATGTTGAAGGGAATTTGATCTCGCACCTGTCCGGGCATAGGGGTGCTCCTGAGGTCTCTCAGCGGTTTCCTCGTTCCTTCGTATTTTCCGAGGGAGAACCTATCGCTGAAGAACTACATCCATGGGCTCCGCTCTGACGTTCAACCTTTCGTCGTCTAGGTTGAAGGAGGTGTTGTACGGCGGCGCGTAACCGTCCATACAAGAAATTCTGCCGGCTGCAATATCTTCATTCACATTGGCAAGGTATAACCTGGCCCTGGCTACTTGGAGATTGGTCTGGCGCTGATGTTCCTCAAGACGAGCGAGGAGGAACTCAGCCTGGCCACGAATTTCCATGGCCGGATTGCGGCCCGGCTCCTGTTTTATCGCTGCGAACGGGAGCTCGACATCTTCCATTTGCTGTAGAGTGCCGGATCTGGAATCTCTCACCTGGGATACGGTAAAGCCCGCATCCCACATGGCCTGTCGACAACGATTGACAGCATGCGCAGGAAATCGGATGGTGACTCTAGATTCGTCCACCCATGACTCATCTAAACAAAAACCAAGTAAAAATGATTTGTTGAATTTTTCTAGGCTATTTAATTTCCGTGCAGTTGCCCGGTCGCGTACTACTAGGTTGGGGCGTACGTTTCCAGGGTGGTTTCTGTGCTATTATCCTATCGTTAGCCTATTATGCACTGTCCAAGCGTATGCGTAGAATGTATTCTTTCGATTATCACGTTACGGGTCTTGCCTTTATTTACAACAGGGTCGAATTGGCTTAAGGGAAATTTGTTCTCTACTGCGGGGTCAGTGTGAGCATCTTATTACTAGGCGTCGAGCTACTCGATCCAGTCGATGAGAGGTATCCGAATGATGTTTTGGTATTCGTGCCGACTGTTACTAAAGGAGTTTTTTTGATTTTACGTGATATTTCGATAAACTATTCCCGTTTCTACAGATCGTTCAACTAGGCTACTGCCCCGAACTGATTATTTGTTATCCAATCATTTAATCAATCATATTAGCTCATTCTACTTTGCTATTCAAGGAATTCGTCATTGTCAAGAGAACCATATCATCATCGAATGCGCTTTAATTTTCTCTTTCGCTTTTATTTAGTTTATGGTAAGAGGATAATCATCAAACTACTCATTCAGCAATTCTCTACATCGGTATGTTGTCCATTGTCAAGGAATCCATGATTTCAACTATTAATAGAATATGGAAGAAAATTCCACTTATAGATTTAGTCTATTACCAAAGGGGTTGTTAGTTTAGTCATTAACAATATCATCGATAATCTTCCACTCCTACATTTAGTTATTACTACAGAGTCTTGTTAGATAAATCATTTTGTTAAATAAACCATTAGTGAACTAATTAGTAATTTTCTCTTCGTGTACTATTAAAGAACTTGCCCAAGAAAATCGTGGATAAAATCATTTCATAATCGTTTTCCTCATATATTCCGTTCATTAATAGAGGATTTGCTGAATAAATTGTCAAATGAACATCGATAAAACCAACAAAGACCCATTTATAAATCTATTTTGTTACTAAAGAGGTCGATTAAATAAGTCATTAGTATAGTCATTTAACAAATCTTTAATTGCACATTCATTTTTCTATAAAGGAACTGATTGAATTACTAGAATTAGCAAAACCTACTTTTATACTGAATTCATTACAAAAATAGGTTAAATTATTTACAAAATCATTTAATGGTCACCTGTAAAGAAAATAATTTAAAAATATACAATACGATACGAATCAGACAACAAAAATTAAATTAAATTAAGTACAAGGTCTAATGATATTGAATAGTTCCAGGATCAATCACCCCAGTGTCGGACGTACAGGAGGAAATAATACGAGTAGTCTCCATCAGAGAGGGAGCATGGAGTCAAACACGTATGATGAGTACACCATTAAGGATTTGTTAAAAACCAAGAGAGATTCGGGCAAAATCGACGCATATGCACAATAAATATCGAAGATAAAGTATCCTAGAAATCATCGAATCCATGGAAATGTCGACATTTCCTTAGAACACGATAAGACATTATGAGATGCGCAGACACGAATTGATAAAGGCTCCAGTACTGACCGATCGGGAAGGAGTCAGGACATCGACAAAGAGAAGATTGAATTTGCGAATCCGTTAGCCCAGGAATTGATTACTATCCATTTAATACTGGATGGAGCAGGAGATTGTAGATACTAGAATGCATACAGATAATTGCTACCATCGAGAAGGCATCGAGACTCAATTCATTATATTAAATGTCAACTGATTGAGAAATATCGTGACTTATTAATATACCATATGGGAACGTCAATCGACCAAAATGTAGTCCTGAAATAATGCAATAAACTGGAACAATAAAAAATCAGATTAACTAATCGACCATAAAACTGATTGCTAACATTATAATGTGACATATAGCAAGAATAAGAGAAGCAGCTTGCTCAAATGAACCGCAAACATAATTGAACAGTTAATGAACCAATAGACCATAGTAGAAATAAATTCCGCGTTATTAATAAAAATAAAACAGAAGAACGAATTATATTAACTTATAACCAATAATCAATCACGAAAAATGGGGGGGTTCGACTAGTCAAGCGGTGATGAGTCAATACCTACATCTATAAATATGAAGTTAAAAATCTAGAAATTCATAACTACTAATTATGTCTAATCCTCGTCAACCACATGCCGACAGCAGACGGGACACAAAGAAACGACTGGGAGACAGAATCCAGAACCGATTATTGCCCAATGACGCGTTTATGAAGGACACTATCGAACTTCAACGAGGTATTACATTTTTGTAATCACCAATTTACCATGTAAATATGAAATATGTTCACTCACCAAACAGGCGATGATAGAACGTGTTTTCATGATCACCCCACATTTAATAAATAAATTCTAAAAATAAAAGGTTTTAATTTAATACTAATCATATGGCTTATTTAGACCGCAGAGATCCACTCGGAGGATGGAGCGACGACTCCCGACTAACGTTACAAGTACCGATTAATTCTGCCGCCCAATACAGACAAGCCCTATGGGATCAAGGGTATGACCTGGCCACCTATGGTGAATCCAGTTGGCCCCGACGACCAAACGATCGTGGGGATGAAATCGAGCTACCCAGTATAGCAATCAAGAGAGAACTGGGTAGAAATCCGGCACGAGAGGCTCGTCAACGCGAGGAATTCACTGTGATGAAGATGGAAATTCCGGAGAGAAAATATCACCGGAAGGCGAATCTGGCTAGACAACGATTAGCACGGGTGAACCAAGACATCGCGAGCGGTCTAATTCCAAGCACCAACAAATTCGTTCCAGACTATGGGGTTTCGTTTGAGCTAGACGACCCAAGACTGTCGAATATGACTGCGCCAACGAGACTGATTCTGCCGGAACATCTAGTCCAGCCAATTCTTCGAAGTCGACTCGGACCAAGACAACAAGGAGACCATACATACTCCAGCCGACACCCTCAATGGACATTCGTCAATCGTTCTCAGCCAAATGTTAAATCCAAGGGTAGTGATGAACTCGAAAATTGATCAAAATTGTAGTATCTAATAAAAACTTAATGGTTATTCTTTGACTCTCTGATTTGTTCTATTAAACGGAAATAAATGCCACTGTAATAAAAATTAGGGATCGAATTCTAATTTTCTCTATTTAGGAATGTATGACCTCATGATATAAAATATAAATACGACCGGGGAGAAAGGTATTGAAGTTCAAATAAACGATATCGAATTAATTTAAATAAATAAGGTGACAGGAGATAGGTAATAAACGTTTTGTTGGAACTGACATTGCTCGCAAATATACATAAGACAGGGGCGGATGAAATTTAATCAAAGTGTCGAAAGCAACAATGTTAATGATAACTGTTCAAATAATTTTTTTAATTTATGAATGGAAGCGACAAGAGTTCTCAGCCGAGAGCTGAAAGATCTTCGACGAGAAAATATGAATCTCCATCGACAGCTTCTACAACAAAGCCGAGAAATTCAGCAAATAAAAGCCACATGGACAGAACCAACAAGGATGAAAGCGATTTATCAACGCCTCACCGCGGCCCAACAAGGCTGGACTGACGAAAAGATGCTCAACCAAGCTCAACGGACTCAACTAAAAGTCTTGGAAGTCGCTCTGTCAGCGTGTCAGGAGGGGAGGGCGGTGACATATCCCTTAGTCTTCGCCCCGGCACAGTTGGCCTATCGCGACCAGGACCCATCGAAGTATCCCAACAAACGATCCTATCCACATGCCAGGCCGGGCAGGACTGAACGATTACGAAGACGCGCCCAAGGCGAAAATAAATAAATGACTAATTTAAGTTTAAATGTCAGAACTCATTTGACGATAATACAATAAAATGGTGTTTTGATATTTTGTTTATTGTTGATAATTAGTGCACTCGAACAAAAATAATGAGGAAGTGATTAAGGGACCTAAAAAGATAAGACGGGCAGAGGTCTTCTAACGGCAGCCCGCTGAACCCGACATAGGATCGGACCTCAGCAGTTCTGACATTGGAACTCACCTTTGGCGGTCCTGTGACCAATGGTTGCAGTTCCAACGTTGCCTAGCAACGGGTAACCATTGGCGGGCGTGAAATATTGTATGTGATGGGGTCAAGGTCACGAACACCACCAACCCCACATTAGCATTGTAAGAGATTGAGTTTACTCATCAATATTTAAAATTCCAATTCGAGAATGCAATTTCAAACGTTCCGGATGCTTGAATGAAAGTGGACAGGAATATGCGATTTTGTTATATATCATTAAAGTATATTAAAAAGATTGTATATAAGTTATAAAAAGATATTTATAATGAAACTTACATATCTTTTTCAATTCAAAAATTTGCATAAGTCTATATTTTATGAAAATTTGTTTTAGTTATGTTTTCAAATTATTTGTTTTATCTATTTAATTTACTGAATAAGTAACATATTTTTTATTTAAATAATCATTATTAATTTTTAGAATTTTTCAAATGTTTCAAATGATTCAAAATTTAAAAATATTTACGGTGATCCCAAGAAGAAAGATCAGTGTTTCGATCAAATAAAATTGAATGTTAAAGGAACTGAACCACCACTTGCAACAGTAAATCCAAAATATTTAGCTGTTTTTATGATCAGACCGTTAGAAGAAGTAAGTTATTTTTCAACTAAATGAAATATTAAATTATTATGGTTATTAATTTTGTAATATAAATTTATTTATTAAGAATAAGTTTTAAATGCTAAGTTTACTTAATAGTAATTTGCTAATATGTTAAGTTTATGCTTGTAAAATTTTTCCAGGTTGGAAGAGTAGAATTGGTCAGTTAAACGGTGAAATAAATTTAATTCGAATACCTGATGGTGGGGTTTCTGAAGTTATTAGCACGGATGATGCGGAATTAAAATGGAATTGTGATTGTAGCTCAGTATTAAATGCAGTTTGGCATCCAACAGTCGGAAATGCAGTATTAACTTCATGTAAGTTCAGCTATAATTTGCAATATTTATTAATGTTACATAAATTTGAATAATTGAATTTTGAACCAAAACTTTATTAATTTGAATTTAAATATTCTTAGGAGAAACCTATGAAATTATAATATTAGTTTTCGGGGGGAGTTGTGTATTTGTTTAGAATTATTATTTGAAATCACGTGATTTTCTATTAAGTCGATCAATAATTTGTAATTTTATGTAAATTAATTGTAGTAATAAGAAATTTTCAAATTTTTACGATAATTCTTGTTGATACTTTAATCATAATATATGAAGTGTTGATAATGTTTGGTATTGTTTAAAGTTCTCAAGATGTTAAGTAGTTACAACAGATGGAAAACTAATGGATGTGAAACTATATTTATTGTCTCGTTTTTAGCCGAATGTTCTCTATGGATTTAGTCACGCCTTAAATTAAAAGATATTTATACACAGCTATAAATAAGTTTACAAATTAGAAGTGTAAAAACTTGTAATAAAGTTGAATTATCAGGTGAGTGTTACAAAGGCTTAAATTTATAAAAAATCTGAATTAATTATTTGCGTTATTTTTACCTGGCATTTTCATTAGTTTATTTATTTATATTCATTATGTTAGTGCATTTTCTGTTTTAGTATTATAATGCGTAGGTGAATTTCGTAAATTATTGAATAACAAACAATTACTTAATAGTGGTAGTGACGAGGGATTCAGTTGAATGGGAAAATCGATTGAGCCTTAGAGAGGAAAAGACATAGTATGAGAGGCGCTTATGGAGTCTCGTAATGATTATCATGATTTCCTTTATCATTTAATATTAGTATTATTTGGCGAAAACGGGGCTATTACTGAGTTAGGATAAACATCTCGCGGTATTTACCTATTATGCTATAAAACCTCCGTTATTCGATAGGAGTTATGTCGCCCCCTTTTTTTATCGATTTGCTTACGTCGTCTTATGATTAATGGATTTGCTGTTAATTTCATGTGTTCAATTACATTTTTAGAGCGTTAGTTTTATCGAATTTATCGTACAAATTTTCGCTTACTATTGTTGAGGTCTCACTATTTCTAATCGAGATCTCAACGTGCACTGGTATTAGTATATATGTATAATTTAATATATAAAGACAACTTTGATATAAAATTTATTAAAATCAAAAATTACCAAGTTCTAAATGATTCCAAATTCGAATAAAATACAATATCCAATTTCAAATAAGTGCGTGCAAAATTATGTTCTGTTGTATTTTATGTTATCCTTCTGTTGTGTTATCCTTGCAAAAATTTATGTTGAGCTCTGCTCCTAATTAAATTCTCCTTGAGATTTCCTCTAGAAGAACAAGTAAGTCGCTAGATTTTTGGCTGAATATACTGAGTTTTGCGTCAGTATATATACTGATTTTATTATGGGTTAATCTATTTTAATTGGTCCAGATGTTTTAAATTAATTAATTTTATTTTATTTTTTGAAATATAAGTCAATAATACGTTCTTAATTTTTTAAGACATTAATGACTAATAATAATAATAATAATAATAATAATAATAATAATAATAATAATAATAATAATAATAATAATAATAATAATAATAATAATAACAATAATAATAATGATTTTAGTAATAATCATTTTACTCTTTTATATAAAAGTTTATGAAGATATATTGACTTACACAAAATTACACAAAACAGATAAATATTGTTTGATGTCACTAAATAAAACAGATAACCGATAAATAATTGTCAATAAAATGGATTCAATAAATACAATGAATTACACAATTTTCCGATAAATAATTGTCAATAAATAAACAGGTAATAATAAGAGAATATTGTCTATGTACAGATGATGTCAATAAGTCAATGACGGATTGCACGCTGTTCATCATTCGACTTTGGGTTTGGTTTGGGATTTGTTTGGGCTCGAATGCTGGTCATCTCTAGACATGGATATTAACTCGGTACTTGCTAGGCCCAGTTCTATAGCACTTTGAAAGTATGAAGGTGTTTAAAGGTTTTCCTTCGTCATCTAACATTGCTCCATGGGCTGTTAAAGTAATGTCCTCATTATCTTTATCACTAAGAACTAGTTCGATTTCGCAGCCATTTATTTTCATAATGGTGCGCCTGAACCCTTTTTTAAGTGCTAGGTTCAATATGTCTCCGTCCTTTATTCATCTACCGAAATGACGGCACAGTTCTTAATGTGATATTTCTGCCTGGTTTTCATCGATCACAAAGTCAGGATCTTCCAATATAATATCTGGTTCGGGTCCATATTCATCGCTATCTTCGGTTGTTGAGTTTTGTGATGAGTCTTGATTATCTTCTTCGAAGGAAAAATATTCTTCATCCGAATCCATGTCGCACTCCATCTTGTAGTTTTCTCTAGGTTGTGGTTCGCTTTTGATAAAGATTTTGTTGCTCTGTGACTTTTATTCTGAGACAAATATGATATCGTCGTCACTATCCATTACTTCGCTTTCGAATGTTCTTCTAGTGCCATTCCTTTTGAATTTTAATTCCCATTGTGAGGGTTCGATGTACATATCTTCTTCCATATCATTGTCTTCTAGGGTATTTGTTGTCATTTCATCGCTTTCTTGATCTTCCTTTTCATTCCTTTTGAGACTTGAGTAATTCCATTTAACGACTTCTTCCCACTTTTGCTCTGCGATACCATAAATAACTTTTACCAATATTGTTGTTTCGTTTGCCGAAAGTGGTTCGGGTATTTGTAATATACGGTTAATGATTTTGTCTTTGAAACACTTGTCATGGTATCTGATTACTTGGTATGCCAGATTAGAGAGTTTAATTTTGTGGGGTGCTACATTCTTGACGAAGGAACACATAAAAGAGTCTTCAGCCATTTCTCTGACTCCCATTACGTTGTAAATGTCCAAGATAAGAGCTTTTAATTTTTCTGTTATGCCGTATCCCACAATTATTTGTCCATATAGGAGTTTTTGAATATCTATCAATGCTTGGTATTCGTCCTCGTTACCAATGATATTTTCTTTGTTCGCTCTTGTTTTTTCCGGATAGTAATGAAGTATTTTTATTCTTGGTGTGATTTTCTTGTTGAATAGGACGATTCCGTTGAAATCTCTAATACATACTTCTACTGGTCTTTGATTGTTGTTGATGTCGCAAACAAGTTTAACATCGACGAATTTTATGTTTTCTTGTCGCTAATTCGTGGTGCGTGAACGATACATCTTTGTTAACGAGTTTTTGAAGAATGTGTAGGTTCGATATGATATATTCCAGATTCACGAAAGGGTTGGGTATTGTGGGTATGTATAGAACTTCAATTGCGATGATACATGGCAAATTATTCATTTAAACCGTAAGATTGTTGAAATCATTTGACATTCTTCTTTTTTTGATTGTCTTTATCATTATCGAACAATTGCTCGTTGTGATTAGTGGGATTCTTTGTTGACAGATAGAGACCTCTGTTTTGGTCATATGGAAGATTATTTGATGGGGCGCCTTTTTCCCTTCAGCTGCAGCCTTGTCTACATTAGCGAATTCGTCGAATGCTCCGATAAGCTCTTTGAGTTTTACTCTTCTAGCTTCATTGAATTTGATCAGGTGCAGCTCTGTTTCTTCAATTTCTACCTTCATATCGTTTGGGATGCACATCTGATTCGGGAAACTGCGGATAGTGATAGGGGTTCAGTCTGTGCAGATTTTATTCTGTAAATTTCTATAAAAGCTTCCATAATGTTTGTGTATCATGCAGTTGTATTGATTGGGTTGTAGATTGGTTTGGTTGGATTGGCTGAATTGCATGTTGGATTGATTGGATTGCATATGTTCTAAAATAAAGAGTAAATAAATAATCCTTTTGCGCATATGAGGTTTGCCTTTATACGCTATTAAGTTATAGATATTAATATATACAAATTTAGAAAATATTATTGACCATATTAAATTAGTTTGAAATAATTTTTTAAACAAGAGTTGACATTGTGTATTGACCTGGTATATATTTGTCCAAGTGAAAATACCCTGGTACATTTCTGACCAGTCGGTGCCGATACCGCTGCCTTTTCGACTTGTACATTTTGTAGATTTGTGCACTACTAACTATTGCTAATATTGCTATTGCTAAAATACTGAGTGATATTACATAAAAGGGCCATCGTGGTTTTACTGTTTCTTTTTGAAATGCTTGTAGTTCGTTCCAACTCTTTATTAAAATTGGTTTTCCCGTAGGTAATTTAATTAGCTTTTCTTTAAGTTGTATTGGTATTCTATAGGTTTTTGTTATTGCTTCATCTATTATGGTTGGAGTTATTACTTTCGTAGTTGTTGTATCAATGTTTGGGGTTGAATTAATTTGTTGTATTATTATCGGTGTTGTATTTATAATTACTTTCTTTGTCATTTTGCGTTTTTCTGCCTGTATGGTCTTTATCTTTTTACATATTATTTGTGTCACATCGGCTTCTGTATTCCATTGTGCGCATGGAACGTATTCGGTATTGGGTTTCAGGTTTATAAATTTAGCGCTATCTCCCATTTCGAATTCATTGGTAGTTCTTTCCTCACTCTTTTTCATGAATTTTGGATCGGTATCTATTGATTTTAAGTATAGATCTCTTATGGGTATTCTGTTTTGGTTGAGTACGCTAATTTCATAGGATGAAATGTTTATTAAAATGTCTTTATTCTCCATGAATTCAGTTATGTATTTTTCTCTAATATTATCTGCATTAATTATTCCTACAAATGTTAAGAAGATTACCGACATCTGGGACCGTAGATTATATTTATGGGGTGATCCCTCTACTATTTCAGATTCCGCTAGTTTACATCTATTTATATGTACTACTATGGGATCATCAATTTTATGGTTTTGGATATGTAAGTTTTCGTTGATTCCTTTAATTACTTCGTAAGGACCTTTAAATGGTCTTGCTAATTTCGTTGTTTTGCCTTTGCCTACTTGTGGAGACATAAGTCTAACCTTATCTCCCACTTTAAAAGTATAAGGTTTACTTGTCTTATCGTAGTCATCTTTATATTACTCTTGTCCAAACTTAACCTTTAAATTAGCTACCTTATATACCTCTTGCATTCGCTCTTGCATTAATGTTAAATAATCTGGTGCGTCTAAATATTGCGACACTTGTGGTTCAAAAACTGTATCGATGGGCGTTGCAGGTTCTCTTAGAAACATTAAAAAATATGGTGAATATCCTGTTATTTCGTTAGGTGTGAAATTATGGATGTATGTGCATTGACTTACGTATTCGTCCCAATCATTTTGATTTTTTCCCACAAAAACCGCTAATTTACTAAGAAGTGTGCCATTAAATCTTTTTACTAACCCAGTTTGAGGGTTATAAGCTGTTGTATTATTTTTGTGCATGTTGAAAATATTAGCTACCCTTTCGATTGTTTCACTCATGAAATTTTTTCCTTTATCTGTTAATAGTTTTCTAGGTGTACCGATTTTAAAAATAATTTTCTCTACAAGTAGTTTGCCTACTGTTTCTGCTGTTTCATCTTTGGTTGCTGTTTCATCTTATAGTTGAGTATCTAAGTTGTCCTCCTTTTAATGTTTTACTCGCGTATGCTATTATGTAACCTTTACCCTTTTCTTCTTGTCCTAAGACTGCCCCTACGGCTTTCCAGCTGGCGTCTGGGTAACGTAATATTGGTGCTATTATTAATTTCTCTTTTAGTTGATCGAATGCCTTTTGATGCTCAGATGTCCATTTCTTTTGTGGTTTACTTATTTTATCATTGATTGTTTGTACTATTAATACTCCTTTACTCTCTCCCTTTGTTTTAACTCGTTTTGTTAGTTCTATCATTGTTATTCTATCCTTGCACTTTTTGTAACGTTGTTGGGATTGGGAAATATTTTACAACTTCAATTTTATCTGGGTTAGGTGTTATGCCCTCTACTGTGACTATGTGGCCTAAAAATAGCGCTGATGGATCTGCCCATTTACATTTTGTCGGTTTAATTTTTATCTTAGCTTTTTTTAGTCTTTGTAACACATTTGCTGTCTTTTAGATGTTCCTCAAAAGTTTTTGATGCTATTAGTATGTCATCCATATAAACTGTGCAATGTTGTACATCTACTAATATTGTATTCATTAGGCGTTGAAATGTTGCAGGTGCATCGGTTAACCCAAAGGGTAATCTTGTGTATTCGTACAATCCGTCTTCAATGACAAAAGCAGTTTTTTCCGCATCCCCCTCTTCCATCTGAATTTGCATATACCCTTTATTTGCGTCAATATCCGTAAAATACTTAGTGTCCCTGAGTTTATCATATTGCTCTTGTTCTTTCGGGAATGGGTATGAATCTTTAATTGTTACGTCGCTTAATTTACGATAGTCAATGCACATTCTAATTTCACCACCTTTTTTCGTAACTGGTACAATGGGTGATGCCCATTGTGAAAAACCTTGTTTTATTACGCCTGCCTCTTTTAACTCTTTTATTTGTCTCTTTATCTCTTCCCTTAATTTATTAGGTACCCCATAAGGTCGTTGTTTTATTGGTCTGGCGTTTCTCGTATCGATCACATGTTTAATGATGTCGGTATTCCCCAAATCAAATTCATGTTTTGCAAAAACGTCGCTATATTCGTCGAGTAAGGTTTGTAGTTGAAATTGTTGGGTATCATTTAAATAGTTATTATTAATTTTCACTTTATCATAAAATTTAACGTTATTTGTCTTACTCAGCTTAACCATTTGTTCACTGTCATCTCTCATCACCATCGTTTTACACATTTCCAATGTTTTTTCTAATTCACCTTTGAACAACTTTGTTCCTTTGTGAATTTTTACATTGTTTCTTTCATAATTCGCAATTCTAATTGGAATTATCCCGTTACTTGGTATAATACACTCGTCTGTTAACATTATATTATAATATTTAGTGATCGACTTATCCCGTTCAAAGATAAAAGTGTCCTCACTTTTGACATTGACTTTCACTGGAATTATATGATCACAGTAATATTCTAATTCGAAGGCTTCGAGTGCGACTACCTCTGCAAATCTTGATTCATGATAGATTGCCTTTCTTATTATAGTACCATCTGTTAAGTCGATGACGCAGTTATCTAATTTGCGAAGAATATCTATTCCTAGGATGCATTTACTTCTGCATTCCGTCATTACTTTAAAAACGTGCTTAACTATTTGACTTGAGAAGTGAACGGTCAGTTCAATATCTCCTCTTAATTGCAGTGTATGTGATGACATAGATATCACCGTATCGTTTGTACTCTTTATATTCTTTTTTTGATTCTCTGATAACTGATCCTCCCTTATCACGGAGGCTGCTGCTCCGGTATCTACTAGCGCTTTTATGATTATATTATCGATCGACACTTGGATGCTGGGTCTGGCTTCATTGAGTTCTCGTAGTATCTCATTCGCTTCTATCCCGTAGCATCCGTAGGTCTTTTTTGTTACGCAATGACAATTAGTTACTTTATTATCTAGATTGCTGCTCAGTTCTCTTAATTGCTGATTTTGACTATCATATAGTCCTCATTGTGGTTGTTCCACATTCTCTGATCCTCTTGGATTGTAATCATTCTTATCGTTTTCCATCAATTGTTCTTCTTCTACTCGCCGGTTTTTAATTAATCGTATTTCTTTATCATGTTTTGCTGTTATCATATATTTTGCGACAAAGGGGCATAAACATGCCAACATCTTATATGAGTTGCCAAATACTTGTCGAAGTTGTCGTAATGATACTAATGATGAACAGATCATTTTGAGCAATGCCATTGTATAATATATTCCCAGTATAGTTGAGAACATATTCCCCAAAACTGCAAAATATCCCCATATGCTGTATAATACTTTGTATACTACCTTTTTGAAATGTTCTTTTGATAAGAGCACATCGAAATTATAATCACCACCATAGCTACCCTCGATGACTTTACTCACCATTATTGATAATATTTTCTCTTTTTCAATAGGGAATAACATGTGCTTTCTTGCACTTTTTATGGCATCTCGCGTGTACATACCGTTGTTATTCATATCATTTATTTCTTGAAATTATAACTTTTTCTCGAGTTCTGTTAATTCTAGTTTAAACTGTTAAGTTGCCTCTTTTCTATCAGACATGGTAATCCATATTTCGTCATTTAGCTGGTATAATGAATTAAGCAAATTGGTACATTTATCGATTTTCCTTGGGATATAAGTTTTATCTGTTAGTATTCTGGTTATAGGCTGCAGATATACTGTTTCTCCTTTATAAACAACTGGTAACTCGTTGGTACATTGGTTATTTGTTGCTAGTGATACACTAACCGGTTTACATTAAAAGGTCTGTAACACCTCTCCTACTACTCTCGCAAAAGTTCCTTTTCCGCAAACAATATTGGTGCCATTAAATCTGGGTTTGTAACCGCTACAGCCATCTTTGTTCTCAATATCTCTCTATTGAGTTTGCAATCGTTAGTAATTGTTTCTTGATATACTTTGTCTAGTTGGACTAATTGATGATGATAAAAATAATCAATTTTATTATTAAAATACGAAGATAGATTGACATCAAATTTATCGATTTTTAATTTTGCGTCTTTAATTTCATTACTACTGATATAGATGCCTTCATAATTAGTCTTTACAACTGCTTTTCCGCATTTGATAGTTTCTCTTTTTTTTCCCAAGTGGGGGTTAGTATTGTTCTTGCCCCTTGATTACATACAAAGCTTTCTTCTGAAAACTTGATTATACACTCTTGCCTCTGTGTGTATAAAATCAGATTCTTGATACACATGGAAAATCTTGGGTTCAGTTATGATTAGTTTGGTTGGATTCGCTTCCGGACAATTTTCCACATCTAATAATGAATACTTTTGCCCCCATTTTGGGTTCTGACAATCATATGCTATAATCTCATTACTTCCTTTGATTAAATCTAACAATAGTGTTATTATTACTATTATTATTGAGATACTTGATTTTCCTTCACTTTTGCTTGGTTTTTTCGTCTTTTTGTTCACAAGATGTTTTAAGATTTCCTCGGTATCATCATTTTCTATCGTCTCGCTTTCACTCGTTTTTAATGTCTCATCATACATTATTTCCAACCTCCTTTCAATTTTATCCACGGCATCACATCCGCTTTTAATCTCTGATATATTGTTTTGGCTACCTCATTTATTTGCTCTTTTGGATTTGATCTTAAAAGCTTTTTATATCTCGCAATTAGGTATGCCATTGCGGTAATTACTTCGTCTCTATTTATACCAGTTGTGAAGAGTATCTTTAAAACCACCTCCTCATTTATATCCTCTACACTCAACTCTCTGACCTCTTTCTCCATTATTTTGATTTTTTGTACCATATTTTTAATTAATGCTGATGGTTTTGTTTTCGGATATCGTTTTATGTTCGTTGCTTTTAATAGTTCAATTATCATAATTAAATCGTTATTATCGTCTGCTACTTTTGGATTTTCATGTCTCTTTTTATTGGCTATTTCTCTCAAACGCTCTGCCGTTTTTCGATCATCGGATTTCTCCGCTATCTCTGACTTACGAGGTCTTCCTCTACCTCGCTTCATTGTTTCCGCATCTTGCATTGTTGTTTGCTTGGAGATCTTTTCTATTGTCTCTTGCAAATTACCGTATTTATTATCGAATGGTTGAAAAGTTATCTCTTTTTCGAGTGGTGACTTTGCACTTACTTCGGATGGTTGATCCCACATTTTGAATAGCATATCATAATCGTTTTCCTCATTCAGTTCAACAGAAGGTGTTGCTAATCTTGAGCTAGTTTTTCTATCTATTACTGCAGATATAGTATTCTCATCTATTGTATTTATTCCATAGTCAATCAGATATTCGCCATCTTTCAACTCAATATCATTAAAATATAATTTTATTTCATCGTTTGGTTCTATTTTTCGTGGCCATTTATCTCTTGCCAATTGTTGTATTTTATTTACCATTGTACATACATGGACTTCTGTTTTCGATAATACCATTTGAAGAAAATATTCGTCTTTAGTATCCAATGTTATCTTTATAGGTTCATAAAATTTCGGACTTTTTCTCACAAACTCCCAGTAACCTTTGATCATCTCTTTTAACTCTATCTCTAATTCAAATACTCGTGTTTCTCTTTGCCTCTTTACCAATTATGGGATTAGACTGGTTAAATATTCTGTATCAATTCTGCTTACTTGACCTTTATTTATTACTCTCAATGTTTCATTGTCATCATACGGCCGTTTTTTCAAAACTTCTTTTAATTCCTCTTTCATTTTCATTTGTCTCTCTGTTTCCTCATTATCAATATCAACTTCATTTATAAAACATTCATATTCGTTAAGTAACACCTCCGACTTTCTCTCCATAAGTCGGCCATATTGCGTTTTAAACTCTTTCAACTCCTCTCTCAAAGCATTTATTTCATTACTCGTATTAGTAAATTCTACTCCATTTATTTGTTTCACTTCGGGTTCATTTTTAAATTTTACTCTATTTGGTGACTCGCTTTGCTGATTAGTACATACTTTTGCTAAATTACCATATTTCTGGCAGTTGTAGAATCTGATTTGTCCATTGACATTCACTCTATCTCTTCCATCATTATTGTACGGGCTTGCTCGCCTCTCTCGATATTGATTTTGTCTATATGGACTCGATTGTCTGCTTCTTGAACTATTTCTGTTATTCCTATTATCATACTGGCGGTATTCTGAACGATTATCTATATTATTCTCAAAATAATTGTCTCCACTATTTTTGTTATAAAGATTATCTCTAAAACTATTTCTGTTATAGTCAGAACGACTGTCTCTGTTATCGTCTCTAAATCGGTTTTGATTTTGTTCTGTAAAATTCAATGCGTCGAATCTTTTCCTGTTTTCAGGTGATTGACTTCTGCTCGAATTCGGACTATTTTTTCGTCTATTTTTTACAAAATTTAAATATAACTGTTTCATTTCTTCCCATGGAACATCATCATCGTTTTCCAACTTAGGTTTCGCCATCGTTGGCCTTTGAATCTCAACTGCATCTATAGATGCATTGAATCTATCTCTTTGTATTGCCTCTACTCTTTTTGCTTTATGAACTAATTCATTTAAATCTCTATACTCGACCATTATTAGTGGTTTATATAAATATTTCTGAATTCCATTCCAAAACTGATCCTCAATTAATTTCGGAGTGTGCTCTCCGGCACCAAATGCCTTTTTCGCTAATTCTGCTATCGTATACACGTACTCTCCAACTGACTCTAGATCCTTGATATCGATTTCTAAATTTTTGCACATTTATTTTTTGTAAATCTGCTCTCAAATTTTCTATAAGTTGATCAAGATTGTTTCCTCTACACTCTAAATTGTTATATGCCTGTAGCACATATCCTTTCAAATACAACGGAATTCTCCTCTTTAATTCATCAGGTGTCCAACCACAAGCGTCTGCATAAACTTAACATATTAGCAAATTATTATTAAGTAAACTTAGCATTTAAAACCTAAATAGTAAGTCATCATCACGGGGACACCATTCAATACACGTAGGAAGACTAATTGCTGCTTTAACTCCTTTTGGATCTACTTCTACTCTTCCAACCTGGAAATCAATAACCATAATAATTTAATATTTCATTTAGTTGAAAAATAACTTACTTCTAACGGTCTAATCATAACATCTACCGTGGAACAATTATTCAAAACTGCTAAATATTTTCGATTTACTACAGTGTTTTGATGCCAGGACATTGTGCAGTTCATTCATATCTAGCTCGAGATTTATACAGAATTACTATTCAGTAATTTATATAATAGATGTTATAGTTTTAACAATGGTATGATTTGAAATATATTGAATAACAAACAATCTTATTGAGCGGAAACTTTGTTTTACTGATACCTATTAAGTAATGTTTTAAAAACTTTTTGAAAATATTTCGGCATAAATTTATGAATTCAGTTTCGTACCGAAAGTTAATAGTATTATTAGAATTTTGCATACTTCTGTTTACATATATAAATATTTCAAATGCTACGTTTTTCGGGTATATTGCTTGTTCGTATGTCGAAATTACAAATTATTTGAGATCCTATTTTTCTGATTTTTTATTTTTAAAGATATTTTTCATATTCCAAGGATTATTAGTCAATTTTATATACTATAACCATCATCAATATAAAAATTTTATGTTGGTTATTTGAATGCAGGGAACCCCAATTTTTGGGCTCCTGGAGAGTAGCATTCGCTATATTGTAATCGATTTTTAATATTTTATGAATAGTTTTTTCGTTATGCCGTTATTGTGTATATTATTCTACGCGTATATCTTACCTAAAATATAGACCTAACATTTCAAATGTCAACTGCAGGTAAAATGTACATTTATTAATGTCGTATCGTTGAAAGACTATTTTTCAGGCTTATTTCTAGTTCGATTAAGATAGTTAAATTTGATGGCCAGATAACTTTAGACATAAACTAGTTTCGAATAATATTTTTATTTAAATAGAATTTTTAATTACATGAATTTTGAAATTTGCAAAAATTTGTAAATAAGAAAATTTCGAAGAAACCGAAATTATATATTAGTTGAATTCCTTTTTTTATATTTCTTTTTGCAACTATCAAAACTCCGCATTCGATAGAATTTAAAATTTATTTATTTAAATCTTATTCTTCAATTAAAAAGATTTTATATATCTCGATTCTTATTGAATATAGTCAGGATTAGAGGGTTGTTTTTGACTGTTTTTGAATTTCCGGGTTGTAAAAGTTGTAATGAAAAAAATGGCAACTCTTAAAAAAGAAAATAAAAAATTTAAAAAATTCATTTACAGTATATAAATAGATGGAGTCATAATATGGTAAATAAATAATAAGTTATATATTTATAAATAAACTAAAATAACATCCAAATTGATTAGAAGAACCACAGAAAATTGGCTTTGAATTAAATGAAAGAAAACACCAATCCATAAATATATATTCTTATTTAGATTTGAATAATTTATGAATCATAAAACAGATTTTTTTTACTTATTTTAGCGAAAAAAGTCAAGCTTAGAAAGAAGAGATTTGTATAATTTAGATAAAGAAAGTAAAAAATATCGTTTTAAAGGGATTTAAAATTAGTTAATACATGTATAGAAGTATATATATTCTCGGTGTAAAAGTCTCGGACATGTTGGTCAGTGCTTTTGGACAGACAACAACATAATGTTACAACATAGAGTTACGCGCGTCTTGTATACACCCGAATTCAAAATACAACCGTTTCTAGAATCTTGCAAAAATCAATAACATTACATCACTCGAAACACACAAACTTACCAGTATGTCGGAAATATAATAATTTTCAAATTTTTGTTAGCATAAATTATTTTTAAAAAGATGGCGAATGGAAATATTTATAATATTTCCGAAATCTCTATTTTAAGTATGACTCAATTTTGTGGACATAAAGAAAGAATATATGAAAATTTTGTTTGGAAATCGTAAATCATTACCATAGATCTTTATGTATTTCTGAAGAATGAAAAGAAAACATTAATAATTTCCACGAAAGAGCTTCTCGAAAATCGATAAATTTCACATATCACAATTTTTTATTTGAATCGATAAATTTTGGTTGTCACTTTAATTGTTTAAATCCAAATTTGTGCTAGTTTCTTGTTTTCTTATTAGTATGTCAATTCTATTCTTTTCATCATTGTTCTTTTAGAGATTTCTAATTGAGAGTTAGAATTAATAATTTTAGCAGTTTGTTTTCATCTCTCTTTTTCTTTACAGAAATCCATATTTATATATATTTATATGTATGTGGGTGTGTTTGGAGGCCAGAAACTTCTTTGAAGGAAGGTGAAAAATATCCTGCCTATATGGTTATATAGTGTTTATTATGGCGAATATAAATTCGAGCATTATAAAAGAATTGTGAGTGGAACATCGGATGGTCCTCTCAATCTATGAATCACGTCGATAAGTACGAGGCTTTAATTCAACTCTTTAGTTACTACATCAATTGGACCCTAATCCGAACAAATTTTAAACTCTGTCCTTGTATACATTAACCATAATCAAATCTTCAGAAATCATTTCGTTGAGAGATTCTGCTTCGTCCTTAGTTTCACAGCTGATAGAAATTATAAAAATACAGTTTCAAATATTTGTGCAGAGTATCACTGATTTGTTTGTGATACTGTTTCTTCATTCAATGTTAAACTGGAGATATAAATTGTTCAGAAAATTTATTTAATCCATTTATAATTACCACAGCAAATATCGTTTAGAAAATTATCTTATTATCGAGAATTTTATCATTTAATATAACATATTATTTACAGCAAAGCCTTCATTTGCCATTTATTTAATTAGCTAACATAAATTTATTTAGCGCCCGTGTCTAAAATAAATATTCTACCTTCTCTTGGATATTCGAGAATAGGCGCCTTTCACAACTTTTACTTGAGTGTTTGAAAGCTTTAATCCAAATCATATCTTTTTCATATCTAGATGTTGCAGTATTTAATGGTTCTGAGATTCTGGCATTGTTTATGATGAATCTTCTGTAGTAGTAGTTCTTTATTCGGAAAAAAACGATCTTACCTGTTTCAAACACGTTGGTACTTTTATTTTCTCGATTTCTTCAACTTTCTTGCTGTTTAATTTCGCATTTCTCTGGATTTATCCTCAAAATATAATCTAAGTAAACTACTACTCCTTTGAATAGCATTTCTTCCAACACTGCTTACATGTCATAGGAGCTATTACTAATCCAAATCGTAGCCTATTGAAGCAGAATTGTCTTGCTCTTGTACATTTAGTATTATGCATCGTGAAGATTTCTTTTCCGCTATATCATTTAATCCACAATAGTTTGCACACATTCTGATGGCTCCATCTTTCTTTCCTACTATCTCTAATGTAGCATTCCAAGAGCTCTTACAATGGCGAATTACATTTGCTTTTATTAATTATTTTATCAGGTCTTCAATTCTAATCTCCATGTGCATTGGTTGAACCTGAAATTATATATTATTTAAATAAAACCCACACTGAAATTAAAATAGATGTTTCATCCTTAAATTTTAAAACAGTGTCTATCCAAGATACTTTAATTAATGAACTAAATAAAGTAAAAACTGAGATGGGTACAACAAAAATTCAATTTTGTTTGAAAGTAGAATTTGAAAAGGATGATGAATTTCAATCATTCATTATTTCGAATTCGGTTAGACTCATGACTGATAATTTCTTATAGGAGGGTATTGATTTATTAAATGAAAACATAATTAAAATGAAAAAGGAAGTAAATGGTCCATAAATAAAATTGAATATATAAGTTTTATAATTACAAAATTTTCTCAAAAAAATAGATTGACAGGTCATGGCTATATTACTACACCTGAAACTTTATTAAATAAAACACGCACAGCAAATGTTTAAAATGTTGATAATCAATGCTTCCTATATAACATTTTTTCTATTTTAAAATATAATGATATTATCAATAATAGATCTAAACCTTATAAATATAATACATCAGAGTTAAATTTCGATCCTACAGATCTCCCCATGCGACTTTGTAATATTTCTAAATTTGAATCCCAAAATCCCGGTTATCTATAAATATCTTAACTTATAATGAAAATGTATTGAATGATGTGTGTACAGAGGAGGTTATGAAACATTCTTTTGTTGATATAATTTATCGATCCAAAGTTGTTGAAGGGACACCAATTAATTTAATTTTGCTTGAAGGTATTGATAGATATCCTTACATATGCGTTTCCAATCTTGATAGGCTTTTAAATTGTGAAAATCTTTCTATTACTGATGTTAGGATTTGTAGCAAATGGTGTCCAATATGCTTACATGGTTTTAGAAATCCAGATTCTTTCGTAAGACACAAGGGTTTGTGTGATAAAAATCAATTAGGTATAACATTATAAACTCTGATTGAAGAAAAATATCTTAGTTTTAAAGATTGGTCTAAAACTATTACTCCACCCTTTGTAGTCTATGCTGATTTTGAGGCAATTTTGCCTAAAGACGACAAATACTACCAGAAACATTTACCAATCTTAGCTGGTTTAGTTTTGATAAATAATTTCACCGAGTAAAAATTTTATAAAAGTTTTATGGGATTAGACTATGTTGAACAGTTTTTTACTGAACTTGAAATAATTGGAAAAGAAATAGTAGTTCCATATTTTGATAAAAGATATTAAAAGTCTATGTTATTTAATTATACTGATAAAATAAACTTTTCTTCGGCTACAACTTGTCATTTATGAAAGAAAAGAGATCATGACCATTTTCAGGTAAAAGTTTAGGTGCGGCATGCAGATCCTGTAATCTTTCTCGACGAATTAAACCGATTTTACCTGTTTTATTTCATAATTCACGAGGGCATGATCTCCATCATATTATCAAATTTGGTTGTAGTAAATTTAAAACATGTGATATTAATTGTATTACAAGCGAAAAATTTCTTAGTTTATTTGCTAGAACTGGCGGATTAACCATAAAATTTATAGATTCTTGTCAATTTATTAATGATTGTTTAAAAAATGCAATTAATACATTGACTTCGTTACCAATAACATGTTCTGAGTTTAGAGGTGTAATTGTTAAAAGTAATGGAATATTTCCATATGATGTTCCTACTAGTTTAGAAGTTCTTCGGTCAACTCCCCAATTACCACCAATTTGGGATGGTGTTACTGAAGATGAATATATTATGGCAAAACGTATAAGGGACGAAACTAATTGTAATACACTTTTAGACTATATGATGGTTTATCTAAGATAAAATGTCTTTTGTCTAGCTGATTATTTCCAACAGTTTAGAGCAAAATTAATTGCTAATAAACGTTTAGACCCATTAAGTTTCTTGGGAATTCCAGGTATGAGTTAGAATTCTGCTTTGATGACTTTAGATAATCCACTTTAATTGATTGAAGATATGAAAATTTATAATTTCTTTGATGATGGGATTCGAGGGGGTCTAACTTTTGTAAATAAACATTATGTAAAATCTGATGAAAATACAGAGTTGTTGTGTATATGGAGATTAAAAATCTCTATGGTTGGGCCCTTATTCAACCATTACCAGACGGTAATTTTGTTTGAATAACTGATGATGTTAAATTAAATAAAATCTTGGATGACTGTGTAAATACTGACTTGGAATTATTGTCTTTTGGTTACACAGTTGAAATTGACTTGACGTCTATTCTTTGTTTCAATGACCTTGAGAAATTATTATGACTCGTCCAATGACCTTGAATGAGTCATTGTCTTTAATCATTGTCTCTAAAATTTATAAAATATATTAAAATTTTAGGTTTCACTAAAATATTTTTAAAAATCAAATGATTTAATCAACTTTTTAAATAGAACATAAAATTATAATTAAAATATCTTTTATTATTCAAAATCTATCGGTCAAATTGGTAAATAATTATCATAAATATATGTTTCATAAACATTTGGTTCGTAAATTTAACTTATATAAAATAATCCTAAAATCAAGTCAATTCTAATAAATTATCAAGAAATTAAGTGTTTCTAAAATTATAGATTTACCCTCATTTCTTCAATAATTTCATTAAAAACCTAATCAAACCCTAAATCCATTAAAATTCAACAGAAAACCATAAAATTCTATAAAATGATTAAAATTTACTAAAATAAATACCTCGTAAAACTAGATATTATTAAAATTATCATGAAATTTCCCTAAAAGCTCTAATTGATTTACATAGTCTAAAATTATTTTATTTTTGTCGAGCACAGCCTAATCTATTGAAGGATGTAATTAAATTTATTAAAAGTAAATTAAATTTTCATTGAAAATGACAATTCAATAACAAGTCAACAAATGGAATTTTAATTAGTGGAGATTATATTCTATAAAGGAAATTTAAAAATACTATGACCTTGAGAAAATTTGAATGACCTTGACCTACTTCTAAATCACCTTGAAAAAAAAGATGACTCATCCAATGACCTTGACAATAATAATGATAATAATAATAAAGTTTTAATAATAAAAATTAAAAAACATTAAAACGCTACTTATAAAAAATAAGTAGTAAATTAAAATTAAAAAATGTTTAAAAATACTATGACCTTGAAAAATAAATATGATGACTCATCCAATAAACTTGACGATAATAATAATAATATTAATAATAATAATACTAATAATAATAATATAAAATAAATAATTAATTAAATAAAGATAATAATAATATTAAATAAATAATTAAATGAAAATAAAATAATAAATAATTATTTAATTCACTTCATTAAAACAAACAAATGAATTTAATAATAATATAATTTAAAAATAAATAAAATAATTGACTTGAATAAAACAAACAATTAAATTTAATAATAGTATAAGTAAAAAATAAATAAATAATATTATTGACTTGAATAAAACAAATATTTAAAGTATATAAAAAAAAAATAAAAAATAAATAAATAATATTATTAATTTGATTAAAACAAATAATTAAAGTATATAATATAAAAATAAATTAATAAATAAAAAAAAATATTATGAGTCATGGTCTTTGTTTAAATGACCTTGAAAAATTGTTATGATTCATCCAATGAACTTGAAAAAATTTGAATGACCTTGAGAAAAATGCAAATCAATAGCTGAGAATTAATATTGCCAATGCAATCAAAATAACCTTTTCAGCTCCTCCCGACTGAAATCTGGAATCGTGTTATAGGCCTTGAGAGTTGAAAGGGTTTCAAACACCATCTTAACCGCGAGATCTATAAAAATCAATAATAGCAACTCATAAATTACAGAATTTACCTGTTTTAAAACGAAAAAGTTCCAAAAGAGTTCTTTCTGTTATTTCTCTCTCATCGATGTGAATCAATGTCGGCCCGTTTTTCTAAATGTAATCAAGCATTGAATTATCCAATAGAATTTCATCCAATCATTCACAAGCAAATCTTGATAAATTTTCTGATTTCTTGTGTGAATTTGTCGATGTGGAAATTGTTGAAATAATTCCGATCGAATGTCACCAGGTTATATTTATATTTCTAATGGCAAAACGTTACAATTATTCCGTGGAACAGAATGCCATTAACATTTTACCTGTGCTATCATGGCTATTAGGGTGGATTTGCCGGATAAATGGTGACCACCAATGAAAATTGTTTTTGCACCGGCCAAGATTTGCTCTGAATTTATTGCATGATTTTATCGAAATTTATCAAAGATTATGTGAACCATTATATGTGAATTGAATTGAAATTTATTGGGAAATTTCCTTTCCAGTTCCTCGGCCAGAATTAATTTTGCATATTTGTTGAATTCTGAATATTTCAGCTTCAAATAGTAGCTCGCATAAAGCGCAAACGTTTAAAAATTCAAATTTTTTAATAAAAAAAACTGCCAAAAAATAAAAATTCTATCAGATTATACAAATGCAATGAGAAATTATATGGAAAATTAGCCAATATGAATTTCCTTGATCAGATATTTCTGGAATTTAATATAATGTTAATGATATTTTATCACATACAAAATATCAATGCCCCATTAATTGGATCAATTATATAATTATATCAATTAAAATTATTAAATTAGCTGATTATTATTATTATATAATTCAGTGGTTCTTAACCGATGTTCCGCCAAATTTAAATATACAGAAATATGCTATTTCAGAATTCGAGTTAGTTTCCTTTTTACATTTAAATGTTTTAAAATTGCAATTTCACGGGTGCTTTCACAAAAAATTCTCGCGATGTAAAAAAATTCCTCGCAATCATAACGTTTAGATAGGTATTGGACTTCGCGCAAATCTTGCACCTTCGTTCTTCGGTATTTAGTTGAAAGGACCGCGGATGTTCCGCCAAATATTTTGAGATAACAAAGTGTTCCTTCATTACCAAAAGATTAAGAACCATTGATATAATTATTCAAAGTATGATAATTAGTAGTAGTCTCTGCAAAACCCAAAAAAGATTTAATCAGCCACACAATCAAGACACACTCTAGTTACTTTTATTGGGAGGACTTAACAAGATAAAGCAAAAACGTTTAATAAAATAATGCTGCATAAAAAATAAAACTTCCTAAAAAAATTATAAAATTAATTTAGATTATGCAGTTCGGAGAAATCATATAGTCAACATTTTAATTATATTCGATAATTATTAATGAAAATTAACTAATATGAATTTTCTTTGGCCATTTTCTTTGAGCAAATATTTATCGGATTCAATATATTGCTAATGATATTTTATCGCATATGAAATATCAATTCGCCATTAATTTTATCAATTATATTATTATATCAATTATAATTATTAAATTAGCTGATTATTATTATATAATTATTTTAATATTAATTTCAATTGACAACATGGCATTTTCATTTCAATGTTATCTGAAAATTTAACTGTTATACTGTTTTCAATATTAAAAACCTATAATATTATTATATCCTACTTGGTGAAATATTAATTTTCTTTTCTCTATTCTTTGCACGATGAGCTGATTGGACATGTAACATGGTGACACAGTTGCTACTGTCAGCGATAAACGCAGCAAGATCAGAATGACTAAACCGACGTAAAATGATAATCGCATTTTCCCCACCAACTGCAAAATGTTTTCCACTGAAAAATTCATCTCATCCAAAGAGCAAGGCCAAAATTTCGGATTCGTTCCATTTTTGAGGCTGCCATTAGAACAGAGAATCTCTGTTGAGGTGATTTTGGAATGTTGACCTCAATGTGACGCCCTAGTCTGCCAGATCTGCTGATGGCTTTATCGATTTTCTCTATGAAATTCGTAGCCCCAATGATAAGCAATTGCGTATTTTTGTGACTGTCAATACCATCGATTTCCATGAGGAATGTATTGACAATTGAATTAAGACCTGAAATATTGAATAACGAATGGATTCATTCGTGATATGTGTTGCAATCCTACTTCCGCTGTTATCATCGTGTCGCTTGCTGCATAATGCATCGATTTCATCTATGAACAAAATGCATGGCTGACTACTGCGAGCTGTATTGAATGCTTCTCTACCGTTTTTCTCGCTCTCTCCTTGATATTTTGATAAAATATCTGCGCATGACATTGTGACAAATGAGAACTCATATTCGTTTGATAAAGCTTTTGCAAGCATCGTTTTACCGCACTCGGGAGGACCGTAAACAATTACTCCATTGCTATTGTAGAAACCCTCTGTATCTTCTACATTGTTCTGGGAATTCAAATATAGAATTCAATTTCTTATCCAATCATCGGTTTTGATTTTGAGTTTAATTTCCCCACTTGCTACGATATGGTTAAATTCATCAGCGATATCGATTAAGGGGTTCGTTTTGTACGCCTTTTTTAACTTGGTGCAAAGGGCCTTAATCTCACCAATTTGATATCCCGGTGTCAGCCTGGCCATTTCCTCACAATTCCAAATGTCACCATTAACCTCTTGATTGCCAAATAGAAAATGTCTCAAATATCTGATTATAAATTATTGTAAGAAGCCGAATTTCAGAAATTTACTTTTCTCTATTCAATTTATTGATAATTGGAAACTCTATGGACGAATCGGCCGTCTTTTCCAGTGATCCTGGATCAGAGGACTCGAAAATCATGAGAAATTTTGAAAGGCTATTAAAGATAAGAAATGAATTCAGATAAAAGAAAAGAAGAGAAAATTTACCATCAGATTCGAATCTGAAATTATCGGTAATTTTGGTGTGATAATAATTGAATTATCAATTGAATTAATAATTGAACCCCTAACCCTAACCCTAACCCTAACCTAACCCTAACCCTAACCCTAACCCTAAATTTTATGATTATTTATTAATAATTTTACTGACCGCTACTTCGCCTAATCTCTCAATATCGAGATCAAAACTGTCCAAATCCATGTTTTCCATGTAGCGCTTACCGACACGGACGTATTGGTATTTATATTCCTATAGCAACAACAGTTGTTAAAGGACAAAATCAGTAGCAGCGGAATGTTTACTTGGGCTAAGCGTTAAATAAGTGTCGATTTTTTCATGTTCAATGTTTCAGTGGAATAAAGGCAAAAATCTTTTTTAATATTAAACGATTTGACTTTTTGCCTTTTTGGTGTAGGAGCATTATCATCGCTATCTTGGGACTTTCTTTTATTTGATACATTCAATTCATCTTTGGTATCTAGCAGCTCCTAAATTTGGATTTATAAAAACTCTTTGTAAAGGCAGATTTTAGAAACGATTATAAAATTAACATAAAATGCATTTGGATTGTAATAATCGGTCAAGCAGTGAGCTATTAAATGGAGATAATAAAATATCTTAATGGTGATTATTATAAAATGAAACATGTATACAAATGTAAAATATAGTATATAAAATAAATAGCAATAAAAATATATTTATTAATGAATATATTTTCTATTCACTAAATTCCGAAAAACTATTTTTAAAATACCAAAATTAAAATCTAACCTCATCTCTGTAAACATATATATCCTTTTCGAGTTCATTTTTAAAAATATAACAAATCGTAGTTTGGTAAATTATTATGATCAAATTATATAAAACTTGTAACTAACATAATGCCTATAAATTGTCAGATAATTTAGAAGTCAAATACAAATAGTTAGTTACAAAAATGAAGGAGGAGCAACAAGTTTAATTTTATCGTTGATGTCACCGCAACTTTACAAATAATATCAATGGATCACGGCACGAGAAAGGTTGCGAATCGCTAGACTAGCAAGTTTGACATTTTTATTACACCTAAACCTCGTTTTGTGTCGTCCTTTTTCGACACATATTTACGACACAAAGCGAGGTGTTAGTTTATTTTCTTGTTTTTCTCAATCCTTGACTATCTATTATTGGATTATTTTGTTAATTACATTAAGATCTCGCTTCTCGTCGTAAATGTTTCGAAAAAGGACGACGCAAAACGAGGTCTAGGTGTATTTTAAATATACAGTAAATTAAATGAAATAAATCTTTAATTTTTGACATTTTGTTATGAATGCTGACATTTTATTTTTACAAACATCAAAATATGATTTGTTTAAATTGTCTTTAGTGTCGAGGATTAAGAAATAATTTCCAAGCGGTTTCTGCATGAATCTTTACAGTGAAAGATAAAGATCACTCACGACAATATGAAGTTGAATTGAAAAATGTACGGATGGAATGTGATTCGTTGCAGGAGTTATTGGATAAATTTGAAATTATTGCACGATATCCAAAGGTGTAAAAGAGAGGTCCATGAACTATGAAACATATTGATTCAATCGGAAAAACTAAGAAATATGCTGGAACCAATCAACAATCTTTAGCTGATCAGTTGATGCTACGGAGACTTGAAGTGGAACGATTTACAAAAAATAACTACAGAAAGAGATACTTTGCGATAAAGATTAACAACCGTCACCGATAGTGCAACTTCAGAAAAAGCACGACTTTGTTAATGATCGGAAGATTTAGAAAATCAGATTTCGAGACTTTTATAAGATAAAAGATTTGGAGAGTTGAGTGTTGAGTGTTGATAAGGCGATGTTGACACCAAGGTGTCAAGGAGGGAGGATGTTCAATCCTGATGAACAGGATGTTACTTGATGAATTTATTTGTCGCGTCTGTGTGTGCGATTTATGGTGGTTAAATTTTTATTGGTGTACTGTACACGGATTCGAGCTTTTTTTTAGATTTGCTCGGATTTTATTGAATCGATTGAGTTTTTTTGATATTTGTTTTTTTATTCGAAATTTTTGAAATTATTGTTTGAGTGGAATTAATCAATTGGTTTTAACTCTATTAGATTTTGTACTTGTTTTTGAATTTTGATAGACATTTTGGGTTTGTTTTCGTGACATTTTTTTGAATATAATTTTCATTTGGAATCGTTTTTATTTTTTTTATAAAAAATATATTCAATCGTGACTACCTCACAAATTATTGGAAACGTTAAATGGATTAACTCGAAGAATGTATTTATTAATGATGACAATGAACGATGCGATGAAGATGTCCTAAATAAATTTAAATTTATTGCTCCAACCATCACAGCTTCGTAACCGGATGGTGAAGACATGTTCTTCGATACACTCAGAATGGATTATATGCAATCAGTTCTCTCTTTCAATGTGTCTGGTGTACGACAGTCTATGCGTGCTGCCTCGTCAAATTTGCAGAATGGATTTGGCTGGAAGAGGTTTGAACGATTATTTAATAAAAATTCTGACAGACCGAGATTACAGTTTTACAACTACCGCCGAAAGAGAAAATTTTCTGAGATATTAAAGAAAAATTGTGTTATATTGCTTTTGATTTAAATGAACCATAAATGCAAAATCTTCATCGTCACGTGAAAGGTTATGAACTTTCAGGTGTAAAAGATATTGCTATAAAAAATGAAAGATTAAAAGATGACATTAAACAATGATCATTGATCATAATGATTTTAACTTAAGGACATGAGAATGGAATTGCTCATAGTTTCCTATTCACTCTATGAAGAGGTTAGATATATTTTGGTGTTTTATGATTATTTTATGTTTAAAATAAAATGGTTTATGAGTTATTCGTCTTGTGTTTCTTTTTATACTAGTTTCTAGTTCTACTTATCCGTGATTTGTGATTATCTCTATGTTTTGCTAATGAACGTTTTATGTTTTATGTATGTATTATGATAGTCTCTATGTTTAATAAATTATTATAACGACCTTTTTTATGTGGGTGAGATTTGCTGATTTATCTTGGGGCTATTTCATGTCCTACGGCGACCTTGGTGTGTTCCTGTTTCATTAAACTCATTTCTTAGTCTGGATTTATGTATGGTTAATTTTATTATTGAATAAATTATTTTGGAATTTGCCTTATGATTTGGGATGGATCTGCTGTATGTCTGTTTTGCGATCTAATACAATTATTTTATCATGTAGGGTGTATTCTATATATGTTCGACTAGCGAGTTGATGTGTAGAGTTGATTGACTGTTAATTTTATGGGTTCTGAGCTTTTGCCTTTAATTTCTATGATTTGATGGATATTCTTCACTACAGGCAGACTCAGGTGCTCAATTATGATTTCACTAACGTGAGTTTAAGGGTTGTTTTTAGATTCCTACTTGGGTTTCGTTGACACTAACATGTTGATTTACTTTTCTCATGATATTACTAATTATTTCTTAGCATACTAGATCTTTACATTTATTATCAAATTTATCGTCTAATTCCTATCTGTACAGGAAAATACCATCTTATGCATATTTAATTAGTATTTAGATCAAAGCTCTTATTAAAAACAAAAGTTTATTTAGATATCAATAGTATCCACATGACTGATATTGACAATGTAATACGTGTTCGTAATAAATTTACGTGTGAAAAATTGTCTTTTTTTTTGTTGTGAAAGTTAAATTATTACAATAGCATTATTATTAGCATTAATTAATCCAGTATGCGTGAATTTTTAAAAAATATTGATATAAAACTCATGGATCGATTATTATTTATCAATTTATATAGTTAGCCCAGTGACTTTCATTTGTAAACCCAGTGACTTATTTTCATAAAAACACTGAAATAGTTGTTACAACGAATTTAGTTGATAGTATCGCTAATAATTTATAGAGTCGAATGAACTTGTAAATTAGTATTTTCAAATCCTAACTTGGTGAATTATTATCAAAATATTGAATTTTTATTAGAAACATATTTGCTATAAATTTATAGAATTTGGTTAAGTATTTACATGTAAATAATCCTATGATGGGTTATTTTCATAAACTTTATAAATCCAATGTTTAAATCCTATCTTGAATACCAAATTCTTACATCAGTGGTGTCGGTAATAATTCGTTGAGGGGTTCAACTCCTATCGTGGGCGAATTATTTATTATTTTTTTTTCAAAATTAAATTTTTTAATAGAATATAAATCTGTATATTTTATTTGATGTAAATTTAAAATTTTATAGAAATTGGTAAAGTAAATCTTGTATAATTTTTTTTACATTTAGTTAAGTTGAAATTTTAAACTTGTTGAATTATTTTCTTAAAATATTGTAAATCCAGTGTTCAAATTTAAGTTTTGAGTGACTTATTTTTAATTAAATAAACTATCGATATACTATAATGGTTTTAAACTTAAATTTTCATGAAAATTATTAAAGTTTTATGATTATTTTGATAAAATTGTTACGTAATATGCTACTATCAAATTAGTCAGTAAGCTAAAGCATTTAGGATTGAACAATTATTTTAAGACGCGTTTGATGATAATTTATTATGTTTAATGATTATTTTATAATTTTTTATGTGTTGGGCCAGAACACATATGGCCTTGAGAAATGTTTAAATGGATCAGTAACACGCATGCAAACATAACAAGCAAATTTAAAATAAAACCTATTGAAACATCAAGTAAACCCTATCAAATATGAGAAAAAAGAGAATTAAATATAAAATAATAAACAAAAAAATAAATTAAAATAATAACAAAACGCACCAAGATCCGCACGATACCAACACAAAAATAACAAGAAAACCCAACAAATTCGACAAAAATTAATAAATTAATAAAAGTTCATGAAAATGAAACTTAAATCAAAAGATTTGAATTAGTAATAATTCATTAAAAAATTCTAAATGAAAAATTATTAAAATAAATTGAAAAATAATAAAATTAAAGATTAGAATTCACTAGAAAATAACAAGGTCGAATTTTGTTTTACTGCATCAAATTTAACATGCGAGGTTAGGGACAGAAAATAGGTATAAATACTGATCCATTTTCACGTTAAAGTTAACCATTTTTGAAACCATTTTCAAAACCGTTTTTCGAAACAACCATTTTGAATTAAAATTTTGTTGAAGGCAAATTTTTTAGGTGAGAAATAGCTTTTGTTTTGGAGCTCTCTTTCCACGTCACGTCCTCGCAACCTCGGTAGAGCTCTGCCTGGGCGTCGGCGTGGGGAGAGATGCAATTTTATGTTTTATGAATTTATTGGTTGGAAAAGTAATTTTGTATATTGTTTTAATATGATAATAAACCGTATATTATTCATAAATTGTTTTATATGTTTTCATAATTAAACTAATCTGTCGAAATTTTTCCGGCCCACAGCCAACACCTATCACAAGTAAATAAACTCTACATACAATTCAGATTCGTGTAAGTACGTGGAATATCGCCAATGATCTGTGCCCGTGAAGACCCGGCGTGCGGAACGCAGGGTTGGAACGTCAATACTATCCCATATAGAAGAAATGAGGAATAAGGAAGAAGTCTATTAGCTACTTCCTCGTTTCTCATTTCTGTAAAATCGACCTAAAATCATACTACACACGGCTCAAAATCATCACACCGAGTAGTCCAGTGGGCACTCAGTAAATATAATGTAAACACAATATGCGCTTAAGGCTTATTAAAGGGGAATGGTACGGGGAATAAATTAAATGGAAATCGTTGTTATAACTAATTTGGATTAATATTTTGAAATAAATTAAATTTACATTTCGAATAAAGTAGTAGAGATCATTAAATAAGTAACTCATTGATTAAAGTAGCTATTGATTGAAAACAAAGTAAAAATTTAAGCACTTCATTAAATTATTATAATTTAAAAGTAGAGTAAATAATTGAATAAAAATAAGTAATTAAATTGGATTATTATAAATTATTAAAAGTAAATTGATTGTTGAGCAAAAATAAGTACAATAGTGACTAAACTTCTGTAATTAAAAATAAGTATTAAGCAAGATTAATGTATCTCATTGATTTAATCCACAAAATTTTCTTTAATATAATTGTAGATTTAAACTAAATAACATAAATTCCTCGATTTACAATAAATCAACCCAAAATGTTGTGTAACTCTGAATTAGAATTCTAATCAACTCACCTAACATTGAACGATCATATCATTGGTTTCATCTCTAAAGTAGTCATAACTGGAAACTTCTTGTTAATTCGCATGAATATGGTAAACCGATTACTTTAACATATTAAAAACGAAAGAAAAATCATATAAAATTTATTTCAGTAAATTAAAAATATTCGCTTACTCCAATTTAATGCAGATAAAATCCAGGAGGTAAGCAGATTAACTTGATATGGACAATGAGATTCCAGCAGTAGTTGAACAAATCTTCAATATTAGGCATGGGAATGAGATGAATAAATCCAACGAGGAAAGTTTGCGACGAGGAAAATCCCTTAAAATGTGTACCAAAACAAAGTAATTAAATATAATAAATTACCGAATGACCCAATAGAAACTTTCCACAAAACCATTGACAATCAATAAGAAAATCCATTGACCAAAATTCCGAGATATAATAGAGTAGTCCGAAATTCATTATCACAAAAGTTAATTCATGAAACTCACCGATAATACACTAAATCGAGATCCAATAGTTCAACTTGTCTAAAATAAATCTCATGAATTATCAGCCGAAAAATAAACAATCTTACCCATAGACGTTTCCGGCGATATAAACATTAACCGTCATAGTCGAGATTACGATTGGCATTCACTTCCTGCTATCTGGTTTTCCGTTATATATTCATAACTATATCTATCCTCGAAAATCGACCAAACATCCTATTTGACAAATTATGTATTCGCCAAATATCTCAGACAAGGATTTTGAGCCTCAATGTTGCAGAAGCCCCTTTAGGTAGATTTGATCGATTTTAATAACCAATTTTGATCGTGTACGAGCCCTAGAGACCACCCAGAGTCAGAATCCTCTCACCAATTCCGCCAAGTAAAACCCGAGGCCGTAAGAAAACTCTCCAGACTCAAGGCAATACCCAAAGAAACCGTACTTGCTGACGCATCACAGCACTTGGCATCCCATACGGGTAGCAATCATTTTTTCGGTTTCCCATTTGTCGCTACACACCTTCATTAATCCCAATTGATCTACCGCACCACGAATGATTAATTAACAAGCTCTGCGCGAGAATTCCCATCCGGATTACGTGAGAAGAATACCGAACGATTCATTTTTAACGAATTCCCTGAATACTTAACTCAGAAACCTAAATTAAGCTCCTGTGGAAACTATGATAATGGTACTTTCCTTTAACTTCTTCCATCAAATCGGTGAATCATATTACTATTATCATTCCCATCCGACCCGGCATTTTCATCGATTAATGAACCAAACATGCAGTATGAATCTGGTACCCTATGAAATTGTTTTATTTTCAAAATAATTAAACGGTAATTGTTAAAATCATTTTGGTTTAAAAGACATATAACTGTTGATGTAATTAACCGGTAATTGTTAAAATCATTGTAGTTTAACAGACATATAAATGTGTACAAAGGATATTCGGTAAGGTTTTATCAAAAATTATTTATCTAATTAATTTTCCTTTTATCTCATAATAAATATATACAAATTTTAAATTGTTAGTAATAAATAACCTATTTGTAAACTGAATAAGATAAACCATAACGGATTTGCACCTATTATTTTTCCACGTCAGTAACGATCTTCTCAGATGGACCCTTACGGCATGAGGACGCGTAATCCAGTAGCTTTGAAGTATCGTTTCCCCTAATTTCCAAATACATTGCCAGACCAGTCAGTAATATGCGTTCAACGTCGAGTTCCGTGAGTTCTAGCGCCTTTGAAATTGAGTTAATTCCAGTTTTCTTAAACGACGAGAAATGCTACATAATTGCGAGCCACCAGATCACCGCCCCAATTTAAAATGTCAAGAGAAATACTGAGTAACAATACTAATTTCATCAATTTTCCATTCAGGCCAATCCGGAGCTATGGTAGAACTCCCTGCTCATGTCGTGGAACAATGGAGGCAGGCATGGCATCGGGTGTATCGAGAGCGATGCCCTGACGTGCCCGAAGAAGACAAGCGAGAGGATATATCGCCAGAAAAATTCATGCGGCAGTTCCGGAAACTATCCGATGAACCCAACCCATCGCAAGACATACTCGCTCAGGCCCAAGAACTCCTGGAAGATCGCATACAGCACCAGCGCCAAGTCGAGGCAGCTGTAACTCGAGCCACGGAATATCTGGCCAACGTCAAAGATGACCTGGCGGCAGGACGACTGGCAAGTAGCTACCCCCCTTCACCGAGGCCAATCCGGAATCTCAAGAGACCAGTGTTCGTGATCCCTGGTTATTCCCCAGAAGAAGGGATCAAGCGATTCCTCGCGGACGAGTGATCATCGCAATAATGACAATTAATGATTTGAACATTTTGTTATTTGGCAGAATATTAGTATTATAGATTCTAAAAATTCTTTCTCTTCTTTTATTATCGTAGCTTTCATTTCATGAATATGTTTAAGTTTAAATACACTTATCGTTATAATAGTCGTTATAAAATTCAACCCTTATTATTTTAGAAATGAACCCCGTGCAGTTACTCCAAAATGAATTAACCCAGGCAAGACAAACCAATAGGAAACTACACGATCAACTCGTCCAGTTAGTCCGAGAAACCCAGTAAATTAAAGCGACGTGGATAGAACCAAAGAGGGTCAAACCGTTGTACCAAAAATTGGCCGCAGCCCAGAAGGGATGGGCGGAAGAAAGGCAAATGGTCCAAGGACTAAAAACTCAAATCAGGGGGCTAGAGGTAGCGTTATCCGCCTGTCAGGAGGGAGCAGCGGTGACCTACCCTCTGGTCTTCGCCCCTGCTCAATTGACCTATCGCGAAGCGAACCCTACTCCATCTACAACCTTAACTACTCCAATCACCCCATCAACAGCCAGCCGTCGTCCTGGACGCAAGGAGCGGGCTAAGCGCCGAGCCGCTCGATCTTCCAATCCGTCGGAATCGCATAATCCATGTGTTTCATAGATAAATAAAGCATCATTTATATATATTGTAGTTTCCGTATACATCTTATTATCTTAATATCATCTTGAGGTTTTGAAACAACATTGTAGAAGGGTTAAATAAGCAGTACCACCCATTTCATTGTTAAACTAATATCGGTAAAACAATTAGATAAACTATAGAAACTAAAACGCTAGGGGACCGAATAATTTAAAAGCGAGCACAGGTCTTCTATCGACAGCTCGTGAACCCGAGGATTGTCCGAGCAATTACAGTACTAGTGATAATACTCAATTTTTGCGGATAATCCACCACTTGAACACATTACATACGTTGCCTAGCAACGGGTGCCAAGTGGCAGCTAGAATCATTTTGTATGGCGTTACTGGGGCAACCACAGGCTAATTCAAACAAATTACGAAACCCTGTAACCCACCATATGTAATAATATAATTAACAATTGAAAATTTCATGTAAATATAATTTTTTTTTATAAATTATTAATTATTAAAGTTTTATGATTATTTTGATAAAATTGTTATGTAATATACTAATATCAAAATAGTCAGTAAGCTAAATAATTTAAGATTGAACATTTATTTTTAAGAAGAGTTATGTTAATTTATTATGTTTAATGATTATTTTATAATTTTTTATGTAATAATATAATTAACAATTGAAAATTTCATGTAAATATAATTTTATAATATAGAACAGTATATAAACAGTATAATAATAATACCAATAGTACTAGTGAGTGATTTTGCTAAGTCTACGACTTATTCGTAAACGTAGTTGTAGGCGCGGATGGGTGCGGATCGGTGCGGATCGGTGCGGATCGTTGATCATTGTTTGGTATGTGTGTGTGTGTGTTTGAAATGGTTAAGAACCTAAGATTCTAGAAGGTAGGTGTGTGGAAGGTTCTAGAAGGTAGGTGTGTGGTAGGTTCTAGAAGGTAGGTGTGTGGAATGTTCTAGAAGGCTGGTGTGTGGTAGGTGTGTTGGTCCACAACTACGTGACATAATAACAGTTAGGTAACAAGTCTCCAGGTAGTGACCAGTGTGTTAAGTAATAAGTGTGTGACTGACCAATGACATAATAAGTGTCTCCGAGTAGTAACCAGTGACATAATAAGTGTGTGACTGACCGGTGACATAATAAGTGTGTGACTGACCAGTAACACAATAAGTGTGCGACTGACCAGTGACATAACAAGTGTGCCACTGACCAGTGACGTAATGAGCGTGTAGTGACCAGTAGTCAAGTGACGTAATCATGAGGCCATTGTCCAAAGGTCAATTACTAGATAGCAACTAGTGGACAGAGATCAATCTCCAGGTAGCAACAGCATGTGCAGAGGCTGAATGTTACGTAATAATTACGTAAGCCAGCGGGGGGTGGTTGTATCTGACGGGCTCACATCCTACTACTTTAAAACTATATGAAATTATTATAATTATGAAAATAATTTGAGATTTTTTATATTTTTATCGTAAATGCTAAAAGTGTCGATTTCCAAATTATGAGCACATTCACAACCCATTTATGGAAGATTGTGAATGTATTCAAGATTTGGAAAGCCGTATCTTAAACCATGAGACTGATCGTAGAGATGTAATAGAGATGAACACTTTTCTTTACAAAAAAATTATTATAAATATTCGTAGGTCATATCCAAAATACCTATCGTGACCTAAAGTATTAATGAGGTAGTACTAAAATTGTTTATTGTGGATTAATTATAATTCATGATAGAATAAAATAAAAAACGATCATTGGTTAATTTTAATATAAATTCTTCGAATTACTCAGGGTCTACATCAAATTATTTAAAACCTAAACCTAGAACATAATAAAAAAAATAAATGACACATAAAAGAACATAATAATAATAATCATAATAAAAAAAATTCTCCCCTATTTGTAAAGATTTTTTGAACTTTGGAGAGTTATCAAAGGCATAAAAGTATATAACATATACACTAATTTCTGTCGATCCGGCATCGACTTATATAGGGGGTTTTACACACATGTTTTTTGATGCGGTAAAACAAAATGCTTACACGTTTTTACCATTTTTCATCACTTTTCTCCTGGTTTACAGATTTTCGTGATTCTTTTTAATTAATGTTTCTAATTATATTTCAGGCTTAATTCTCATAGTCTTTTCCAGAATAAAAGCGTTTTTGATGAATTTGGAGCCAAAGCAATGAAATTGGTTAATTTTGTTAGTTTATAATGATTTTCAATTCTTTTTAAATGTTTTTATTTATTTTTTACATATTTTTTGCATCTTCACCATTTTTTATACTTTTGTATTATTTAACGCAAAATAGTCTATATTTGATGATTTTTCGTCCATTTGGACTTTGCGCACCCCAAAGTTTATCGGATGTCATGCCAGATAAACAAAAATCCAAAATCTTAGTCTTTCCTCAACACAAGAAATGCAGTAAGCTAGATTATTTAAATTTGAATATTTATTTTAATCATTATTTTACTGAATTGAAAAATTTTAAAATTATGTAGTGTGTAATCATATACAAATTTTGAAAATCGAATAAATTAAATATTTGTTTATTTATTCATTTATATGTATTTATTTACAGGTTAAAAATTAAACATAAATAGATAAGACAGTTATGCCAACCCCTTCCTCAAACAAAAATAGATTGGTTGATCTACAACTGAAGCACGAAAGAAAAATGCATTGCAAGTTTCAGAAACAGAATAGCAACGAGAATCAAGATCGGGAGCCGATCGAGAACATATTGCTGAAATCTATGCGAATGAAACAAAGGACAAACGGAGAGAAAGACTGGGAACCAATCAAGAACGCAATGTTCGAAAAAGACGGACAATGCACTCTTATTTAAATTTTTCTGCTTTCCATTACAATACGGATTATGGCTACAGTCTTCATCGTAATGTCGTTATTGGAAAAATGGACAAGTTATTCGAAATTTGCTGTGCATTAAAATGCAAGACTAAAACTCCAGAAATATGCTGCGCAGGTGGAAAGTAAAATTATCAGAATTACATCTACCACCAGAACTATTATCTACATTGGTGTCTGGTGACACAAGCCAGTCGAAACATTTTTTGGCAAACATACGCAAATATAATTCATGTTTCCAAACGACATTGTTCAGTGCAACAGAAATCATAAGTGAAAATTACATGCCAACGTTCAAAGTCCAAAGGAATATTTATCGTAGCCGGGATCACTTATACCACTGTCGGATTCAGATCATAAATTCCTACAAATTTATTTCATGGAAACAATGTCATCGAAGCCACGTTTTTGAATTGCAGATGTACTGTTACCATGAATTGCAATGGTCCCAACAGATATGTCATCTGAATATTCATAGCTTCCAAAACCATTAACAAAGGTCAAGGACAGTCGCTGCAAGTGTGTGGAATTGATTTGGAGAAACCGTGTTTCTCACATGGACAGCTGTGAGTAGGTAGTAATGTGCTTTCCAGATACTTGATTTGTCTGAACAAGGTAAGGGTCCCTCCTCGCATTTTCAAAAAAATTTCGAACCCCCTTTTTTTGCGGTACTCCCTACTTTTTTTGTTTAAACCGATAATTACATCATTTTTAAACAACTTTAAAATCGTGATAGGTCACTGTTATTTAACCTTCTCATGATATATTTACATAGAAATGATCATCGTGTTGTACTCTACCGTTACATACCTTCGAATTTTGTTTAAATAAGTAACTTCAAAAACTTTATAAAACCATTCATTACGTCACCAATTTTAACCTTCTTCTAGAATTGTTGATTCATATAGTCGTAACATTTAACGCTTGTTCTAATGGTACTATTACTTTCTCTATAACTTAAAAACTTTACATAAAAAATCAAAAGAGTTGTTAATAAAAATACATTTATTCACATTAAAATCCTAGAGAAAGACGAGCATTTACTAATTTCTAAATTAGTGATATTACATCTTTTTCATCTATTTATATCCTTGGATTGTCATATTGACAAACCAACTTTCCCCATCTTTATATCCGATTTATTCAAAGGCATCATGAAAACTGTCAATTCGATGGTTGATGAATATATTTTCATTGCAACTTGGATTCTTGTTAATTTTCATTAACACTTTATTTACTGCAACATCTTCTTTTGATAACTGTGCATTGAAACTTGAATATTATGACTTGATCCATTTAATTGGCTTTGTGCATTCATATGAGATTTCATTCTTCCAAAAATACATCTTATACTTATGATACATTTCTCACTACTTGGATATCTATTTGCTTATTCTTGGTATTCATTTTCAAAATAATGACTGAAATTACATTTCATCTCTCTTTCATACCTGTAAAATCATGTGTGTAACCAATAAAATTCAAGCATGTATGTAAACCAAATCGATCATGTGTGAATCATGCACTTTTATTGCACATAATTTGTATTATTATTACCAACAAATAACATTAAATAAAAAAAAAATATATATATATATAAAAATTTTATACTGAATAAAATCCAAGACAAAAAATAAATCATCATTTGGAAAATGTGGATGGTCCAAATTATATTTCATACTGTAAGATTTAGGGCTTAAAAATATCCACTCATCGTATCCCAACAATTTACTCTCGTCTTTGAATTTTCCTATTACAGAGTCAAGTTCTTTACTATATAATGGATGTGTTGGCGCGTAATTTGATGTGTCTAATAATTTATCTTTTAGCATTGCGGCAAAAGAGTATTTAATCTACAATTTTTTATTTCCAAGATAAAGGAATCTGTATCCCCAGCAATAATATTTATTTTACAATTATATTCTTTACGATATTTTTCCAACTCAATACCCGCAGTACATGCACAGTTTTTGACAAATCCAAAACTGATCGACCAATGTAAATAGGTCTATTTCGACATTAAATCTTTTCTTAATAAAACAGATATTAAGTCATCATCAATTTTAGTTGTTCTTTTAAAATTTGGCTTAGAACAATATGTTAATAATTTTTGTGCCGAGTTGCATAACCGTAATTTATACGTTTTCTCAAATTTTCAACAGTTTTTCCATACAAATTGTTGTTTAATAATTTAAAATAATTTTTATCAAGGATATTTGTTGATAAAGCCTTAACTCGCGTGTTGCTATCTACGTAATTTTTAGATATTGGATATTGTTTAAATTGAATAGCTTTATGAATTTTAGATACTTTTACCCCAATATTTAAATAAAGCTGGAGAAGTTTCCAATGAACCACATAATTCTTTTTACTGTAATGGGTAAGCATCAATTTTTTAACTTTAGAAACCCACATCTTTTCAGCAGCAACAGGAAAATCGTATAATTTATCATGAATAGACGCTGGTATCTCCAAGTAAATTTTGACTGTATAACCAAAAGACAATAATTCCAAATCAGTATCTACACAGTCATCCAAAATTTTATTTAATTTAACATCATCAGTTATCCAAACAAAGTTACCCTCTGGTAATGTTTGACTAAGAGCACAACCATAGAGATTTTTAATCTCCATATACAACAACTCTGTATTTTCATCAGATTTTACACAATATTTATTTACAAAAGTTAGACCCCCTCGAATCCCATCATCAAAGAAATTATAAATCTGTAGGATCGAAATTTAACTTTGATGTATTATATTTATAAGGTTTAGATCTATTATTAATAATATCATTATATTTTAAAATAGAAAAATGTTATATAGGAAGCATTGATTATCAACATTTTAAACATTTTTTGTGCATGTTTTATTTAATAAAGTTTCAGGTGTAGTAATATAGCCATGACCTGTCAATCTATTTTTTTGAGAAAATTTTGTAATTACAAAACTTATATATTCAATTTTATTTATGGACCAGTTACTTTCTTTTTCATTTTAATTATTTTTTCATTTAATAAACCAATACCCTCCTCTAAGAAGTTATCAGTCATGAGTCTAACCGAATTCGAAATAATGAATGATTGAAATTCATCATCCTTTTCAAATTCTACTTTCAAACAAAATTGAATTTTTGTTGTACCCATCTCAGTTTTTACTTTATTTAGTTCATTAATTAAAGTATCTTGGATAGACACTGTTTTAAAATTTAAGGATGAAACATCCATTTTAATTTCAGTGTGGGTTATATTTAAATAATATATAATTTCAGGTTCAATTGAACCACCATATTGTACATCATAATATATAATATCGGAAATTCTACAGTTAATAATAGAATAAATACTATTGATTGATTTATTATTATTATTAATTGAATAGGAATTAATTATTACTGGTAACATTTCATCATCAGAAATAAATATAACATCTTTTTTAATAATTTTAGAGGGTTTCGGGATCGATGAATTTATTTTTCTTTTATTATTACTTGAGGTTGAAATATTATTGGTGGTATTTTTTATTAAATAAAAAAAAATCTCTTTTAGGTAAACTAAATTGTTTTAAATGATGTTGGTGGTTTTCGTAAAACTGAGCATTATTTATTGTTTCTAATGTCTTAAAGGTATGGCAAATTAAAAAATTGGTACGGTTATGAGTGTGACTATAATATCTTTCCATAACAATGTCACAATCGTCATTTGATGAGTTGTTACAATAATTGGGATATTTTACACCTAAATAAATTTAAGATTTTAATATTATTATTATTATTACTATTATTATTACTATTATTATTACTATTATTATTATTATTATTATTATTATTATTATAATTATTATAATTATTATTATTACTATTATTATTATTATTATTAATCGATATAATTATAATCGATTGTATAATATATTATCATAAAAAATGTTACATAATAAGTTAAAATAACAAAATAATCAAAAACTTTAATTAATATTACTAAAACTCTAATCAAAAACAATAACAAAAACTTTAATATTACTTAAAAAATTATATATAAAAAAATCTGAAAAAACTTCTATTTCTTGGATTCGATTCCATAAAATCCAGGCATATTATCCATGTTTCCAATAAATTCGGGCATATTATTCTTGTTTCCAGGCATATTATTCATGTTTCCAGATATATAATTTGTGTTTCTATTAGTATTATTGTTTATATTTTCTATAAGATAAAAAATTAAATTAAATTATATTAAAATTAAAATTTACCATTAACTCTATTGATATTATTAATTCCATTATTTCGGTTCATATAAGTTCCAATATTATTGTTTCGATTCATATTAATTCTTGTAAAATAATAATAATAATAATAATAATAATAATAATAATAATAATAATAATAATAATAATAATAATAATAACAGTAATCAAATTTATTAAATTTTTAAATATTCTAATACAGCTATTAAACAGTTTTTGTATGCACAATTAGAATGACCACGATACACACATAGAATATTGTCAGGAAAATAGTTGAAAAATTCGATATTATATTTTATTAATCTTAAGTTTGGGAAATGTTTCTTCAAAACCATCAGTTTATCTTGATCAGTAACACAAAAAATTGCACTAGTATCTTCTACATCTTTCAAAATACATGTTGGACAAAACGAATCTTCCCCTTCATACCATTCCAATCTATCGGGATGTTCATTTCCAAACCAAAAAAGTAAATCGTTCAATAACCAATACATTAGTCTCAAAGTATTATTAACATTCATAATACAGAATTCTTTAACGATTGAGCTACTAACATTATCCTTATAACTAATAAAATCAATAAAATAACAAGACATGATTATAATATTTATTTAAACTAAAATTGCTTATATATTGAAATAAACCATGCAAGGGAATGTTGACTACATGTTTGAGTCATTAGATTTTGATACTGTATTTTATTATACATGATTCGTTTGCCGATTGTTTGTGTTTATTAACTAATAGAGACGGATAATAATATCCCATCGGATCAAAAACATGTATTTTATCTGGCTTCACGTATATTGCAATCCAAAGGTCCCCGGCGAGAGTTGATGATTGAGTATTGATAAATATTGCTTGGTTATTGTTCAGGTATGGGATTTTATCTAATGGGAATACTCCAGCAAATTGATTCGCCAACAGCCTTTTTCCAACTTGATTAACCTGAATAGAACTAATTAAATAAAATTATAAAGTAATTAAAGAAAATTACTCAATGATAATTTGATTCCATTGATTGACATATATATACTAGTAATGTTTGAACTTTGTCCAAACCAACAATGTTTGTTCAAACTAGTATTGATTTACTCGCAGTAATTTGTATTTCTCTTTCGAAAACTCCATAGACCATTACATATACCGATTCCGTAAGCGATTTATTAAACATTACACTCAGTTTTAAATTTCCTTGTTGTGATAAATAACTTTGATTCAAATCAAAATCTGGTGACAAGGCAAAAGTAAAGAATGGGTATTTATCTTTAAAATCTTCAAGTGTGATTCCACAATTCATGTTTTTATCCAAATATCCAAGATTTCTCACTATAATTTGTATATAAGTTGTAGTATAATCATTATTTTCAAAACCTTGTGTATACGTTTCTCTATAGTCATTATTTTTAGACAGAGTTATTGAGGTCATATCCAAATGTTTAAAGACTGAGCAAGAGTCCTTTTATGTTCCTTTGTATTGAGACTCGGTTTGAAATGCTACAAGAACAAAGTAATCTTTTATCAGTAAACATTTGTTCTTTATTAAATGACAATGAACCCTTACTGATTGTAAAGTCGACAGTTTCTTTACTTATAATTGGATAAATAGCATTTCTCGAATTTAAACCAATTTGATGTCCAGCTAAAACAGATGGTTCTACTCGAACTCTACGAATCATTAATTTGGCTTCCAATATCTATAATATTGGGTCTTCTGTTAGAGATTGTATACTGTAATCGAACTAATTTCTTTTCAATGTTATGTTAACATTAACTCCAGGAAGTAGATATTTTGGTTGATTCATGAAATCAATGTGTAATGAAGAACATAATGAAAATATTTTTGATTCTGCAATTAATGCGGTCCTTCCTTTGTTATTTGAAATATATCCCATAGGCGCTAAACAAGTGTTTTTACAATCTCCATTATAATTTAAAATAGTTTCAATTTAAGGTTTTTGGGTATATCTTCCGTTTCCAACTTCAATCTTTTGACTATTGAGTCCAACAACCACATCACTGAAAAGTGTATGGAACAAATAATTGTTAGCTTTTGCATCTGAAGATGTCAGTAATTGTTTCCCATTATTATTTATAACTTTCAATTTAATGTACAATAATGTATCATTCAAATCAATGTATTCAGTATGAGAACCAGTTATCTTGAATTAATTGTCACTTTTGTTATCAACAATTGAATTAAAAGTGAATACACCTTCAAATGTCGCATATTCTATGACCGCTTGAAGGACTGGTCGATCAAAGATACATAATTCAGTTTTTCCACAAATAAATTATTCGAATATAGTTCCACGTCCTGTCATTCTTTTGTTTATATGCTTTCGTCGTCGTCGCTTTGGTTCAGGTTCATATTCTTCTTCTTCATCAATTGATGCCACGACAAAAATTACTTCTGGTATTGCTGCTTTGAATTCAGATATAGCATTAGATTTTAAAGTTGGTAAGAATTTGGCATTATTCAATATTACATCTTTAGCAGTTTTCATACCGAAATTTCCTATACGTTTAAGAATTGGTAATGCAAATCGGCCAATAGTTTTTAACCACACAGAACCATATTGCTTACCAACAAAATAAGGTAATTCACCGCTAGTTTGACTATTGGCATAAAGTGACATTATATCGGGATTAGACATGTCTAAAATATAAAGTTACATGTGTTTTTGAATCTTTTGCAAATTGGATTAATTTTCCACTATTATCGAGTATATTAATTTCTATATTGTTTATACATGTTCTTCCAACAGGTAAATACATGGGATTTTCAATTTGTATTTGTACAACTTCATGTTGTTCATATTTTTAAATTTATACAGCTTTCAGAAGTGGAACAAATGAATCACCAACATTTATTGGCTCAATAATATCACTATAGATGACATTTGTTGATGGTGATTAAATATTTTTCCTTTGCGAATACAAATAAATTGAGATTCATTATATAATTGTTTTTGTAAACCAAATGTATCTACCAAGTTTTTATCGAAAGCAATTTCTTTTATGTTTTCACCGAGAACGAATTTAAAGATATCCTCCTGTAATTCAATAGATTTGAAATTATGTGGGCAATTATTCATTAAATAAAACATTAAATCTTCAAGTTTCCTAATATATAAATCCTTAGTAAATGTAAACAATGAATTTTTAAACATCTGTACGTTAATTTAAAATTGATTACTTGTTCTTTCTCATATGGGAGTAACACTATTTGAAATGTACCATTTTTGGTTCTGGAATTCCCAAACGTTTTACAGATTCCATATCTTCAAATATTATTTCAAATGGATGAAAATTACAATGAAAATGTAAAACTCCTTTGGTAGCGAGTAGTGGGATGTGTCACCTCCAGCACATGTCACCTCCAGCACAGTACCCCCTCCCCCCCGCTGAGAAAATGTTTTTCTAAGTCCAAAAGTACAAAAAATTTTAAGACAAAGACAATGACTCATTCAAGGTCATTGAAACAAAGACCATGACTCATTCAAGGTCATCGGATGACTCATCATATTTTTTCAAGGTCATTTAAACAAAGACCATGACTCATCATACTTTCCAAGGTCATTTAAACAAAGACCATGACTCATTCAAGATCATTGGATGACTCATCAAATTTTATAATATATATTTTTAATTTTAAACAAAGACCATGACTCATTCAAGGTGATTGGATGGCTCATCATATTTTTTCAAGGTCATTTAAACAAAGACCATGACTTATCATATTTTTTCAAGGTCATTTAAACAAAGACCATGACTCATTCAATGTCGTTGGATGACTCATCATATTTTCCCAAGCTCATTTAAACAAAGACCATGACTCATTCAATGTCGTTGGATGACTCATCATATTTTATAATATATATTTTTAATTTTTTTTAAAATTTAATATACTTTAATTGTTTGTTTTAATCAAGTCAATTATTTTATTATTTTATTATTAAATTATACTATTATTATAAAATTGTTTGTTTTAATGAAGTGAATATTGTTTTAATCAAGTCAATAATATCATTTATTTATTTTTATTTTATTTATTTTATATACTATAATTTTTGTTTTAATCAAGTCAATAATATTATTATTTATTTATTTTTAATTTATATTATTATTAAATTTAATTGTTTGTTTTAATCAAGTCAATTACTTTATTATTAAATTATATTATTATTATATTTAAATTGTTTATTTTAATCAAGTCAATTATTTTATTATTAAATAATATTATTATTATATTGTTTGTTTTAATGAAGTGAATATTGTTTTAATCAAGTCAATAATATTATTTATTTATTTTTATTTTATTTTATTTATGTAATATACTTTAATTTTTTTTTGTTTAAATTAAGTCAATATTTTATTATTTTTTTACTATTTTTAAATTATATTATTTTTATTATTGTTATTGTTATTATTATTATTATTATTATTATTATTATTGTTATTATTATTATTATTATTATTATTATTATTATAATTTTTATTTATTATTATTATTATTATTATTATTATTATTATTATTATTATAATTTTTATTTATTATTATTATTATTATTATTATTATTATTATTATTATTATTATTATTGTCAAGGTTATTGGATGACTCATCATCTTTTTTCAAGGTCATACAAAAGTAGGTCAAGGTCATTCAAAATTTCTCAAGGTCATATTATTTTTAAACATTTTTAAATTTTAATTTACTACTTATTTTTATAAGTAGTATATATTTTGTAAATTTATTTTATTATTATTATTATTATAATAATTAATATTTTTATTATTATTATTAATATTATTATTAATATTATTATTACTTTTTATTATTCTATTATTACTTATAAAAAATTTATTAATACTTATAAAAACTTTAATTATTATTATTAATATTAATATTTTTATAATTATTATTATTATTATTATTATTATTATTATTAATATACTTATTACTTATAAAAATTTTATTTTTATTAATAATAATACTTTTAAAATCTTTTATTAATTTTATTATTATTATTATTTTTAATATACTTATTACTTATAAAATTTATTAATATTTTTATTATTATTAATACTTTGAAAACTTTTTATAATATTATAATTATTATTATTATTATTATTATTATTATTATTATTTTTAATAATATTATTATAATTATTAATGTATAAAACTTCTATTTTAAGGAAATAATTTTATTATTATTAAAATTATTATTAATATGATTATTAATATTATTAATTAATATGATTACTTATTAATATTGTTTAATTATATTTATTTTTATTATTATTATAATTATTATTATTATTGTTTTTATTATTATTATTGTCAAGCTCATTGGATGAGTCTTAATTTTTTTTTCTCAAGGTCATTTTAAAGTATGTCAAGGTCATATAAAATTTCACAAGGTCTTAGTATTTTTAAACATTTTTATATAAATTTACTACTTATTTTTATAAGTAATGTTTTAATGTTTTTTAATTTTAATTTTATTATTATTATAATTTTCTCAAAGTCATAATATTTTTAGTCGTTTTTAAATATAAATTTACTACTTATTTTTATAAGTAATGTTTTAATATTTATTATTATTATTATTTTCAAGGTTATTGGATGAGTCATAATATTATTTCAAGTTCATTTTAAAGTATGTCAAGGTCATAGTATTTTTAAACATTTTTAATTTTAATATACTACTTATTTTTATAAGTAGTGTTTTAATGTTCTTTAATTTTTATTCTATTATTATTATTATTATTATTATTATTATTATTATTATTATTATTATTATTATTATTATCTTATAAGTAGTGTTTTAATGTTTTTTAATTTTAATTTTATTATTATTATTATTATTATTATTTTATTATTATTATTATTATTATTATTTTATTATTATTATTATTATTATTATTATTATTTCATATTATTTATATAAATTTTCAACAAAGTATATAAAATTAATATTGAATAGAAAAAGTTTGTTCAATTGTGGTTCATAGTATACAGGGATAGAACAATTGTAAATGTTTGTAAAAAGTTAAAGAAAAATTCTATATTTTTAAGAAAATATGTGCAAATAAATATCAAAACTAATTATGGCTCAAATGTGTGTGTTAAACCATCGATATGTTACAGTGTTTATGGAAAAACTTTAATGAAAATATGTGTTATTTTTCAACAATTTATGAAATATTTATTTTATGGCTAATAATGTGTATATGTTAAATGATAAAAATAGTTCAATATTTATGTAAAGTTTGAGATTGTTAAGAAAAATGTAAATAATTTATGATACACACGTGTTTTTGATTGAAATATAGGTGTTTGTTTTACCGATATAAGAAAATCTATGGACATTTTTTAAGAAAATACACGTAATTTATGATTATCATGGGATTAGAATTTGATTAAAGTTGTGAGAAAGTTGTTAAATTTGAGACCTTAAAATAAGACCTTCAGCAAATTGGTAAGAAAATAGTAGTTATTGAGTAATACTTATTAAAATTACCAAAGTTTTATAATTTTTGACAAGTCTTGATAGATCTTTAATAAAATTTGTTAGTACTTTGAATAAGAATTTAAAAAAAAAAGTTTCAACACAGTAGCAAATCGTAAAGAAACTAGTACTTATCAGTTAATTAAATTAACTAAGTTGTAAAATAATTGAAAAATTTGTTAGATTTTCAAAAATTTTAAGATTGTTAGGTAATTGTTCTAGGTACTTGTTGAATAAAAATTAATGTATTTTATCAACAGCTCATAGTTTTTAATCATACAATTTCTCTTCATTCCTGGAAATAATCGTAAATATTTAAATTATTCAAAAAATTGTCAATAACAACATAAGTAATGGGTAACATAAATTTTTTAAATACTAATCAATTTTAGTTTTTAATTAAATTACAAATATAATAATAAAATCAAATAAATACTTGAATGCATGAATCGAAAAATTTCTTAGAACTGAACACGTATCGTATATTTTATTCAGATTAACCTTAAATCAATGAAAAAAGTAACAATTTTCCTAAGTATTTTATAAATTCAACCAACTCAATCCCCTTTAAAAAAATACTATAAATTCGACTCTCAACCAATCATTCCTCTTCATATGTCATTTTTCACTCCATTATACCAACTATATTCATAATTTTTATAAAAGCCTATCAAGTAGATAATATTTACCTTATGAATACCAATATTCATTCCAGTAAATTTCTTTAGAAATATTATAAATTACTCTCTTGACCAATCATTTTCCATCAAATAACAATATTTCCAGCCATATTCAATATTTTTCATAAAACAAAATCATAAAAATACCAATTTAGATAATATTTACCCTTTAAATAACAATATTTAACCAACCCAACCCCCTTAAAAATGACAACAAACTTGTTAATTGACTATTTCTCACTAAAGTAAATTCCACTCTAGACCAATCATTTCCCATCAAATAACATTTTCCCCTACCAACTATATTCATTATTTTTTATAGAAATCACCCTTTAAATAACGATATTTAACCGACTCAGTACCTTTAAAATATCAACAAATCTGTTCTTAATCGATTATTTCCCCTTAAAAGATTATAAATTTTGTTCTTAGCCAATTGATTCTCACTAAAATAAAATAAAATTTACTCTCAACCAATCAATTCTTTTTAAATGACATTAATCCAAGCTATATTCATTATTTTCATAAAAAATCACCGACTTATATCGATATTCAACCGAAAAAATTTCTTGAAATCCCCTTAAAATAGAATTCATCTCGTGACCAATCCTTTCCCCTTTAAAAGATCATAAATTTTCTTCTTAACTAATCATTTCTCTTTAAATGACAATATTCCCACTCTCTCAAAAGATTTACACACATATTGATATCTATCTGAACAAATCCCCTAAAAATATTATAAATTCTATATAAAATCTATATTTTCCATTTAGAAAATATTTACCCTTTGAACACAGATATTCAACCAACTCAACCCCTTAAAAATGACAACAAACTTGTTCTTAATCGATTATTTCCTTAAAATATCATAAAATTTACTCTTAATCAATAATTTCCCTTGAAATGACAATTTTCCCCCAACTGCACCAATAATATACATATTTTTTAAAAACCTACAAGGTAAAATTTCTTTAGAAATCTATGTTTAACCGACTCTACTCATTCGGATCATATTTACTATATGTATTCAACCAATCAAATTTCCTTAAAATTATCATAAAAATTTGAATTTTACCAATAAAAATAAATTTTCTTTAGTATTATAAAATTGTTATCGATACCCAATTCGATCACCACAATTTGATTCTGGCAACAAATTCTATCAAATAAAAAATTCATCAAAATGACTAAAATCGAATAAAATCTATGTTTTCCAAATAAATGAAATTATTGTAAAATCATAAAATATATATCATATTGCTCATTAAAATTAATCAGTAAATCAAGTATAAATTCAATAAAATTTACCAGTCAACCATAGAGATATATCAATGATTTTCATAAGTATACTACTTTTGTGTTTGATATCCATGAAATCAATAAAATTGAAAGTAATGATTGATCCCCTTTTTTTACACTGTAAAATCAATTAAAATTTTAGGTTTCACTAAAATATTTTTAAAAATTAACTGATTTAATCAACTATTTAAATAGAACATAAAATTATAATTAAAATATCATTTATTATTCAAAATCTATCAGTCAAATTTGATTCTAATTGGTAAATAATTATCTTAAATAGATGTTTCATAAACATTTTGATCCTAAATTTAACTTTTTTTTTAAAAAATATTCTTAAAATCAAGTCAAATCTAATAAATTATCAAGAAATTAAGTGTTTCTAAATTTATAGATTTACCCTAATTTCTTCAATAATTTCATTAAAAACCATAAAATTCAAAAGATGATTAAAATTTACTAAACTAAACACCTCGTAAAACTAGATATTACTTAAATTATCATAAAATTTCCTTAAAAGCTCTAATTGATTTACATAGCCTAAAATTATTTTATTTTTGTTGAGTACAACCTAATCTATTGAAAGATGTAATTTATTTAATTAAATTTTCATTGAAAATGACAAGTCAATAATAAGTCAACAAATGGAATTTTAATTAGTAGAGATTATATTCTATAAAGAAAATTTTCAGTGAAGAAGTGACATTGGTGAGAGAGTACATTAAGTGACTAAAATCGTTGAAATTACTGAAAAAAGTGGGATAGCTAAAGATATCTACTAAATAGATGAAATACCAATTGATATATTAAAAACTTACAAGGGTAATATACTTTGAATGGAGAAAATATACATTGAAGAGGAAAATATTAATTAAAGAGAAAATATTCGTTGAAGAGGAAAGCAATCATTAAAGTGAGAAAATATGAATTGAAGCTAACAAATATTCAGTGAATCGAGAATTACTTATAATAAATTAGACGGTAAATTTCTCAATAATGAGATGAAATATCAATTAAATATTGGGAAATACTTTAAACGGAGTCTGAATTATTCACTGATCAACAAATATACTTAAAAGATGAAAATATTCACTGAAAATGAATTGTACTTTAAGAGTGGATGAATTACTATTATATTCAATTAAAAAATTATTAACAATAGAGTAGATTTTGTCGGTTAATTATATTTAAATAGGGATATATATATATATATATATATATATATATATATTTTGATGGACACTTATGGACGGAGAAATAGTTATTAAAAACAATAACCGCGCGCGATTTACAATAGTAAATTCAAAACAAAACCAGCAAATTTAATACTATAAATACTGGTGGATCTGATATAATATAACAAGTAGGAAGAACGTAGTAGAAAGTCTAACAAATAAAGGAATGTAGTAAACAATACATTGAATAGATGAATAATTTGGTATTACGATTATAAGAAACATTTAGTTTTTGTAATATTAAATAAATTCAGAAAATTGATGTATGTTTTACTTTTAGAAATAATTTACTTTTATAAATAATAATCATTTTTTGATGTTATTATTATTTTGGAATTTAAATTACTATGTTGTCAATAGTTACAATTGAATAAATAATATGAAAATTAGTTAACAATTAGATAATATTTATTTATTTATTACCATAAATTTATAAAGAGATTATTCAAAATATTTTTAGTTTGTCAAAAAGTTTAATTTGATTATAAATTTTAAACTAAATCAAATATTCTATTTACAAATCAATAAAAATTATTTTAAATAAATTTCAAATATAATTTTAAATAATAGAATAATTTAAGAATTCAAAATAATATGTTGTCAATAGTTACAACTAAAAACAAAAAGTATTTAAATATAAGTTTTATAGAAATTAATTACATTTAGACAATAATTCTTAATAGCAATAAATTCCATAATGTTCAATCAAAATATTGAATTTACTATTGATATAATATTCATGTTATAGCTTAAAATATATGCTATTTTAATAATAAAAATTAATAAAAAATCACAAACATAAAATAAATCCATAAAAATATATTAACATCAATCAAATAAAACGTCAATTTCTCGACTGAAACCACTGTAGGAGCTGTTAAAGCTTGGGCTGTAGTACTCTGATAGCTGGGGCTGTGCGATACTTGTGCAATGTCATCGATTCCTAAATAATGGCCAAATGCTAGACAGGATTTTCTACCCACCAATTACGCTTATCGATATATTTGTTGGATTTGTATATATTCGCCGGATTAGTATACGCGCGCGCGGTTATTGTTTTTAATAACTATTTCTCCGTCCATAAGTGTCCATCAAAATATATATATATATATATATATATATCCCTATTTAAATATAATTAACCGACAAAATCTACTCAATTGTTAATAATTTTTTAATTGAATATAATAGTAATTCATCCACTCTTAAAGTACAATTCATTTTCAGTGAATATTTTCATCTTTTAAGTATATTTGTTGATCAGTGAATAATTCAGACTCCGTTTAAAGTATTTCCCAATATTTAATTGATATTTCATCTCATTATTGAGAAATTTACCGTCTAATTTATTATAAGTAATTCTCGATTCACTGAATATTTGTTAGCTTCAATTCATATTTTCTCACTTTAATGATTGCTTTCCTCTTCAACGAATATTTTCTCTTTAATTAATATTTTCCTCTTCAATGTATATTTTCTCCATTCAAAGTATATTACCCTTGTAAGTTTTTAATATATCAATTGGTATTTCATCTATTTAGTAGATATCTTTAGCTATCCCACTTTTTTCAGTAATTTCAACGATTTTAGTCACTTAATGTACTCTCTCACCAATGTCACTTCTTCACTGAAAATTTTCTTTATAGAATATAATCTCTACTAATTAAAATTCCATTTGTTGACTTATTATTGACTTGTCATTTTCAATGAAAATTTAATTAAATAAATTACATCTTTCAATAGATTAGGTTGTACTCAACAAAAATAAAATAATTTTAGGCTATGTAAATCAATTAGAGCTTTTAAGGAAATTTTATGATAATTTAAGTAATATCTAGTTTTACGAGGTGTTTAGTTTAGTAAATTTTAATCATCTTTTGAATTTTATGGTTTTTAATGAAATTATTGAAGAAATTAGGGTAAATCTATAAATTTAGAAACACTTAATTTCTTGATAATTTATTAGATTTGACTTGATTTTAAGAATATTTTAAAAAAAAAAGTTAAATTTAGGATCAAAATGTTTATGAAACATCTATTTAAGATAATTATTTACCAATTAGAATCAAATTTGACTGATAGATTTTGAATAATAAATGATATTTTAATTATAATTTTATGTTCTATTTAAATAGTTGATTAAATCAGTTAATTTTTAAAAATATTTTAGTGAAACCTAAAATTTTAATTGATTTTACAGTGTAAAAAAAGGGGATCAATCATTACTTTCAATTTTATTGATTTCATGGATATCAAACACAAAAGTAGTATACTTATGAAAATCATTGATATATCTCTATGGTTGACTGGTAAATTTTATTGAATTTATACTTGATTTACTGATTAATTTTAATGAGCAATATGATATATATTTTATGATTTTACAATAATTTCATTTATTTGGAAAACATAGATTTTATTCGATTTTAGTCATTTTGATGAATTTTTTATTTGATAGAATTTGTTGCCAGAATCAAATTGTGGTGATCGAATTGGGTATCGATAACAATTTTATAATACTAAAGAAAATTTATTTTTATTGGTAAAATTCAGATTTTTATGATAATTTTAAGGAAATTTGATTGGTTGAATACATATAGTAAATATGATCCGAATGAGTAGAGTCGGTTAAACATAGATTTCTAAAGAAATTTTACCTTGTAGGTTTTTAAAAAATATGTATATTATTGGTGCAGTTGGGGGAAAATTGTCATTTCAAGGGAAATTATTGATTAAGAGTAAATTTTATGATATTTTAAGGAAATAATCGATTAAGAACAAGTTTGTTGTCATTTTTAAGGGGTTGAGTTGGTTGAATATCTGTGTTCAAAGGGTAAATATTTTCTAAATGGAAAATATAGATTTTATATAGAATTTATAATATTTTTAGGGGATTTGTTCAGATAGATATCAATATGTGTGTAAATCTTTTGAGAGAGTGGGAATATTGTCATTTAAAGAGAAATGATTAGTTAAGAAGAAAATTTATGATCTTTTAAAGGGGAAAGGATTGGTCACGAGATGAATTCTATTTTAAGGGGATTTCAAGAAATTTTTTCGGTTGAATATCGATATAAGTCGGTGATTTTTTATGAAAATAATGAATATAGCTTGGATTAATGTCATTTAAAAAGAATTGATTGGTTGAGAGTAAATTTTATTTTATTTTAGTGAGAATCAATTGGCTAAGAACAAAATTTATAATCTTTTAAGGGGAAATAATCGATTAAGAACAGATTTGTTGATATTTTAAAGGTACTGAGTCGGTTAAATATCGTTATTTAAAGGGTGATTTCTATAAAAAATAATGAATATAGTTGGTAGGGGAAAATGTTATTTGATGGGAAATGATTGGTCTAGAGTGGAATTTACTTTAGTGAGAAATAGTCAATTAACAAGTTTGTTGTCATTTTTAAGGGGGTTGGGTTGGTTAAATATTGTTATTTAAAGGGTAAATATTATCTAAATTGGTATTTTTATGATTTTGTTTTATGAAAAATATTGAATATGGCTGGAAATATTGTTATTTGATGGAAAATGATTGGTCAAGAGAGTAATTTATAATATTTCTAAAGAAATTTACTGGAATGAATATTGGTATTCATAAGGTAAATATTATCTACTTGATAGGCTTTTATAAAAATTATGAATATAGTTGGTATAATGGAGTGAAAAATGACATATGAAGAGGAATGATTGGTTGAGAGTCGAATTTATAGTATTTTTTTAAAGGGGATTGAGTTGGTTGAATTTATAAAATACTTAGGAAAATTGTTACTTTTTTCATTGATTTAAGGTTAATCTGAATAAAATATACGATACGTGTTCAGTTCTAAGAAATTTTTCGATTCATGCATTCAAGTATTTATTTGATTTTATATTTGTAATTTAATTAAAAACTAAAATTGATTAGTATTTAAAAAATTTATGTTACCCATTACTTATGTTGTTATTGACAATTTTTTGAATAATTTAAATATTTACGATTATTTCCAGGAATGAAGAGAAATTGTATGATTAAAAACTATGAGCTGTTGATAAAATACATTAATTTTTATTCAACAAGTACCTAGAACAATTACCTAACAATCTTAAAATTTTTGAAAATCTAACAAATTTTTCAATTATTTTACAACTTAGTTAATTTAATTAACTGATAAGTACTAGTTTCTTTACGATTTGCTACTGTGTTGAAACTTTTTTTTTTAAATTCTTATTCAAAGTACTAACAAATTTTATTAAAGATCTATCAAGACTTGTCAAAAATTATAAAACTTTGGTAATTTTAATAAGTATTACTCAATAACTACTATTTTCTTACCAATTTGCTGAAGGTCTTATTTTAAGGTCTCAAATTTAACAACTTTCTCACAACTTTAATCAAATTCTAATCCCATGATAATCATAAATTACGTGTATTTTCTTAAAAAATGTCCATAGATTTTCTTATATCGGTAAAACAAACACCTATATTTCAATCAAAAACACGTGTGTATCATAAATTATTTACATTTTTCTTAACAATCTCAAACTTTACATAAATATTGAACTATTTTTATCATTTAACATATACACATTATTAGCCATAAAATAAATATTTCATAAATTGTTGAAAAATAACACATATTTTCATTAAAGTTTTTCCATAAACACTGTAACATATCGATGGTTTAACACACACATTTGAGCCATAATTAGTTTTGATATTTATTTGCACATATTTTCTTAAAAATATAGAATTTTTCTTTAACTTTTTACAAACATTTACAATTGTTCTATCCCTGTATACTATGAACCACAATTGAACAAACTTTTTCTATTCAATATTAATTTTATATACTTTGTTGAAAATTTATATAAAATAATAATGAAAATAATAATAATAAAAATAACAATAATAATAATAATAAAAATAATAATAATAATAAAAATAATAATAATAATAATAATAATAAAATTAAAATTAAAAAACATTAAAACACTACTTATAAGATAATAATAATAATAATAATAATAATAATAATAATAATAATAATAATAATAATAATAATAGAATAAAAATTAAAGAACATTAAAACACTACTTATAAAAAATAAGTAGTATATTAAAATTAAAAATGTTTAAAAATACTATGACCTTGACATACTTTAAAATGAACTTGAAATAATATTATGACTCATCCAATAACCTTGAAAATAATAATAATAATAAATATTAAAACATTACTTATAAAAATAAGTAGTAAATTTATATTTAAAAACGACTAAAAATATTATGACTTTGAGAAAATTATAATAATAATAAAATTAAAATTAAAAAACATTAAAACATTACTTATAAAAATAAGTAGTAAATTTATATAAAAATGTTTAAAAATACTAAGACCTTGTGAAATTTTATATGACCTTGACATACTTTAAAATGACCTTGAGAAAAAAAAATTAAGACTCATCCAATGAGCTTGACAATAATAATAATAAAAACAATAATAATAATAATTATAATAATAATAAAAATAAATATAATTAAACAATATTAATAAGTAATCATATTAATTAATAATATTAATAATCATATTAATAATAATTTTAATAATAATAAAATTATTTCCTTAAAATAGAAGTTTTATACATTAATAATTATAATAATATTATTAAAAATAATAATAATAATAATAATAATAATAATAATAATAATTATAATATTATAAAAAGTTTTCAAAGTATTAATAATAATAAAAATATTAATAAATTTTATAAGTAATAAGTATATTAAAAATAATAATAATAATAAAATTAATAAAAGATTTTAAAAGTATTATTATTAATAAAAATAAAATTTTTATAAGTAATAAGTATATTAATAATAATAATAATAATAATAAAATTAATAATAATAATAATTATAAAAATATTAATATTAATAATAATAATTAAAGTTTTTATAAGTATTAATAAATTTTTTATAAGTAATAATAGAATAATAAAAAGTAATAATAATATTAATAATAATATTAATAATAATAATAAAAATATTAATTATTATAATAATAATAATAATAAAATAAATTTACAAAATATATACTACTTATAAAAATAAGTAGTAAGTTAAAATTTAAAAATGTTTAAAAATAATATGACCTTGAGAAATTTTGAATGACCTTGACCTACTTTTCAATGACCTTGAAAAAATATGATGAGTCATCCAATAACCTTGACAATAATAATAATAATAATAATAATAATAATAATAATAATAATAATAATAATAATAATAATAATAATAATAATAATAAATAAAAATTATAATAATAATAATAATAATAATAATAATAATAACAATAATAATAATAATAATAATAACAATAACAATAATAATAATAATTTAATTGACTTGATTAAAATAAACAATTTAAATATAATAATAATATAATTTAATAATAAAGTAATTGACTTGATTAAAACAAACAATCAAATTTAATAATAATATAAATTAAAAATAAATAAATAATAATATTATTGACTTGATTAAAACAAAAATTATAGTATATAAAATAAATAAAATAAAAATAAATAAATAATATTATTGACTTGATTAAAACAATATTCACTTCATTAAAACAAACAATTTAAAATTAATAATATAATGTAAAAATAAAATAATAAAATAATTGACTTGATTAAAACAAACAATTAAAGTATATTAAATTTTAAAAAAAATTAAAAATATATATTATAAAATATGATGAGTCATCCAACGACATTGAATGAGTCATGGTCTTTGTTTAAATGATCTTGAAAAAATATGATAAGTCACGGTCTTTGTTTAAATGACGTTGAAAAAATATGATGAGCCATCCAATGACCTTGAATGAGTCATGGTCTTTGTTTAAAATTAAAAATATATATTATAAAATATGATGAGTCATCCAATGACCTTGAATGAGTCATGGTCTTTGTTTAAATTACCGTGAATGAGTCATTGTCTTTGTCTTAAAAATTTTTTGTACTTTTGGACTTAGAAAAATTTTTTCTCAGCGGGGGGAGGGGGTACTGTGCTGGAGGTGACATGTGCTGGAGGTGACACATCCCACTACTGTAGCGTACATGTAACAGTCTTCATTTAATTACTTTTATCGGTTGTTCTTCATTAATTTCAATGTCATAAAAATCTTTAACTAACTTGAATGCATTTGATTTATATTCAATCCTTGAATTACTATAAAATCGACATGTGTTGTACACAAATGTATAATCAAGCAAGCCAACATCCCAATTGCTATCTAAGTAAATAGGGTTTTGCAACTCTACGATAGAGTTACTAGCGTCATTATTCGGATGAATTAATGGTAAACTATTGCTTGGTAAAATAGTGAAAAAACTGTTCATTCTATTTGAGATGATGATATCCAGGTTGGGTTTTGATAGCCATGCCACTTGACGTAATATTGTTTATCCTTGTATTTATATTTTGATTTCAAAAGCTTTTCAATTCTAAAGACAGTGGGTGGTGGAATAACCTGCGGTTCCTGTTCGTAAAATTTACCTTGGATTTCATTATTATCGATATCTATAATCACATACATGACTGGATTTTGTTTTTTATTAATCTTTGATATTTTAAAAACTTCACCACTCCAGTTGTCAAAATTTTTAATGAATGGCGAACCGGATATTTTACTCATTCGAAAATGGTCACCAACTTTATATTTGGGTTTCTTAGTTTTATCTTGCTGTGATATTTTCATATCATCTGTTACATCAAACAGTCTCAAACCTTTTAAACCACGACGGAATGAATAATTGTAACTATGAATTATTTTCGGTAAAACATTTAACCAGGTTTTGTAACCTTGATGCACAAAATATTTCTTCAATCGATCTCTTAATGTTCAATTAAATCGTTCCACGTATTCAGCTTTAATTTGAGAAAATACAGAGTAATGATTTACTCTATTGATAATTTCTTTAACTGTGCTATTGTAAAATTCTTTACCTAAAAATACTATTAATTAAATAAAATTAATTAATTTCTTATCTAAATCAGTTTGCAAATTGTCAGGTTTACAATTTTTAAACATTTTTTTTATTGCAAATGCCACATCATTAGCGGATTTTGTTTTCTATAGTATAGCGGCGGCAAATCTACTGAAAATATTGATACATGTCAGAATATACTTGTATCCCTTATTGATTTTCGAATATGGTATCATTTCCATCAAATCTATTTGCCATAAATCATTAATACCATATGTTTTATATGTTCTAGTTGGAAACCGTTTTATCATTGGTTTGTTTAGATTGTATGCCAGTTGATCTGATAACCACTTTTGTGTTTCCTTTTTAGAATTCGGAACTCGTTTCTTTAACTTTTCTACTCCACCGAAACCAGTGGAGTCTTTTGGGTTTGACCATATCTTCTCTATTGCAACAAGAAAATTTAAAATTTAACACAAGATTAGGTATTGATTGTCCCATTGCTTATGAAGATTGTTGCGGTCATTGTTTATGCAGAGCTACCTATTACTCCACCTTATGAAGATAATGCAATTGGTAACAATGTACATATAGAACATCCACGCTGTTTAAACATAATTTTTCGAATTAATCGTTTATTTTTTGTATTGACTATGAATAAAAGTGATTTCTTGTGGTTGTTTAATACAAGTTTTTTTCGCTTTTCTAATATCAACATTGCCGCGCACAACGTTAACAATGATTTCAATCAAGTCATCAACAACAAATGAAGGAAATGATTGTAAAATATTTGATCTTTTCAAGGCTGGTGTTTGAATCAAAGAATTAAAATATGGTATACTACGTTGTAATTTTATTTTTAAAAATATGTTATCATTACATTTTGTATATAATTTAATCCATTTTTTCGGCATTGTGAACGGTTTTTTCTTAATTATTTTCGATGTTGGTTTTTTCTTAAGTATTTTCCTTAATGATTTCTTTATTATTTTCTTTAAAGATTTCTTACTAGATTTCTTTACTAGATTTATTTCCGGTTTAATTAAAAAAATTTTGAATTCCATGTTTATTTAATTAGTCTAATAGTTTAATTTTGTTTATAAACTGTTACACCATCCTTATTTGAAAATATCAGTTCTCACCCGTATATCATCAGAACATTGCTGAGAAATATCGAAGAATAAATATCCATGAGATATTTTGGTTGCATCTTGAAACGATTCCAATAAAAATTTGCGATTTTTGGGGTCTGCTTGTCTTGCAAGAAAATCAATAACAATTAGATATTGAACATTTAAATTACGTGTTCGATGTGCACCACCATAATGAAACAGGTTTTGAGTTATAAAAATAACTGTAACAACTTGATGTCTACTGATTTTTTGTAAACAAATTATTAAAATCTTTTTCGTTGTTTGCTTCCTGATATATGTCATTAATAATAATTACATCACCATGTTGTAATCTAGATGACCAATTTTTATCAAACCCCTTTATTATTGTCATTTTTAACTTGCAAAATTGTTCTTGAGCTAAATCATGTTAGTCATCTGCACCCCTATGCCAATAAATTTTATTGAATTTTGATTTAAACATTGTTGATAGTAATAATTTACAAACAAATATAGTTTTGCTACGTCCACTTGGACCTACAATATGATATACCGCATCATTTCATAATTCCATTTTAATTTGTATAAATATAGTTTTTGTTTATATTATACATTTAATCGAACTCTTTCTAAAATCATATATAAAGATATTTCATAATATTTTCATAAATATTTCATAATTGTTTAATTATGTTGTCAACCATAAATTATAGGGAAAAATTTGATGTGTCCAATATGATATTTCCTGCTGGAAAAACTCAACAATAAGATGACAAAAATGGAAAATATACAATAATGTTTTTCAAATGGGATGTAAACATTCAATCACAGTTGACGACTTGCAATATAACATTAGTAACTTAGAACTACAATCAATTACAGTTACTGCAGATCTTGAAACATCAGTTAATTTACCGGATTTATCAAAGTATATGACATGATTTTATGAACCAGAATTATTTCCAGCTTTGAGATATTTAGTATAACCCCCTATGTGTTAATGTGTTTAGCAGTGGTAAAGTACTTATACTTGATATAAAAACACTGGATTATGAATTTATTGTTGAAGAAATCATTAGCGATATAAAATCAGTTATTGACGACATGGAATTTGGTAAATGTTTTTTATGAACAATGTATGCATCAAAATATTACTAGAACAAATTATATAAAATGACAAATTTATCTGCAAACAGTCAATTATTTATTACCAATTATTTAATTAATCTTTGTTTTTTTAGAGAAGTTAATAAAAATCCTTATTGGAAAGATGTGCGAACTCTATCCGAATTTACTAAAAGATTTAATTTATTGGGCGCCAGAGAATATTCCATTTAGAATATAGAATGGCCACTAGAATAAATCTAAATGTAATGCTTTTAAATCATTTACAAACCTTGGATCAAGAGTTTGGAAAATTTTTGAAAATGCGAGGAGAGACCCTTACCTTTTTCAGGAAAATCAATTATCTGGAAAGCACATTACCACCTACTGGTGTATGTAGCCACTTCACGCTTGGGAAAACCTTCCGATTTATTCGACTAGACACCGGACTACAAAACAAAAAATACTGTATATCCAAAAGCACTCGAATAAATAAATACATAGTATTAAAATAAATTTCGTGTGATAAAAGAATTGGTTGTTTGGCACTTTTTATTAAATTGAAATAAATCTTATGATAGAAAAAATTCTCTTAAAAATGAGTTGAATGTAATTATAAATATTTATTTTTTACTTTAGATTTTAATTTTTCAATGGCAACGAACCAGGGACGTAGCTAGAAGGGCATAGGTCGCAATTACCACAGCCCAAAGTAAAAATATTTGACACATTTACTTGTGTATTTTAATTGTGAAAAATATTTTTTTATATTTTTTTGTGTGAACTTTTAACATTGCTCAATTTTGTTACTTCCCAAGTTGAAATCCTGGGTTCGTCATTGTAACGAAGTGTTGAGTTGTAAAAGAAAGTCAGCAATCCTGTTTTTGGCCAAAACACGAAAGGTCTTGAAAATTGTTTAAATGCATCAGTTATGTATCACGAAAACCAAGCACCAAGATAAGTAAAATCCAACACATTACATTATCTTAACACGTTAAAATTCTAAAGAAAAACAAAAATAATATAAAATGAAATATACCCAAAATAAAATAAACTAATCATCAAGAAATTTACATAAAAAATAACTTAACAATAAAAGAATTTGACCGAAAATCAAAAATTTATAAAACATTATTAAATAAAACGAATTAAAATAAAATATTCTTGGTTGAAAAAAAAAATTATGAAATGCTGGGTAGCTGATTAGTAAAATGAAATAAAATTTCGAGGCCACTTTCAATGGAATCCCATCAGATACGCGCATAAGAGATATAACCATGGGATACCATCAAAACGACGTTGGGAATGTATTCCAATGGGCGGTTCTCAGTAAAAGGTTAGATATATTGTCATGACTGCTAATACACCGGCAAACCTTTGGGTTCAAGAGCTTGGATAGCAAGTATTCGTGTTCGTTTTAATTTAGAGTCCCTCTATTGATATATTAGTTAAAACAAGATCGCAAATATTAAAATAGACGAATTATTTGAGACCCCTTAACACTAATTTCAAAGCTTAATTTTATATTAGTTTGAAAAAATTTGATTATAAAGTATTTGCTTTTTATGCATTTTTTTAATATATGGGTGAGATCCTCCTTTAATGGTTTTAATTAAAAATTCTATCAAAATGTGTTATCCGCTATCTCCCCTTTCGAAATCCTCAGAATTCAAACTTCTAAAAATTATTTATTTAAACAAGAAATTCGGTTCTGTTTTTAGAACGAAATTTCACAATTATGCACACCAACTCGTGGTGAGTAATTTTGATCTTTCGTTTTCCTGAATTAATCGATTTATTTCTTTTCTAGATTTTCCCGATGCTCATAATTTACAATGGAATTTTGTATCATCTCGATGGACATTTTTAATGGAAATTATCAAATTGTTATTTTATTTTTATTTAATAATTTAAATACATTTTCTTCTATATTTGTGTCTTTCAATAGTTATTTATGTCTGATATTAATCAATTAAAATATAATTTAAAACAAATTTCTTCAAATTTAAAACCAAAACAAATTCAATTGACAATCACAACACAATTATTTCAATGTTATAAATTTTTCTTTTGAGAACAAATTTTATTTCGTTTTTCTCTGGGCCGTCCGGGCATAATCATGTCGAAAACATGCTCAAGTTCCTCTCTTCGGCGGAATCTTCCTCAGTGATTGGGATGTAATAATGAAATATTAATTATTTCAGAATAATAATAATAAAAAGAACTGAAATAAAAATTAAATCTTTTATGTTTAATAATAATAAATATTTGCTAATCAAATTTTGTTGTTATCTATTCAGAAAATTGTTAGAAAAAAATAAGTTTTATTGATTCTCAGTTGATCAAATGCTTTGATTTTCCTTCGACTTTCTTTTCGTTTTCTCGTAGTTGCTTCTTGTGACTTCTTTTCCTCAACGGTCGAGAGCAAGATTTAATTTAAAATGATTAGGATAATGACAATACTTTAACCACAATCATCATAAACTTGAGTCAGCTGCCAATTTTAAAAACAAAATTAATAAAAAAAATTTTATTTCAACTTGTTTGGGTATTTATTTCCTCTTTTTTATATATTTATTCCAAAATTTTAAATTATCTAAAATTATTGAAGGTAATTAAATGGAATGAAACCTGAAAAATTTAGAATTATTAATTCTTTTAGCTAACTGATCATAAAGATTTTTGATTTTTTTATCTCTTCCTTCTGATTCGAAATTTCTCATTATTCGTTTTCACATGATATTTTTTTGAATTTCTTACATGATTATATTACTAATGTTATACCTGTGATTTCTACTATTTTCTAGTTTTTATATTCTTCCTTATTGTTTTAATAAATAATATATTTATTCCTTCTCATGACCAGCCGCGTTCTACGGATGGTCTGGCGTCGAGGTTACTGGGGGAGAGCTGGACCGACGAACTACGGCTGGGTCTCATCCGAATCACTAGTACGAGACTAGATGGTGACAATTTTCATTTAATTTTCATGCATGCATGTGATTTATTAGATATCAAATAACAATAATTAGCAAAAATGATAATAATACTGATTATAAATCTTTATTTTTTTATTTAAGATATAATTGTTTAATACATAAAATAGTATAGCATTATGACTTTCAGATTAAACTAGAACTATAACAAAAAATATAATGATAATAATAAGAATAACTAAAAAAATATTGATATTAATAAGCATCGAAATCTCTCCTTACTGTTGATAGCGATTTGAAGATAATTCTGCAATTTTATAAACAAAAAATTTCAAAAATTACATACATTTCTGTCGCTCTGCCATCGACTTATATAGGGTGGTTTTCCTTACATATTGTTTGATGCATTACACCAAGCCACGTTGAGACATATCACTTATAATATAAAACAAAAATCAATACATTTATAACATATAAATACACCAACTTACCTTGAGGTTGTTTGTAAAATAGTCACTGAGACAAACCCTACACTATAGAAAATCAAAAAGTGACAGAGAAATAAAATAATACACAATAACACAACACATAATAAAACATGCATGTAAACTTTTAACATGTAGCCATCAGAAGTTGAAAAAACCCTATAATAAATTAATTTATAGACATTTTTAAGATATTTTTAGAAAGAAAAATGGCGGAAAAAAATTTTAATTTTAATTTTTCAGGTTTTTGCAAGGAAATTTCGAGTAAATGGGGATGTATCTTCATATGATTTGTCCTTAAAACTAAAATTAATTTAATTTTTCAGACATTTCTGTTGAAAAAAAACAAAACCTGAAAACCAAAAAAGCATAAATTGTAAATTATATTAGTAAGATTTAAAAAATAACCATAAACCTAATTGTTTTGTGCACATATTCGAAGATTTTTTTCAAAAAATGCATAAAAATATAATTATTTAATGCAATTAATAATTTTTATAACTTCAAAAATAATTTAACTCACCATTTTGAATAATTTCCGAAAAATAAGTTATCATAAAATAAATCATTTCCTGAATATTCATAATCATTATTAATTATATATATAAACTTGTAGATAAAAAGTTATAATTATAAGTTTGAATAATGATTTAATTTCCTTGTAAAATCATAATTCAACTCTTAAAACTTTATAACTTTAAGCTTATAAGTTTAAAAAATAACTTACTTTGCAGCCATTGCAAAAATGGCTGAAATCCATTAAATTTTCACAAAAAATAAATTCCATTAAGTTGATTTATATTTCAACTTGCATTATAGCGGAATTTATCTGAACTTCGCCCACATTTTTTTCTCAAATTTCGTCACTTTTTTACTACTTATCAGATTTTACTTTTTCTTTTTTATTAAAACTTTGAATTCATTTTCGGGTTTGATACTTGTACATATTTTCTAAAATGAAATAACTTTCAATAAATTTGGAGCTGAATTGGGTTAATTTAGGTGATTTTCTTATCTTTTGTTTTCTAATTCTTTTTTAATGTTTTTATTTAATTTCCTATCATTTTTGTATCTTTTTAATACTTTTATTAGTTTTATATTGCGATAGGACAAATGGAATGATTTATAAAAATGTTTCTAAAATCGCGTGTTAAACCATCAAAAATGTCAAAACCTAAATTGAGAAAACTTAAAAGAATTCTATTAAAGAAAATTCGAATTCCTGCAAATACAAGTTACACTACATCGAAAAACTTTTAACAGCAAATTTTCCAACGTCAAATCTCATTTCGCATAATTTAAAACAGAAACCTGTTAAAAAAAGTGAAATCTGTTAAAAAAGTCAAAAATCATCGAAGTTTTTCGCTTTTCACTGCTTTGTTAAAGGCATCAAGTGTTAAAAGAATGAATATTTTAAAATCATTCCTTAATTTAGTTATTGATGATTTACTAGATATTTTAATTAAAGTTGTCAAAGGAAAAATTAAAGTAAATAAATCGAAAAAACTTGTGTTGAATAAGCATAAGAAACCTCTGCTATCACTTGTTTGAATATCTAAAATATCTGCTTCACCCTACATTAAAATTTCGACACAAATTGGAGTGATGAAGTTTTTTTTATTTCAAAAATTAATATAAAACAGAATTCTATAATGTATGTTATTAAAGACTATGATAATAATGAAGTACAGGGTAAATTTTATGAGAAGGAATTACAAGTTATTCCACCACCCACTGTATTTAGAACTGAAAAAATATTGAAAACTAAAAAGATTGGTAAGGATAAACAATACTATGTCAAGTGGCATGGATATCCAAATCCTACATGGATATCAGCAAAAGATCTAGTAGAGTGAATTTCTATATTATTTTACCAAGCGATAGTTGTTCAACAATCCATCCCAAAAATCAAGCAAGTAAATTCATGGTCAATCTTCAAAATTCAATTTATTTACCTGACAATTGGGAAGTTGCTTTGCAAGACTTTACATTTGTATACAACACATTCCCATTTTATAGTCAATGTAAAATCAGTTACAAGAGAAATGTTTGCAAAACAAGTAGTGGTATTTTCTCAATCAATAATTTTGAACGATATTTTGAATCAATTGCTAGATGAGCATTGTCAAATGTTTTATAAAGACGGATTAAAAATTAGTTGTGCTTTTTGTCCATTTACAATAATATTTGAAAATTTTAATGATGACAAGCGAAAGGGTAGTGATAAGCTTAACTTGTTTTTAGTGGGAAGGAATACCGATTACGTTTCAATGAAGAAAACAGTTTTATGACAGAAGAAATCAAAATATCTGTATCATATATTAACGAAGTTGAAAGTACATTTAAGTTTACTAATGATCTATATATTGAAACACTTGATGAGTTACATAAATATATTTCCAACAATTGTTTACATATATTAAAAACTCTTGAAATTGTTAAAGGTGGATTATTCATATTCGTTCTGAAAGATGACATTTGTGAAATTACATTTGATAAAAACTTAGCTAAAACATTGGGATTAGAAAGACAAACATATCGGACAAATGATATTGGTGTACGCAAACCAAAAATAATTAAACTTCATCAAAAAATGTTCATATATACTAACATCATCGATCCTATAATTGTTGGTGATACATGTGTTCTTCTATTAAAATCCATTTGGGTTTATAAACATGAATAGGATGAAGTTGTCAAAATAAATATTGAGAATCCTATGTACATACCAATATCGACATCTTGTATAAACAATATAGAAATAAATATTCTTGATGATAGCGGGAAATTAATAAACTTTCCAAAAGATACAAAAACTCATTTAACCCTACATTTTTGTAAAATATATGGCTAATAACGATATTATTAGTATGTATAGTGATAGCCAAACAGGCGGTGATTTGCCATATTTTATCTGGAAACAATGTGGTTCAGGCTGGTTGAGAACAATTGGTAGATTTGCACTCCCGATTCTTAAACGTCTTGGTAGTTTTCGTATGAAAATTACTAAAGATGTGATAATGAATGAACAGAAAATATTGCCATTTCTTAAGCAAATGCCATGGCTGAGCTAGGGAAAGTTTTACCAGGAGTTGTGGGTATGTTTCAAAAACAGGAAGCATCGGGACTGGCTCCAAAACGTAGAAAACATCGCTCATCGCATATAAACAAACGAATGAAAGGACATGGGACTATATTTGAAAAATGATTTGTGGTAAATCTGAAATGTGTATATTTGACCGTCCATCACATCAGGCTGTAATTGAGTATATGAGCTTTGGAAGAAGTATTTCCTATGAATTCTCTTACGGATAGTAGAAATGATGTTGAATTTTATATTAATGATTCTCAAACTGAATATTTAGATTTGAAAGATAATTTATTGACTGTTTAGATTAACATTGTAGATAAAGATAGAAATGCATTGGCTGAAGTTTCAGATGTAATACCGAATAATTTCTTGTTTCATACGCTTTTTATGGATGCAATTCTTGGTTTTAATAATATCAACATTGAAGGTGAAAACAATACATATATTATACAAAGCTATAATTGTAACTATTTTAAATTATAATACCGATACTAAAAATACATGTCTTACTCCTATGGGTTATGGTAGTGTCGATGATAAGAAAAAATGGATTAAGGGTTCAAAATTATTTACCATGTGTTCATCATTACAACTTAATTTCATGGATCAACATAAATATTTACTTCCCGGTGTTAATGTCCTAATGCGTTTGAAAAAATTTGATTTCCCACTATCATTACCTTTGGCAACGGAGAAAACAATGTCAATTAGTTGACGCAAAATTATTGATAAGAAGAGTTCGCGTTGAACCCAGTGTATTAGCCGGTCATCAACTTGGTTTGAATTCTAAACATGCAATTTATCCGTTAAAAACTAAGGAAATAGATTCATTTGCTATTGGTCAGGGTGCATCATCTTTCTATAAGGCACTCGGTTTATTTAGATAATTAATAAGGATTAAATTATTTATTCATCGTAAAATAATTTCTTAGATATCAAAATAAAGTAACACAAAAATATATATTCATTAGAAATTTATTATTAAAACATCAAATATTATAAAGTCATTATTATTATTATTATTATTATTATTATTATCATTATTATGTGCAAATTTCTTTTATATATACGATAAAATTTGATTAAAAATTTGATTTTAATAAAAATTTAAATAAAAATTAAATCATTATTAAATATTTAAATTAAAATTTACCAAAATTATATCAAATTAATTATTCTTACATTTCATTTTTGCACATTTAGAAGTGCTGGCATGTTCATCCATGGGCAAAACCATGGGGATAATATTGTTTTTATTTCTCGAACTGCTGGCACATTGATTCATTGACATAATCTTCCTTTTATTTATTGTATTGTTGGCACATTCATATTGTTCTGAAAAAGCTTAATAATAATATCTATAATTAATAAATAACTATACCATCTGCATCGATATCCACACCAAAACGATTTGGTCTATTTCCAGTTATTTCATCTAATAATTCATACATAAAACTTTTTATAAATCAACAATTTACTTTGTTTGTTAACTTTAAACTTCTTGTTTCCACCCATTACAAACCGGCAAATATTACCTAAACTGAATACAAATTTATTTAAAATAAAAATAGTAAATATACGTTTTTGCGATTTCTCGCCATCTTTCTTTCAAAAGTTGGTTAAATACATTTGCGACATTTCGTAAAACTTGTTTGAAAAAAGTAATTGATTTTCTAAATGTTTTTAATTAAAAAGAAATTACTTTAGTCATTATCCAATGAAATTGTTTCAAAATAAATGCCAAACAATAACAATTGAGATAGAGCATGCATATACAAGTCGTGGTGTTACAATGACATACACTTCAGTAGCATGATTAAACATCATGTGATAGTTACAAAGACACAGTAACAATGACATATGTATTACGAATGCATGACACAAGGACATATGCATTTGAAACGCTCATTATTAACAAAGACATGTATAAACAAATAATAATAATAATATTGTGAAAATGTCACTTTTAAATGAAAAAGGTACTTTTAAATTAATAGTATTATTAATTTTTATTAAGATTTTCTCATAAAATACTTGGCGGAAAAAATACAAGAAATTACCGGGATGATATATACCAATATATATTGAAGGATGAAGAATACGACGTAGTTGAAAATCAAAGTATGAGTATGGAATATTTATGAAGAAAATGATATGGTCACAAAATGTGGTGACGATGAATTTGATAGTAATGAAATAAATGAAATAAAGTTTTGTGTTTTACATTAAAAATTAATAGAAACGAAAAAATTAATAAAAACATTTATTATTTTCTTAAAAATTATTAAAAATAAATAGAACCAAGTCCAAATATAATTAAAGTAAATTTGGTTTTGGTCGAAAAGTTTCTTTTTTCATCCAGTTTATTAGCAATATCCCAGGATCCGTTTTCAGCTACCCACGGTGAAATTTCATTTTGAATGATTTAAATAGTATTAGTAAAGTATATACATTTATTTCAACATTATACCTGTAAAGACCATTGGAAGTATCTTTCATAATACTCACCCGATCATTGAAGAATTATTATATACAGAAAAGCTGCAATGACTCGTGACCACTTCATGTTTTCAAATAAGGTATAGAACACCCCCTTGAATGCATTTTCCTTTGCATTTAGTGTTTTTCTCGAAAGGATACATGAAAATTCTACTGGTTTATTTTTGTATACTATCAATTCATCACAAACAAGAAATCGAAGGTTTGAAATCATTTCATTTCATTTCTCACCTGTTACCAGACTGTTTAAAATATCGATAATTTATAAATTCATTTTTGATTAATTTAAAAATTTGTGGTTTATTTATACAATTATCCGATAATACAAATACTATTTTTATTGGTTAATAAAGAATATCTAAAAACAATAATAATATGCTAATTATAATAATAATAATAATAAAAAAAATAACAGTAATAATAATAATTATTATAATAAAAATAATAATAAAAATAATAATAATAATATTAATAATAATAATAATTTATCGGTTTACAATTTTCAAAGTAAAAGTTGCTATTAAATGTTCCTTGCACACACGAGGGATAGAAAAAATTTATAGAAAAATACATGTATTTTTAAAAAATTTCAAGGTTCCTATTAAATGTCCCATGTACACACACTGGAACACAAAATTTTAGATTTCTATTTAATTTTCACTACACGCACACTCAGGAGTAGAAAAAGATGAGTCATCGAAGGCTCACTACCTACTATGTATTAACTATAAATATATGTAAAGTAGGTCATGAAAAGTTTACAAATATTTTTTCTACATTTTAAAAACCAAAATTTTAAAAAAATCAACCAAATTTTTTAAATGATTAAAAATGTATTGAAATTCAAACTGAAACTCTCAGAAAAAAATCTATGGTTTTTCTCCAATGTTTTTTACCCAAAAATTCAAATTCAAATGGAACTTCTCGCGAACATAGTTTGAAAAACACTGATCTATAAAATTTAAAATATTTGGATATAATATTGGTGGGTTACTGGGTTTTAATATTTTGAAACTATATGGTTGTTACCCAGACAACCTCATACAAATATTCTTTCGCTTACCACTCGGCACCCGTTGCTAAGCAACGTTGGAACTGTGTTCGAGTGGGTAGATCGTCCGCAAAAAGTGAGCGTTATTGCTAATACTATAATTGACCGAACGATCTCTCGGTCCAACGAGCTGTCGATAGAAGACCTGTGCTCGCTTTTGATTCTTAGGTCCCATTATTCTCCTATCCTTTTCAAATGTTAACCTATACTCTCATATCATCTATCTTTATGTCCATTCGCTTGGTCCTTCTTATTATTGTCCATGTTGATGATTTTTTTTTATGGTCAGTAAACCCTTGGTTATGTTAAGTAAACACAGTACATCTCTTACCCTTATCCCTACTATAACTACAATGTTCCCTATTATCATTACTAGCATCATCATTGTTACTATTATATATATTACCTTTCTCAATTGTTACTACTATTACCTTTATTATTATTTTTATTACTATAACTACCATTATATTTATTGTTATTACTACAATGATTATTAATACTATTATTATTACCATAATTATTATCATCATTACTACAAATACCATGATTATTATTATTATTATTATTATTATTATTATTATTATTATTATTATTATTATTATTATTATTATTATTATTATTATAATTACCATTACACTTATCGTTATCGTTATTATTATTAAGATTTTGTAGGGATCCGTCCTTATTCCTCAGCGTTAAAAATGTTTATTGATATACAACATTAGCCGTAGTCCATCTGTATTTTGCGGTTTTCGATATAGTATTTTTGTAAATTCGAAAATTTTAGCAGCGTTCCGCCCTTATTTTACGGTTCATCCCTATTCTACAGTTTTTGACAAAGTATTTTCATTGACTCGGAAAATTTGAGCAGCGTTCCACCCTTATTTTACGCGTTCCATTTTTACGTTACTATTTTTGTTAAGTATTTGAATTAATTCGGAAAATTTGAGCAGCGTCCCACCCATATTTTCCGCCTCAACTCAAATTTAATTTATTTAATTCTTATTTAAAAACATTATTTTTCATGATTTTGGTCGTTCGGATTAATCTTTTTCCGATGGCTATTCATTTTAACTGTTGCAACGATTTCGCAATTTTCCCCGCTACCCATTCCCTCTTTTGTCCTTAAGATCTATTTATGTTCATATTATAGTTAATGAGTGCCCACTGGACTACTCGGTGTTAGAGATTTTAAGCCGGTTGTTGTTAAAAATTTATGTCAATTTTACAGAAATGAGAAACGAGGGAGTAGCCAAAAGACTTCTTCCTTATTTCTCCTTTCTTCTATATGGGATAATATTGACGTTACGACCCCTGCGTTCCGCACGCTGGGTCTTCACGGGTACAGATTATCGGCGATATTCCACGCACTTACACAATTCTGTACTGTATATGATTTTATTAACTTGTGATGTGTCTTTGGCTGTGGGCCGGAAAAGGAATAACAAGTAATATTTTACCATAGCATTTGGAATAAAAGTTTCGATGCACTAAGGCTGTAGATAGAAAATATTTATTCAGCATATTACATCGATAATATTTTACCATAGCATTTGGAATAAAAGTTTCGATGCACTAAGGCTGTAGATAGAAAATATTTATTCAGCATATTACATCGGCCACATACATTTGAAATTCATTGTATCCATTCCATAAAATTTACTTCGAAAATCCCATAAATTTAATTCGATAAACCATCCATAAATTCGATTCGAAAAATCATCCATAAATTCAATTTGAAAAACAAAAATCATCCATAAATTCGATCTGAAAAGTCATCCATAAATTCAATTGAAAAATTACCCATCAATTCCCTTCGAAAAAATCAATTAATAATATTGCACCAGTTGAGAGTGATCGTGTTCAGGCAAAACATTTACCCGTGTTAATTGCCTGAATGCACGGCTCTCAACCAGTTATACAACCAGTTATACAGTTCTGTAATGAAATTTTTTCTCCGAAAAATAAGACTGAAAATTTGTGAAAACACATCGGTATTTATACCTATAATTTGGCCTTAACCTTGCGTGTTAGTTTTACTGCGATTAAACAAAATTCGACTTTGAAATTATTTATGTTATCTACATTAAATTTTATTTATTTCTTAATTTAAATTGGTAATTTATTTTTAACATTTTTAATTAAATTTATTCATCCAAAAATATTTTATTTTTATTCATTTAATTCATTTATTTTTTAATTTTATATAAATGGTCATTTTACGGTCGAATTTTCTTGTTATTATGTTATTTTTTATGTAAATTTCGTGCGGTTCTTGATGCATTTTGTATTTATTTTATTTTAATTTTTATGTTTTTTGATTTTATATTTATTTATATTCTCTCAGATTTTAAAGTGTTTAGTTGATATTGTATATTGTATTTTAAGTTATCTTGGTGCTGGGTTTTCGTGCTGTATTACTGATGCATTTAAACAATTCTCAAGGCTATTTGTGTGCTGGCCCAACATAAAACACTCCGGGGCCCGTAAAATTGCGACCCGCAATTTCTAAAAGATCTAAGCTATGAACTATGCAGAGTTTACATTTTCTTTTTAATTGAGTCTACGAGCTACATGGTCGTGACCTTAAAATCCACATGCATAAAAATAATCATACAGTATACATCAATATACGGATTCCAAGATGAAGTGAAAGAGGACATACAGTCCGGTCGTGATCACACATAAAGAATAGTTAATAGTCTAAGAATCATTAGTTCATTGTTAATCATGAGTTCAATATTCTGTCACTTGGGTATTCGTCTCGCTGATGCCTTGAGTTTCTTGGTTTCTGATTGATTACTTTCTTCAGCAGGTTCTGATATTTTGACGATTCGATATCTGTTGTGCGATTTGACTTTGAGATTTTGTTTAGTTTGGGGAATTGACTTCATTAGATGCCGATTGTTTGGAAGATTGGCAGGCTTAGTGAATCTCAGATAAGAAGAATAGATAGAATTTTTAGTTCAAGACTCCTTTCTTGCTGGTTTATTTAGGGTTTTGAGTTGTAAATTGACATTCTAACTTTCGTTTGTTGATTGTTTCTTTGCATCTTGAACTGGGTGGTGTTTAATTGGATTCTGTGGATAGCTGACCCTTTATCATATTATCTATTCTGAATTGTTTGATGATAATTGATCGGTTCGGGATTATTCATTATTCTTTAGGTTTGTTTGAGTTTCATCCTTTTGGTTATCGATTTCAGCTATTTGTTCTTGATTTTTGGTTCTTTTTTTTGTTATTTTGTACGGTTTCTAAAGAGCATCCATGAATATTTTAATATTGTTTCCTTGATGGGTGTTTCCTTTTTCTATTGACTTTCGATTTGATTTTCTAGAGTTCTGAGGGTTTGAACGCTCCGTTTTTCTTGTTTTAATCCTTTGACCATTGGGTATAATAGGAATTGATCCGTCCGTAATTGGTATCCTTTGGGTTTCTCATATATCGGCATATTTGTTACAGTTAATTTTTGCATTGATTGATTGATTGTGGGGTTTTTCGACATCTTTCTAAGGGATACTAGGTTGTATATATGAGCTTATTACTGCCATCTTCTTCCTCATCGCTAATATCATGCTGCTTTCGCATTTCTTGTTTTTATAACAATTTTCAGGTTCCTTTAATAGGGCTTGTTATTATTTTCTCTTGATTTTGGGTAGTTGTTTGACTTTCTGTTTCTCACCTTTCTTTATCCATTTTGCTTTTATTACCGTGTCTGGTTTCTCGTTTCTGTGATTTGTATTAACTTTATTTTTGCATCGCTTATCTTCTTTGTTTGCCTTTACTACCATTTGCAAGATTCTTACGATATTCCATCTTGATTGAGTGCATTTTTTAGTTCAGTCTCATCATCTTTTGTCTTGTCGTTTATTGATATTGTCTTTTGTAATCTCTCTTTACTGATTCGATTTTTCTTTCTTGTAATCTGGTTTTTGATTTTTGAGTTGGTTTTGATTTGTTCTCTGATCCTTTCCTTATTCATATCCGCTGTTGCACGTCAGTCTTGCTTGGAATTACGATTCCGTGATATTCATTTTGTCTCGTTTGGCTGCATCTAGTTTCACTTGCAGTTGGTTGTTTTTCTTACTTTATTCCCCGAATTGATTTTTGAGTCTCTTCCACCTCTTTGCTAGTTCTATTTCCTTGTCTTTTTCGTTTTTTCGTTTAGCTTTGTTTTTCAATTATCTACCTGTTTGTTGTTATTCGTCAGTTTCGCATTAATTGATTCAGTTTTTGTTAAATTATTCTCCCTCGTCTTTTTTGTTGACTGACTTGGTATTTCATCTATTTCTTCAATGCTTTCGTTTCGTGTTGATACTTCCTTTACTGTTTTGCTGCTTTATCTTGTTCCGATCATGACTTTGTTTTTGTTGTTCCTGATTTTCGTCTCTCATCTGATTGTACTGGATTTTCCAAGTTTTAAATTGCTCTCCAAGTCTACTCTTGTCTCTGATTTCCTTGATGGCTTCGGTACCTCTTAATCGGTTTATTTCAATTTCTGATTCCGATTTGATTAGCTTCTAATTGATTTGTTTCTCCATTTTAACGTAATATTGCGTCACTTGTCTTTCTCATTCCGCTTTATTTTTGTCACATCGTCTGATTTTTAATTTATTTTCGCTCCTCGACTATAATATTTATATACTACTTTTATATATTATCGAATATTATTATATTCATTCCATATAATATTTATACACTACTTTTATACATTACTATATAAACATATCTATTATATACATTATATACTCACTCCTGTCTACTTATTACTCTATCGTCTCCAAAGGGTCTACGCACAAAGTGCGTATCCCTCCGCCTCTCTCATCAATTACTTGATATATATCGATCTCACTTGGCCGCTAGAGTGGTGAAATTAGTGACGGTGGTTGTTGCGTCCCTATCATACTTGGGTATTGGTTCATATTTTGACTTGCTTTGTTCTCTCGATTTTGAATTTTCTGTGAGTCCATCATTTGGTTCAAACAGATTTTGTCTGTGTTTTCTTCATCTTTTGATCTTTCTGATCGTCTACGTTATTTGGCTTTGATTGTTGTCCTATTTCTTGGTAGGCTACTGAAACTTGCTTTTTTTAAAATTTCTATCTCGGTTTTCTCCCTCTTCGTTATCATCTTCCTTTTTGTCCTGGTTTTTATTACATCGAGCCTTCTCAATCCTGTTGTCCTCGGCATTTATTTCTTTGATTATATCTTCATACATCTTGATTAGCATTTTTCTTCCATTTCTGATGTCATCAATTTCTTGTTTTTTACCGCTAGGTTTTCCTTGTATTCGGTGCCATTCTCCTACCAATGTTTCTAATTCTTCTTTTCTGGACACTATTCTCTCAGGCTCTCTTTTATTGTCCGTGAATTTTATTTCTACTCTCTTTAACAGGGCTTTTATTGTCCTTGGTAATCCATACTCGGATTTCATTGCTCTTTTTACTAATATATTTTCATTGCTTTCGAATTTGTTTACGTCTATGATTTCGTTATCAGATTTTCTTTTTCTCCACTTGATCAATTTTGCTGCTGCTTCATCGTATCCTCTCCCGATTGCTCCAAGAATTGGGTTTAAATTTTTTCTATTACTTCGATGTCTTCTTTAATTCCATTTATCGTAACTAAATCTATTGCTCTTGCTTCTCGCGACATCATAACGTAATTTAACATCGTTTTTCCTTTATTGTCATTCTCATTTAGAGTTGATCCTGTTTTTAATAACTCCCTCAGAATTTTCGTTGACGCATCTCTTGACACTGCAATCATAATGGGTGTTTGTCCTTTCTCATTTCTGATATTTGTATGTTGTCCACCTTGGCTCATTATCTCGATAATTTCCATCGTTCGTTCCTCGTTTTCGCTTTCTATAACATGGTGTAGTGGTGTATTACCCGCTATGTCGATTATTGTGAATAATATTGGAATTCTTTTCTTTAAGATGCTGATTTCTGCTGTTGATTTTGAGCCTTTTGCGTAGTTCGTGATCATCTTTGTTACTCCTTCTAATATCTCGGTGATATTCTTGTTTCTAGTACATTTCGGCATTATTTCCTTAGTTATTTTGATGATTGCTTCCATCTGTTTCCGGTAATTAATTCTAACATCGTGGATTTCGTTATGTTCTCGTTTCAGTTTCTCCTGATTTCTATAATATCTTGATTTTGTCTCTTGGCTGTTTACGACTCTGGTAACTTGTTTCGTCGTGTCTAATAGGTTTTTCTGTCTTCCAGTTGTCATGTCTTTTCCTGGTTCGTAACTTGATTCGACACTTGTATCATTCGCTGGCTTTATTCTGGTGTTGGTATTGATCTCATTTGGTTTCCTATTGCTTCCTATCATTAGTCCCACTGCTCCGGATGGGTTCTGAGTCTTTTTATTTGGACAATTCCGAGTCATATGTCCCATTTTAGACAGTTAAAACATTTCCGCGTCTTTTGTTACAAAATCTATTTACGTGTCCTCTCTTCGTGAATAGTTGGCTTATTTGATGTCAATAGCAGTCGTTCTCTGCGTGTCCCGATTTTTGACATGTTTCACAATATTCTCTCATATTTACTTCGTTAGCTTTCGTATCGATTGTCCATGTACTTTCTTCGTTCGTTGTGGTTTTGTAGTCGTGTTTTGTTGTGCATATTCATGCTGCATTGTAATTTTCCTTTCCGCATTCGTTGTTTTGCTGAGTTCTTCTCTTACATCTTCTTTTGTCTCAATTTTCAATTCACTGACTGTTTTTGATCTGTCTTGCATATTCAGATTTCTCGTTTGTTATCTTTGGATTCTCTTTTCGATTAGTTCTCTCTCTGAAATTTTATTAACCATTAAAATATCTATTACCTCTTGTTCGATTGACATCACTCCTATTTCTATATTGTCTCCTGTTGTTTGTATAAATTTTTTTACTCCAATACTTTATTTTTCACGTTTATTTGAAGTTCCTCTTTCTTGTCCTTTTCATTATTGTTAGCCCTTGTTGTAACATGTTTATTTTCGCTTTCCTTATCGATTCTCTTTTCGATTTTTGTAGTAGTACCCTCGTATTTCGATATTTTCTATATCTTTTATCGCTGTTTTTTCTGCTTTTTCGTCGTCTATCGTTCGGTGAACTCTTGAATTATCTTTATTTTTTTTCGCTGCTCGATTCTTGCTCTGATTTTATTTTGACCTCTTGAGTTTCGTCTTTCTTAATTACTTCATTTTCTTTGTCGTTGTCGTTATTTTCGTTATGTCGAATTTCTTGGATTTCCTCTCTCTGTAATCTCTGCCATTCGATTTGTTGCTGTTCCGGATATTTTCTGGTCCATTGATATCGAACATCATTCATGTTTCTCCTCGTATTACTTCGTTGTATTTGATTTTTTGCGGCTATTCTTTGAATCATACCACCTAATTGCTCACTCTCTTGTATTTGATTGCTTTGTGTACTTTGACTATAATTGTACGGTTTCGTTTGTCTCGATTTTCTCGCTATTGGACAGTTTGCAGCTATATGTCCGTTTAGGTTGCAGTTGTAACAGGTTCTACTCTCGTATCTTGTGGTTGTCCTCATTATCGTCATATTTCTTCAATGTCTGACATCTTGTGTTGGGTTATTTTGTGGATTCTTCTTAAATTGGTTTGGTTTTTGTTGACTTTGAATTCTTCTCATTCGACAATTCTTTGACGTATGACCCGTTTGATCGCAATTAAAACATTTTATCATTTCTTCTCCTACGTTCCGTGTAGAGTTCATTAATATAGGTTGTCTGTTGAAACTTTCTGTGCGAACTCTTCTATCATATCCTTGGCAATTCCTTAATTGATAACCTCGATCATTTCTGCATCCTTCTTTTGAATAGATATCACATACTTGATTGTAGTTCGCGTTGTTAATCCTGAAATAATTATTACACTTTATAAATTTACCTCCATTGTCTTGAATCCTCTTAACTGGCATATCGCAAATTCCTGATGGTTTTTTCATGTATTGATTTGTTTGCTGGTAAATATCTTTCGTTTGTCTCGTTGTTTCCATCGCTACCTTTATTGGTTCTGATACTCGATCTTTTAACTCGGTTTGTTCATTTTCTCTTTCGACTCTTTCTTCCATTGTGGTTAATATTTTCTCTTCCAGTACGATTTCCGTTTGCCATGTTTCAGCTATTTTTGTTGCAACTGTTTTTATTTCCGAATTTCCAGTTTCTTTTTTTTGTCATTTAAATCTTCTTCGTTTCATTTTCTTTCTGAATGCATCTCCTGTACATTCCTCTTTAAACTCGAATATATTGGTTCTTGCTTCCTCATTTCTGGTTCATCGCGTGTGATTTCGTACATTGTTGACTCTCTCAAATATTTTTCTGTTTCATCCGTGTTTTTACTTGGCAACTCTTGGTTAATTTCCTCTCGAAGTTTTTTCATCTCTTTACTCGTACTTGTTTTCAACTGAATTGGAATTTCTGGTTCGGGTGATTTCACGTTGTTTCCTTTATCGGTTAACTTTTCCGTTAATTTGTCATATTTTTCGGCTTCTGTTTCCAAACTTTCTAATCTTGTTGTAATCATTGGTTCTATCTCTCTGAATTCCAATAAAATGGTCTATTTTTTTTATCCTTGTTCTCCATTCGTTTCCGTATATTCTCAGTTTCTCCACTCAATGGTTTTCTTGATTCCAGTTTCTCGTAACTCGTTTTCTTGATTCTATCTCTAGTTTATCGGCTCTATTATTCGTCGTTTACTTGATCTCTTTATTCTTTGCCAATTATCTAAAAATAAATAACACTTCTAGTAAATATTATTCTACATAAATTTCCGCATTAATTTATCGTACTACTCTCACTACTTTTCCTTAATTCTTTTCTCTACTTCAACTTCTTATCTTTTTAATTTTTTGTTTTTTCATTTTAATTTTATTTTAAATTATCTATAGCTCGTATCAATTATCTATTTGTTTCGTCTAAATTATCCTTATAGTCGCATCAATTATCTATCCGGTCGTATCAATTAACTATTTTAATCAAATAAATCATCACCATCATATCAATAATCGTCTCGTTTACTATTCTCCTTTATCTCTATCATTGGTCCAAAAACGTTCCTTAATCTCTATGCGCTATAGGCCTTTTTACTTAACTCTTCTCGTCTTTTTCCTTAAACTTTAACCGCTGTTGCTCTATGGGCCTTTTTATTTAAATTCTCTTGTCTTTTTCCGTAAACTTTATTCGCTGTAATAATTTTTCTTTTGCTTCATCTCCCTTCATTTTTAAGTCTATTTTGAATTATCTATATCTCGTAACAATTATCTATCGACCTCGTATCAATTATCTATATAGTCTTATCAATTATCTATGTGGTCGCATTAATTATCTATATTACAATAATAAAATCATTATACTCATACTCTCATTCAATCTGTAAATTATTTTTCCTATGTCTTATTGATTAAAAATCGTTTACTTAATCCTCAGTCGCTGGCGCTCTATACCCTCTATTGTTTCCGTTGGCTCTCCGGCCTTCGTCATCTTATTTCAACTGGCATTCTGTGGCCTTCAATCTCTAATCTCATTTCAACTGGCACTCTATGGCCTTTAATATCTAATCATAATCATATCTCATCTGGCACTCTATGGCCTCTAATATCTAATCATAATCATATCTCATCTGGCACTCTATGGCCTCTAATATCTAATCATAATCATATCTCCTCTTGCACTCTATGGCCTCTAATATCTAATCATAATCATATCTCATCTGGCACTCTATGGCCTCTAATATCTAATCATAATCATATCTCAACTTTAATATCTAATCATATCCTATTTAACTATAATCATATATCATCTTTAGTATCTAATCTTGATCACATCTTTACTGTTATAACCATATCTTATTTCAAGATCATCTCTTATCTTTAACATCTAGTCATAATCATATCTAATCATAATCGTATAATATCTGTTATCATCTTTAATCATAATCATATCTCATCTTTAATATCGGAGTTGAGTTTCATCAGTGACTTTTGGGTGGGTTTGAGGCCTCACACTGACTCTCAATCCATGGCGTCTTTTGTCTAGCGCATTTTTCCGGTTACGCTTTACTCACCGCCATTCGGATATTTGGTACTCGGTGTGGGATCCGGGTTTTTGTACCAAACTCCTCGCTGGGAAAACTAAAAAAACATTCCCTCAGTACTCGGTGTGGGATCCGGGTTGTGTACCTCTGAGAATATAAAAGTATGGAAACGCCTAGACGTTTAGTCAAGCTCCAAAAACGGTTTACTTGACTTCCCGAATAGTGAAAAGAAAAGGAAGCGACAAACATGGGCGCGGAAAATTTTCTCAAAAAAACTATCTAATATCTGCCCGCTCTCCCGTCAGATTTCCAGGCACAATTCGGTCGCCCTTATCTGACCTTAGTAGGTCCTTTTGAGTATGAACCATTTACCGGTTAGTTCATATCTCACCTACCGTTTGGTCCTCGATACTCGGTGTGGGATCCGGGTTGTGTATCGAGTTTCGCCCAGCAATAAAAATGTTCATTCGATACTCGGTGTGGTATCCGGGTTTTTGTATCGAACGGCTCAGCGCCACCAGTCCTTTGGCTGATAACAACCTGAACACGACAGTCCGTAGCTATCCTCTGGTGCCTCACCACCAGCTAGGGAAAAAAGAATATCTTTAGGTACCTTTAACGTCTAAATCATGCGCATTTTTCAATTTTTATTTTTATTTTCGGTTTCCCCTTCACTTTCCCAATTCAAAAATTGTAGTAATCGCGTTGGTTTGTTCCCCAGAGAGGTGATCAATCTCTCGCCAGGAACTCTCCAACTTTTGCGACGGATCCTACTACCTTTCTCTCCTCGGGTTGATCAAGGTTCCCCATCAGAATAAGCGTACTATCGTTATGATAGCTCGATTTTAAATCTTACTTTCCAGTATTATTTCTATATAATATAAATAACATTACAAAATATACTAACAAAATGATGCATCGAAACTTTTACCGTACCTTATGTGTGATTTTTCAGCTTTCACTGTTTAAGTTGTGTTTTACTTGTCCACTCAGAATTTATTTAACGGCTTTCATGAAGTTTTCGGCTTTTTCCGTATGTTTTACACCTTTCGGTTGCTATTGTTGTCTCATTTATTATTATTAATCTCAACTCATCGTACTCGTTTTTAATCATCATTTTCCTCTAACTATTATTCTCGTAATTAATTATTATCTCTAATCCTTTATTTTCATTAATAACAAGCATCATCATTTTATTCATCTACGCTCATTTCTTATAATTCATTTCATTTACACCTGAACATTTCCTTTTATCTACGCCTAAGTTTTTCCATCATCTGGATTATCTTTTCGTCAATTTCTCTAACTTAATCGATTATCTGTTCTCGTTTAGTAACTAATTTGGCTTTACTTGGCCTCATGTCTTTTGTAATACGTACAATCAATTGTTCGTTACTTCCGCTAATATTTCTCATCTCATAGGGATAGGGGTTCGAAATCGTTGCAACCATTTCCGTTAATATTTTGATCTTTAATTTAATTACTTTCAATTAATCGTTTATTACGTTTAGAATTATTTTAACTGACTTGGTGATCACGTCTTATTTCAAACAATTTTAATCCAGTAATTTCTAGTTTTCCAATTTTTTACGAACTCTTAGACGACCCGCATTTTGTGGTTTCCCCTATTTCTAATCACTTTAACCCTCGTGATTTCCACCTTTTCCCTATTTTTATTATTTTAATTTTTATTTATTTATCTATTTTTTATATTCTTATTACTACTTCTACGGTTTTTTGGATGATATTTACACGATGATTTCCATTGATTTGTACAACCTACCCATACTTTTATTTTTATTTATAGTTTCCTGTTTCTTTGATTCCTGCTCTACAAATATTGATAATTTTATCCCCACTTTCCAGTTGAATCGTTTCATTTTTGAAATTTTTGTGTATCTAATATTTTAATTTATTTACATATATTGATATTTTCCTGTCTTATTACAATACTCGTCATTCATGAGTTTTCTAAACTGTTGTTTTGTTTCATCGTATTGTTGGGGTTGTCGGTGACTTCGAATAGAAATTATTGTCGATCTGACTCCAAACGAGCTTTAAACACCAGTAACGAACTCCAAACGATATAAACTTTATTGATTAATACACTTGGTCTCCACTGATTTACAAAAATGTTTACAATTCACTTTCAAAATTTTTAATTTCTTCACAACTTTCTGAATTCTAGAGTATTCGAAGGTTTTGACCCATTGTAACTGTTTATCAAAAGTTCACACGATTATAGTTCTTTGTTAATTTTTGATCGTCTTATTATTCTAAACAATATATCAAAAATTAAAAATTGTTTGCCAAAGTTGTGACCCTTTATAACTTTTTATCTAAAGCTCTGATGACTAAAGTTCTATTGGCAATTTTGCTTGTTTCATCGATCTCTACAACATATCAAAAATTAAAAATTTTGACCAAGGTTTTGACCCTTTATAACTTTTTATCTAAAGCTTTGATGCCTAAAGTTTTATTGGCAATTTTGCTTGTTTCGTCGATCTCTACAACATATCAAAATTTAAAAATTTTGACCAAGGTTTTGACCCTTGATAACTTTTGATCCAGAAGTCAGACTGCCATACTTCTATAGGAAATGTTGCTCAGCTTCTCAAGCTCTACAACATATCAAAAATTAAAATTGTTGAAGGTTTGACCCTTAATAACTTTTTATCTAAAGGTTGGAAGATCCTAATTTTATCACCACTTTTGCCATTTCATCGTTCTGTACAACATATTAAAATTAATTTTTTTGACCAAAGTTTGACCCTTTTAGCTTCGAACCTTTAGAAGATATGACCATGGTTCTATTGGCAATTTTATTAAGCTCATTCTTCTCTACAACATATCAAAAATTATATTTTTGGTCAAGGTTTGACCCTTTACACCTTTGAAGTTTGAAAAGATACGACTATAGTTCCATTGACAATAAAACTCAACTCGCCGTCCTGTACAACATATCAAAAATAAAATTTTTGGCCAAAGTTTGACCCTTTTTAGCTTCGAACCTTTAGAAAATACAACCATAGTTCAATTGGGATTTTTACTCAGCTCATCGTTCTCTACATAATATCATCGAACTGTTTTCTAATCGTCAATAAGTCGATCGTTTTCCTTCGTGTGTTGTTAAGTTCCATTCTTTAGTTCACCCTCTCTCCGTGGTCCGACAAAATGTCGTTCCAACATTTCTGTTTAATAATTAAACATTTGCTTTTATTTCCTTGGGTTCTTTGCAAAAACAATCATGGTTAATCCCGGCTGAGCCCCCAAATTTGTATGGTGGGCTAGTCGTTTATTTCCTTGACATTTCTCCTTATCTTGTAGTCAGGTTGTTCGTTTTCCATCAATCGTTCTCAGGGTTTTGTTGTTTTGTTTCGTGTCGTTCTCATCTTTCCGGGGTTTGGTAAAAATGTCGTCCCGACATTTCTATTTGAAAAGATAGTTCTGTAACCTGTTCCCTCTCGTTTATTTGTACACGAAAATCATTCAATCCCGGCTGAGCCCCCAAATTTGTATGGTGGGTTACTGGGTTTTGATATTTTGAAACTATATGGTTGATACCCAGACAACCTCATACAAATATTCTTTCGCTTACCACTCGGCACCCGTTGCTAAGCAACGTTGGAACTGTGTTCGAGTGGGTAGATCGTCCGCAAAAAGTGAGCGTTATTGCTAATGCTATAATTGACCGAACGATCTCTGGGACCAACGAGCTGTCGATAGAAGACATGTGCTCGCTTTTGATTCTTAGGTCCCATTATTCTCCTATCCCTTTCAAATGTTAACCTATACTCTCATATCATCTATCTTTATGTCCATTCGCTTGGTCCTTCTTATTATTGTCCATGTTGATGATTTTTTTTTATGGTCTGTAAACCCTTGGTTATGTTAAGTAAACACAGTACATCTCTTACCCTTATCCCTACTTTAACTACAATATTCCCTATTATCATTACTAGCATCATCATTGTTACTATTATATATATTACCTTTCTCAATTGTTACTACTATTACCTTTATTATTATTTTTATTACTATAACTACCATTATATTTATTGTTATTACTACTATGATTATTACTACTATTATTATTACCATAATTATTATCATCATTACTACAAATACCATGATTATTATTATTATTATTATTATTATTATTATTATAATCACCATTACCCTTATCGTTATCGTTATTATTATTAAGATTTTGTAGGGATCCGTCCTTATTCCTCAGCGTTAAAAAATGTTTATTGATATACAACATTAGCCGTAGTCCATCTGTATTTTGCGGTTTTCGATAAAGTATTTTTGTAAATTCGATAATTTTAGCAGCGTTCCGCCCTTATTTTACGGTTCATCCCTATTCTACAGTTTTCGACAAAGTATTTTCATTGACTCGGAAAATTTGAGCAGCGTTCCACCCTTATTTTACGCGTTCCATTTTTACGTTACTATTTTTGTTAAGTATTTGAATTAATTCGGAAAATTTGAGCAGCGTCCCACCCATATTTTCCGCCTCAACTCAAATTTAATTTATTTAATTCTTATTTAAAAACATTATTTTTCATGATTTTGGTCGTTCGGATTAATCTTTTTCCGATGGCTATTCATTTTAACTGTTGCAACGATTTCGCAATTTTCCCCGCTACCCATTCCCTCTTTTTGTCCTTAAGATCTATTTATGTTCATATTATAGTTAATGAGTGCCCACTGGACTACTCGGTGTTAGAGATTTTGAGCCGATTGTTGTTAAAAATTTATGTCAATTTTACAGAAATGAGAAACGAGGGAGTAGCCAAAAGACTTCTTCCTTATTTCTCCTTTCTTCTATATGGGATAATATTGACGTTACGACCCCTGTACTGTATATGATTTTATTAACTTGTGATGTGTCTTTGGCTGTGGGCCGGAAAAGGAATAACAAGTAATATTTTACCATAGCATTTGGAATAAAAGTTTCGATGCACTAAGGCTGTAGATAGAAAATATTTATTCAGCATATTACATCGATAATATTTTACCATAGCATTTGGAATAAAAGTTTCGATGCACTAAGGCTGTAGATAGAAAATATTTATTCAGCATATTACATCGGCCACATACATTTGAAATTCATTGTATCCATTCCATAAAATTTACTTCGAAAATCCCATAAATTTAATTCGATAAACCATCCATAAATTCGATTTGAAAAACAAAATTATCCATAAATTTGATCTGAAAAATCATCCATAAATTCAATTAAAAAATCACCCATAAATTCGATTCGAAAAATCATCCATAAATTCAATTTGAAAAACAAAAATCATCCATAAATTCGATCTGAAAAGTCATCCATAAATTCAATTGAAAAATTAACCATCAATTCCCTTCGAAAAAATCAATTAATAATATTGCACCAGTTGAGAGTGATCGTGTTCAGGCAAAACATTTACCCGTGTTAATTGCCTGAATGCACGGCTCTCAACCAGTTATACAACCAGTTATACAGTTCTGTAATGAAATTTTTTCTCCGAAAAATAAGACTGAAAATTTGTGAAAACACATCGGTATTTATACCTATAATTTGGCCTTAACCTTGCGTGTTAGTTTTACTGCGATTAAACAAAATTCGACTTTGAAATTATTTATGTTATCTACATTAAATTTTTATTTATTTCTTAATTTAAATTGGTAATTTATTTTTAACATTTTTAATTAAATTTATTCATCCAAAAATATTTTATTTTTATTCATTTAATTCATTTATTTTTTAATTTTATATAAATGGTCATTTTACGGTCGAATTTTCTTGTTATTATGTTATTTTTTATGTAAATTTCGTGCGGTTCTTGATGCATTTTGTATTTATTTTATTTTAATTTTTATGTTTTTGATTTTATATTTATTTATATTCTCTCAGATTTTAAAGTGTTTAGTTGATGTTGTATATTGTATTTTAAGTTATCTTGGTGCTGGGTTTTCGTGCTGTATTACTGATGCATTTAAACAATTCTCAAGGCTATTTGTGTGCTGGCCCAACAATATTTTAAAATTTAACAGAATATAAACAAAATTTTGAAAAATAATAATAGAATATAATAATATATTTTCGTATTCTGAGCGAAGTGAACATACTGTGATTATATAAATGCTATGTAACAAATAATATTATAAATTTTAGTATACATATTCATATTAAAGAGAAATTTATTGTTAGATTTATCTCACAATTTACGTTGTAATTTCTGGTTGAAATGACGCGGGTTGTAGTGGCAAGTGATGGCAAGATAAAGAACCCACAAATTTACATGCTAGGAAAAGATAATGCAAAAAATAGTTACTGAAGACCAAATATGATTTATGATAACAATCTAAAACGTTAGGGAAAAGCAGGCAATTAATGAGATTTATAGTACTTTCATTCCCTGTACTCATATTATCCTACTTATAAATAATATAAATAAAATTAAATCAAATTTAAATTATAAATATAAAATCTGTATTTGTTATTAAAATTTACTCAACAACTACAAATGTTTCTAATTCTTGCGTTTTGACCAGTTGTTTATTCAGTTGAATATAAATTCTAAAATTTGCAATTATTTCACCACATTTGATCTCGTCTGAAAAAATCAAGTAAAATTTTATTGAAAATAGAAACTACAAATTATAAATTTCAATATTTTTAATGTTTTCATTTTTTTTCATTAATTTCGATATTAGTAGCCCCATTCTTCTTTGTTTGGATCTTAGTTGATTTTTCTCTTAGCGACTTTTCTTTTAATATTGTATCTTGTTATATTTTACATTTGTCTATCTCATTAATGCTTTGTCATCATTTGCTCAAATACTTCAGCCTTAGAGGAATCCAAAGATAGCCTAAACATAATTCACTAGCTAGCATATTACTGCTGACAAAAGGTTTTATCATAGAGGTATATCAAAATTTAATAAATATTATGTCATTTTTAGAGGTCACCGAGAAGAATGGAGAAGAACTTTGGGAAAGTGTTTTCAACTGTCAGATATAGATAAAAAATTGAAAGGCATTTGTTTTGCTCTGCTGCAAAATCTCAAGAATTTTTATAGTTTTCACATATAACATCAATTCGATAATAATATATTAATATATGAGATACTGAGTTTTAACTTTCAAATTAAATAATAATTATTATTACAATTAGAATAATTTTGTGATTTAAAATATCACTTGATCAATATCGAAAAATGTTTTTGGGGAGGTCTTGAACTTTGTGGCGGTTTGACGTTTTGTTACAAAGGATAGGGGTGGGTTAAAAATTTCCCAGACCGCTTGCCTCTGCAGCTCAGGAGCCGACAACGATTACATAATTACTCAATACGTTTCGGAGTTTCTGGTAATGAGTTGATGATGCAATACATTTATAATTAAAGTATTAACACTAAATCTACGGATGTTGATTATATACCTATTTTTACTGAAGTGAACCGATTTGACTGATACAAGAAAATCGAAGTTTAAGCAAAGAAAATAGTTCCACATTAATTTAAATAAAAGATTTATTATTAAAAAAATTTATTTAAAAAAATTTTTTACATATAAACTCGGTTTTTGAAATACATTTTCCCCAAACGTTTCTATTACATTTAGAAAAAATTTGCTCAGTCTATTATTAATAATAAAATTAAAAATATTACAATGTTTTCAATTGCTTAAAATAATTAAATAAATTTTAGTTAAATCGAACCTAACAAGCATATTACAAAATATATAATTATAATATTTAGTTAGTTGATCAAAATTGGTAACATTTAATTATAGTTACCGCGTCCCTCAAATAAATTTCACCTGTTTTCAAAAATTTTTATAACAATTTATTCGGAATTCGATTATCTGACTTCTTTTTCCATAATTTTCAACAATAATATATTTCACATCAAAGTTCCTGCAAAATTTAATTTTTAATTAATTTTATTAAATTTTAATTAAATAGCAAATGCGTTATTAAAATATCACATATTTAAATTTTGATTGATTATTGGTACATTTAATGATCGCCACATTTTTAAATTCAAATCCCTACAAACAACCAATGAAGCTCTTAAACCATTTGTAAATGATTTCTCAATTGGTGAAATTACTGTTTTGGTTAATTATTGTTTTCACTTATTCGAGTTAGCTCGAAACTCAACAAACTCATTTCAAAATCCAAACTGCTTGAACTTATTCAAATATAAAATTATTATTTTCTCTTAAAACACTTCTAACATCGTCATTTCTCAAATCGATTCTATTAACAACACTATGATACTCGAAGAAACTCAAAACATTGATATTGCCCGTGATCAACTGACCAACAATTATTGTGTTCTACAGTTCGCTTTACAGGGATGATGATGATAATAATAATAATAATAATAATAATAATAATAATAATAATAATAATAATAATAATAATAATAATAATAATAATAATAATAATAATAATAATAATAATAACAATAATAATAATAATAAATAGAATAGCATCAATTAAAAATAACAAGTATCCTTGAAAAATTTCGAAAAATATTTAGAACTCATCAAAATATGCATTTTTCAATAGAATGCAAATTATCATAATTGTCGAGATTCAGAGAGCCTCATCGACATTTAAATACAACTTTGATTGCATGAATAATTTTTGTAAAATTCATTTTTAATCTGATTTAGTTTAAATATTTTATAAATCATTTAAATTTTTATAATTAACTTTCCGTTCAAATAAACAAAAATTTCCAATTACATATGTTTCTTGAACTTGCATCGGCAGAATCGTTAATTCGTAGCAAACTAATAATTAAAACAAGCAAAAACATATAAAAAACTTTAAAAATAAATGGTTTTAGACTTTTTAAAATCTCAAAGCTGAAAACAAAATGAGCAAAAAAATTAAACCATTATTTTAATCCTTCAATTTTAATTATAAAGTTTTTACATTTAAAATTAACAAATAAATAAATTTGAAATAAAAATAAATAAAAGTTTAAAAAATTAATTATCTTTAGAAAAATAATATTCATGTTCCTAAATAACAAATATTTCGAAAAGTATTTAGATAATTTTAATTTTTACCATTTTTGAAAAAAAAATTAAACAAATTTTAGAAAATATTATTTTTAATCTGAAAAAATCGTTCATAAGACTAAAAAAACTACAAAAAACTTAAAATTAATTATAAAATATTTTAGTAAAATTCATAAATCAATTTTATATGTCAGTAATAGAGATGCTTTAGGACAAATATAACGAAGAATTAATGTATCAAATAATTTTCGAATTAAATATTGTTGCGCAATGATGAAAAGATTAAAGATTTAATCTGTACAGTTACTCTATGTAGGATAACTGTAAATAATAGATATTTTAAATTAGATAATATGTATGTTGAGGTTGTATGACAGAAGATTACATAATGTAAGTTGAATGTCAAAGTTGTTCATTTGGAATATGTGTGCATGTGTGTATCTTGGTCAAAAATATACTTCGTCGATCATCAATTATACCAACAAAATATATCAGATTTTTCAAAGTCTTAAGAGTGGTCTAATAGAAGTTATGAACAACCACGACCAAAACCACTTTGGGTATGATAAGAAGTAGGATATATAAGATCGCAATATTTGAACATAAAATGTTTTCATTGTAAAAAGCAGGTCATATTTAATTCCAATGCTTCGATCTAAGCGGAACTCAAAGCTACAATGATCTTCAGAATATGGCAGCAATTGCAAATTATAGTGATGATGAGAACCTGATGTCTGACCGCGAATACTTAAATGGCAACGCTCCAACACAGAAGGAAGTGATTGGAGCAATAAACTAAATTTAAGCAAAGTTTTGAGCAATGATTGTATGTATGATAAGGTAATTGTCGTGTTGGAAAAAAAATATGTTGTAAATCAAAGGGAAGATATATTTGAGAATCCAAGTAAAACAATAAAGAAATGCATAACAGAAGTTTTATAATTGAATTTCAGAATAGAAAATCGAAAATTAAAAATGCTGAATGAGACAGAATATATGATAACTGTGAATAATATATATTCTAAATTATATAATATGTATGTATGTTTGTATGTTGAAATTGTATGACTGCATATTTTGTAACGTAAGCCTGAATGTCAAAGGTATGATTTGGGATTATGCATGAATGTGTGTATCTTGCTCAAGAAACTTACAATATAATTATTTACTTTATGGGAATTTTCCACTTGTTTGATTAAATAAATCCTGTGTCTCAAAAGTTTTCTAACTCACCATTTACAAATTCAATATGATATACCAAGGGACATTTAATTTGACCTAGATAGATATTATATTGCACCTTAAATAATAAATCAAAAAACTCACCTATAATAAATATGTGTGAGTGTGTCATAGCCACAAACGAAATTAGAGAAGACCTGGGACATTAGATAGGACCTTATACTACATGACGGTAGAAAGTCACACGAGAAGATAAAAAACTTTTCTATATTAAAGATACTAATAAGTAGACAATAAATAGCACCCAACAGTTTAAAATTTAAAAATAAATAATGAATTTCTTTGAAGCCATTTAAATTTATTTAACTTATAGAGATAATTACAGAATATCTACTGCCGATAAAAAATTAATAATTGAAGTTATTGAAAGTTATTTTGACAGAATTTAAAATGTGATAAAAATGAAAGAGTCCTCTTCAATATCTTTAAATATTTGACACAACCCTATCTACCAAGAAGTCAATGAAGATCTCCAGAAACCAGATTATGGAAATTTTAGAAATTACTAGCATCATATGAAATGATTGTCCATACAATGTTTAATAAAAGAAGAAATTTTAGGTGAATTGCAGACATTTGAAAACCAAGATCCGAACAAATCTTTATTTTATTTATTAATTCAATGTAAATGTTTTGTGATTGTTTTAATCAATTTGAATGTTACACTTCGTTTGTCAAGTGAAATGATTTTTTCAAGACTGGTTTTTTTGAATAAAAAACTCTCAGCTTTTTCTGTCAAATTAAATTTGCATTTTTAGGACCTTGGACTAGTAAGATAAATAGGGCAATAGTAGATGACAGATTTGGAATAAATTTTCTGCAGAATTTGACTATTCCTAGAAGTGTAGTTGATTTTGGAAAGTTTTTAATTGCCTTTAAACCTTTGAATAATATCAGAAATAAGAGGCATTGGGCACGAGTCAGGTACTGTTATTTGGTTAATACCTCGATAGTCACCACATATTCTTAATAATCCATCTTTTTTTATTAACAAACATCGGCTCTCTGGATTGGTTTTGTTGTATAAGCGATAGTAAAAGACCAGTTAAAAGGTTATTTAAAATCTGAGGTGGAAAGTTGAGTATAATTTTAGAATATGTCTTGACGCAACATCCATTTGCGGCAAACAGTTTTAATTCAGAGCAAGACGTGTTTGGAAAGAGAAAGCGCAACAGAATTGATAAGGCTGAACCGTATCAATTAAAAATGAGATACTCTTGAAATCTATATTAGTTATATGAAATTTAAAAGAGAATGTATTGCAATGAAATTGAGTACTCCCAATTCGAGCGGTGCGAACTGACGGTGAACTTAGTTTTTTGAAGGTATAGTGAGGTGGGAGCATCCTTTCAGATATTTCAAGGCCTTTTCTTTAAATTGTGCGTGGTAGATGTACATATTCACAATCTCAATTTTCGGGCCTTTGCTATGTCAATCACAACCAATATTGTATTTTCTTTGCATTATTACCAAATGTCTTGTCCTAATAGCAATTTAGTTATTGTTGGGTACTTTAGGATTGAAGACCGTTTGAGGTACCTATTGGTATTATTTTTGAGCTGGCTTTCTAGAGGTCAGATTCTGAGTAGATTTTGGAACAGGAAAATGAACTAACTGATGAAAGAACTCTATTAATTGACAACAACAAGCTATTTGATTTAGCATTTTTAGTGGATATTATTAGTCACTTCAATGATCTAAATATAAAACTACAAGACAAGAATAAATTATTTTCTGGCCTTGTAAATACCATTAGTTCATTTAAAATGAAATTAAAACTGTTCATTTCCCAGTTAGAAAGCAAGGATTTAAGTCAATTTCCACACTTAAAAGAGCATAGTGAACGTGCTGTGGATAATAGCAATTTAACTAAACATATTGACCACATCAAGATTTTGAAGGAGTCGTTTTAAAGTCATTTTTGTGATTTTACTAAAGAAAAAGATTGCATGCTCGCATTTATAAAGCCGTTTTCCATTAGTGAACAAGACCTAATGCAGATGTCTAGTAACATACAAATAGAACTGATTCATTTTAAAACAAATTTCCTCTTAAAAATGAAATTTGATGAGCTTTTCCCAGATCAAAATGCGTTTGACAGTATTATAATTTCTGGCATTCATAACCCAGTGAACATTTTCAAGGACTAAGAAAATATTCAAAACGTTTAATACATCGCTTTGGAACTAGATACGGTGTGAACAAACCTTTTCTTCAATGAAATTAATAAAACACAAAACAAGGTCGCGAATGACTGATTCAAATTTGAAGAATTTTCTGCTGCTTTCAACCAGAAAAATGACGCCAAACATTAAAATATTATCGAAATCCAAACAGGCTCAAAAGTTTCAATAAAGATAAGAAATTTTTCGGTGCCGTAATATGTTGTTTTTTATAAAATAATTAAATAATTTAAAAATATTTTTTATGTTAATCAGTCCATATTCGACAACTATAGTTTAGAGTTATCTTCACCAAGCGAGACTCTTCGGCAGGTTTATTCTCAGTTGGGTTCCAAACAGCGACCACCTTTTCGTCATTCTGACTATTGTAGATTGGTGCTCTAATAAACGCGTGTTTTTTGATCTGTCCTAAATTAATTAAATGAATTCTATGAATTAAATTATTCCTTTTCCTCCCATAAACGAAGCCAGATCTTACTCCTATCTCAATTTTACAAGGTAATAAAGTGCTTCAGTTGTATGGTGCATTTGAACTTGTCTCTGAAAAAAATAGCGCATGGTATACAAAAGGTTGACCACCTCTGCTTTAGGTATTCGCCATTTTACCTATTGCTAACACTGGCATTGTATATTTAATATTAGATTTACAGAACTCGTCAATTTGACGATTAAAAATAAATTAAACATAAATATAAATTTTTTAAACATTATGTTGATTTTTGTAATAATAAATTTTTTATTTTGATGTATTCATTGATGTGGAAGGGTGAGTAAAAATTAGGTGTGCAATTTTATCCGTAAATCAAGTGTTAAATGTTTTTCATTATTTATATAAGCATTTTTCTTTAGTTTTATTTTTGTGGCATATTTATTATAAACAAAAAGACGATTTGTCACATTTATTTGAAAAAATTTGTTATTATTTTGTATTTACATTTTGACGCACAACTCGCCATGATTTTTTTTTGCGTCAACTCACTCAGGTGTAAATAAACTATTAGTCATTTCAAATAAAAAAACTTAAAAAAATAAAATTATAATTTCAAAATAATTGTAAAATGAATAACACTACAAGTCAATTAACAATTAAAATATAACTTCAAAGTTTATTAATCACTTTCGTCCAAATTCCAGGAATATATTTCATTGATTGCATAAAGAAATTCGATAGGTTGAAAGAAAAAATGACTTTTTAAAAATGCACGTATTTTTTCACTCATCAAATCCTTTTTCTGCATTTCAAATTTGCTATTAAGTGCGCGTACTATCCGAAAACGGTTTATATCCTCCTCATCCTTTATTTTATTAATTAGGTTACCAATATTAGGATGGCTTACTTCATTCTTTGCGTTGAAATCATGATACCATACTCGATGGAATTTGTTGTTCTAGGTATATCGCTTAAAATTCTTTCATAACTATTCCAACTTGCATAAGAAAAAATTGCATCAACACATATTTCGCAATTTGGGTCTAATTGTCCAACATAATCTTTCAAAATATTCGATAAATAAATTCACTTCATTGATTTCTTTTTCAACTATATATTAATAATCTGCCTCCTCACTGCGATTGTAAAAACTCAAGTGTCATAAGAATCTTCCTATTTATTATTTATAGTTTAAAAAGTATAAAATTAATGATAAGATAAATTCAAAATTAATTGTTTTTAATTACTTTTTTTGGATTTTCTTATCAAAATGTCAATCTTGTATTCAACTAGGCTGGGTCAGTTGACAGCAAGCCATTTTGAACGTTCCAGCAGGCAGTGAATAAACAAAAATACGATTTGTCACATTTATTTGAAAAAATTTATATTTATTTCATTTCCGTAAATCTCTCAAGTTCAAGGCCTAAATAGATTTTCTAAACCAATTTTTATTGTAATAAAACACATCAAACAAAAATTAATTAATTAAATGAATTTAGCTTCTCAAAAAATATTGCGGTTTTTCGTTTTCCAATCTGACAGTGCGACGGAAAAATAATTAACCAATTGTATTAAATTTTCACTGAAAAGAAATTTCATATAAAAAATATAATTAATAATGATTTATATTAAGAAAATAAGGAAAATTAATTTCATAGTTTATTTCTTCATAATATTTCCAATTGAATTTTTCTCATTGAGAATTTTATCCCAAAATCAAAAGTCGAAAAGAAATGCAAATTTATCAGTAAGAATAAAAATTTATTCCCCACTAAATATGAGTAATGTTCATTATTAAATTTTTATTGGGGAAATTCACGTTTGATATTTGGAAAATAGGCGGAAGAAAGTTATTTATTGAGAATTTTTATTAATTTAAAAATTTTTATTTGAAGTTTAAATTTAGAAAAAAAATCTGACTAAAATTTGAAATGTTTAAATATATAAACAAGATAATGATTTCATATAAGAAATGAATTTTTGATTAATTATAATTTAAAAATAATTTATTTTGCCGTTGTTGATGTAAAGAAATTTTTGCTGACAAATTATTGTTTACAAACTGTCATAAAATGTTTAAGCAGTTTTAAACAAAAATAAAATAATAGTAATATTAATATTAATAATAATAAATAATAATAATAATAATAATCATTACGATTTAAAATAAAATAATGCCATTTTCTTCAAAGATTTCATAAATTTGAGTTTGTAATACCATTTAATAATTGAGTGTGTACATATAAACAACTTTAAAACAATCACTAAACCAACATATAGATAAAATGTTTAAAGTCGAATTATTCATTAAAGATTTTGATAAAATAAAAAATGAAATGCACACGTCTTTGTTAAATATGCATTGTTTGTTAAACATGTATTGCTTTTGATTTTCTCAACATGATAAAGTTGTATAGTGAAACACATAACTTTATATAAAAATACTATAAATACGTAAAAAATTAGTGAATTATATTAGATTGATTAAGTAAAATAATTTCTTAAAAAAGTTCACATACATCAGATACTAGTAAATATTTGTCAAATTATTTTAACATACTGCAACGTAAAATAAACCTAAAATACTGCAACGTAATGATTGATACTATATATCATGATTTTACTTGTATTTTATTATTTTATGAATATATAAAATAGAATAACAGAGAACAAGGAAGTGGAATCAACAAAGAGAATACAAGATAGGAAAAGTAATACTTTTTATTTATATAATATTATTATTATTTGGAAAAAATAGAGAATTAAATAAAGTAATTGGAGAATCTGCAATGGTAAATATAAAATTGGATTTACTTGGCAACTCTTTTCTACATCAACTACCAATATTTTTAGGCTCTATATAATGCCATTTTCGTTTTCTTATGATACTAGTCGATTCAATAAGTTGATTACAAATTTTTCTTGTTTCATTTTAAAAATTAAGACCTAAACAGTTAATAAAAGTTCTTTTCGAATATTATTTTAAAATTATGTATAACTTATGTAAATTAATAGTCATTAAAATGTCAGCCCTTGCATTCTTTGATTCATAATCGTAATCCTTTAAAATGATACCTTGCATTGTTAAGATGATCGAAATATTTTAACTTAAATCTTTCCATGACACGCATACACAAAAACATTCATTTATTCATCTCCAAGTTGTCATATTTTTTCTAACCATGCAATTACTTGACCTTGAGACATTTTATCTTTTCTTGAGGGGGGTTTACTGTACTAGCTGGCTACTATTTATTTACTTATCGAAGGTACTTGCAAATAGAGATTGCAGAGTTTCGTTCATTTAATATTCGTATCGTAAAATTTCATTCAAATTACAATTAAATTAATAGACATATTTTTCATAATAACAAAGTTTAAAAATTAAAATTTATTAATTAGTATTGTTTCGGCCAATTAAAATGTAATTTTATTTTTTGTAAAAATTACTTTGTTAATTTGAACTTTGTTTTGTTGAATTAGTTATATTGATTGTTGAGGAAGTTCTTTAAAAAATTTTATGAAACTTAATATAAATAAATTTTTGGATTTGAACTTATTCGATAGACTTAATGATTATCTATTAAACATAATGTTTGGAAATATTGGTCAATGTATTAGTTGTCATATTATAAGAGATTTTCGTTGTCAAACAAACCCATATGCGTTTATCAAATGTTCTTATCAAGCTTCTCCAAGTTTATTTTTATCTATAATGGATGGAATTTATGTGTGGAATTATCAAATTAAAGTTAACTGGGCAAGTGGATCTAGTACGATACTAGGACCTGCAGTTGTAAAATCTGTCATATTTGGCTATAGTGATTCAGTAGAAAAATTTGTTGGTGACATTGGCCTTGATGTAGATGAACCGATGCTGAAAAAAGGATTTAGTCAATTTGGGAAATTTATCAATGCGAAAGTCGTTAAATTTCCTGATGATCAATCCAATGGACTTGCATTCGTTTCATTTTTAAATTTAAATCTAATCGAGGAAATAACTATTTTTGTTTAAAATATAATTCATTATGATTCTAGTAACATTTTCAGCATAAAAAACAATTTACCTTTTTCGTTCCCTCCTTATTAAAATATTGACAAAAAGAAAGTATGCAAGGTGAGAAAGTTATCTGAAGATACAATAACCATCTTCCTCATCTGCTCGTGAAATGGTAAAAAGAAGCCCCAATTAATGTTTGGAAAAGCAAAACATTCACGATGGTTTCGTTTTTACGGCATGAGTAAGCTGCCATGTGTCTATATATCAAGTAATGAGGTTTGGAGGACTAAAGAATCTTTAATGAATTCCTCTAGAATTTCAATACTCGAATGAACCAAGCTGAAATCAAGTCATCATTGATTATTGCAATGCTCTATATATTACGTAGAAAATCTGATAAAAGCAAACCTAAGAAACGTGTAAATTACAAATTTACAACCAAATCTGATTTTACCCTTTAAGCCGTAAGACACAAAATTTACACGGTTTTTGATTCGTCAATTTCCAATTTTAGATGCAACCTGATTTGACGGAATCCTCCAACTATTCAATCAACTTAGAAGATCTTGTTGATGCAGAACTACAGGAACTAGTTCTTGAATTCGGTTGTTATTTAATTCCTATTAATTTTTATTGCTGCTTATTACCTCAACCCCTTCACAGAAAAAAGAAAAAAGAAAATCTCTATAGAGAATATTTTACTATAGAGATAAGAAATTCGAAAGAAATAATGAATTTAAATGAAAATTATAGTAACAATTACCCAACAGAAGAACAAAGGAAAATGTACGACTAAGAATAATATTTATTCCCTTTAGAAGGACCATTGTTTCTTTTTTTATTTTACCCCTAATCAATACAGTTTATTTTGCGACATTCAAGCGCAGGTCTGCCTTTGGGAACGTAAGAGAAATTTATGAGAAAATAAATAAAATTTAATAATACCACTCATAAAATCATTCGATCCATATAAAAAATGGATTGTAAAAAAAATTTGAAATGTGTCCCAAAGACAACCTGGACTGATTAAGGATTATGTAAAATTGTTTTAAGGTTTTAAATTGTTCAAAGTGATTATTGTTGTTATTTTTACTCGCGTCCTGGCTGTACCAAGACAGATTTTACAGTTGATACGGCTAGGCTAAACAAAGAAAAAAATTGTAATTAATGTTTTTATAATAAAATATTAATTTTTAATAAAATCACTTTTTATAAAAATATTATAAATAAAAAAAAATTTAGATGTCTCATTTGGACACAAACAAAAAGTTTTCGATCAAATATGAAACTAATTCTTTTTTCTAATTTTTAGTTTTATGCATAGTAATGCAAATCATATCACTTTCCGTCAAAACATAATAATTTCCAATTGCAATTTCTTCAAAGTAAACAAATATGTACACCGCTATATGTTCACACACATATATGCAATCAGACTCAATGATACAAATGAAAAATACATCATGTTCTATCCACATATATCAAATGATAAATAAGCACACAACTTTTACCCAATTAAACTAAAGGGTATTTTTTATTAAATCAAAAAATATTGTCAGATGAATATGGTGTAAAACTTACCTGCTTATAATGGATTCAATTTGAAAATGGTGTATCTCACTTACTTATGTTGCGACTTAAGCCTGGTTTTGTTCAAAGAAAGCATAGTGTAAATTTAGTAAGGCAGTTAAAAAATTAAATACTAAATATAAGATCAAAATTTAACAATATCTACCCTATAGATGGTGAGCTATGCTTGTGCAGGTTGAAGCCAGTGGAAACGTCGGTGGAGGACCGCAGCGGTTTTGACGTGCAAATTGATCGTCAGACATGAGTATAGGGGCGAAAGACTAATCTAACCACATAGTAGCTTGTTCTCTCCTAAGTTTCACTCAGGATACCTGATATTTGTGATTGTAGTTTAACCTCGTAAAGCGAATGATTACAAGTATTGGGGATAAAATATTCTCAACTTATTCTCAAACGTTAAATGAGTTCGAAGTGTATCTTCATTGAATACAAATGCACCACTACCTCGAATACAAATGTTTAGTGGGCCATTTTTGGTAAGCAGAACTGGCGATGTGGGATGAACAAAACATTTGGTTAAGGTGCTTTTGATTAGATGTTGTGAAAATATCTTCGTTTAATTCAAAATTTATATTCATTCAAAGTTAAAAATTTATTCAAATCAAAATTATATCTTCCATATGTCCGAGTATTTAAACAAAATTAAAAACGGCATTTAAATTTTATTTTATTTAATAATTTATTTATTTAAATTTTGTTTTATTTAAATTTAAATTAATTTTATATTTTAATAATTAATATAATAATTTATAATCAGATATTTAAAAAATTTTTTATCTAATTTATCAAAAGTTAATTTAAATCTTATTTTTAATTTTAATAATTTTAAAACTTAATTTTATGTCCGTTGATAATTATGCTTAAATATCCTCACAATCTTAAATAATACGAAGTAGATAACAAGCAGCATGAATATTTCATGAAGTTCTCCCGAAAATCTAGTTAGGAAAAAGAAAATATTGTGTTATGAAGTGGCTAAAGATAGAGTAGCGAAACCTTCTTTGAAAGAATTTATGTCTATTATTTATGATATTGCAAATGATACAGTTAGTGGGAAAATAGAAAATTATGTAATATTAAAAATATGTAAACATAAAACCAATCAATGGTGAAAGAAATAAAAGATTATACAGAAGAATTTGTAATTGATATAAAAAATTTGGATAACCGATGATGGAAAAAATAATTCATCTGTAGAAATTTATTCTAAACTCATTGCTCATCAAATTAGGATTTCAGTAATCATTCGGATTTATATGAAGGGTCCCTCTACTAATTGCGGCTGATAATAGAATATTGTCTATCTAATTATTTCTGTCAGAATTCATTAAATAAATATTTTAAGTAACTTCGTTTATGATTTTTATTTCTATTCCTTTGTAAGATTTACAGATCAAAAAAAACTTCTGTATTGAAATAAAACTTTTTTTTGTTCTGTCATGATTTTTCATCTTAATTTGTTATAATTTTTTAAATAAAAAAGCTTTTTATAATATATATTTTTAAAAAAATTATTTAATTAGAGAATTTGTTTAAATATTACTATTTCTAGTGGAATATTTTTAAACAAAATTTTTAAATCCTTTTCTGGTAAACATATTCCAGATATTTGTAGCTTTTGATTAAATTCAACATATTTTATTGGCTATTTTAATTATAATAAATGATATATTTTAAATAAATCAATTTAAATATGTTATTTTAAAATAAAATTATTTATTAAATATAATTTTGGATTTCATTTAATATTAAAATAAATTAATTTAAATCTTTTACTGAATAAAATATTAGAAACTATGGTATAAATCTATCAGCACTTTCTATATGAACAAATTATTTAGAACATTCACATGGGAATGATAAATTTTGTAAATTTTAAAGACAAAAAAATCTGTTAAACCATTTTGGATTTATTTTTTTAAATGTCTTTTTTGACTATTTGTTGACGTTGAAAAATAATGCTTTGTCTAAATATACATCAACGCGCGTTAAATAGCACCTAAATTGACATTAAATAATACTTTAAATAGTAAATCGATCTCCCGGTTAACTATGACCCAGGAGATGGAAATCTCCCGGTTTTCCGTTTTTACAATATTTCACAATTTCCCAAGAAAAAGTTGCAGTTTTAGAAGTTTAACGTTTATTTTATATTTTCATAAAAAAACAAAATTCTCCCATGTAGCATTGTACTTTGAATTTAATTTTAGATATCAGGAAGTTTAAAATGTTGTTCGCGCAAGAGATTTTATGTTTTCTTCTTACACACGTTATGTCACGTTTTTTCGCTATTTACAATTTAATGTCCTAAAAACTTATTGATATAATATCCATTATGATAAATATATAATTATAATTTATATAAAAAAAGTGGATCACCATAATGAAGAACAGCAAACAGAGGAGTACTGAAATGAGTCAAATGACTAACAGTGAATGTGACTCGAACTCTGTGATTGATACGGTTACCATGTGTTGACCAAAAAAACACCTGTTATATTTATTAAGCGTTATAATGTCTACTTTTTATAATCTCCTGGGTTCGAGGTTGTAGGAGTTGGTAACCCTACTAACCATGAATATTTATTTGAATTCGATAATTCGTCAACAATTTGTGACTTTATCAAAAATAAAATAGTTGAATTCCTACTGTATTTAGTGAGAACTATAAAACAAGATACTAGTTTGAAATCAAACAATGACCAATTGAAACTGTCAAAATTAATTTCAATTTATTATATAAATTTTAATTGCCGACAATTTCTTGAATATTTTATTTAATGTCAAAATATGATGTCAACTTGAAAATTATACATACTATAAGAAAAAAGTAAACTTCACAGCAGAAATTTCTACAAAAGCTAATTCTAAGACGTAAATAGTTCAGCAGAAAGAAAAATATATCAATAAAACGTAAAAGTAAATAATATGAAGTTTTCTTAATTCATTAGTTTTGTTGAGGATACCTAAATAATAGAATAAAATAATGTAAAATGATTGGGGGAAACAATAAGAAGTGAGTAAGATGTGGTTCTGGAGCTTAATAAAAAGAGAATAAAAAAGAAATGTTGAACAACGAGAAAGGAATAAGAGAAAATCAATAAAAACAGACAATTAAATCAAAGAAGGTCATTTATAATTAACAAGTGCAAATTTAGGAAAACAAAAACAAAAGCAAAATTCGCACATTATCTATAAAGCTCTTTCAAGATAAGGGAAGAAATATTGTTTGAAAATTCGGGAAAGGGCATTTCCAAAAAATTACTTATCTGGACAGATGTCAGTGATAATGGAGGCCCAGAAGGAATTAGCGTTAAAAGATATCAGAAATTCTATTCGACATCAGTAAGTGTTATTGAATGATGGAGTATAAAAAGAAAGCGCAATTGAAATCGTGACACAAAAAAAATAAGACAAAACTTGCAAAAGACTAAAACTACGAAAGACAAAAAATTGCGAGAGACAAGAAATTTGCAGGAGACAAAGAATTGCAGAGGACAAAGAAAGACAAAAAGAAATTAAAGAGAAATTTGAAACAGAAATTAAGCAAGGTCAAAGCAAAGCAAAGCAACTAAATCAGAGTTACCGATCTCAGAAACCCACCGCAGTAGTCAGGTGATTGTAAAGCCAATTGATCCGAAAAGTAATATTCTTCCCGAAGGGTCGCAATAAGCACTAATTGTGATTGATATATAATTCATTGTGTCATTTTAAAGTGGAGATAAAGTGTATTAATCAATAAAGTTCGTTACTGTTGTTTAAAAGCACGCTTGGAGTCGGATCGAAAATAATTTCTATTCGAATTCACCGACAACTCCAACATATTTGGTGAGCCCGATGTGATCAAAGTCGGTGAAAATTTTTTGAATAGAAATTTTGTTTAAACGTGACTTAAAAGGAGAAATTTCAAATAATTGTGATATTTTGAGAAACTTTGTTGAAAAAAAATTTGAAGTGAAATTTAATGAAGTCTGTTTGAATTTAAATTTGAAAAGGTAAAATTTTTTTGTTTTAACAATTTAAAATTTAGGTTTATGTGATTTGAAAAAGAAAATAATCAATTATTTAAAATGAATCAAAACAATTTCTTTGTGAATAAAAAGAAAGTTCCAGAATCAGTTATTAGAGCGAATATCGATTTTTCCAGTTTTTAGAAATTGACATTGGAGCCTTATGAAGGAGACCCAATTGCTTTTACTTATTTTATAAATGATTACTTTATATATGCTTTAGCATATGGATGGTCTGAAACCATAATGATACAAAGAATTCCATTCTATATTAAAGGATCAGCGCGTGATGCATGGAAGCAGATTAATAAAAATAAAATTGGAAACGATTGGTCAAAATTAAATGATGCTATGAAAGATAAATTAGTATGTAAAGAAATTAGAAGATATTTTGAACAAGTCTTTTATGAAAGAAAACAAAATCCAGAAGAATCTGTTCTTGAATTTGGATATGGATTAATTTCAGAAGATAAAAAAGCATTTTCAGTAAATTCAGTCGATGATATTAATATTCAAAATCTTATTGTTGATCAATTTTTAAGTGGACTTAGCAGTAATTTGAAAATGGTATCTTTTATTGTGGAATATGATGACATATTGGATTTAATACGAAAGATTTCATACATTGAATTAAAGATGGTTGATTGTAATAAAGTTGTAAAGTTCAATAACTTATGCTCCAAACAAAATATTAGAAAGTGTAATTGTCAAGATAAATTTAAATGTAAAGATCTTGAGATCAATGAAAGTAATAAAAATATTTGTAACACTTTAAGATCTTTTAAATCTTTGAACTTTGAAAAGAAACTATTATTAAATGATGATTATGATGTATATGGTCAAGAGTTATTCAATAACTAATAAATGTAATTTAAATTATGAAACTATTGAAAATTAACTTTGGCTGGAAGATATAGCATTTGAATTCGAATGTAATGATAGTTCTTTGGAAATTATTGATCGAATTGAATGTACCTACTATAAATTGTGTTGTTTTGAAAAATATGAAGTTGTTTACTCATTTAATAATTATTGTGTTTCCAACCAACTAGTTTTATTGAAAGAAAAGAAAATTTATTTGATGATCATAGTAAATTTATTTCAATGTTATCGAATTTATCGACGTTTAATGTTCATTTATATTTTGTTCGGAGCAAAGTTATAAGGTATGAATTTACAGTCATTACAGAAAATATTATTAATTTGAATTTACTGTTACTAAATGTTATATTCCTCTAATTCATAAACCTGATGAAGTTATAATTGATTCGGAATCTTTATCTGAAGCTATAATGATCATGAATGAATGTAAAGTACTCAAAAAGTATTTGATAAAGAATAATATTGCAAGTAAAACATTTAATATTATGTATATCATTATCAAACTAATCTGGACTCAATTAAAATTTTATGAAAATAAATATACCGAAGAGATTATTAGATATCATTTTGAGTACTTCAACTCGCGTATGAAAGATCGTATTTGCCATCCTATAATTTGTTATATCAATGTTATATATTTGAAATGTGGAAATCGTATTGGATCTGATGGCGAATTAAATATTAAAACGTATACTTCACTTGTAAATAGACTGATAATCGAGTTTTCATGAAATATAATGAAAATATTTTGGAAAATTATGAAATTTATAAACCTCAATCCAAAGTTATTTTAATCAGGTTCTATTTACTTTAAATTATTCTTGCGGACTACATAAACCAAAGAATTAGAAATTATTATTTATTTAACGCTTAATTTGAATTTGAGCTACTTGTATATAGATGAAATTTTTATTACTTTTCACTTTTAAATGATTAAAAGGTTTGAGTCGTGAATAATTGACAATATTTAAATGTTTCAGAAAAATATTGAATTATAATTGAAATTTAGAACTGTTTTGAGTTAAACTGTTATGATCAAATATTTGGTAAATTTGTGTAATGAGATGTATTCAAGCTTCAAGAGTCTAAAGGGTCAAACTTTGGCCAAAAATTTTATTTTTGATATTATGTAGAGAACGATGAGCTGAGTAAAAACGCCAATTGAACTATGGTTGTATTTTCTAAAGGTTCGAAGTTACAAAGGGTCAAACGTTGGCCAACAAATTTATTTTTGATATTATGCAGAGAACGATGAGCTGAGTAAAAATGCCAATTGAACTATGGTTTTATTTTCTAAAGGTTCGAAGTTACAAAGGGTCAAACTTTGGCCAAAAAAAATTATTTTTGATATGTTGTACAGGACGGTGAGTTGAGTATAATTGTCAATGGAACTATAGTCGTATCTTATGTAACAGCGAGTTTTATTCCTAGCTAGAAATGGCCGGGTAACCTGCTAAATCACTGTCGTGTCAGGAATAGTGGATTGAAATTATTCCACTTGAACGAGGAATTCCTAGTAAGCGCAAGTCACTAGCTTGCGCTGATTACGTCCCTGCCCTTTGTACACACCGCCCGTCGCTACTACCAAAAAATACAATTTTTGATAGGTTGTAGAGAAGAATGAGGTGAATAAAATTGCCAATAGAACCATGGTCATATCTTCTAAAGGTTCGAAGCTAAAAAGGCTCAAACTTTTGTCAAAAAAAATATTTTTAATATTTTGTAGAGAACGATGAAATTGCAAAAGCGGTGATAAAATTAGGATCTTCCAAACTTTGAATAAAAAGTTATTAAGAGTCAAACCTTCAAAAATTCTAATTTTTGATATATTGTAGAGCTTGAGAAGCTGAGCAAAATTTACTATAGAAGTATGGCAGTCTCACTTTTGGGTCAAAAGATATAAAAGGTCAAAACATTTGGTCACAATTTTTAATTTTTGATATGTTGTAGAGATCGACGAAACAAGCAAAATTGCCAATAGAACTTTAGTCATCAAAGCTTTAAATAAAAAGTTATAAAGGGTCACAACTTTGGCCAAAAATTTAAATTTTTGATATGTTGTGTAGAATAATAAGACGATCAAAAATTACCATAGAACTATAATCGTGTGAACTTTTGATAGAAAGTTACAATGGGTCAAAACCTTCGAATACTCAAGATTTCAGTAAATTGTGAAGAAATTAAGAATTTTGAAAGTGAATAGTAAACATTTTTGTAAATCAGTGGAGATCGTTCAATTTATTTCATTTGCATATGCGCAAATTTCATGAAATTTATAAATAACATAAAAAATTACATTAAACATTTGATGTTAAATTTTTAAACAATAAGTTGTATGAAATGTTTTAAAAGCAGTTGTTATTTTTATTGATAATTGAATTAATGTTCAGTTATAAAGAGTTGTACAGCATCATCAAAATGGAATTGAGTACAAATTTTAATTCGATGACGAATTTCTTTTAAAGAGGGAGATATGTTGAGGATACCTAAATAATGGAATAAAATAATGTAAAATGATTGGGGGAAACAATTTGGTGCAGATGCTGCAAAAAGTTAAACACTGCTGCTTTACAATAAAACGCTAATTATTTAATAAAAAAATTTTTTGAAATCTTTTAAAATCTGAATTTTTAATATCTCTTTAACTAATATCCCTGTTTCGGCCGATCTATCGCATCAATGTGCCTTTGTGTGCGTGTGCTGAATATTTCGATTTCGTTTGTGTATTTTTTGAGTCAAATTTGAATTGAATTGAATTTTGGAGTTTCTGGAATTTTTCTTTTTATATTCATAACCAGAAATTTTGTGAAATTCTATGAATTCTTGAATTTTCTTTGCTTTGTTTTTTGAGATTTGGAATTGAAATTTTGGAAATATATTTTTTCAATATTGTAATTTATTATTAATTATTATTCTACGGTATCTTCAATTATTTCAATCGATCCATAAAAATGAATTTGCTATTTTTTAATTATTCGGATATTTTTCGAATTTGGAAAACGATTTTTGTGGAGTTGGATTTGAAGTTGATATAAATGGAAGATAAACACAAAATCTTTGAAGAAACTTGATATATATGGAACGTTGTTAGTTCTGATAACGACACAAAAGATAAAGCTAGCGTAATGACAGGAATTCCACACGAACTATATCAATTTTTCGCAAATTCGAAGAAAGCAGTTATCAAGAATGCTGATATGGCAGACGATAAACAACAAGAATCTATTGAATGTGGTATTTAAGACAGGTAGAAGTTCAATATGGAAGAGGACAAAGAATCCTATGTGGATATAAATGTTCCAACTCTAATTGATAATAGGACTGGACAATTTGGCCAAGGACGTGACTCAACTATGCTGGATTTTGTGTAATTTCCATTTCATGTTGTGGATGCATAGTCAGGATAACTTTAAATAACGTCAAGTCCCAAAGAGTTTTTCTTACAATAACATTTATCAATAAATAGCAATGCAAATACATTGACTAGTATTTTATTAAAAATTTGGTTCCTCTTTCAAACAATATATATAGCGTAAAGTAAAAAATGGTAGAAAATCTTTTAAAATATAAAAATTACCACAGCTCATCTTGAAGTGAATTTTTTGCTTATTTCAATGACAGATCTTTTCATCATATTATATGCGTATAAATTTAGCCAGTTTTTTAAAATTTTAAACTTTTCATAATTTCCAAATTTTTTTAACATTCACCACAAAAACATTTCAAAAATTTAAACAGCTAATTTCCAAGATTTTGAAAAAGATATTTTATAATCGAAAATTGTATTCATCTATTTATTATATAATTTGCAGCAAGGACTTATCTTAATATTTACTTAATATTTACTTAAAATTTTAAATTATATTGCTACCATGAAATAAATGTTTTATATTCTTCTTCTTCTTCTTCTTCTTCTTCTTCTTCTTCTTATTATTATTATTATTATTATTATTATTATTATTATTATTATTATTATTATTATTATTATTATTATTATTATTATTATTATTATTATTATTATTATTATTATTATTATATTTATTATTTAAAATTTAAATGCAATTTAATATGAAACATATGTTTAATATACAATTATTTATAATAAATAATAATTGTAATAAGTAATAATAAAACAATATTCAATTAATATTTATAATTATAAGTAGAAAAATATCGTCTGCCACCAAAGGATTTACATGTTTAATTAAATTTTATCCGAAAATGTCGTTTTTAATTATTGAATTCATTTCAGTCGCTGCAAATAATTCTGTAGAAATCAATTGTGAAAAATAATGTACGTAAATTTTAAAAGAAGTCCACATTTAATTATTATATAAATTATATATTATTTTTAACTAATGAATTGTCTGTAAAATATTTAGATTTACAAAAAATTTTTTTTTCAAAGTTTCTCCTCATTGTATAATTTAAATAATTACAAATATATTTAAATGTCCTAATTGCGCAGTATGAAAACCAACAGTCACTTTTATGGTACAATTTAAGGCCTGAGGAGGTTGGATATGCAAATATTTTATTACATTTTGCGATTATATTTCTTTGTGAAGCCGGATTTTCTCAGCACCATGGAAATCATTAGTTAAAATTTATTTAATTTTACTTGATTTATATAAGATATGAATATTTTTTGTTCTAAAAACATTGAAATACGTTATTCTAAAATTGATACTTGAAAGTTTCCAAATAAATTATATGCATTATCTCAAAGGCACGTTCAAAGGTAAAGTTACAAAAATACAATAAACCGAAAGATGACATTTCCAAAATAACATGACCAATAAAATCCGAACTTTTACTTTCCTGTCCATATCTATCTTGCGTAAAACACTTTTGAACTTATTAAATAACATTTACGGAAATCCACGACATGAAACATATTTCACTGTGACTGATTTGCCTCTCTCCGCTGCAAACACTTTTAATTTGTATTATTTATAAAATTATTTATTTAGGATGTGACAAATCACATGAAAATCGCACATGGCTTTCAACACTACTCTTAGTGAGCACATCAAAAACAAAACTAGCCACTATCATGTACAAAGGGAATATCTTGGAGTATCAGACATTTGATGAAGTTGCATTTCGTGATATTTTGAGGTTTGTCACATATAATGTTGCGTTTCTTTTCAATGATAAGTGGTATGAACAAGTAGCTATGAAATCACCTTTAGCTCCCACTCATGCATCAATTTTTCTTTCAAAATTAGAGAAAAATATTTCAGAATTTACTATTGTTAAGTCTAAAATATAAACGCTACGTTGATGATATATTTTAGTATTTTCTAGTTCTGATGATGATGTTTCTTTTTTAAATTATATGAATGAGCTTCACTCTGATAGTAAGTTCACAGTGCAAGAAGAAGTTAATTCATTTCTTCCATTTTTAGATTTCTTAGGAGACAGAACGGCTAAGGGTTTTTAAACAGAAATATACAGAAAGCCAACAAATAAAGACTTATACAATACTTCGAATAGCTTTTGTGATTTTAGATATAATAGAAATATGATTAAGGGTTTGATTTTTAGATCTTGGTCATTATCTGCTACGTTTGAAAAATTTAACAAAATTGTACAAACGTTGGTTTCTCCTTTAAATAAATATGGATATTCTAAGGCTTTTGTAGAAAGACTGACTAAGAAACAATTAATCGCATTTTATTTCGTCTAACCAAAACAATGAAAATTATAGTTCACCTACTGATGGTGAACCCATAAAGTCTCATGATTTAGTAATTTCATATTCGAAAAATTTTAAAAATTTTAAATTGTCTATCAAAAAATCATTAGGCAATTCACATGAATTTAAAATAGTATCAAAATATTTAAAATCAATAAATATGTTTTGTAATAAACCCTACACCCCAATGGTTTCTGATCTAGTGTATAAATTTTCATAAAATGGGTGTAATGCCACAAACATAGGAGAGACTTCTCGCACACGGGTTTAGGAACATAGCCGATTGAGAAATGTGAGTAATATTATTGAGTATAGAAACATGTGCAAAGATACAACTGATTCAAAAGATTTTAAAATTTTACATAAAAACTGCAGTAATAAGTGAGAAAAAATTTTATGTGAGGCTTAGATGATTAAATCACAATTCCTTAAAATAAACGTTCAACTAATATTAATTCTTTCAGTACAAAATTGTGCAATAAATGGCCAATGATATTTACTTATAGTAACGTAGAGACATTTGATGAAATATAAAAAATATCTTATAATAGTGATATCATAAAGGAAAGTATTGACTATACAAATGACTATTTATTAGTAAAAAGTGACCCTAAGGATCACATACATAATTCAAAATAGTAGAAGACTTACGCAACTCACAACGACATATATGTCAGAAACTGAGTGACAAAGTAATATTGTTCCAAATATTTTAATAGTAAAATAATTTTGTAGAAATGAATTCTTATCGCTTAAGTTCTCAATTAGGTTAGTGAATTCAAATCACAATTAACTGATCTTCCGTTTCTTAATCATATAATATAATTCACCCTAATTCATTGAGAAAATACTATTTTCCCAAAATAACCCTTCCTTTAAAAATCGATATTCAACCAACTAGATCTCCTTAAAAGGACATAAAATTTACACTTAACCAATCATTTCTACGCTACCAACTATATTCAATATTTTTCACAAAAATCCTATACCTAGTTAATATTTACATCAAAATATCGTTATTCATCCAAAAATCCCTTATAATCCCCATTAAAAGAACAAATATTTCTCTCATAACCAATGATTTGCCTTTAAATGATAACATTCTTCACAAATGACCAAAATTTAATAAAATCAGTTTTCCACAAAAATCATTAAATTTCACCAAATTTCCATACAATTTATCCGACAACAAAACCCCATAAAACTTTCTGAATCACTATCATAAAAATTATTTGATGTAAAAAATAAACTCAATAATTTTAGAATATTTTTGATAGAATTCAGAATGACAAAATTTAATACAAAATCAGACGTTTTTATAAAAATTTTAAATTGTTTAAATTCATATTTTGCATTTGTTTCTAAAATCAAATATAAATTAAATTTTTTAATTTTTATTTTGGAAAGCATTACGAGATTTTTTTAAAAGAAAACACAATAAATTTAGGATGTCATTTTTTATTTAAACTGTTAAATAATTTGACATTTTCCACTTTTTCATTTCCCAGGATAGTTTCAGTAAATCAAACATTTTTAATATTGAAAGTAATAAAACGTTGAAAATATATTCATTTAAATATAAAAAGTGAAAATTTATATATAATGATAAAAATTATTAAAATTTAAAAATCTCGAGCTAGTCAAAATGTCCCAATTAAACATTTTTTTTGATAAATTTAAGCATTTCATTTGAGATTGCTAAATACTAAATTAGTAAATTAAATTATTAAAACTCAACTAAATTTTAAATTACAGAATTTATAATATTAAATTTGCTAATATATGATTTTTACAATGAATCTTATGTAGGGGCAATTTATAATATATTAAACATTATTATAAGAGTATATCACTGAAACCTTTTTGGTTCCCTAGCAAAGCAGGTGCAACAGGTTCACATGCGCAGGACCCAGAAATTGGAAGAAAGACAATGAGTTATCGGATGAGTCAAAAGTTTTAGATAACAAAGACAATGAGTTATTGCAAGTGTTATATTTTTATAGAAAGATATTCTACTACCTCCGTCACTGAAAAAATACTGGATTTTTATTATCAGGTATTTTAGTTGATATTTAATAGGTTTTAATTATGCAGTGACTTTTGTTTTAGTTGATCATTTTACTAAAGAAACAATGACGAAACATTTGAACAGTCACGAGAAAACTCTGATTTTGTTGCATTAAGAGCGTTTGGTAATGAAAATGTATACATCTTAAATTATGCAGAGAATACATGATAATAATTTTCAGATAAAAATAATGAAAAGTATACTCAAAGTATACTAAAATATATTTAAAAAATTAAATTCAAATAAAAACATTAAATAATCTACACACAATATTTAATTTTCCTATTTTCTATAATTGACGTTACTGATTAACAATGCCATCGAAATGCAATTTTTGTGCATGACTAACGATTCATGGCAAAGAATATTTAAATAAAATGTCATTTAATGAGTGATAATGATATTAAATAATAATTATATTAAACTTCTTATAGTCTATAAAGTGTATCCAAAGAAACAAGTCTAATTAAAAAGCTTAATGAAGAAACAAAGAAAATGAAATTTGTCAAGAAATATGTTGAAATTCAACCAGTAAAAATGTATCACAACCAAAGGAGGTATTTCTTAGCAGATGAAATCTAGCATCAACTTTTCAATGTAGTTAAACTGATCAAGTCACAATAGTTAAGTTTCATTGCCTATATATCGAAAGAAGACGTCGTAGCAGTGGATAAAGTGCTGTTAAAAATAAACCAGAATCTAAGTTGTAATGAAAATTTATTCATCAAATTTATAATAATTTATAATTATGATAGAAAATTTTTAATTTTCAACCTAGATGTGTACAATACAATAGCATGTTTATCAAAAACATCCCATAAAATAAGTCCGTGCAATATGTAGGAAGGAAATATTATTTTGTCATTCAATCAAATCCTTATTGTAGCTATATTATTATAGGTTTCGTTTGTGTAGTTTGTTTTAAATTATCATTAAAGTTTATATTGACATTAGAAAGATTTTGAAATTTGGTAAAAGTCATGATTAATGCTGTGGAATATCATTGCGTTAAAAATTTTCTTGTATTACGTCATGTTCCCAATGACCAAATGTTTTCCCAATCGAATGAGACATATGGCGAGGATTCTCTATTACACAGAGAAACGTACGAGTAAATTGCACGGTTTAAACATGGGAGTGAGAAAGCTTTAATCCAGATTTGTTCCCGCTTTCTTTCATCAGAGATGTGTGAGAAGTGACTGGCGAGGTGTTCCTGTGTAATATAATCACGCAAGATGAATTCCCTCTCAGTTTTTATCTGTCAGAGTCTAAACGTGAGTCGAAATTTCCAGGAGATTCGAGTTTCAAAAAGATGATTAAGGAACATTCCACAGAAAATGCCTGAATCTGAGCATTTTTTGGTATGCCGTGGTGTTATCCTTGTCGATTTTGTTGAAAAAAACACCAGGTTCAACTCTATATACTACTCTGATCTTGTGTGTAAATGCCGACATGCTCGACGAAAAAAACGAGACATTCCTATGTGGTTTCTCCACGACAAGGCACCAATCCACAAGAGTGCAGCATCCAAGCGAGTTCTAGAGAAAAGTGAATTGGACCTATTTGACCATCCTCCATACAATCCAAACCTTGTCCCCAGGGGTTTATACTTCTTCAGGTATATCAAAAAACATTTGCGTGGCAAACAGTTTGGAAACGCTGAAGATCTGAGGGAAGAGGTGGAAAATTTCATGCCTTATCAGTCCTCGGGTTTCTTCAAAAATGGATTCTTTCAACTCACCCAGCGCTGGCATGTGTGTGAATTTAAATGGCTCTTATGTTTAAAATTGATGACTATACATGTTATATTTTATTGTGTATAAGTTTGGTTTTTCTATTCAATTGCTTTCCTAGTTATTGCACAAACTTTTTGGGCGCACCTCGTACTTTTATTTATGTCTATAATTATTATAAAATCTTTAATATTCATTAATAAAAACAACAGCAAAAAGCAAAGATTGACCACTACACAACAAATACACAAGCAGCTGCATACATGCATATTCATTTCTATTAATTTGCTGATGTATATTTTCATTTTTATTGATAATAAATTTTTTAACCTTAGTAATGTTTTGTGCGGCCCCTCACAAGTCTAAATTTGAGTTGTTGACATCTAAACATTACTATTTAATAAAATAAAACAATATTAATAGGTGGTCGGCAAGTCCTTGCAGTGATTGACCTGTAGCTTAACTAACTCCTCTTGTTTTCCTTTGGGCAGGCCTCAGAAAGTTTCAATCGTTTTTCCTTTTTAATGCACTTAAATGGATTGCGGAGACAAGGTTTATTCAGAATTCTTTACTCTTATAGTCTGCATTTTTATCGTGTGAAAGACTCGGAGATACCGTCGATCATAAGATTAACATGTCCGGATCCACAATATGATTACGTATTTTTATACTTTAAATGAAATCTGGAACCCTGACGTCCAAAGTGTACCTTAAACAGAATATTCAAACCCATAACCAGAGTCAGCCAGTTTCTCCACAATTTCTTAATGAAATTCAATCTCTAGTCAGACACTTTGATCAAACCAAATTGAAATAAAAAATATATAAATATGTATGATAAATTAAAAATTTTGAAAAGAAACGCAAAGGATGACATTTATAATGTTTTTTGTCCAAGTGGCGTGTCAAAAAATGTACCAATGATGGTAAAAGGTTTTTTGAGTCATTTTGCTCATGGGTATTCATTAGTGATTTCAAGTTGGAAAACTATTTCGCAATCGGAATTACAGTGTTTCAATACGGGAATATTTATATGTTTAAATTATTATAAAAATAAGTATTGAAACAAATGTTTTATTTTATTTTTCCGGTTTTATACAGGCATTATACATGCAATTATAAACGTAACGGCACAAAAGTAGAAAACAAAAAAATATAAAAAAACGTAACACAATAAACTGTGATATTCTTATCTCATATAAACAACTATAAAGCTGCTTACCCTCCTTCATCAATGTTTTGTCAGTTATGTTTTTCAAACTTATAAAAAACATATTCCGGTAATATCAGAACTTTACCATATTCCGTAACGTAACTCCATAAATAACATAATTCTATTGTCACAACAAATACAGAACTTCTTGATATGTTGACAAATAATTTCAATATAATTTCAATCAACAAGTTAACCAAGCTTAAACCTTCCTTTATAAGAGATTATTTTTCAACACTATTTAAAACTCAAAACTTGATGTCTGTGAACGGAAACGCGTTTCTATTGTGAGACTATAACTGTCAAATCTTTCTAGGTTTGCCTTTGTTTTTCCACCATCACCATGGACTCTCGCACCCCTTTAAAACCGAAGTTTTTCAATATTTCTGTCTGGTCTATTGTTTTCCAGGAAAATCGAAAAATGTGAAATCCCATTAAATTGGGAACCTTTAAAACCTTTTAAAAGTAATCATTGATTAAAATATTTAGAAAGCCTAATTATTTCACTTTTTAAGTTATATTCTGCAAAACATTACTTCTCTTGCTAAAAAAAAACAAAAACTTTCAAACAAAAATAATTTCAACAATATTGTTGGGTTATTATTATTGAAAGTCGGTTCCCTCTGACTCCTCGTGTCCTTTTCGAATCAAATAAGCAAACCCAACACAGAATAATTTTATTTGCACTTTACCACAGTTACAACTCAATGCGATTTATTTCAATGTTTGTTGTTACAATTTTACTGATTTATTTGCACCCTTCAACCACTGAATAAATTTAATTATCTTAAGGTAGGTTATCCAATGGATAATCACCCTTTCTGATAGATAACGTTTGACTTTACTTGAGTTTAGACTCTTTTACTGACCTGACTAGACTATTCGTTTGCTTCAACCACTGGCCATTTCGTGTTTTTCCCTTTTCCTTTTATACTCCTGCTCAAACTGTTTTCAGAAAATTGTCAACAAAATTTACCTACATTATTAAATTATTAAAAATAATTACTTCCCACACACCATCTTAGCCGACATTTGTCAACAGCGTTTGGTAAATTACTAAATTACAAATTAGTAAATAATTACCTCTCCATAGATCAGTGGCGCCCATTTAATATTGTTTAGGCAAATTTACCCTTTTATATTATTACGTCTACAAGCCAGGTTTTCCTCATCTCTCTGGTTTCCCATTGCCTTGGACTTCCAATTGACTCGGGCTTCCCATTAGTAATTAATTTTTTAATTAATTTCTTTTTTTGTCTTATAATATTTTCTAGGGACCCCTCACTAAATTTTTATTATTTTTTCTGGACTCGTTTCTCAATTTGGTGTTCAACCATACCAAATTCCCCCGATCAAAACAACTTTAGAATTTTTGTAAATTTTTTAATTAATGTTGAACTTTTATCATTTTGGTGTTTTATTGATTTTACTGTGCAATATTGATAAATGAATGTTAAATTCACATAATGATTGTTAATATTATTATTATTATTATTATTATTATTATTATTGTTATTATTATTATTATTATTATTATTATTATTATTATTATTATTATTATTATTATTATTATTATTATTATTATTATTATTATTATTATTATTATTATTATTATTATTATTATTATTATTATTATTATTATTATTATTATTTTCAAACAAATTTAATACTAAAATAGCTAATATTTCTATATAATTATAAAATTTTTATTTTAAAATATAGTTTATAATAAATTTAGTGAAGTATAAATAAAATTTCAATGATATGGCCAGCAATCTGTGAAGTGCAACATAATCCAATTTTATTTGCATTATTGTTAAATGAGCCGTGCAAAGGTGAGTTCTGAGAAATAGGATTCACGGCTCCTTTGAAAATCAGGAGTAATTTCGCGATGTAATGAAGAAATTATGAACAATTTGATTAAAAGAAATGAATTCAAGGCATTGCAGCTACCTATATAAAAAATATGAATCTTGCGTTTAAAATTGTTTCAATATATTTTAATGTCTTTAAAAGCTAATAAAAATTAATGTTATTAAGACAATTGAAGCCGCAGGCAATTAAAAGAATTATGACGGAAGGGATAAAATATTTGTGGTATTATGAAAATTTTATTTTACAGAAAGTGGAAAAGAAAATATTACTAATCAGGAATTAGGTGTTTTCGATTCAATAAAAAATTTTTTTTTAGCATGTAAACACCAATGAAAATCACTGTCATGTTTTATCTTTTATCTATTATTATTATTATTTTAATTATGTTTTTTCGTACTCTGTCATTTTGGGAAAATGTGCGAGGGACATAGGATCTGATATTATCTCTGTCACATCCTCTATTGTTAAATTTATCATCGCAGTGATCATATTGCCAACCACCAAAAACATAGCCTTCATCTGGGCCATTTACATTTCTTGCTTCAAGACCCTTAGCACCTTTGATTTTATATTAAAGAGCCTTTCTTCACCATCAGCGAACGAAGTTGTATTTGTTGCAGCAATAGATTTAAAATAAACATTTTCATGGCTGTGTTCATTATCAACACTATATAATTAGTATCAATTCTTTGAGTAAAACTATTTACGTGTTCAATAACTTGAAATTGAGCCAATATTAATATTTTAATAATAAAAAAACAGTCTTCAAAAATAAAAAATTATATAAAATAATTAATGAAAAATGGTAAAATTCAAAACACCAAAAATTCCTGAACAATTTTAATTGCAATCGAAACACATAAGTTCTTAAAGAAGCGTTTAAACAACAACGCAGACGAAGAAAAATTCCAATACTAAGATCGAAATAAGACAACTAATTCCCAACTCAATAATTTCCACCAAAACAAATACTTACTTGATACGCGCACAGACACGAGAACCTAGTCGAGACCAAATTTGCTCACAGACGCGAATAATAATTAAAGCCAAACTGCGCAAACAGATGCAAAATTATCTCAACTCAAAGCCCAAATTATTATTATTATTAAATTACTTATTATTATTATTATTATTATTATTATTATTATTAAATTATTATTATTATTATTATTATTATTATTATTATTATTATTATTATTATTAATTATTATTATTATTATTATTATTATTATTATTATTATTATTATTATTATTATTATTTTATTTTATATTATTATTATTATTATATTATTATTATTATTATTATTATTATTATTATATTATTATTATTATTATTATTATTATTATTATTATTATTATTATTATTATTATTATTATTATTATTATTATTATTATTATTATTATTATTATTATTATTATTATTATTGTCGATTGAAGGGTTTGAATAATATTAGTGAACACAATAGAGGCTGTAAAAGTGATAGAGGAATGTCTGATTTTAGAATTTTGTTGAGAAGTTTTAATAATTATTGGGAACGAGTGATATGTGAAGCATTGCTGATAAGGTCATTGGATCCAAAGATTAATGTGCAAAGTGCTGTGACTACGAATGATTTGAATGTTTTTAAATAGTTTACGTATGTTAAATCATGTTTGTTTTTTTAATATTATTAAAAAAATTGAAAATTTTAAATTACAATAATTTTTTAAAAATTAGAATATAAGTGAAAATTTTAAAATTTTAAATTAATTAAAAGTGAATTGAATATATTTTATAAATATTTATTTATTACAAAATTAAATTAATAAAAAATAATTTGTTTAAATTAAATGTTAATTCATAATATTTTTAGTTGGTTTTGAGTACCTGAAGATGATAGCTATGCTATCGAAATATATCGTATGAAAAGTTTTTTATTGGCGTTATCTTTTAATTATTATTATTATTATTATTATTATTATTATTATTATTATTATTATTATTATTATTATTATTATTATTATTATTATTATTATTATTATTATTATTATTATTATTATTATTGTTATTGTTTTATCGGATTGATTTATCGTTCATGGGCTTTATCTTCTACTTTTGCTAATTCGATAAAAAGTGTTGATAAATTGGTTGAGTTGTTGATAAAGAATGGATATTCTAAATCATTTTTATTGTTGATGATAAAAGAAACTGTTGATAAATTGATTAAAAATCCTAAGGATCCATGTTGTGGAAAGTCTGAATGTAATTTGTCAAATGGGTGTGAATTGAGTGTTGATCTGGGTGATGGTAAAAATGGATATAAAAAAATTGAGCCTAAATATGTGTTAGTATTGCCGTACTCTGAAGGCTTTACAAATTATAAGAGAAAGTTAAGTAAACAGATGGGAAATTTAGAGTATAAGATCGTCTCTAATTCGTGTAAAGTACGCAATATGTTTATTAATAAATCAAAAACTCCGGTTGGATTGTGTTCTGATCTCGTTTATCAATTTACATGTAATGGGTGTAGTGCCACATACATTGGAGAGACTTCCCGTCATCTCTGTACTCGAGTTCTAGAGCATTGTCGATTGAAGGGTTTGACCAATATTAGTGAACACAATAGAGGCTGTAAAAGTGATATAGGAATGTCTGATTTTAGAATTTTGTTGAGAAGTTTTAATAGTTATTGATATGTGAAGCATTGCTGATAAGGTCATTGGATCCAAAGATTAATGTGCAAAATGCTGTGACTACGAATGTTTTGAATGTTTTTAAATAGTTTACGTATGTTAAATCATGTTTGTTTTTTTAATATTATTAAAATAATTGAAATTTTTAAATTACATTAATTTTTTAAAAATTAGAATATAAGTGAAAAATTTTAAAATTTTAAATTAATTGAAAGTGAATTAAATATTTTTTATAAATATTTATTTATTATAAAATTAAATTAATAAAAAATAAATTGTTTAAATTAAATGTTAATTCATAATATTTTTGTTGGTTTTGAGTACCTGAAGATGATAGCTATGCTATCGAAATATATCGTACGAAAAGTTTTTTATTGGCGTTATCTTTTAGTAATAATAATAATAAAATTAATAATAATAATAATAATAATAATAATAATAATAATAATAATAATAATAATAATAATAATAATAATAATAATAATAATAATAATAATAATATTAATAATAATAATAATAATGTCAGGGATAGGCTTTTAGTCTTAAAATCATTGTCAGATTGACGTCACTAAACGGTTACGTAGAAAATAATAAACCAGCGTTTTAGTGATGTCACAGGAAAACTTACTATAAATAAGTTATAGTAATTTAATATGTAAATACGTCATCAAGATATTACTAAATTTAGATTCTTGATGACGTAAATTTAAATATAGTAATTTTATTAATATTAACTTTTAATATTAATCATAAATTTTTAATATAAATAGGGTAACATTTTAGTTTAGGGACCGATTCGTATACAACTTAAACGAGGACAAAATTAATTTACACCGTTGAAAATTTGACACTTAAATTTGTAAGTAAAGGAAATCAATTTATTTGAAGAGAAATTTGTAATTTAAGAAAATTGATTCATTTGAGGAAAAATACACAGAGCAGAAAATCTTAAACTCCTGAAAATTTGAAGATTATTTATTTGCAATACGAATCGTGGCACAATAAAGTACTACGACAGCTGGAGCTTTAATATATATATATATATATATATATATATATATATATAATATATATATATATATATATATATATATATATATATATATAGAGAGAGAGAGAGAGAAATTTCAATCAGAGAAGCAGAAGAAAAGAGAAAAGAAACGAAAGTCAACTTGACAACAGTGAGAAATATTCAATAATCCGGAGAATTTCTAGAACATATCGAAAGGGATACATTTTATTCTGATTTATATTGGTAATTTTTGATTATAAACTAAAGTTTTTATTTTTTAAAAAAGCGGATTCCTTAATCCGGCTTCTGATTAAATTAGTTAAATTAAATTACAAGAAGAATACCCAAAGCAGAAAACAGCTTACGCGGTATTTGGGAAGCACCAAAATTAAACTTCTTTACCCTCTGTGTTTTTAAGAAAAGTTGTTGCATCGACATAGTGATCATCGACTTCTTGCGGGACATTTGTGCAGGATCACTTGATCCAATTATCTTTCAAACGTATTTAATTATTGTACATACATATATATAAATTATTCTGTAAATTTTAAAACGCCAAAATAAACTTATAGATAATTAATTGTCTTGTGTTATTTATTTAATAGGACCACAACCGACATTTTTATATTTGTGTTTGTTAGTTTATTTTTAATTATTATTTTGATTATACAAATTTGAAGTCAGAAAATGAACAGTGTTAAGATCGTAACCCCTACTTTTTGATCTTAACAATAACAATAATAATAATAATAATAAATAATAATAGTAGTAGTATAATAATAATAATAATAATAATAATAATAATAAAATAATAATAATAATAATAATAATAATAATAATAATAATAATAATAATAATAATAATAATAATAATAATAATTAAAAGATAACGCCAATAAAAAACCTTTCGTACGATATATTTCGATAGCATAGCTATCATCTTCAGGTACTCAAAACCAACAAAAATATTATGAATTAACATTTAATTTAAACAATTTATTTTTTATTAATTTAATTTTATAATAAATAAATATTTATAAAAAATATTTAATTCACTTTCAATTAATTTTAAATTTTTAAATTTTTCACTTATATTCTAATTTTTAAAAAATTAATGTAATTTAAAAATTTCAATTATTTTAATAATATTAAAAAAACAAACATGATTTAACATACGTAAACTATTTAAAAACATTCAAAACATTCGTAGTCACAGCATTTTGCACATTAATCTTTGGATCCAATGACCTTATCAGCAATGCTTCACATATCAATAACTATTAAAACTTCTCAACAAAATTCTAAAATCAGACATTCCTATATCACTTTTACAGCCTCTATTGTGTTCACTAATATTGGTCAAACCCTTCAATCGACAATGCTCTAGAACTCGAGTACAGAGATGACGGGAAGTCTCTCCAATGTATGTGGCACTACACCCATTACATGTAAATTGATAAACGAGATCAGAACACAATCCAACCGGAGTTTTTGATTTATTAATAAACATATTGCGTACTTTACACGAATTAGAGACGATCTTATACTCTAAATTTCCCATCTGTTTACTTAACTTTCTCTTATAATTTGTAAAGCCTTCAGAGTACGGCAATACTAACACATATTTAGGCTCAATTTTTTTATATCCATTTTTACCATCACCCAGATCAACACTCAATTCACACCCATTTGACAAATTACATTCAGACTTTCCACAACATGGATCCTTAGGATTTTAATCAATTTATCAACAGTTTCTTTTATCATCAACAATAAAAATGATTTAGAATATCCATTCTTTATCAACAACTCAACCAATTTATCAACACTTTTTATCGAATTAGCAAAAGTAGAAGATAAAGCCCATGAACGATAAATCAATCCGATAAAACAATAACAATAATAATAATAATAATAATAATAATAATAATAATAATAATAATAATAATAATAATAATAATAATAATAATAATAATAATAATAATAATAATAATAATAATAATAATTAAAAGATAACGCCAATAAAAAACTTTTCATACGATATATTTCGATAGCATAGCTATCATCTTCAGGTACTCAAAACCAACTAAAAATATTATGAATTAACATTTAATTTAAACAAATTATTTTTTATTAATTTAATTTTGTAATAAATAAATATTTATAAAATATATTCAATTCACTTTTAATTAATTTAAAATTTTAAAATTTTCACTTATATTCTAATTTTTAAAAAATTATTGTAATTTAAAATTTTCAATTTTTTAATAATATTAAAAAAACAAACATGATTTAACATACGTAAACTATTTAAAAACATTCAAATCATTCGTAGTCACAGCACTTTGCACATTAATCTTTGGATCCAATGACCTTATCAGCAATGCTTCACATATCACTCGTTCCCAATAATTATTAAAACTTCTCAACAAAATTCTAAAATCAGACATTCCTCTATCACTTTTACAGCCTCTATTGTGTTCACTAATATTATTCAAACCCTTCAATCGACAATAATAATAATAATAATAATAATAATAATAATAATAATAATAATAATAATAATAATAATAATAATAATAATAATAATAATAATAATAATAATAATAATAATAATAATAATAATAATAATAATAATAATAATAATAATAATAATAATAATAATAATAATAATATAATAATAATAATAATAATAATAATAATAATAATAATAATAATAATAATAATAATAATAATAATAATAATAGTAATAATAATAATAATAATAATAATAATAATAATAATAATAATAATAATAATAATAATAATAATAATAATAATAATAATAATAATAATAATAATAATAATAATTGGGCTTTGAGTTGAGATAATTTTGCATCTGTTTGCGCAGTTTGGCTTTAATTATTATTCGCGTCTGTGAGCAAATTTGGTCTCGACTAGGTTCTCGTGTCTGTGCGCGTATCAAGTAAGTATTTGTTTTGGTGGAAATTATTGAGTTGGGAATTAGTTGTCTTATTTCGATCTTAGTATTGGAATTTTTCTTCGTCTGCGTTGTTGTTTAAACGCTTCTTTAAGAACTTATGTGTTTCGATTGCAATTAAAATTGTTCAGGAATTTTTGGTGTTTTGAATTTTACCATTTTTCATTAATTATTTTATATAATTTTTTATTTTTGAAGACTGTTTTTTTATTATTAAAATATTAATATTGGCTCAATTTCAAGTTATTGAACACGTAAATAGTTTTACTCAAAGAATTGATACTAATTATATAGTGTTGATAATGAACACAGCCATGAAAATGTTTATTTTAAATCTATTGCTGCAACAAATACAACTTCGTTCGCTGATGGTGAAGAAAGGCTCTTTAATATAAAATCAAAGGTGCTAAGGGTCTTGAAGCAAGAAATGTAAATGGCCCAGATGAAGGCTATGTTTTTGGTGGTTGGCAATATGATCACTGCGATGATAAATTTAACAATAGAGGATGTGACAGAGATAATATCAGATCCTATGTCCCTCGCACATTTTCCCAAAATGACAGAGTACGAAAAAACATAATTAAAATAATAATAATAATAGATAAAAGATAAAACATGACAGTGATTTTCATTGGTGTTTACATGCTAAAAAAAAATTTTTTATTGAATCGAAAACACCTAATTCCTGATTAGTAATATTTTCTTTTCCACTTTCTGTAAAATAAAATTTTCATAATACCACAAATATTTTATCCCTTCCGTCATAATTCTTTTAATTGCCTGCGGCTTCAATTGTCTTAATAACATTAATTTTTATTAGCTTTTAAAGACATTAAAATATATTGAAACAATTTTAAACGCAAGATTCATATTTTTATATAGGTAGCTGCAATGCCTTGAATTCATTTCTTTTAATCAAATTGTTCATAATTTCTTCATTACATCGCGAAATTACTCCTGATTTTCAAAGGAGCCGTGAATCCTATTTCTCAGAACTCACCTTTGCACGGCTCATTTAACAATAATGCAAATAAAATTGGATTATGTTGCACTTCACAGATTGCTGGCCATATCATTGAAATTTTATTTATACTTCACTAAATTTATTATAAACTATATTTTAAAATAAAAATTTTATAATTATATAGAAATATTAGCTATTTTAGTATTAAATTTGTTTGAAAATAATAATAATAATAATAATAATAATAATAATAATAATAATAATAATAATAATAATAATAATAATAATAATAATAATAATAATAATAATAATAATAATAATAATAATAATAATAATAATAATAATAATAATAATAATAATAATAATAATTAAAAGATAACGCCAATAAAAAACCTTTCGTACGATATATTTCGATAGCATAGCTATCATCTTCAGGTACTCAAAACCAACAAAAATATTATGAATTAACATTTAATTTAAACAATTTATTTTTTATTAATTTAATTTTATAATAAATAAATATTTATAAAAAATATTTAATTCACTTTCAATTAATTTAAAATTTTAAAATTTTTCACTTATATTCTAATTTTTAAAAAATTAATGTAATTTAAAAATTTCAATTATTTTAATAATATTAAAAAAACAAACATGATTTAACATACGTAAACTATTTAAAAACATTCAAAACATTCGTAGTCACAGCATTTTGCACATTAATCTTTGGATCCAATGACCTTATCAGCAATGCTTCACATATCAATAACTATTAAAACTTCTCAACAAAATTCTAAAATCAGACATTCCTATATCACTTTTACAGCCTCTATTGTGTTCACTAATATTGGTCAAACCCTTCAATCGACAATGCTCTAGAACTCGAGTACAGAGATGACGGGAAGTCTCTCCAATGTATGTGGCACTACACCCATTACATGTAAATTGATAAACGAGATCAGAACACAATCCAACCGGAGTTTTTGATTTATTAATAAACATATTGCGTACTTTACACGAATTAGAGACGATCTTATACTCTAAATTTCCCATCTGTTTACTTAACTTTCTCTTATAATTTGTAAAGCCTTCAGAGTACGGCAATACTAACACATATTTAGGCTCAATTTTTTTATATCCATTTTTACCATCACCCAGATCAACACTCAATTCACACCCATTTGACAAATTACATTCAGACTTTCCACAACATGGATCCTTAGGATTTTTAATCAATTTATCAACAGTTTCTTTTATCATCAACAATAAAAATGATTTAGAATATCCATTCTTTATCAACAACTCAACCAATTTATCAACACTTTTTACCGAATTAGCAAAAGTAGAAATAAAGACCATGAACGATAAATCAATCCTTTCACCATATTTCTCTTAAACTTAAATTCACAAAAGCTTTCAGGAGAAGTATAAATACCAGTATCAGTTGGTTTTCATTAAATCTCTGACTCATACTGTTTATCTTTGCGTTGAATTAACAAATCTAAAAACGCAATTGATGACTTTCTCTCCGTTTCACATGTGAATACAATGTTTTTATGTAAACTGTTCATAAAATGCAAAAACGGTTCTACATGTTTCTGGTTTTCAAATACAAGAAAAATATCATCCACATACTTTTTATAAACAAAAAGTTTTTCAAATTGGAAAGAAGCAATTTTCTTTTCCAAACTAGACAAAAATATTGATGCCATCGTTGGTGCTATACCATTCATTATTGAAAAGAAAATTGACATTTGAAGTAGCGAATTCAAGAAGTTTACGAAATGCCCTTCTATCCAAAATGTGATGTTCCGAATCATTTTCATTCCACAACGCACAGCATAAGTCAATCGTCTCAACCAGTGGTACATTCGTAAACAAACTACAAACATCAAATGAAACCATAACATCATTCATACTTCGTTTTTGTAGCTTTGCAATACAAGACACAAACTCAAAGCTATCCTTACATTCAAACTCTGATTGCATTAACGGTTTTAATAATTCATCTAAAAACTTTGCTATTTTATACTGGGAAGTACCAACCATAGACAAAACTGGTCTCATAGGTACACCATCTTTATGGATTTTTGATAGCCCATATAGTTTTGCTGGCTGCGATCCTATTGGACGAATAGACTTACCTACCTCTTCATCAATAAGTTTCTTCTCAATAAAACCATTTAACATTTTTGCACAAACTCTTCATCCTTAAGAGGAGGCAATTTTCCATTCTACCGACCCTTTGGCAATTTCACAAACTGAGGAGAATTTAACAAATCATTCAACTTATTTACATACACATCATGGTCAAGAATAACTATCCCATTTCCTTTGTAAACTTACAGATATTTATATTTTTTTTAGCTAAGTTTTTTAAAGTCATAAAATCCCTAATATTCTGCTTTTTATGTTTTTATCGATATACTCCATCGTACTTGCACTTAACGAGCTCTTCACATAATTACCATTAATGCCTTTTATCGTTGGTAAATTTTGGTTATGTTATTGTTTTTTTTTTGAAATTTTATGTTTTACAAAAAGGTTTATAACCTTTATATTATAAAATTCCTTTAATAAATAAAACATATAATTTTAAAAGTAAATTTAAATGATCCCAACTCTATTCTGTCTTTTGGGATTTGTAAGACCTCTTTACTTACCTACAAAATGTTACCATGTCGATTATCAAGATAATTTATAATTCTAAGTTTGAAATTGCTGTTAACCTTTTTGACGCTCATTTTGATAGATTTCAGTGTTTAGTAATCACGAAGATTCTTTGTTAGTCGATAGAGTGTAACATTTTGAAGCTAAAAGTATCCATTATTCGTATCCATATCCTTTATTTTCATCCTTTAACTTTCCAAAAACTGAAACTCATTGCCTTGAAAAGAGTGAATGCTCTATATGATGACTTGATATATCCAAAATATTATCATTAACAATTGCTAGTAATAATGTTTCTAATCTGCTATTTTTAAATTTCAAACAGATCAATCTTGATACATCTTTGAAAAGTCTAGTTTGAAGACTATGTCACAAGCTTCATTTTTGTATTACACAATCTTAAATCGATTCTTTTTAACGGTTTTACCGTTCAGACTCTTGTTTAGCATTCTATTATTTTTGAAATTATTATATTGAGGATACCTAAATAATAGAGTAAAATAATTAATAAACATGTAAAATGATGGGGAAAACAATCATAAGTGATTAAGATGTGGTTCTGGAGCTTAATAAAAAGGGAATAAAAAGGAAATGTCAATAACGAGAAGGGAATAAGAGAAAATCAATAAAACAGACAATTAAATAAAAGAAGGTCATTAATAATTAACAAGTGCAAATTTAGGAAAATAAAAACAAAATGAAAATTTGCACGTTATTTCAAAATCTCTTTCAAGATAAGGAAAGAAATGTTTTTTGGGAATCCGGGAAAGATCACCTCTAAAAATGATTTATCTGGAGAGCTGTCAGTGATTATGGAGGCCCAAAAGGAATTAGTGGTAAAAAATATCAGAAATTCTATTCGACATCAGTAAGTGTTATTGGATGATGGAGTCAGATTGACAATAATTCCTATTCGAATTCACCGACAACTCCAAAATATTTGGTGAGCCCGATGTGATCAAAGTCGGTGAAAATTTATTGAATAAAAATTTTGTTTAAACGTGATTTAAAAGGAGAAATTTCAAATAATTGTGGTATTTTGAGAAACTTTGTTGAAAAACAATTTGAAGTGAAATTTAATGAAGTCTGTTTGAATTTAAATTTGAAAAGGTAAAATTTTTTTGTTTTAACAATTTGAAATTTAGGTTTATGTGATTTGAAAAAGAAAATAATCAATTATTTAAAATGAATCAAAACAATTTCTTTGTGAATAAAAAGAAAGTTCCAGAATCAGTTATTAGAGCGAATATCGATTTTTCCAGTTTTTAGAAATTGCCATTGGAGCCTTATGAAGGAGACCCAATCGCTTTTACTTATTTTATAAATGATTACTTTATATATGCTTCAGCATATGGATGGTCTGAAACCATAATGACACAAAGATTTCCATTATATATTAAAGGATCAGCGCGTGATGCATGGAAGCAAATTAATAAAAATAAAATTGGAAACGATTGGTCAAAATTAAATGATGCTATGAAAGATAAATTAGTATGTAAAGAAATTAGAAGATATTTTGAACAAGTCTTTCATGAAAGAAAACAAAATCCAGAAGAATCTGTTCTTGAATTTGGATATGGATTAATTTCATTAGCTAAAAAAGCATTTTCAGTAAATTCAGTCGATAATATTAATATTCAAAATTTTATTGTTGATCAATTTTTAAGTGGACTTAGCAGTAATTTGAAAATGGTATCTTCTATTGTGGAATATGATGACATATTGGATTTAATACGAAAGATTTCATACATTGAATTAAAGATGGTTGATTGTAATAAAGTTGTAAAGTTCAATAACTTATGCTCCAAACCAAATATTAGAAAGTGTAATTGTCAAGATAAATTTAAAAGTAAAGATCTTGAGATCAATGAAAGTAATAAAAATATTTGTAACACTTTAAGATCTTTTAAATCTTTGAACTTTGAAAAGAAACTATTATTAAATGATGATTATGATGTATATGGTCAAAAGAGTTATTCAATAACTAATAAATGTAATTTAAATTATGAAACTATTGAAAATGAACTTTGGCTGGAAAATATGGCAGTTGAATTCAAATATAATGATAGTTCTTTGGAAATTATTGATCGAATTGAATGTACCTACTATAAATTGTGTTGTTTTGAAAAAATTGAAGTTGTTTAGTCATTTAATAATTATTGTGTTTCCAACCAACTAGTTTTATTGAAAGAAAAGAAAACTTTATTTGATGATCATAGTAAATTTATTTCAATGTTATCGAATTTATCGACGTTTAATGTTCATTTATCTTTTGTTCGGAGCAAAGTTATAAGGTATGAATTTATAGTCATTACAGAAAATATTATTAATTTGAATTTAGTGTTACTAAATGTTATATTACACTAATTCATAAACATGATGAAGTTATAATTGATTCGGAATCTTTATCTGAAGCTATAATGATCATGAATGAATGTAAAGTACTCAAAAAGTATTTGATAAAGAATAATATTACAAGTAAAACATTTAATATTATTTATATCATTATCAAACTAATCTGGACTCAATTAAAATTTTATGAAAATAAATATACCGAAGAGATTATTAGATATCATTTTGAGTACATCAACTCGCGTATGAAAGATCGTATTTGCCATCCTATAATTTGTAATATCAATGTTATATATTTGAAATGTGGAAATCGTATTGGATCTGATGGCGAATTAAATATTAAAACGTATACTTCACTTGTAAATAGACTGATAATCGAGTTTTAATAAAATATAATGAAAATATTTGGGAAAATTATGAAATTTATAAACCTCAATCCAAAGTTATTTTAACCAGGTTCTATTTACTTTAAATTATTCTTATGGACTACGTAAACCAAAGAATTAGAAATTATTATTTATTTAACGCTTAATTTGAATTTGAGCTACTTGTATATAGATGAAATTTTTATTACTTTTCACTTTTAAATGATTAAAAGGTTTGAGTCGTGAATAATTGACAATATTTAAATGTTTCAGAAAAATATTGAATTATAATTGAAATTTAGAACTGTTCTGAGTTAAACTGTTATGATCAAATATTTGGTAAATTTGTGTAATGAGATGTATTCAAGCTTCAAGAGTCTAAAGGGTCAAACTTTGGCCAAAAATTTTATTTTTGATATTATGTAGAGAACGATGAGCTGAGTAAAAACGCCAATTGAACAATGGTTGTATTTTCTAAAGGTTCGAAGTTACAAAGGGTCAAACGTTGGCCAACAAATTTATTTTTGATATGTTGTACAGGACGGTGAGTTGAGTATAATTGTCAATGAAACTATAGTCGTATCTTATCGAACTTCAAAGGTGTAAGGGGTCAAACCTTGACCAAAAATACAATTTTTGATATGTTGTAGAAAAGAATGAGCTGAATAAAATTGCCAATAGAACCATGGTCATATCTTCTAAAGGTTCGAAGCTAAAAAGGCTCAAACTTTGGTCAAAAAAAATATTTTTAATATTTTGTAGAGAACGATGAAATTGCAAAAGTGGTGATAAAATTAGAATCTTCCAACCTTTGGATAAAAAGTTATTATGAGTCAAACCTTCAAAAATTCTAATTTTTGATATGTTGCAGAGCTTGACGAGCTGAGAAAATTTTACAATGGAACTATGGTTGTCAGATTTTTGAATCAAGGGTTATTAAGGGTCAAAATCTTGGGCAAAAAAAATATTTTTGATATGTTGTAGAGAACGATAATAACGCAAAAGTGACAATAAAATTATGATCTTTCAACCTTTGGATAAGACGTTATTAAGCGTCAAACCTTCAAAATTTTTAATTTTTGATATGTTGTAGAGCTTGAGAAGCTGAGAAAAATTTACTATCGAAGTATGGCAGTCTGACTTTTGGGTCAAAATTTATTAAGGGTCAAAACCTTGTTCAAAATTTTTAATTTTTGATATGTTTTAGAAATCGACGAAACAAGCAAAATTGCCAATAGAACTTTAGTCATCAAAGTTTTAAATAAAAAGTTATAAAGGGTCACAACTTTGGCCAAAAATTTAAATATTTGATATGTTGTGTAGAATAATAAGAAGATCAAAAATTACCATAGAACTATAATCGTGTGAACTTTTAATAAAAAGTTACAATGAGTCAAAACCTTCGACTACTCTAGATTTCAGTAAATTGTGAAGAAATTAAAAATTTTGAAAGTAAAATGTAAATATTTATGTAAATCAGTAGAGATCGTTCAATTTATTTCATTTGCATAGGGGCAAATTTCATGAAATTTATAAATAACATAAAAAATTACATTAAACATTTGATGTTAAATTTTTAAACAATAAGTTGTATGAAATGTTTTAAAAGCAGTTGTTATTTTTATTGATAAATGAATTAATGTAAAGTTATAAAGAGTTGTACAGCATGATCAAAATGGAATTGAGTGTCAAATTTTAATTGGAGGACGAATTTCTTTTAAAGAGCGGAGATATGTTGAGGATACCTAAATAATAGAGTAAAATAATTAATAAACATGTAAAATGATTGGGGGAAACAATCATAAGTGATTAAGATGTGGTTCTGGAGCTTAATAATAAGGAAATGAAAAAGAAATGTCGAATAACGAGAAGGGAATAAGAGAAAATCAATAAAAACAGACAATTAAATAAAAGAAGGTCATTTATAATTAACAAGTGCAAATTTAGAAAAACAAAAACAAAAGGAAAATTTGCACATTATTTCAAAAGGTCTTTCAAGATAAGGGAAGAAATGTTGTTTGGGAATCCGAGAAAGGGCATCTCCAAAAAAATGATTTATCTGGACAGCTGTCAGTGATTATGGAGGCCCAAAAGGAATTAGCGGTAAAAAATATCAGAAATTCTATTCGACATCAGTAAGTGTTATTGGATGATGGAGTATAAAAAGGAAGCGGAATTGAAATCAAAAACAACACAAAAAAGTACGACAAAAATTGCAGAAGACAAAGAAAGACAAAAAAGAAATTAAAGAGAAATTTGAAACAGAAATTAAGCAAGGTCAAAGCAAAGCAAAGCAACTTAATCAGAGTTACCGATCTCAGAAACCCACCACAGTAGTCAAGTGATTGAGAAATCCAATTGATCCGAAAAGTGCTATTCTTCCCGAAGGGTCGCAATAAGCACCAAATTGTGATTGATACATAATTCGTTGTGTCATTTTTAAAGTGGAGATAAAGTTTATTGATCAATAAAGTTTATAGCGTTTGGAGTTCATTACTGTTGTTTAAAAGCACGCTTGGAATCAGATTGATAATAAATTCTATTCGAAATCACCGACAACTCCAACAATTACTTTCGTATTGCCTAGGAAAGCATTTATAGGAGGTGGCAGATTTCCCCAAAATAACAATACTAAAAAGCAAAATTATTAAAACTAAGAAATAATACATAATTTTATTTTATTAATATATATTTTAATTAATAACAGATCATTTTGTTATATTTGTCTATATTTATAATTCATATGTAAATGTTTATCTCTACTCAAATGCGAAGCAAATTTAATTTCGGTGGTTATAATTCTAAATAAAAAGAATATTACTTTTATTTAAAACTTAATACTTAACCAAAAATAGACTGCATTGCGTATTAGTATCAAGAAACGTTTTGAACATAGCAGCTTCTTTAAATTTAACATCTCTATGAATATTATCTACTCTTAAATTCCAATGACAAACACATTTGAAGTCAACTCCAAAGAATTACATAATTCGTCTTTGGATAGTGTTTTAACAATTACCTTTTTACCTTATACTCAGAAGAACCCATTTTCTAGAAAATTACAGGCAAATCATCCAAGAAAGCATGAATAAATTAAAGAATTTTTAGGTCAACTTCAAAATATAACTGTATGAAAACATTTCTAATTTTGAAATTCTACACTACTCCAATATATTATTTAAATCCGTATAGATCCAACTAAATTCCCAATATGGTAAGCTTAGACTTAAAGTCCAGTCATATAGCTTACTGAAACCGGATGAATTTCGCCTTCAAAGAAGTTCTTGTTGCAATATTGTTTACTTTCTTCAGAAACACGTGAACACAGTTAATGAATAATAATAACAATAATAATAATAATAATAATAATAATAATAATAATAATAATAATAGTAGAATAAAAATTAAAAAATATTAAAACACTACTTATAAAAATAAGTAAATAATTTAAATCAAAAAGATTTTAAAAATACTATTAGCTTGAAAAAATATGATGACTCGTCGAATGACCTTGAGAATTTTTTTGATGATTCATGGTCTTTGTTTAAATGACATTGAAAATATGATGACTCACCGAATGACCTTGAATGAATAATGGTCTTTGTTTAAATTACCTTGAAAATATGATGACTCATCAAATGACCTTGAAAAATTATTATGACTTATCCAATGATCTTGAATGAGTCATGGTGGTTGTTTAAATGATCTTGAAATTATTATGAGTCATCCAATGACCTTGAATTTTTTTAAAATAACCTTGAGTGAATCATGGTCTTTGTTTAAATTACCTTGAAAATATGATGAGTCAGTCAATGACCTGGAATGAGCCATAATCTTTTTTTCAATTACCTTGAAATTTTTTGGATGAGTCATAGTCTTTGTTTCAATGAATTTGAATGAGTCATTGTCTTTGTCTCAGGAAAAATTGTACTTTTAGACTTTGAAAAATGGTTAGCCCGTGGGGGGAAGGGGTATGTGGTCCAGCGGTGACATAACCATCTACTGAAAAAGGTGTACAAAACAGAATTCTAATTATAAACATGCGAGCCTTTTTTATTCACTGCAATGCACATTCTTTATATTTAGTTGTCAATGATACCTCTAAATGTTGCCTAGAGGCGACTAATTTCTTCAGTTTAGTTCAACAGATTTATATTACTTTTCTGCATCGACGCAACATTGGCATGTGTTTACTCGCCATATCGTGAATTTAACAGTTAAACCATTGATCGAAACAAGATGGGAAAGTAGAATTGATGTTTTGAAGCCCATAAGGTATCAGCTTGGTGCAATATATGATGCTTTAATGGAGTTTTTTGATGATCCAAGACTAAATAATTCATCTGGTAATACTTCGCGAACGACTCAAAGGCTCTTGCTTATGCAATTTGTAAATTCAAGTTTATGGTATCCTTTGTCACATGGTACAACATTCTTAATGAAGTGAATGTTACAAGTAAAATACTACAAAAAGAGGATTCTCCTATAAACTCAGTTACATAACAACTTCAAATGACTAAGAATTACCTCTTAAAATGTAGGAGTGATAATGGCTTTGAACAGGTTTAAACTGATGCTGTCGAGATTGCAAAGGAATTAGAAACAGAAGCGAAATTTGAGCTCGATGAATATAAAAGAAGGATACATAAACGGCAGTTTGAATATGAAACTCAAGACGAGACACCACATTATTCTAAACATAAATTCAAAGTAGAATTCAACTATACTATCTTGGACATGGCTATACAGTCTATTGAAGAGAAGTTCCAACAATTAGAACAACATGATATTTTATATATCCAACATCAACAAAAAGACATCTGCGGGTATACTTACTGAATGCAAACATTTAGAAACGTCTTTGACGCATAAAAAAATAAAGATATTGATGCCTATGACCTTTATAATGAGCTTCAAATAGTAGCTCAAAGGCTTACAAAGCCGATGTCACGATCAGATGTTGTCCTCTATATAGTATAACAAAAATTAGAAGATTGTGTACCAAATGTTGTTGTTTCCTTGAGAATATTATTAACATTTCCAGTGTCCGTGGCTAGTGGAGAACGCAGTTTTTCAAAATTGAAATTAATTAAAAGTTACTTGCGTTCAACTATGTCGCAAAGCAGCTTTGTGGACTTAGCAACAATTTCAATAGAATGTGATTACGCTTCGACACTGGAATTGAATGAATTAGTAGAAACTTTTGCGAGGAAGAAGGCAAGAAAAATTAAATTTTAATTTTGTAACGTTTATGCAATTGATAATAAATTAATATGTCACTTTAAATTTATTGTTTTCTTAAATATATATATATATATATATATATATATATATATATTTATTTATTTATTTATTTTTATATTAATTTTTGTGAAAAGGGCGTTTTAATAAGTTTTGCCTAGGGCGATAAAAAGGCTGGCGCCGGCCCTGCACGTATATTCAAATATTTCTAGGCTTTTTATAATATTCTGTTGATTAAAGAAATAAAATTTTCTAAATTGCCTAATCAAATAAATGATTTTGTTGATTGTAAAAAATGTATAGTGAATTTAATTAATGCTTTCTGATTTCTGATCTGATTAGGTGTTGTTTTAGTGAATTGAAAAATGAAAATTAATTTTATGTCTGCTCACAGAATGAAAACAACATTATCTATATTCAGCAATGAAAATGAATTACAATCGAAAGTGCATTAAAATAAAACATCAAACTAGATTTGAGTGGAATTTCTTCGTCGTTTTGTTTTATTGAATAAATCTGAAATGGAGCACTATTGATTGATAGCACTGCACCAGAAAATGGATTATAGATTGCCGATAATTTTTTTCTATTTATTTTTAATAAATTAACTCAAAATATTGACTTATTACAAGTTTTCTTTGTTAACTTAAGCGAAAAAATACAAAAATATTTATAATATTATTTTTTTCATAATTTTTACAAAATGATAATTTGTAGACTCGTCGTAAATAAATTTGAAGCCACTTTTACCAATGGATATAATAATCTATATAGTAATGACAGGGGCTCTTTATTATAGGAAGAAAGCGATAATTTTAAGGGCCCATCCTGTTCAGCTTGTTTCTATGACATTAAAATTTGATATCAGAAATTGAGAGAATAATTCGTTTATTCTTTATCCTTTTTTGTGAGCTAACTGAATTTTTCTGTCGCTTTGGTGTTTCATACTGTATGATGTCTACACCAGTTTTCATAGATTACCAACAGTTTAACCACAAATTGAGGTCTGCCATAAGAAATAAAATTAATTTATAATATATACTCCCGATTATCCGAGTTAATGGTGGGGAGAGGAGGCACGGATAATATAAAAACACGGTTGATCCGAACGAAAGTTCTTTATTTCTAAAATACTACATATTAAACATTTACGAAGCAAAAAATTATTTCAACATGTTTAATACTCCCTATTTATTATCAAAATCTGTGACAATGCTGTAACATAATCGATTGATAATTTCTTCTTCCTATCCACTTTCAGCTTCATTTTCTCTCTCTTCTAGTTGAATGAGATAAGAAATAATATCCGCGGTCACTCATTACTTGAAAACCTCCATCACATGAATCATGTTTTAACCACTCCTGAATATTATCAAAGCCATGTAAATTTGCCATTAGCTCACATATTTCAGTTAGTATTTCAGTTGTCTCTGGCTATATAGAACCAAAAGAATCACATTTCACATTTGCTAGAATTTTCATCCAGGATCGAGCGAGTGTTATTGGCTTTATTTTGTTCCAAGATTGAATTACACCATGTATCGCATCCATCAGTATCATTTTTTCCAAAATTTAATCAAATCATCTTCGTTACAAAGGCTTTTAAGAAGGTTAGTAATGAGATAACCTCTTGATCCATCAATTGAATTAAATATGTAACATTAGACGGTAAAGAAATTGCAATCATAAAGCCGTCGTCCGTTTTCAATATGCTTTCATTTGGATGAGATAGAGCATTATCTAATAATAGCACCGCTTCAAACATCCTAATACGAGCACGTGCACTTATAAATGCCAGAACCAAAATTTGCGCATCAAGCTAAAACACACCAATCAACAAATAATTATTTTTTCTAAAATAATTTCATGCACGGATAATCGGGAGTCTACTGCATGTAAAAAAATAGACTACTTTAAACTACTTTAAATCACGATCAAAATTATTGGCATCGACATGAATTAATTTGAATTTATTATAGATAGATTGGTAATTAATTTCGGATGAGATTCATACACATACATCACAAACAATAGGATGGACCGTTATTATCTAAATGGTAGATTTTTATTAATAAAGAGAGTAGAAATAACATTATTTAAGAGGAAATGATTAGTTAATAGGGAATTTATCATTATTTAAATGGTAAATATTATCTAAATGGAGAATATAGAGGATTGTAAGATGGTGAAAATAATGTGACTTGAAAAAATAGTTGTTTAAAGTAAGTTTTATGATATTTTTATGGTTATTTAGTTGGTTGAAAATCGTTATTTAAAGAAGAGATACTTTAGAAAAATTGATACTTTTTCATTGAAAGGTTAATCAGAACATATCAATAAGAAAGGGAGGATTTTGGTTAACTGTAATGATATTATAAATCACTGAATAAAATTGAGAAAATATGTGATAAATTTAATTTTCAAGAAAATATTTGATTCAAGGAAGAAAATATTTAGATTCATGTAATTATTTATTTAATTTTATTAAAATATTTGTAATTTAAATTGATTTAAAAGTTTGCATGGAATTTACTAATATTTAAAATATTTAATTCTTTATGTTAATTACATTTTACTGGCAATTTTTTGAATGATTTAAATTTTTTTGATTATTTTTACAATTATTTTCTTAATTTGAATTCCAGAATAAAAGAATTTACTATATATTGGAACATCCTTCAAGTACAATTAAATATTTAAATATATTTAATTCAATAAGTATAAGAAATTAGATCAAAAAATACAGCAAAGTATTTAAACAAAACACATACACTTCAAAAAAATTGGAGCATAACATAGTGATAAATATTCTAAAAATAATTGGTGCCAAAAGAGGCACTCAAACACTGAAAGACTTATGGTCAGAATTGACAAGTTCTATACATACACATAATTATTCTACTTTATATCAACCAAAATAGTAGTAAAAACGTTTTTCTACACACTAGAAGTCTGTGTTTAAAAGGGCTAATTAATCGAAAATAAAAACTAGTTACATATATATCCAATGAATATTTCTTGTTCAATATAAGAAAAGTCTACAAAAGGATTTTATAATAAAATTATGAGAAAACGTCAACATTTTAATAATCTAAACAGAAAGAGTCAGTGTCGCATCCTTTGATGTTGATCTACCTTGGAAATCGTCTATATATAACTGTTATTATACAATTTATTATTATTATTTATTTATTATTAATTTATTATTTATTTAGTATTTATTTATTATTAATTTATTATTTATTTATTATTAACTTATTCTTTATTTGTTATTTATTTGTTATATATTTGCTATTTATTTGTTTTTGTTTTATTATTTATTTATTTTTAATGCTTTATTATTTTTTTATTTCTTTTGTTTCGTTTATATATAAATAGTAGTTGAATAATATGAATAGCAATTTCTAGTAAAAGATTAGATGTATCCTAAAAATGGAAAAATAAATTTACAAAACTTTGCAAATATACTTTAACAGATGCACTAAGCTCTCATGATAATTTATGTATTTATAAGAAATTTAAAAAAGAAGACAATTTATTTTTCAGTTACAGACAAAACTATACATTAAATTTTCTTTTCAATTTAATTGATGAAAGAAAAAATTATTTTATAAATATAATACTTAATTTAGAATTTTTTATTTTGGGAAAGGCTCAATTATTTTTTTTACAAATAGTTAGCATAAACTTTATTAAACATTTATATAAATAATTAAAATTTATAATTAAAATTAAGAAATATAATAATTAATTTTAAATGTATAACTACTAAATATTAAGAGTTATCTAAAATAATGGCAAAACGCATAAATAAAAGCATTAAAATGTGTAATTAATGTTTCTTGCCATATCCCTCCCCTCGTTTTGATCTAAACACTTCAATGACTTTGACACTCTGATTTTGCCCTGAATATTTGATTTTTAAAATTTATTCATTATCTTAGAATTAGCCTTAATTACCTTGAAATTTTAAAGTAATTGTAAAGGTTTTGAATCTTCCATAAATGAGCAAATTTATTGTCATGGTGACAGAAATTGGAAGATGCGCATGTAATTTTTGGTAGGAATACATTATTATGGAACAAATGTATAGCGAGGAACGTTTTTTGTAATTAATTGCTGTCAGTCCTGATTAAATGTCACCTAACAAAACAAATTAATGTCTAAAAGCTTTGTATTACTTGATAAGATTTCTGGTTCTGAAATTGTCATCCAAATAATACGACAAACATTTTTTAAACAATCTATATTATTACAAAGATACAAAATGTATAAGATGTCTACAAATATACCACTTAAATTCCAAACTTTTTATCTATTGCACTATCTGCTCCCAAATTTCTATCGACATTTTTTCCTTACCACTAAAAAGGCCGCAATTATTATATTTCTTGCTATTCAAAAATATATTTTTAGTAATGATCTTTTAATAAGACTTAGAATCTGATTGTTAATCCTTACTGAGTAAATTTAATGCTAAGTTAATTAGGCATGACACTTACATTCTGCAAAGAAATCAAAATTTTCAATGATCATGAAATGAATGGCCAAAACTTTACGAAAAAATAAAAATACTGGCCGCAAAACAAAACCACAATTATTAGTTGAATTTTTGTCGTATTTTGTTTGTGTTTATTTGAGAAATGTTCTTAAGTATTATATTGTTTGAAAATAATAACTACATCATAAATCAAGTATATAACGCCAACATCTTTTGGTTCAACAAAAAAATCGTTTTTTCCCATTTATTTGTGTTTACAAGGCCTAAATATATTTATTATTTTATTTGAATATTAATAAACAATTCCAAATATATTTTATTTTATTGTATATACTCAGTTATATATTAGTTTTTATGTAGTTTAAGTATTTTAAGTTTAAATAAAGTTCAATTTTATTTATTGTTTTGGAAATTATAAATCGATTCTACTTTCTCAAAACAACTTGTAATGAAATAAAAAGTAAAACTGGCCGCACTTTAGACATCTCTGATTTAGAATATAAGCTATGAGTACTCTAGATGTACACAAAGAAAGCCTAATATTTACATATAGTACTTTTTCTGATGACAAGTTTTATATTGACAGAAAAAATTTTTTAAAGTATAAAATAATAATAAATTGTAATATTGATTATTGTGTTAAAGAGTACGTTTGTTTTTATATTGTAAGGATAAAAAAATTTATTTGTTCTGTGAGGATATTTGAGCATAATTATCAACGGACTTAAAATTAAGTTTTAATAAATTAGATAAAAATATTTTAAATAGTTCAATTAAAAATTATTATACTAATTATTAAATAAAATAAGTATTTTATTATATTTTAATTGTGAAAATTTATATTTTAAATAAAATAAAATTTTAAAATAAAAAGAAATTTTGAATAAATTTTGGACTTTTAATGATTTCAGAATTTGAAATAAACGAAGATGTTTTTTTACTCATTGCTATATACCTTTAGTTGCCGGAATTATGTCCATTTTTTTAATTCGCACAAAATATGAGAAATATTAATAAAAAAATCTAAATTAAAATTTAAAAGCTTTTTAATTTATATATTGAAATCTAATTATGTTATTTTGACAACTTTTAAACTTATATTATTTACACAAACATAAATCTAATTTACATTATACAACATTTAAAATTTACAACCGACGAGTTTGAAGTTTGTTTTTTTGTTTTTATATTAATTAGAAGGTTAAATAATTACCAACGTATGGTAACTCCATCAGGCCCCATCGGAAGTCGCGGAGTGCATATTATATACAATATTATAAATACAATATAAGTTTATATATATATTAATTATGTATATATTAATGTATCTTAATTACGTATAAATAAAATATTAATGTTAATTGTTTCTGAAGGTAAGGGGAATAGTTGATTAACAACGATCGATGAAAGTGAGTCAAAGAACTTTGGTGATTTACGCAAAGTTGGAATTTTAATTGGGTCTAACAAGTTTGGTTGGTGCGTTAGAGTTTTGGTTTGAATATCGCACGCAAACCCAGTTTGCAAATGTGAAATTCTTTATTTTACTAACAATTTATTTTGTTTTCTTCAGAATGGGTTGTAGATTGATCTTTTTAGGTGTTTGAACGATTGTGTCAGGAATTTGTTCAACACTACTACTAAAGTACTGATGTTTGTTCTATTCATGAGTTCTGGTTTTCGAAAAGTGTATTCATTGGAGTACCAAACCCGTCATCAAAAGGTTAAAAGTCTGTATTGAATCATTTACGATTACTGGAAGGAAGCAAACTGAATAAATGTGCTTTGCTCTTGTAGATTTGGGAATCCTGGAGTGTTCTGCAACTTTTCGAAGAGTGTTTTGTCAAATTTAGCAATCATAATGACTTTTGGTCTTTGCCCTATTAGACATTTAATATAATTTATAAATTGGATAAATTATAACTGAAAATAAGAAATGGAAAATATTTGACTGTCGTTTTATTAATGTAGTGAGAGACGAAGTTGGAAAGCTTCCTTTATTATTTCCGTTAATTTTAATTTCTTTTAAATAAGGATTTAAAATTGAAAATGTTTTGAATAGAAATTAATAATTGTTAATATGGAAATAAAACTCTCAATATCTAATGCTTGTTCGGAAGAAATGTAGGTTTTTATCGCACTGAAGTTTGGAAGTGAAGGTTATTATAATTTAATTAAGTAAAAATAATAATTTCATTAAGTTGTAATTTTTTTTTAAAAAAAATCTTTCAAGTGCTATGTATGTCAAATAATATCAAATAACTTCATATTTGTTATTATTATTATTATTATTATTATAATTATTATTATTATTGTTATTATTATTGTTATTATTATTATTATTATTATTATTATTATTATTATTATTATTATTATTATTATTATTATTATTATTATTATTATTATTATTATTATTATTATTATTATTATTATTATTATTATTATTATTATTATTATTATTATTATTATTATTATTATTATTATATTATTATTATTATTATTATTATTATTATTATTATTATTATTTAAACAATATTTGTATAAATCATATCCGAGACATCAATTAAATGTTAAAGACAATTAATCATTATTTTATTTCAATTATTTACAAAGACATGATTTGAAACAAAAATTATCCTTTATATTTTCATGTATATTTTGATAATTATTTATGAAATAGTTTACAGAAAAATTAATTATTTTCAATTGAAATGTAAAACAAATTTGAAAGATTTTCAACAATATTAATTTAAATATATAATAATTTATATCATGTACAAAATAAAAGTATTAAAGATAAAGTAATAAATTTAAATAAGTGAAAAGTAAAATGTATATTTGATACGCTCATTGTTGGCATAGAATAAAGAAGAAATAATAACGGGAGACAAATAATATACCAATACAGTATAATAAAAAAATATTTTGATTGTTATTTCTTTACCGAAGGACTGCTGTTGAGAAGTGCTAACTTGATTTCTAAACCGATAAATAAATAAAATATATTACTTAAAAAAATATGGTAGCAATAAAATAATTTAACATTACTAACATTATAAACCAAAAATGCCCTTGAAAGTAATAATAAAAATATAAACATTATAGTCTCTATTGTTGATAAATATGTTTACTCTGAAAATAATAATTTCAGTTTGACGACTTCTTTTGAACCATGTCCATGGTATATTTCTGGACCTGTGATCCATATATGATCCGCAATTCTATTATCTTTTTGTCTTCAAGTTGATTTCTATTATATTTTAGAGAAAAATTTACCATGCTTATATCCTGATGATGACATTGAGAATTGTGAAGAGTATACATTCGTTGTTTATGAATTTTACGTCGGTTTCATTTTTTATGTAAAATCGTTTGCTATTAAAATAAATTAATTTTGGGACCCTATAAACCTGCATACTATTAATCTTATTCGGTAACCATACTCAATCCCATTAGATAGTAAAGGTTGAAAGTGAGTGATGTATGTTTTGAGTTAAAAATTGGTTCAGTGTGTTATTTAGTGTTGTATAATTATCTAAATGTGTTTTGATGGTCTGTAAATGTGTTTGTATTTGTTTACCTTTCTTCCGTTTTCATTCAACATTGCCACCTTTTTTCAATAATTTTTCATTCAACAGCTTCCTCGTTCCCAGAAACACAATCAAAGTAATCATTGCTATTACTGTCACCATTATTGTCATTACTACTTGTTTACTTTCATTATCATTTTCAACAATTGCAATGTAAGAATTAAGACATCTTCTAAATCATCTTGAATAACATTTACATTAAAAGAACTCATATTCCAAAAATTATTTTCTAAGCCAATATTGTTTTATATTTAAACAAACTTTCCAGCATTGAATCAAATAATTTAAAACAATTTATCAGAAAGATTCAATAATTAAAATTTTAATAAAAGTTAAAGAATTTTATATTTAAATTTTAATCAAAGCTAATTATTTCAATATATTTTAAAAGATCGTCGAAGAATTATAAATTATAGGTTTAAAATTTACTAATAAAAATTTATTTTATCTTTTTTAAATTATTTAAATTCATTTTAAATCTTTCTGACAAACAATCCGCAATATTCAATTTTCTGCTGAAAATACCTTTTATATTTTACATCTCTCCCTCTTTATTAATTTGGTTTTTACTGCATTACGTGGTAATTGAAATTGCTTTTACCTTATTAAAGTTTTAATTTATAATTTAAAATGATTTATAATTTAATTGAAATATTATTGACTATTCAATAAAGTTAATTTAAAATATAATATATAATATTTTGTTTGAGGAAATATGATTGGCCATCAGTTATTGGATAATTAAATAGTAAAATAATTGGTTGAAAATTCATAGAAATAGAAAGTAAATAAAAATATATTTGTATATGAAAATGCAAAATAGATTCAAGGCACAAATTTACCATGGAAAATGATCCTGAGCCTTGTGCAATAAAATTAATTAATATCAAAAAGTCTCAAATGAATTCGGAAAGTAAATTAGAAGGACCAAATGTATCTTTTAAAGTCAATAAAAAACGAAACCTCCTAATGCGATATTCTTGGAGAAGAAAAGATTCTGTCCAATCTCAAAGGAAAAGTAAGTTTAAAATGTTTGATTTTGTTATTTATTAAATTTTTTATAAATTAATTTTATATATTAATTTTAATAAATCAATGAAACCTAAAATCTAAATCAGTTTCTGGAAATAATAAATTGAAATTTTAATTAACACTTATTTATAATTGATTTAGTAAAAATTATTTGTGTACTTTTTTTAATTTATTGTTTTTCATTATATCTTTTTAAACTTGTAAATCACTAAGAAAAAGATAAAATATGAATTTTATTTTTATTATAAAAATTACCAGAATCTTTTAAAATCTTTATAAATTTGAATAAATATGTCTTACTGATTTAATATACAATATATTGATTAATTGTAACCTATTAATTAATAAATGTGATTAATTTTATAAAATCTTAAATATAATTTTAAATTTTAAAATTCTATAAAAAATTTTCTTCCACTATAAAATTAGAAGCCATCTCTGAAGGCTTAAATATTCATTACCATGTCGAAATAAATTTAAATCATCCATTCAGTGCTTACATATTAAATTGTGCAGTGTAGTGCATTATGAGCTGATATCATCGATGATTCGCATGGCATTGAAAGTGTTGATGTACTTGACAATTACAGTCAATTCTTATAATAACGCATGCTTGAAGCAGGGCCGGATTATCCATTGTGTTAACTGTGCCTTGGCACTAGGGCCCAAGAATTTATGGAGCTGATGAGTTGATAAATTCTTCCCAGAATGGTAATTATTTAGGAGTTCTTCAGCTATTAAGTCAGTTTGACCCATTATTAAGTATTCACATTGATAAATACGGCAACCAGGAAAAGGCAGAGCATCGTACCTGTCATCCACAATATGCGAAGCATTTATCAAGCTTATGGGTGATAAATTGTTAAAATTATTGCAAAAGAAATTAAGGAGCAAAAATATTACTCTTTTTCTGTTGATTCTACTCTAGATCTAAGTCATGTCGATCAACTGACTGTTATCATACGCTACGTTGAAAAATCATCCCATCAAGCTTAGGAGAGGATTTTGAAGTTCTTGCCTTTGAAAGACATACTGAAGATACACTAACAAATACCTTATTAGGTTTTTTGAACGAAATCGGTGTAGATATATCAAATTTGTGTGTACAGTCATACGACAACGCATGCAAGCTAAAATTTGGGAAAACAATCCATTAGCACACTTAATACCATGTGCTGATCATTCCTTAAATTTAGTTGGAACTTCAGCTGTTGAATGTTGTGACAACACTATTAATTATTGTGGCTTTGTGCTAAAATTTGATAATTTCTTTAGTGCATTTACATCTAGATGGGCAGTTATAAAACGTTGTTTGGGATCCAAAAAGTTTTTTTAAAACCTCTCTACCAAACTAGATGGTTAGCTAAAACAGATGCAATTAAAACTTTATCAGATGGATACAACAATATAATAGAAGCTTTATCATCACCTGTCTTGCAGGTGATGATCAAAAACTAGAAACACGACGATAAGCAAATGATCTTTTGCGACATTTGTCATTTTTTGAAACGGTGTTTTTAAATGAAATGTGGAACGATTTTATTCAGAACAGTAATAAAACCAATTTATATCTTCAAAAATCAAACTTGGAACTTGGTACAGCAGTGCAGTTATATAAACCATTGCAAGAGTATATTTGTTTGCAAAGAGAAAATTTGAAACAAGAGCCAAAATTAATGCTCCAGAATATAGATACAGTAACGAAGATAAACGTAAGAAAATATGTAAAAAATTTGAAGATGATGACCCAGCTGAAGAAGCAAATCTAGAAATTAGAGAAAAATTCCGCGTGAAAACATTTTTTTTGCCTAAAATAATAAATTGTTAGTTGAATTGGACAGTTGAACAAAAGCTTATGATTCAGTGTACAACTTACTTGGTGTTCTAACTGAATTTTGAAAACTTTCAACAAATGATATGGCTGTTTGAGCTAATTTACTCTAACAACCGTATCCAAATGATTTAGAAAGTTCTTTTGCGGAAGAGCTACAGCATTTTAGACTTTTCATTCAGGATTTCCTTAAAAGTAAAAATCAAGAAGAAAATCAATCAGTTCACAGGTTTTATAACTTATTATTTGACTTGAATTTTGTCAGTTCATTTCCAAACATCGAAGTTGCATTTAGAATATATCTCAGCTTGATGGTTAGTAATGTTAGTAGAGCGAGGACATTCTCAAAATTGAAGCTCATTAAATACGAACTTAGAACATGCATGCTGCAAGAACGGTTAAACAGCTTGTCTTTAATGTCAATTGAAAGTGAACTCCTACCAAAATTGATTTTGATGACGTAATCAATGGTTTGATTTTAGTAAAGCATTGAAAAATTAACATCTAATAAATAACACTGTAAGTATAAAATCACGAATATCAATAAGTACGGCCATTGTGATGGAAACGTTGTAACTAACAGTAACACCCAAGAAGACCGAAGAAGCGATTGAATTTAACAAAAATTGCATTTTTTAGTTAATTTATTTTATCAATGATCAATTATTCTAAATAAATATTTTTATCATTTCTTTGTTCATTATATATTTATTCAGATTATTCTATTAATCTCAAATTTGACTAAATATTTATAGGAAAGACTCTTTAAAAATGTAGTTTTCAGAGGTTTAATTCTTAAGATAATATTATACCAGCAAAAGGGGCCCAAGATTTTTTTGGCTTAGCCGCACAGAGACCCTAAATTTTTAATCCGGCACTGACTTGAAGACATTAAAATACTCTTTATAAAGCAACAGTGTTAGAAATAAATTCTGTAGTTAGAGTCAATCAGAGTTGTCTTATATGTTGTGCTTCCTGTAACTAGCACATGTGACAACAGCAGAATATGGGCATCTGTGAATATAATAAATAAATTATTTTTATTTAAATTAATAAGTATAAAAAGGTTTAAAATAAGTTTTGATTAGAAGATTTTTACACATATTAATTTAAACAAAAATGATTTATTCTGCTGGCACCAATGTGTTAAGCAGAGTTAGCACGGCTTTAATTGCGCTCATTTAATAAATAAAATCCAATGTTTATATACTAATTTTATATATTTTTGATAGACATGTTTTAAAAATAATTTTAAAAAAAAGAAGTAAAAAAATAAAAAAAAGAAGTAGAAACCTGTGACAAATTTCTTACAGAAAATCACTTTGTTATCAAAGATTAAGACAAAAAAATTAATTTCTTTATTGTGAATCTTTTTTTTTGGAAAGCATATCAATTATTCTTTCTATTTCTAGAAATTAAAAATAATGGAAAAGTTCTTATCACTCTCTGTGATTTGTCCAGAATTGAAAATATTAAAAAAGCTTTTTTCCAGATATGTGGGGGTTTTGTTTATTAACTTTTCTCACTTTAACTTTTTTATTCCATAATCGAGGTTGAATAGCGAATCTGAAATGAGATTCATGCTGAATTTTGTCGACGTTAATAAATAGATAAATTTGTTTATTGAAATATTTTTAAAAATAATTTTCTATATCAATAAAGCTTAATGGTTTCAATAAAAATAGTTATATTTTATAAAAATTATAAAAATTTGGAAAAATCCTATATTGTATAAACAAATTGAATTATGTATTTCATTTGTAAACAAATAAACATTTGATAAAAATTTTAAAAAATAAAACTTTTTGAAATATTTGAAAATTGATTTCATTTTTGTCATTGGATTTTTATTTTAAATTTAAATAAAACAATAAAAAGAAATTTTTAAATTTATTTGTTTTAATTTGTTGTGTTTCTTAATTTAAAACTCAATTTCTGAACATTAATACAATTTCTGAATAATAAAATTAAAACAAAATATCATATAAAATATGATACTTCAGGAAAAAATGACTATTCCTTTAAATCTAGACTAACGAGGAGAATTTCATAAAACATATTTTTTCGTGTTGAAAATGATAACAAATCTTAAAAATAAAAGCTTACATGAACAGAAGAATCACCCTTGAGCAAAGAAATAACTGAAAAAACGGAAACAAAAACATGATGAACGCAGTTTTTGTTCTAATGATTTGTGTAAATCCATGGAGATTTCATGCTCAGAAAACCACAGGAGAATGTGAATAAAAAATATATTATTATATTAATAAGTTATTATAATATATGAAAAATATTTATAGCTAAACTGAAACAATATAGTTATAGTCAAGATATAAAAAGTATATATTTTATATTTAATTTGCTTCATATCTCTGTTCTTAAATAATAATATACATTGGTATTATAAACAATAAATCATTGAATGAATGTAAAATAATATTTTAATAAATAAACATAAGGTTCATTTATTTATTCATATTATTATTAAAATAAAACAATATTAAGCGATTGAAAATTAAAAATTCTAAATCCACAAAAAATGGTTATACCGTATGTATTCAGCAGTTTCTTGCAAAATATGCGTTCCTATTAATTATCATAATTTCTAATTATTAATAATATTATTAGTGTTATACAATTAATAAATAATCTTCTTCAATTTCTTGCAGAATTATAATTGTTATTCATTTATCTGATATATTATTATTATTGTTATTATTATTATTATTATTATTATTATTATTATTATTATTATTATTATTATTGTTATTATTATTATTGTTATTATTATTGTTATTATTATTATTATTATTATTATTGTTATTATTATTATTGTTATTATTATTGTTATTATTATTATTATTATTATTATTATTATTATTATTATTATTATTATTATTATTATTATTATTATTATTATTATTATATTATTATTATTATTATTATTATTATTATTATTATTATTATTATTATTATTATTATATTATTATTATTATTATTATTATTATTATTATTATTATTATTATTATTATTATTTTATTATTATTATTATATTATTATTATTATTATTATTATTATTATTATTATTATTATTATTATTATATTATTATTATTATATTATTATTATTATTATTATTATTATTATTATTATTATTATTATTATATTATTATTATTATTATTATTATTATTATTATTATTATTATTATTATTATTATTATTATTATTATTATTATTATTATTATTATTATTATTATTATTATTATTATTATTATTATATTATTATTAATTATTATTATTATTATTATTATTATTATTATTATTATAATTTTTTGTCAGTCATTTTCTTTTAATGAAAACAATATTAAATTTTAATAATGCTTTGAAACTGTCAAATGGAGATCAAGTGATATATTTAATAAAGTTTTCTTTGAATAAAATTATATTAAGATATTAGTTTTTTAATTTATCAAATAATATGAAATTATTAAACTTTTGTTGTAAAAAATTTACATATGATTATTCATACAAAATATTTATATATAATATAAAAACTTGATCAGTCCTATCTTTTTATAATTATTATAATTATAATCTAAATATAAATTTTTAAAGATTTATTTACAAATGAATTATAGAAAATAAAATAAATCGATAAAATTTCCCATTGATCAATTCCATAGCATGTTCCGCAAGTGCAGATTCTTTGGAGAAATCGATATAATATTCCCATCTATCAGAAGGAATTGTTGAATCCGGATTTCAGAAAATTATTATTCATTTTAAACAACATAGAAATTAGTACAAATAATAAATCAGGAGGGGTGAGCAAACTAAATTTAGCCGCCATGAAATTGCCCAATTAAATTTCTCCCAAAGTTTTAATTTCAATTTCTTATTTGGATAATTTAAATAATTATATTTGACAAAAAGACAGACTTCTTTAATTTCCTTTTAATTGGCTTGAAATTTTATCCAAATTTAATAATAACTTTGGCTTGGATCAAAAAAGAAATAAGATGATCTGTTTAAATGTATTGAATAAATAAAACAAATTCAAACTGAGTGTAAATAAACAAATTTTTGAAAGAAAATCCGTTGGATAAGGCAGTAGAAAAACAGTTTCAAAAATATGTGCAAAAAAAACGTTAACTAAATGAACTAAAAAGAAATCTGTTTTTAGTCATTTGTTTATTTTAAAATTTAAAATTTACTTTTTAAAATAATTAAAATATTTATAAATTATTTTAATGTATTCTCAATTATAAAACTACATTATAAAGATCTTGATAATTTGATAATTTTTATTTACTTTGTTGTTTGAATGGAGTCTCCATTGGAATTTAAAATAGTGAATAGTGAAATAATTTAAATAAAAATAATAAGCGATACGGCGGTGGCCTGTAATAATAGAATTAATAAAATAAATTCCTTTATTATTTAGTTTTTTTGAACTGGTTTTAATTTAAATTTAATAATATACGCATTTAAAAGCTGAGTAAATGTTGACAACTTTTAACAAAATTTTTATTTTTTAATATTTGTTTTTATAAAATAACATTTTGTTGTTTTTCACTATTGTGTAAGGAAAGTATTTTTACTTATTGGGTTTTACAGAAAGACTTTGAGGTAAAAGTGGTTTGAAAATAAATTTCTGCATATTAATTTTTTTATTTGGGCTTCAGAAAATGAAAGGGTCACAAATTTGTGTCAAAAATGAAGGGTTTGTTTTAGAAATGTGACGTCGCATTACATTACGTCTAACATCAACACGTTCTTGATTTTTTATTTATATTTTTATTGTTCTTATCTTTGAGCACATCATAATATTAGACAAGCCTATTGATTTATATTTATTATTTAATATTATATTTAATATTATACCTTTCATATTTTCATGATATTTCTTTACGGATGAGGTATAGAGCTTTGTGACTTAATATTAGGGGAGGGGTTATATTCCTTGTGAGTATGTGTGACAAGGGGTTGGGAATATCCAAATTAGATAAAATTGCGTGACGTTATTTATGAACGGATAAGAACTGCATATTTTAATCACATAAATTTGGATTTAAAATAGGATTCATTTTTAAACCCAAATGACAAAACATTTAATCAAATACATTTTCTTGTCCATCGAAATTAATAACAACTGTAGTGATTGACAGAATTTAACATCTTAGAATTTACAAATTGAGATTCAATAATTGAAATGCTGGAAATAATAATCTAATAAATTGTTTTACTAATAAGGAATGTTTATTTGATTATAAATAAATTTTAAAAAACTCTTTATTGTCAATTATTATTTAATCCGTTCGCTAATGAATGCGGCACTCTCGGTCATGCCCAATCAGTTGTCACATTCAACAGATGTCACTCAAAATCTTGATGATACAAAGCGAAAAATGAAATCTACAAAATTGTTGCCAGGAGTGGAATTCACCTTCATTCGGAAACATAATATATACCCTCTTACTTCTTCTCTTTTGACCCTAAAATAGTGTCGTTGTCTGGAGCAAATCTAAAAATGGCTTAGCAAATCCCTATCCCAAACAAAAATAAATATTTTTTTTATAATTTAGAAATCACACAAAACATTTTAATTTAATTTTAATTTAGTAAAATAATGATTATCATAGATAAAATATAAATATTGCCGAAAGGAATTTGAAAAGATTAATCAGAACCAACCAGTTCTTTGTAATAGTCATAATTTGTAATTATCATAATACCCCTTTTCCTATATTTTTTGTTTAATTGAACAAATATGATATGCAAATAGCTATACGTAAATTGAATGCTGCATCGTCTAGCTTTGATCAGAAGTTATATTAAATAGTTCAAGCTTGTCCTTGCTAATATTTAATTTCTTTATATATTTTCATTGAGTTTATTTAAACCGGCTATAGAATAGGCACCAGTTTGTTAGACAATTGTTGAAATATGAAAACACATGAGAAAACTAATGAAAATCTTAAAGAGATACTTGAATATCAGAGTGAGAAAATTTGATAAAGCTCTTAAGATTTCAATTAAAAAATAAATAAATTATATTAATAATTATAATTGATAATTACTGTTTTGAAATACAAATGATAAAATATAAACAAAATCTACGGTTAAAAATTCATTTGTAATATTTCTATAATTTTATTAATAGAATATTCAATGATTTATCCCAAATATTCAAATGAAAAAAGGGACTTAATACAAGGGTAAAATTTAAAGTGAATAAACAAAAGAGAATAAACAAATAGTCACCAATATGAATTAATTTAAAATAAATACAATTTTAATAAATGATTAACAAAAAATTTTAATCATTGTTTTAAATATGATATTGAAAGTATCATGCAAATAATGATGTCTCCTTGAACTTTTGTTGCTTGGATAATTGTGATTTCTTTCAACTGGTGATCTTGATCTGCGCGTATATGATCCATATTGACTGGATCTGCTACTGTGATAATCTTATCTGTAAATATCCCTTTTCCGTAAATTCGTGAATGCCTTAAATAAATCTGATTCATAGTCAAATTTTATATATAATAATAATAATATAATAATAATAATAATATAATAATAATAATAAAATAATAATAATAATAATAATAATAATAATAATAATAATAATAATAATAATAATAATAATAATAATAATAATAATAATAATAATAATAATAATAATAATAATAATAATAATAATAATAATAATAATAATAATAATAATAATAATAATAATAATGAAGCTATAAGAAAGGATATTATATGATATTATACAATTAATCTATTGTGTAATAATATGTCAAAATTTTAGTTTCAGGAACAGATATTATTTATGATGTTTGTGTTTGAATGTTTGTGCTTGCAGGTATTCTGTATCAAACATTAGTAAACCAATATAAATGATTTCTTTGTAACAATAAGAAAAATAATAAGAAAAAAATGAAAAAGTATTTTTTCTTAAAAAATTTAAAAATTCATAGACAATAAATAATAAGGAAAAGTAATTATTAATAATAAATATTTCTGTAATCCTTTTGATGGAAGAATATTCTATATGTACTTTATTTCAACTAAATATAATAAGGAAATATGTTCCAAAAAAACATATATAACTTAAAGTGAATATACTAAAGTGAATAAACAAAAGAGAATAAACAAATAGTCAGAACATGAATTAATTTAAAATAAATACAATTTAAATAAATAATCAACATTAACTTTCATAAAGAATAAATTTTAATCGTTGTATAAAATATGATAATGGAAGCGTCGTGCAATTAATGATGTCTCCTAGAACTTTTGTTGCTTTGATAATTGCGATTTCTTTCAACTGGTGATCTTGATCGGGATCTTGATCTGCGAGTATATGATTCATATTGACTGGATCTCTTAGTGTGATAATCATCTCTATAAACAGTTTTATCTCTATGTTGACTTTTCTCCACAGATCGTCCGCTATCTTTGCGATAATAATCATCGTGACAACCGGATCTTGATTTGTGCGTAAATGATCTATATTGATTGGATCTGCTATTGTGATAGTCCTTTCTGTAAATATCCCTATCTTCACGACGACTTCGCTCAACAGATCCTCCGCTATATCCGCGATAATAATCATCATGCCTTCTATCATCATGGCAACGGGATCTTTGATCCAGTCGAGTCATATTTCTTTCCGGATTTCTGTCTGGATTTTGTCTATGAGAAATATAAGGTCTCGTATTTCTGTATTGGTTTTCTTGATCGTTTTTATTAAATTTGTTTGATTTTTTAGTTTTGGTTGTCTTTTTGATAAATTTTTTATTGTTTTGTTTGAGTTTGCCCAAATATTTTCCTGGTGTTTTTACGTGACCATTTTCTGTGATACAGTATTCAACTCTGATATTTTTGTTATTGATCTCCATTCCATTGGCACTCTCAATTGCTCTTTTTGCACATTCAGCATTTTCATATTTAATGAATGCATATCCGAGGGAATTCTTTGATTTATGATTTCTAATTAATTTTACGGAAACAATTTCACCGAATGGTTTGAAAATTTCATGTAAATTTTCCTCATTGACACTTTTTGGTAGCGCGAATATCCCAATGCCATCGCGAGGATTAGGATTTTCACTTGTAACTGCATCGGTATTGGCTGGTGAACGCTTCGGTTGAGATGGCGTTGATTCTATTGGTTGAGATTCCGCAATTTGTTCAGTCGATATCTCAGTGCTTTCAATCAGTTGATCGATCTCATCAGTGTTCAAATTGATATTGTGCTGATCGGGTAAAGGATTAAAATCATAGAGTTCTAAGAGTTCATCAAATTGATCGTTTTCTTCTTTTAAAATTGTATTACTTTGTTCAGTCATTTTGAGTTACATGTTTAGTAATTAGACAAATTTAAACAAAACTCTGGAATTAAAATATCTTCCGCAATTATTTTTTAAATTATAAATAATTTTGATTAGGGCAAAACATAATGATAAACAAACAGCAGTAGCAGCTGACATTTATTTTACGATCAATGTCAATTGCAATATTTGACAGTTGAAATCCAAAAAGGCTGAACTGTTCGGATACCTGTTTGTAAATTTAACCTCTTGGCTTAAAGAAAGTATTGGAAACTACCTAGGATTTTCTTAGTAAAATATAATTTCCTAATTCTGACTAATCCGATCTACAGAAGGTTTTATACTTTGGCAGATAGTTTCTTTTTTACATGATTTTACCAATACGGCTGAATCTACATATCTTAGTGGCTAGTTAGTAATTATATATATATTATTACTAATGAATGATCGTAAAGTGCAATGAATTGTTGAGAATTTTAAAACATTATTTCTCCACTAATTTGTAATGTTGTTTGAATAATGTATACTTTTAAGCTCGACCTTAAAATTACGCGTTCTAATTTTAACAATGACAGTAATGTTAAATTTATCTTTCTAAATTTCGTTATACCAAGCAATTCCTGTTTTTTATAGATATGAAAGAAATTGATCTAAAGTTTGTAAAAAAATACATATAAACGAATTTAAAAATGAAAACAGATCATTTGTGAGGAAGGTAAAAGGTTTTAATAAGGATGTTATTGGTAATTATTGGCAAAATCAAAATGTCGAAACGTTTAAACAAAAATTTATTATTTCAATTTCTAAATAATAATTTAAATAAGGCGTTCTCAAACTTTTGTCTTCCAGGATTCACTTTTAAATGTAAAAACGTTTCACGACCCACTTGACTAGTAAAGAGAGACGGGAGAGTAATTAGCTCAGACGAAAAACATTAAATACACAATCTTGTAAAGTGAAACATTCTATTTCGAATAACACAAAGCATTATTCCAATACATTTTACTTTTACTGCTAAATTTTAGACACAACATAAACTGCCATTACTTATGTTTCAACCCAATATTTTATATTAAATGTGTATTATTTATTTTTACTAAATTATTAGAACAAACTCAAAGTAACCGATTAAAAACAGTAGGTTACATGTAAATACCCAAACTACTCATTGCTTATTTCTTGATGTATACAATTTTGCCATCTTTCGTCACCCACACCTTCAGAACCTCTGATCTAAATGACACTGGATTTAAATTAGTTTTATTTAATTCATTTTTATTGCAATAATTTGAATATCAAGGGTTTACAATCTCATCAAGAAACGTTCCTTATAATGCTCTAGCTATTTATTTTTATTGGAGGATAAACAGTTTGGGGGGATGACTCTCTGTTCAAGGACGTCCCATTACTAATTAAATTTGTAGCTCATATTGAGACATCTAAATAAAATTTGTTTACAATAATGTTGATATTTATTTCATTTTAAATGCTAAATATTTTGATAAAAGATTTACATATAAATATTAAAATTTTCTATCGTGTTTCTTGTCATGTATTTTTAATCCTTAAAAGTTAGAGAGAATTACAATGGAAATTGGCAAGAGTAACTTATGAATTGAAAATAGTTTTTTCATAAAATTTGAATCTTTCACACTTTGAACCCGCGAGGATGTAAACCAGCATATCTAATAAGCAGATATATCCGGTAAAAAAAGGCGGTTTTTCAGCCACAGTATTTGGCATCATTCTCTAATGAACAAGGTCAAAATCATGTTTCTGTCATGTATAATTCTATACATAAACAATAACGAAAAATTATCTAGTAAACACATGTACATGGTCAGAGAACCTAATTGCATCATAATAAATTCAAAATTAGAAAATATTTAATCAGTTTTATGCAAGTTTATTTGACCAAACAATTTGTCCTTAAATATTATCAATGTTAAAAGAATTTTTATAATATATAAACAATTCTGTTGTATACAATTTTTATTCAATTTTTAAAATAAAATTAATCAATTTTTCTACAAACATTTATTTAACCAATGAAATTGTTCTTAAAAATGATCAATAAGTAAAGGGTGTGAACGATCTGGCACAGTCACTTCTGATTGGTTGAAAAAAGACATGACTTATCCGATGCGTCATTCTTTTGGTAAAGTTGATGTAGGGGCAATAGGAAACAAGAAAACTGAAGGTACTGAACTCATTAAATTATCAAATTTTGAATTGGTTGATGATAAAGATTTAGTGTTATTTCATCGAGTTATTTCTTGACGATTACGTTTATTATAATTAAGGCAATGAATTTTACCAATACATTGACTACTTTTTCTTATTTATTAATCGTGATTTACAAAAGGAATTTAAAGCATTAAAATAATTATGAAATGGGGAATTATTCATATCAGATTTATATAAATTTCGACACAATCGTCTAAACGGCAGACCACCGTTAAACTTTAAGAAAAGTGTGCATTATAAAGAATAAATGTCCAAGACCCTTGGTAAACAAAATTACTTATTCAGTTATTTTTTTAAAAGATAGACTAATAATATTCAAAGGAATGATGAACAATAACATAGTACATAGAGCTGTCAGATGTTTTTATCATAAAATAAATAACTTCATGATTCTGAATAAACAATTTTTATTTATGTAGAACTGTTCGATCAGTGTACTTACTATATAACTAGCTCACAAGCACTGGGTTAAAATCCGCGCATTCAAAACCGCACCTTTTTATAAAAGGAATTATAAAAATAAATTAACCAGTGTTATATAAATTCATACGACTCAATTAAACTTATAGAGACATTTATAGAGACTCGTCGGTTTAAGTTATGTGTAATCGCACAAAGATTTTAATTCTGTCGTGATCGACTTACACAGTTATTGCATTTAATACATAATTTTGACGCGCAGTTATGATCGTCTCTATTATTAAAAGCTCTGGATTTTGATGGACATGGTAAAGAGCACGTGGTAATTAACGTACACAGATTTTTCTCATGGCTAATGGGTATTTGTCTGTGTATTTTTTGGCCAATCAAAAAACAGAAAAAATGAATTTTAATTGAAAACCAAAACGCATTTGAAAATTAAAAATAGTTTCTCTCAAAGAAATTAAAAAGGATTATTTGATAATCTAAATTTTTTTCATTGATTTAATAAACAATTTACCTTATTATATTATTTACTTGTTTGATATTAATATTATACAGTAATAATTTAATTACATACTTAAATTTGTTATTTGTTTAAATATACTAGTGAAAAATCAATTCACACTCCTTCGAAAAATACTTTATATCAATTTTTAAAAGAATAAAACTAAAATGAATGATACCATTTGATAAATTATGATATACTAAAATTGTAAAGTTAATATTTGTTTAAATATTACCTAATAACATTTATCTATGAAATTTCTAGAATAATTAAGTGTACAAAGATAGAAAAATTAATTCACAGTAAATAAAAAAATAAAATAATTCAATTATAATATATTATAACGCAAAAAAATATTAATCAAAAAAAATTTAATAATCAAACATATTTACTTTTTTTGCAAAACGGGTATAACACTATTTACAAAACTGTCGAACAGATGTTGGGTGGTGTGCCTTCGTTCTTCATTAACTTGATCCACTGCTCTTAATATTCTCTCTTCCAAATAAGTCTTATTCATTTATTGATTCAAGAAATAGGCATCTTGACTGAGCATACTCTAAACAGTCTCCATTAAAGTCAAATCTGGAGATCATGTTTGCAAATCAATTATGTCAATGTTTTGTTCCTTGAAATATTTCAATATCGTTTTTGCGACATGCGACGTGGCATTATCTTAGATCATTCTGACCTTTTGATAATTTAGTCGTATAACTGGTAACGCATATGTATCCATCAGATTTTTATAATTTTCCACCGAAAATCCATTTACAATCCAGTTACAATTTTTATTGCAATTTGGCAATTTGTCATAAACATTCCTCAAATCATAATACTTCAACCTTTACTATGCCAACGATATACATTAATTTTTTCTTTTGAATATTTCCAAGTACTTATGAAAATCATTAAACAACAAAGTTAATCTAAAATGTTACCAGCTATCAGACCATCGAGACAGAATCTTTTTTCCTAAGTAAAGAACATTTTTGTCCAGTCAATGTTGCTTTTTATCCAAAACCTAATGTCTTCAACTCTCTTATTTTTATGTAGTTGGTTTAAAATCATTTTTATGAATGCTTTACATAGCCTGTTTCAGTTCTTAATAAAAACTTAATAATGGTTCTTCTACTTATGTTGAGATTTATGTTTCGAATTATACTTCTACTCAGTGGTTCTTAACCAGGGGTACTCTCACCCCTAGAGGTGCGATCTAGTATATATGGGGGTGCGAGTTTACAATTTTACAAATTCAGTAAGTACTTATCTAATTAAGTACCTCTCGGGTTCGAATTCAAGAAAATACAAAATGCTAAGCCTATCTGGATTTTTAATGGTTCAGAACTGATCTAAACTTATATCTAACCCTGTTATATTTTAGTTAATTGATTATTTTAGAATCTAAATTTTAGATAATAGTTAAGATTTTTAAAAAATTGCTATGCACATAAAAAATATATTGTGCATTGTTTTTTTTCAATTTATATAATTCCTTATTTTTGGTAAGAGGGCGAGAATTTTGTTTGAACACTTTAGCTAAAAAGGTTAAGAACCACTGTTCTACATGATAGTTTATTTTGTTCTTTGTTCTGTTCATTAACCTATAATGTCCGAAAGTTTAATAATTGTTGTAGGAACTTGAAACTTTGCAGATATACTAATTATGCGATTCTTATTAACTATGTAAACTGCTATTGAACACGTTTATTACGAGTATGAACATGTCAGAACGTGTTGCGATGCATAAAACATCAAATAACTATGGTAAATCTAATTAGATATTGTGTTGTTCCACATGCAAAAAATCTACTTTCAGGCCATAATATCTTTTAACACACGTCTTTTCTGTATTATTGATAATACACTTATATGATAAACTTATTATCATATTTAATTAACAAAACAGCTGCATTCTTTGTATATTCAACAACTTTTCGTGAATAGATCTAACTTCATCCGAATAAGACTATAAAATAAAATATGTTTTGTAACACATCTTTAAACATCTAAAAATTGCTTACTGTGCGAATAGATTTTTCTATCTCTGTAACTTTAATAATAATTTAAAAACTTGCCCGAATAAATGGTGTACAGTAATATTTAAACTAATGTTAACTTTACAATTTTAGTAGATGATAATTTATCATGATTTATCAATAACTTATCATTCATTTTAGTTTTATTCTTTTAAACATTGATATAACGTATTTTTCGTATGCGTGTGAATTGTTTTTTCCATCAGTTTATATAATTATAAATTATACAACAATGCGATGTAGATTACATCTATAAAATTAATTAAATTTCAATATTTTACATTAAAAGATTATTTTAACTTCATTTTCAATATTTAAAAGATTTAATCAATACAATTTTCAAAGTTTTGTTTTATTTGACTTAGAACTGAAAACTTTTTAATAAAATTTACTTTATCGATTGATTTTGTTTCAATTTTCATTAAGCGGCACAATTTTGAATTTTTTTTCTTTTATTGACTAAACATTTTATAATTTCAAGGATTGTATGTTTAGTCAATAAAAGATTGGCATGGAATTGTTTTTCGCAACATTTTCTAAAAAGAATTTTTATTAATATTCAAATAATTTTTGACAGAATTCAAATCTTTTAAAACATTTCAGTAATTTTCTTTTCAATATTTTTTAAAGAATGTTGATTGACAATAAAAGTGTCTTATTTTAAAGTAATTCTCAAAAAAAAATTAAAAATTAATTAATTATTAATTTATGTTTTATAATTTAAATTTTTATCAAAAACATTATATTAGCATTTTGATTTATCAAAATTTTAAAAATTTATTATTATATAAAGTAATTTAAAAATAAATAAATAAATTGTTATACAATAAAATTATTAAAACAATGGCATTTTTATGTTAAATCATCCTAAAATTTATTCATGGAATTTTGAGTTTTTAATTAGATTAATCTCAAACCCAGACCAAATCTACTCATATTTTGTAATAAAATATTTTAATGGCTTCTGAGACCTCCAACAAAATGAGTACTTATGTAATTGTTTTTCATTTCTTACATTTATTTAGGAAATGCACTTCTAAATATTACAAATTGAAACCATTTAATGCAATTTTTTGTCGTGAGGACCAAAAAATTTCAAAAAATACTTTAATTTCGAGGTCATATTTTAAGCAAATCAAATGTAAAAAGAAGTTTGAATTCTCTTTTAACATTATTGTTGTTGTTATTATTATTATTATTATTATTATTATTATTATTATTATTATTATTATTATTATTATTATTATTATTATTATTATTATTATTATTATTATTATTATTATTATTATTATTATTATTATTATTATTATTATTATTATTATTATTATTATTATTATTATTATTATTATTATTATTATTATTTATCACAGACGAAAAGTTGAAATTGAAATTTGTTTTTGTGAATAACAGCGATGAGGGGAATATTTTTATTAGTTTTAGTTAATAGACTTAAACAACTTATATTATTAGGATCATATAATTAAAAATTAATGCTTGCATATAAAATATAAAATTTTAATGTACATATAAAACAAAATTATCATTATTTGAACGTGCTTAGTAAAAAAATTTAATTTATTATCTAGAAAGAAAAATTAAATTCTGTACTAGTTATATTTGATTATTGCTACAATTTATAATATAATTTAATTTAATTTTTATTCTTTGAGGTGAATAGGCGCGTACCCTGATAAATTGTTGCGCGCATTATGAATTGGGGAAAAATATTCCCGGTTAAGGCACTTTTATTTTCGAACGAAAAATATTTCTAATTTACCCATTAATGGTAAAAGCCATAGGGCAAATTTTTAAAAAGTTTCTAATATGTTAAATTAAATTAAATATATTTTTTCTAATTTATTCATTGTTATTAACGTTGGCTAGTAAAATTTATTATGAAAAATTAGAAAATTTATTATAATGCTATTTTCACAAATTTTGAGTGATTTTAAAACTCTTTATTTTATTATTAATTAAAATTTATAAAATATACTAAATATAAAACTATGGTTTTCTGGACCCAGTATCAATTAAATGTTGAATAATTTATAAATGACACAGCAGACCTTAGCCACAAGTTTCAAGTTTTATTAAATTTTGATTGGTGCATCAATTATGTAAACGGAATATTATTTTGTATGTATAATTATTCATAATGTATATCCATAATTTTCTTAGTATAATAACGAATTGCGAAATCAATTATTTATTTTACCAAATTCGTATCATTATAACAAGAAAAAAATATTGTTTAATAAAGATCACTTTGTTACTGAAATTAATTAATTAATTTTCCATAATTTAAACAATAGCTTACCAGCATAAGTTTGAAAATAAAAAGTTTAAAACTTTTTTAAAGTTTGAATTATTTTACTTGGGAAAAATATTTGTTTCTTTAATTATGCTCAACTAATCGATTTCTCCATAAAATAATATTTTACTCAAGTATTATGTGTTGACAGAGTCTAATTCTGATATGAAGCAACTTATTTTTAAGGGTTGTAAGGGTATTAAGAATTGAGAAGTCAATTTAATAAATTATAATTATAATAAGGTAATACGCCCTTGATTTTACGATAAAACTGAGCAAAATTGTCCAAGAATTCCCCATAGAAAAATCAATAAAATTTCAGCTGATCCATATCTCTATGACTGACATCAGCATAAAATAGATCTGAAATCCGATTTTCAATTCAGCAAAATCCACAAACAAATTTAAGAATGATTTTTCATGTTATGAACTAATTTTGAATTTGTTTAAATGGATTGACATTTTATCAGCAATCGTTTATCATTCACTTTCTGCCGTAGTTTTAAATTGTATAATTAATTATTTAATATTATTGAGCTTTTGGTATGAAATTTCATTTGATTGGCCAATTATTGACCAAGCATTGGTGAAATTGTCATCCGCATACATTACAACGCAATAAGTAAGGGCCTGAATGACAGTAAATAAGAGCATCAATTATATAAAAATATAGCCAATATTAAATTGCGTGTGTCACTAATAAAATCGACAATAAATAAAGTTACATAATATAGAAAAATATTATACTATAAAACTAATACATACGCATATGCACGGAGAACAGAATTTCAATAATAAAATATATACAGTTGGACAATAATTAAGAGCTCTTGACAATGGATGATAATGACAATGGTAGAAGATAAAGACCTTGAACGATAAATCAATCCCTTCACCATATTACGTTATACTTAAATTCATAAAAGCTTTCTGGAGAAGTATAAAGACCAGTATCAGTTGACTTTCTATAAACCTTTGTCTCATATTGTTTATCTTTGATTGAATTACTAAATCTAAAAACGCAATATATGAATTTCTTTCGTTTCACATTAAATACAATGTCCTTATGTAAACTGTTCATGAAATGCGAAAACAAGAAAAATATAATATACATACCGTTTAAAGAAATTTGTTTCTCAAATTAGAAAGAAATTATTTTTCTTTCTAAACTAGCCAAAAATATTGATGCTATCGTTAGTGCTAAAGAGGAACCCATAGTGACTCCATGTATTTGTTGATACAATTCACTATTGAAAAGAAAATTGACATTTGAAGTATCAAATTCCAGAGGTTTAAAAAATGCGTTTTTATTCAAAATGTGATGCTCAAAAACATTTTGATCCAACAACGCACAACATTAGTCAATTGTTTCAACCAATGGTACATTCGTAAACAAACTGGAAACATCAAACAAAACCATAACCTCATTTAAAATTTGTCTTTCTAACTGTTTACAACAAGAAACAAACTCAAAGCTATATGTGCATTTACATTCTGATAGAATTAACAGTTTTAATAATCCATCCAAAAACTTTGCTATTTTATAATGAGCAGTACTAAACATAGACAACACTGGTCTCATAAGTATATTATCCTTATGAATTTTTGAGAGCACATATATTTTTGCTGGTTGCGACCATATTGAACAAATAGAGTTACCTACTTCTTTATTAATAGGTATATTATCAATTAAACCATTCAACATTTTTTATAGAAACTCTTTATCCTTAAGAGGAAGCAATGTTCCAATGTTCCTACCTTTTTTCATTTCACAAACTGAGGATCACTTAACACATCATTCAACTTATTCACACACACATCATGGTCAAGAGTAACTAACCGATTTCCTTTATTAGGCTTACAAATATTAATATTCTTCTTGACTAAGTTTTTTAAAGTCATAAAATCCTTAATATTCTGCTTTTTGGTTTTCATCAATATACTACGCTTAATGAGCTCTTTATATAATTAACATTTATGTCTTTCATCAATTGGGATATATTAACATATAATCGTTGAATCATTGTACACATTTTGTTTTATCAATCCGATTCCTAATACAATGATTTGGACCAATTTCTTTTCTTTCTCCGTCAAAACTATTTTACTCAAATGTATCACAGTATTCTCCGAACTAAATTTAAAAATCCCAAATACTTTCCACAAATTTGTCAATTTGAATAAAGTTCGATGTTTTCACTATCGATATTATTACTTAATTTTAACTGACATAAAATTATTCCTATTATTCAAACCTTTTACGTTATTCCAACCAGCATTTCTGTCAAAATCAAAAGCATTCTCTTTTTTTCCCCTTAATTGAATCTACATTTTGAAATACGGTTTAAATTTCTTCTACTGTTCATATTCACCTTATATAAATCAAAATATCGCTTGCAGTCAGCAATAAATGCTTCTAAAACTTCACTTTAGTGATAAATTGATGAAATTATACATTCTGATATCTTTATTTTTGTAAAATAACCAGAGCAATTCGTCTTGCCAATTTTTATTTAAATTGCAGAATTATGTCATACACATAAACAGTCAATTATAACAAAGATGTGATCTAATAATATTAATGATATCTCACGTAAATGATTTTTAAATCAAATATAATACTGATAGATAATTTAATATTAATTTAATATTGATATTAATTGCTATAGTAGCTTGAATTAATTATAATTTATAACCTTTCGTATAAAGTATGTTTGATTGGCACTTTCTAATAATATTGATGATAAACTAATTTAAATTATTAGAAATTGTTTTTACAAATTTGTATCAATTAAAAATTTAAAAATTTCAGAAAAATATTTTATTGAGTTCAATAAATTTATTAATAATTTCACTGATAATAATTATCTTCTTGAATTTACAAATTTTTTTAATAATTAAGAAAAATTCATTTAAAAGTTAATTAATAATCCATTAATCCTTTACCGTATTAACATCAGATTTTGAAGCAATTTATTTTTTAAATTATTTGAAAAATTTATTGTTTTTTCAAAATCTAAAATAGTTTTAATAAGTAAAAATTTAGAATTTTTTACAACCAAGGTAACCACATCCTGTAATTAAAAACCTTAATATTATATAAAAAAAGATATTCGAAAGATAATGTAAATATTGTCACTAAATTTGCTTTATTTGGTTGGATATTAATCGAAAGAAACTGAAACATATTAATAATATTTCCATATAATAATTATCAACATTTCAGATTTTATTCTATCACACTTTGTCACTAAAGAGGGAAACAGAGATGACTGAGAATCACATTACTCGATTTTGATGTAAGTAGCTATAACACATATACAGGAAAATGTTTACAACAATATTTTTCTATTTTTACCAACTTATTATTTATTTGTGAAAACTAGAATTAATATTATTATTAAAATATCATTTATAAATTATTAATTTATTATAATTTTAAAAATAATATATTTATGAATCTATATTTTTCACAATTTTCGTAGTTAATATTTCTGATCATATATTTTGAAATTATTCTGAAAACTTTATTAATAAAAGATCTTTGAAAACTATAATAACCCTTTGCAAGGTTCTGTATATTTTGTTTAGTGTCATAGTTGTCAGAAGTCGACAAGCTATGATTATCCATGGAGAATAAATAATGTAGACGTCTGTTTATTCGCCTATACAGTGTGTAGTTTTATTAATCCGTGACGTAAGTTGGAAATTAATTTCGTCTCGTATAAAAGGCATATGTCGTAATTAATAAATTGTTTGTGTAGGATTGTAGTTTCTCAATTGTTTGGGTGCGCACACAGATGCGAAGCAATACTGTAATTTTTTTTGTACTTGAAAAGGATTTCTAAATTGTATTTTATTAAACCGTTGACTTTATTGAGTTTTTTTATCATTGTTTATTCGCATCTATGGTATGGTTGTTGAAAAATTTTATTATGAATTTGTATATTTTTTTATGCAGTTGGACTTTGATGTTTAATTTGAATTTGGTTTTTAGAACTGACTTTTATGTAAATTGAATTTGGACTTTATCTTATAAATGAGAAAATAAAGAATTTGTTTTAAATCTATTCTTTCGTTTTGTTATTTGATTTACTATCAATTATTCAAATGCCTGATAACGCTATCGGTATTAATTTGAGTACTACCTATTCATGTGTTGGTGTATTTCAACATGGAAAAACTGAAATTATTGTTAGTGATCTAGTTATGTTACATTTACAGATACAGAGCGATTGATCAAGTATGCTGAAAAATATCAAGCTACGATGAACCTTAATAATACGACTTTCAATGCTAGAGGTAAACATTAAAAATACAACAATAAATATGGCAAGAATTATCCAAAATCTTCTGTTGAGTAGTTCTTTTTGGTACATTTCTATCAAAGATTTGGGAAAAGACAAATCAGAAATTTTCAGGATAACTTTTTAAATTTTTCCAATTTTTTATTAAATATATTTTATCCTCAAATTTCGAATAAATTTAAAAATTAAATCTTTTAGATATCTCATAATTTTTATCGTTTACAATCAAATCTTTTTAATTTTTCAATGTACTCGTAAAGATTTTGCTAACCATTGTTTTGGCTGAATACACATCACCATTAAAACAAATTTATAGATTTCCAATTTATGCTATTATTAATACTTCTATATCCAAAAAGAAGGATAAAAATAGATATTATTAATTCTACAGCACATGGGAGTATAGCAAAAAACCGAAAATTTAAAATTATATAATAAAATGTAACTCTTTTCTTTATTTACATATTAAAACTTCCCGCGTTTTCGCTTTAACATGATATTAAAGTTTGAAGAATTTTATCGAGTGTTGAAAAATTGTATTAATTATTTTTGCAAAAAACATTATTTAAAATTTATATTAATTTATTTTATCTAGCAGACATTTAGGATCATTAAAACTCAACATTCAAAAATATTAGTTTATTTATTTAAATGTTTTATTTCTTAAATAGTTTTTTGTCTATTACAAATATATAGTCATTTTATATTTTTAAATTATTTATTTGGTATTAAATACAACGTTTAAATAATTTAATTATTATTTGAATAAGTTGAAACTTGCTAAATCTTTAATTTATTACTACCACTAATCCCGTTTAATAGCAAAAACCGATTTGTTTTATATATATTTTTCACAATTTTCTAGAATTTTCATTATTTTAAATATTTTATAAAAAATTAAACTAAATTAAATAATTAATGTATTTTGTATCTAAAGACGTAAGAAAATGAAAATTTGGATATTTTCAATATTATAAAGGTTTATTTTTTTACTATTATTATATTTTATATATCAAATTATTATATATAAGATAAATATACACTTTCCTGGACAAAATCTTATAATAAATCTTTATCGTACGGTCAAATTGTAAATTATTATCAAAATATTCAAATAAATTTCGATGATAAAAAAAATATTTTTTTTAATATATTTTGATAAAAATAGCAGCCTCTTTATTTTCATAAGTTATTCATTTATTATTTATGATAAAAATGATGAGTTGTTTTATATTATAAGCAAATAATAAATGTATATTATTAGCATGGTTTATGAATTATTCTGCTTTGACAGTTTTGATTGATTATGATGAAAATGTCAAAAAAAATTTTACGAGAAAAGATAAAAAGAATATTCAAAAATTATTTGCAATTTTTTATAATTTTTTGAACTTGTGAGAAACCAACTGAAAATTAATATGATATTGTGTACACAAAAATTTAATTTTTTAAAGGGCTTGATAAATCTCAATTGCTTAATTTGCGCTGAAAACCGGCATAATTAAATGGAAAACAAATCTAATTACTCATAATGTTTTTTGTTAAGTTAAATTTTAAAAAAAGATCAGAAGATGCAGGCAAAGTTTAAATAATAATATACAAGTCATCGCAAATTAATGTTTTGTTATATTTAATTAAAGAAATGTTTGAAGTTAAATTGGTGAATCAAAAAGATTTTGTACGTGGAATAATCCGCTAGGGACACTAAATAACACTTTGAAAAAAAGCGGTATTACATCTGATTGTGGAGTCTTTTATGAATAGGACAGCCAAGTAAAGCCAAACCAGAATTGATATTAGTTAAAAATATAAAAACGGTCATACAATCTGCAAGTTTATAAAAGTCGTTTCCCAAAATATATCAAACTTCCGCAAGTAAATTTGCTTTTCGAGCGACATTTTCTATAAAGAAATTTCATCGGAGTCTGGACAGACGAAATTAGTTCACATTCTTCAGTTTTGATGTTTGTTTCATAATTTAAAGGGACTCTAAATATACTTCAGCAGTTATTTGGTTATAATTTTGATAGTTTAGTGCACAATAAATGTACAGAGAGTGACAGCTATCGTCTACCAAAGAACAGATTTTTAAAACCTTAAAAGAAATCATTTGTTACCTACCTTTTGTAAAGGAGGCCACTTAAATATCAAAATGTAATACGACAATCCCTATATGTTTATAACACACTTTTACCAGTAATTCTACCTCAAACATCCGAATAAATGAAAACAAAAATTTATTCAGAATAGCATTTTAACAAAAGAGACATATATTATTAGTGTTATAAGATGTTTGATTATAATCCGGTTAATATTCGTCCTTCTCATTCATTATTCTTTTAATATATTAACTTATATATAATTTGTACCAAAAATGGTATGACTCAAAGACAAAATCTTTCGACCAAATATTAAATTTACTAAATAACTAATAACTGCTCACTGTGACGTTTAAAATTCTTTATTGATTACTGCATTGGAGCATTTAATGTAATTCATTGGATGAAAAATAAACAATTGGTGTACGTCACAGTGAACCAATTGTCTTGTTCAATAGCGATTCAATTGCTTTGTTCCTCGAAGGAATCCAGTGATAACTCTTAAACTTAATCCTTTACTAGGTATTCCGTCGAAACTTCAATAATAAATTACTGATACTTATTCAATTAAAAAAATACCATATTTCAAATTATCACACAGTGCTACTTTGCGCTCTGCTTCTTTGAATGTGCGCTATTATAGCGTTTAAATGAGCTAAAACATATATATATATATATATAGATAGATAGATAGATAGATAGATAATATATAGGTATTATATAGGCTTGTCAACAGGTCTCTTTTAAAGAGAACATGTTCTCTTTTTTAGCACATTTTATTTGTCCTCTATCTTTTTCTATAAATATTCAAATTGTTCTCTTTTTTCAATTTCGCTGATTTTTAATTAATTCAAGTTGAAATTTAAAAAGAAACTCGGTATAAAAATTCAAAAATTTGAAAAAAAGCAGGCTATGCTATTGCTGTCCTGTCAATATTTATTGAATTTAAAATTAAAGATGAAATATTTTAAAACAAATGCTGTTGAGTTTCATTCAGAACTCTTAAAAATATGTCAATTTTTTTTCGCAATACCTGGTCAAAATGCTAATGTTGAAAGAATATTTTCCATGCTTAGCGGCCAGTGGACTAAAGAAAGAAATAAGCTAAAAATTTCCACTGTCCGAGGTATTTTGAGCGTAGTTTATAATTATAAAAATATTTCATGTTTGGAATTTTATAAAGAAATAAAAGAAAATGAAATTTTTTTGAACAAAGTTAGTAATGTAGATAAATACATTGAAAAAAGTGATCAAAATGATGATGAAGATGATTAAATTTAATTAAATTTATATTTTTAAAGTACAAATTTGAATTATAAGTGCAATTTTATGTTCCTTAATATCTTTATGTATAAAATTTGATTTTAATAATTTTTTCTTTAAAATGTTCTCTTTTTTTGTGTTGACCACTTGACAACCCTAGTATTATATAGGTAAAATATTCGCATTTTAGTTTAAAAATTTAATTTAAAATTTCAGTTGAACTTAAATACTTCACAGGAAAAAAATTTTATAATTGAGTTATGTTGTTTCTTTTTAACTAGAATTTACCAATTTGTTAAAATATAACATTTTTTATTTTTACTATTAAGAAAATTATTTTTCCTGTAATTAATTTTATGAAATAAAAAGTTTTTTATTTTAGCACATTTTTGATTGCTTGTTTTATTGCTAAAAGCTAATTTTTCTTTATTCGAAAAAATGAACAATAAATATATGAACAATTACTTCTATTAAATAAAACAAAAATATTCTAAATACTCTTTTTATTATTCTAAGAAATTATTTCTGGTTAAAATTTCAGACAATGATATCATAATTTTAATGTGGAAATTTTAATATTTAAAGGAAAATTTTGTTTTTGATTATTTAATTTTAACAAAAATGTTATTGTCACAGTCTAAGTTGGAATTTTTAATTTGCAATAACTAAAATATTATAAAAAAATATAAAACAATTTGGGAAATATAATGAAAATTTTTAATAATTTTTTTTATTTAATTATCTATACAAACAAAATACCTTTTCAAATTATTTTTAAATATTTATTATTATGCTATTGTCAAAAAGTTATAATGTGAAATATCGCAAGAATGGTTTTAATTTATTTTTATAAAACATTTTTAATAATATTTTAATGTTAATTCTGTAATTTATCAATTTGGTGTTAATAATTAATTGAAACTTATTTTTCTAAATTATCCTCCAGCTAATGTTCCACATCATAAATGTATTGAAAAACTATAAAAATAATGTTAAATTTTGCAATAATAGACTCGCTATTATCCGGTTTATTAAAGGAAGTAAATATTTTTTCATACTCAACACGTTTTAAAATCATTCTCACAAAAATATTAAATTTGAACTTTTTTTAAAATGATATATTTTAAACAAATTTGATTTATAAATTTTGTTAAAAATATTAATTATTAGTAGACTCTTTGTTTAATTATATATTAATTAAAAATATTCACAAGAAAAACAGCATAGCATACATTTTGTGTGTGTGTTTGTTTTTTGTTTATTTTTTTGGTGTGTGTGCGTTTGTTTTTTGTTGTTTTGTGATATGTGTGGGTGTGTGTGTCGTTTGATTGTTATTCTTTTAGTGAAATTGAGGGATTGTAAGTTAGAATTTTAAATCAATTTATATTCAATCATGTGTTTTAATTGAATTAAATATCAAATTTTCTGTGATTGGTTGTGAAATTAATTAAAAATTATTTTTCAAATAATTCCAATTAATGTACGTTTACTCAGCAATTGAAATTAGATTTTTGCTCCATCTTCATTTCGTTGTTCTGATCACACAAAAATTTTAAAAAATCATAAATCAAGATTTCAAAAGCGCCTCAAATAAGTTCTATGAAATTAATTAGATAATGAAAAGGTTTTGGATTTAATTATAGATGTCCGCAATAATCATCTCTATTAACCTTCAGCCTGTACATTGGGGTCAAATGGACCCCAGTCTTTGTAATAAGTGATATAATAAATTTTTACACCAACTAACTATGTCAAGCAACTAGATTTGCCTCAACTAAGGTTTTCCACACACAGTACAAAAGAAATAATCAAAAATACATTATATATGACGTAGCTACGATAGTTTTAAGCAATTTAATTATATTTTGGTGCATTGGGGTTAATCTGACCCAAATTATTTTCCCGCCTAACAATCTATAGAAGTCGTCTCTTTTTCAAATGTAAAAATTGAAATTACTGTGCACAGACTGAAGGTTAAATGCAACTTAAGTCAAGAAGATCCCTTGCAGAAGGGAAGAAATTTCATTCGAATAAATTCTTCTGCTAAATAATAGTTATTTATGATAAAAATGATTTGATAAAAGTCGAGAAATTTATCAAAACAATATAATGTAGTTTTAATAATAATATAACTTATTAAATTAAATTCTAATTCTATTGACATATTTTTCAAAATAATATACGCGATGAATCCAGAAAGTTTTCGGGCTTCGACAGTTTAAAGTGTAAACTAATGGACAGTAAATATTTTTATTAGTATAATATCACTTCTCAAAGCATTTGCCACTGTTATCGAAGCATTTCTCCTAAGTAGGAATTTAAATGCATCAATTATAAAATGAGGATAAAAGCCGTGCACAAATGTTCTTGACGGTTTCTTGTAAACTATCGGCATTCATGAAATGTTGTCCTTAAAACCTCTTTGGTAATTCAATAAACAGGCAATAATCAACAAAATCAGTCAGAATCACTCTGTTGTAGCTCCAAACAATGGTCAACGTGATCTCACGTTAATGTGTAGTTTTAAAATGGACCTTTAAAAATTTCACTATTTTAACTACTCACGTTTTTATTCTGACGCATGACGATTTAAAGGAGTCTCATTAACAGTGAGAAGTTTCTGTAAAAATCTATTTCATTTCATGTGATTAATTGAATGGTTATGTGAACAGGCTTTCCGTTGATTTGCACGCAATTTTAGAGTAAGAAACCTTTTACACGAAGTGTGAGTCGATCTTAGGGAAATAGAGATCTTGTAACAATTGTCTCACCAAACCTTTGTAGACTTTGGTAGAACATCCGTCTGGCCGTGATTCGACAACATTCTAGCACTCGAATGTGTCTTTATTGTTTTCATTTTCCGAGAATGTGAGACGTTAGTCTCTTTATTATTCACACACTGACTTACTCTCTGAAATTATAAATCACAGAATTTAATTGTAGACTTTTGTGATAGATTTTTCTCTCGTTAGACGCATAATTTCGAGGCAAAACCGAATGGTACTTTGATACTTCACTTTATTTAAAACTTCCACTGCAATGACATAATTGTTTGTTTCACATAAAATTAAAGGCTATAGATCAAAACAATATTTCCCATACACAATATTTTGGAACAGCCTTTATCAAGTGTATATGTTTGTAAATTGTTTTGATCTATAGTGCTAAAATCATTAATATATAAATTATATAAAAAATCAAAGGCGAAATAAAAAGTTTATAATGAAAAATACTTAATTAAAGTAATTATAATTTCTAATAATTATCGTAAAATTTTGGTATTACATAAATTTAATAAAATGTTTCAAAGTATTAAAGAAAATGAATTACGATTAAGAAACTGCGATTTTGAAATTATTATATTCCATCAAAGAATTAAAACATTTTCAAATTAATTCAAGTATCTCAAAAATAACTGAAATTCTTTTATTTATTAGTAAATTCGCGATAACAAATAAACAAATATTTAAGCAGTTTTGATTACTCGACAATTTAAAACAACTCAAAAATATTATAGTTTTCTATTAACAAATATACTAACTTTGAAATATTAACCAATATTATTTACAATATTATTTATTTATTTGTTTTTATTTTACAGTATTTTATATTATTTATATTATATATCAAATTCGAAACATTTATTTAATGACAAAAACAACCAAGGTAACTCTTTGCAAAGAATAAATCTTTACTTAATTCAAAGCTTTCAAAATATATTTTACAAATTACTTTTTGTTAAGTTAGACGAAGTGTTTCAAGTTGAACATAACTATGAGAAAGATTAATTATACAAGATTTCAAAAAGAGAACATAAAAAGAAATTGGTAATAATCTACAGATGAAATCCTAATTAAAAATAACTAACGGAAAAAAAACATTTGTATAATAATTGAAATTATTATAAGGTTGCCTATTAGCTTATTCTAGTGAAACAAAACGTCATAAACGGAATAATTACACTAATTAAAAATAAAAAAATATTTATTTATGCATGTTCATTATGATAATTGACTCTGACAAAAACCGTTGACGATTGAAAATCATGTTAAAATTGATAAATAAATTAAACTCGAAGTGTTCTTATACCAGAAGCACTAAACAATTTTAAATTGATTAATTTTATTTATTAATATTTTAAGTTTCAAAAACAAAGTAAAATCGAGAATATTTTATTAACTTTAAAATTTCTATATAATATTTTCAGTTGAAATAGAGCTGATTTCATTTTTTATGTAATATTCATTTTTTCATTTCAATACAAATACTGAAAAGAAATGTTTTTTTTAATAAATTTTATAAATCTGCTGTTATCTGATAATAAAATATTTTGTCAGAAGATTGGTGTTATTATTATTATTATTATTATTATTATTATTATTATTATTATTATTATTATTAGTAGTAGTAGTAGTAGTAGTAGTATTATTATTATTATTATTATTATTATTATTATTATTATTATTATTATTATTATTATTATTATTATTATTATTATTATTATTATTATTATTATTATTATTATTATTATTATTATTATTATTATTATTATTATTATTATTATTATTGTTATTAATGTGTTTTGATCCCGTTTCGCAATTTACATGTAATGGGTGTAAACCTACATACATTGGAGAGAAGTCCCGTCACCTATGTACTCGAGTTCTAGGGCATTATCAACTGAAGAGTTCGACTAAAAGTGAGCACAATAGTTACTGTAAAAGTAAAACAGCAATGTCTGATTTTAAAATGTTGTTGAAAAGTTTTAGTAATTATTGGGAACGTGTTATATGTGAGACATTGTTGATAATGTCATTGGCCCAAAGATTAATATATAAAATGCTATGACTACGAATATTTTGAATATTTTTAAATAGTTTGAGTATTCTAAATTGTGAACAATTGATGTTTCTGTATGGTTAAAAAAATTTTTAAAAATTTATTATTATTTGTATATATCAATTAAAAATTTATAAAATTTAATTTATAAAAAAGTTTTAAAATTAGTATAAAAACATTTAAATATTTATTTATTAAGATATTTAATTAAAATAATTTATTTAAATTAAATAAATAATCCATAATATTTCGGTTGGTTTTTGTGCCTGAAGAAGACAGTTAAACTGTCGAAAAATATCGTGTTTGATTGGCGTTTTCTTTTAATTATTATTATTAGTGTTCCCACTACAGTAATAGTTTTTATATATATTTATTTATATAATTATTTAAAACTTTCTAACTTCAAAATAATATAAATATAACGTATATTATATTATTTTATGAAATATTCGCCGATGATTAATAAATGGATTTTCATTGAGAATAGCAATTATAAGACAATATATTCCTAATTATAATAACCTTTTTTCAAGCGTCAAATTTGTTGAATTTTGTAAATGAGACATATTTTCTTTTGTTAAATCAGAAAAAATTACAATTTTCAAAATTATTCATACTATTAAACTAGAGGATAATAATAATAAAAATAATAATGATAATAATATTAATAATATTCTTTATAAGTGACATAATATTTTCAGATTTTGTAGAAAATATAATAATAATAATAATAATAACAATAACAATAATAATAATAATAATAATAATAATAATAATAATAATAATAATAATAATAATAATAATAATAATAATAATAATAATAATAATAATAATAATAATAATAATAATAATAATAATAATAATAATAATAATAATAATAATAATAATGAAGCTATAAGAAAGGATATTATATGATATTATACAATTAATCTATTATGTAATAATATGTCAAAATTTTAGTTTCAGGAACAGATATTATTTATGATGTTTGTGTTTGAATGTTTGTGCTTGCAGGTATTCTGTATCAAACATTAGTAAACCAATATAAATGATTTCTTTGTAACAATAAGAAAAATAATAAGAAAAAAGTGAAAAAGTGTTTTTTCTTAAAAAATTTAAAAATTTATAGATAATAAATAATAAGGAAAAGTAATTATTAATAATAAATATTTCTGTAATCCTTTTGATGGAAGAATATTCTATATGTACTTTATTTCAACTAAATATAATAAGGAAATATGTTCCAAAAAAACGGATATACCTTAAAGTGAATATACTAAAGTGAATAAACAAAAGAGAATAAACAAATAGTCAGAACATGAATTAATTTAAAATAAATACAATTTAAATAAATAATCAACATCAACTTTTATAAAGAATAAATTTTAATCGTTGTATAAAATATGATAATGGAAGCGTCGTGCAATTAATGATGTCTCCTAGAACTTTTGTTGCTTTGATAATTGCGATTTCTTTCAACTGGTGATCTTGATCGGGATCTTGATCTGCGAGTATATGATTCATATTGACTGGATCTCTTAGTGTGATAATCATCTCTATAAACAGTTTTATCTCTATGTTGACTTTTCTCCACAGATCGTCCGCTATCTTTACGATAATAATCATCGTGACAACCGGATCTTGATTTGTGCGCAAATGATCTATATTGATTGGATCTGCTATTGTGATAGTCCTTTCTGTAAATATCCCTATCTTCACGACGACTTCGCTCAACAGATCCTCCGCTATATCCGCGATAATAATCATCATGCCTTCTATCATCATGGCAACGGGATCTTTGATCCAGTCGAGTCATATTTCTTTCCGGATTTCTGTCTGGATTTTGTCTATGAGAAATATAAGGTCTCGTATTTCTGTATTGCTTTTCTTGATCGTTTTTATTAAATTTGTTTGATTTTTTAGTTTTGGTTGTCTTTTTGATAAATTTTTTATTGTTTTGTTTGAGTTTGCCCAAATATTTTCCTGGTGTTTTTACGTGACCATTTTCTGTGATACAGTATTCAACTCTGATCTTTTTGTTATTGATCTCCATTCCATTGGCACTCTCAATTGCTCTTTTTGCACATTCAGCATTTTCATATTTAATGAATGCATATCCGAGGGAATTCTTTGATTTATGATTTCTAATTAATTTTACGGAAACAATTTCACCGAATGGTTTAAAAATTTCATGTAAATTTTCCTCATTGACACATTTTGGTAGCGCGAATATCCCAATGCTATCGCGAGGATTAGGATTTTCACTTGTAACTGCATCGGTATTGGCTGGTGAACGCTTCGGTTGAGATGGCGTTGATTCTATTGGTTGAGATTCCGCAATTTGTTCAGTCGATATCTCAGTGCTTTCAATCAGTTGATCGATCTCATCAGTGTTCAAATTGATATTGTGCTGATCGGGTAAAGGATTAAAATCATAGAGTTCTAAGAGTTCATCAAATTGATCGTTTTCTTCTTTTAAAATTGTATTACTTTGTTCAGTCATTTTGAGTTAAATGTTTAGTAATTAGACAAATTTAAACAAATCTCTGGAATTAAAATATCTTCCGCAATTATTTTTTAAATTATAAATAATTTTGATTAATGCAGAAAATAATAATAAATAACAATTTTTTGATTTAAATAAAAAACAACAATGGCAGCTAAAATTTATTTTACATTTAATGCCAATAGCAATATTTGACAGTTGAAATCCAAAAAGGCTGAACTGTTCGGACTTTATCTGAAAATGCAAAGATATCGAGTAAATCTTGCTTTAGTTGCCAAAATTTAATAAACTCGAATCATAAACGTTATTCTTTGGTCGTTATTTTGACATAATACATCTTGACACTGTAGGACCTTTACGTTTGTCGTGGAGATACACTTTTATTTTGATTTCTATATCGATTTTAATCTAGATGCCCAAAGTATTTAATGAGTTCGACAACAAGGTTCTGCAATAAGATCAAATGTATGATTTATTGTGATAGGATCCAAATGAGCCATCGAATGCAAAATTCATTAGAATATTGAAGAAAATATATTTTCTTAAAAATAAAATAATTTTCACTAAATAATATTTATTATTGTAGAAGTTGTTAATAGAAATAAATATGTAAAGGTTGATATTCTGTAAATCCCTGACCAGGTAGATAAATAATAATCCCAAATACGTCTGGATTAAATGATAAATATTATTGCTCACAAGGGGCCCTGTGTGAGTAAAATGCTTAATTGAAAATTGGGAATTAAAATAAATTCTGTTCTATGGAATTTGTTTTATTGAGATAAATGGCTTTAATTACATTTGATTAGTCTGTTGGATTATTTTGTTTGGATTCTGATAAACTTCAAACGCATTCCAGAATAATATTTTGAAATATATCTTAGAACATTTAATTAAATTTTTGAAAATATAATTCACAACATTCAGCTTATAAAAAAGTAACTTTATTTCAAGGGAGAATAATTTTAATAAATTCAATATTAATAATTAATTAACTTTCAGAATTATTTGATATGATTGAGGAATTGTATTTGAGTAAAAAATCTTTTTCTTCTTCTTCTTCTTCTTCTTCTTATTATTATTATTATTATTATTATTATTATTATTATAAATTTAAAAATACTTTTTATGCCAACGGCGGAATCATTTATATAAAAATAAATTTAATAAATAACTGAGTATGAAATTTCCGTAAATTTATTCATAAAATATTAAATAATTCGATCTTCACAGGATCAAACAGAAAAAAGAGCATAGAGAAAAAGACTTTGTGAATTTTGTATTATGAGTGATCAGGATCTTGTGAAGATCGAAATATTTTATATTTTATGAATAAATTTGCGGAAATTGATTATCAAAATCTTTAAAATCAATAAATATGTTTAGTAATAAACCTCAAACCTCAATGGGTTTAGTTTCAGATTTAGTGTATAAATTTCCATGTAATGGGCGCAATCCCACATACATTGGAGGGAATTTCATTCATCATCGCACACGGGTTCAGGAACATAACCGATTGAGAGTTGTGAGTAAGATTATTAATCATAGAAAAATGTGCAAAGGAATATCTGATATTAAAGATTTTAAAATTGTTTTATAAAAACTTCAATAATAAATGAGAAATAGTTTTATGTGAGGCTTTGATGATTAAATGACAATCCATAAAATGAATAATCAGCAACAAATCAGCAACAAATTTATTGAGATCATTTAATTAAATCATTAAATTGCAACTATTATATCATTATTGTTTTCGTATATAACATTTTACAATGATTATGATGGCGGACTGATGATGATGATGATGATAATTTACTTGAAAAACATTTCTTTTATTTGGCTTTCTCGTGTTTTTATTAATTTTTATTAGTATTAATATTGTTTTAATTATTACTTTTATTATTATTAAAAATATTTTTTTTTTCGAAACAATTAATGTCATTTACTAGTCTGATAATTCATTTGACATATAATGCGTGAGAATATGATGATTTTTACTTTCACTTTATTTTTACTCTTTATATTAATCTAATTTCGTATCCTCTGAGATTAGAATTTCGTCAGAAATAGTCTCGAATTTATTTTATATTTATCTTAATATATTTTAGTTATATTTTACTTAACAATGGTTTAAATTGATTTTATTTCTTTATACTTTTTATCATTTCAGATATAAAATTTTATTCTTATTAATAGTGGATCACATAAAGAATATTTTCTTAGTAGGACTTAAGTTTGATGCAAATTTAATACATTTTGAAAGATATATTTTTTTATTATTTATTTCTATTTTTTGTTTTGTACAAATTGTGAATATATATTTTTTATCATTTTTAATAATATAAATTTCATTAAAATATTTGTATTATTAATAATGATTAAACTAATATGATTTATTAATGTAAGAATATAATTTATTTGTTTTAATTGTTACTGATATCATATTAACTTAATGAACATCTAAAACTAGAAGTAAATCTATGATTTTATGTTGCAATAAAAAAGTTTCATATATGAAAAGGTTCATAAAAAAGTATGACGTTTTTACTCCAAACGTTTTGCTGTAGGACAATTTGACATCATTTATGAGAATAAATAATAATTATGGTAATAAAAATGTCTATAAACTTATAAGAGTCAGTTAGATGTTACTGATTTTTTATGTCATTTTTAATCAAAATTAATGAAATAATGTTTTATTTTAAAGTTTATTAAAATGAATTAATTATTTTTAAATAGCAAAAAGAACATAAAAATTCAAGTTTAAAAAATTATACAAATTATTGAAAATTTTGTTAGTTGTCGAAATTTTAATTAGACTAAAAGTAATTTAAATTTAAAACATTTAAAAAAATAACAGTTAATATTAGGATATCCCGCTATTTGAGCATCATTTATCCCTGTTGTTTAAATTATCAATTTAATATTGCAATAAAGTTTAATTGAAATTTAATTTTTATAGAATTGTGGTATGGTTAAAATTGAATATCTTTTTGAGTGTTTTTTATTGATGTAAAGATAATATTAATATTAATTTTATTGTAAATTATAAATTCAATAAATTTTTAAATTTTAAAGTTTCTAAAAATATTGTAAAATTTAAACAAACATGCAATTAAACAATAAATTAAAATAATCAAATTAAAGATTATTTACATAAATATTTTTAATTTTATTTTTTAATAGATATTAACAAAATAATTAAAATTATGTAAAATAAAATTGATCTAGTAAAATGCACATTTTACATTAAAATAATATTCAATTTCATTTTATTGAAAGGATGTTTTCACAAATTTTTAAAAGCGCCTCATTTGTCAAAATTGTCATTCATTTTCAAAAAAAAGCTTATTTAATAAATTAAATTTGTTCATGAAAATTATTGAAATTTAAACAAAAAATTTATCACCTTTCAATCGGCATTTGTTTTCTCCAATCTCAATTTGTGAGGTATTAATCGCATTAAAGTTACATCAAAAATGTGTTCAATAAATTGTTTTGTGTATCTAAACTGTTAGTTTGCTACTGGAGAGGAAGGAGGGGGGCCTTTCAAGTATCACGCGGAAATAATACTGTGTCATTTTAAATTTACAACAGATTAAAATTTACATTTAAAACAAAATTGGAAATAAATATTATTATTTTCCACAGAATTTAAATTATCAAATACAATTTGACTTTTCAATTATTTATTAATAATAAATATTTAATTCTGTGATGTGATAAGCCTTTTCTGCAAGTTTCATTTTTTTTGAAAACAAAAATGAGAATTTTTTATTATGAAATAGTCCTTTTTAATCTGTTTCAGGAAATACCAAACATCTGAATGTGAAATTTTTTCAATTGAATTCCCTCTTTTAATGTAATAAAATATCTGAGAGGAAATTACCAGACATCAACACTCCTAATTATGAAAGATCAAAACGTTGAAGTTATCTTTCACCGTATAGCCACCAGTCTCAATGAAACTTGGTTTACCTATGAATAAAAGATATTTTTGCAAATGGCAGATCAAGCAATGGCTATTAGCGTGTTAGGTCTGTGAGTTTTAAGGAGCATCTTGAAAAACAGACCTTGCAAAGTTACCTTTTCAAATATATATATATATATATTAAAAATGGCTGGTAAGTACATTTTTAAAAAAAAATGAATGTTAACGCTTGAAATGTGATGTCGTAAAGCTATAAAATAGTACTTTTTGTAGACATTTATTTAAAATTTATTAGTAATTATTTTTTTTAGTTTAATAGGAATTTAAGTCTATGTCAAGTCAGTTAAATTTAAAACTAAAATTTCTTAAAATAATTTTTGATATTTGTAAATAATTGATTTTACTGAGTCTTTAAATATCCAAATAATTTTTCTAATTCATAAAAATCTTCGCCTTTTTACATGATTCGATGATTCAGTATTTGTCTAGTTTTGAAATTCTATAAAAATATTATTTTTAAAATATTATTTGACAACTCCACATTTGAAAGAGATGTTAATGGTCTTGGTTCCATTGCTCCATATAAATCCACGAATGCTGTAAAACAATTACATAATACCAATATTAAGAGTTACTATTCATATGTACATTTTTAAACTTTGAAAATCTGTATGCATTATTTACACCAAACGCAATAAATTGTAGCTAGTTAGACAGAATAATGCATTTTATATAATCAATCAAAAATCAAACCAATAATAAATGTGTATGTGTGTCATAGCTAAAATAAAATATTGGTTAGGGCTGTGTCATCAGGTAGGAGCTCATACAGGATAAACCAATAAGTTTTGTTCTGTGAAACATGTGTAAATTTAAAAACAGCAAAAATATCAATCATCTGTGTCAGCGAAATATTCAAAATATGCACCATTATGAAGGACACATTGGCGCCATCTATCAGGCAGTTTCCTGATTCTATCTGCGAAGAATCTGCGTGGTTTACTGTCCAACCAAGCGTTCAGAACCACTTGAATTTCATCAGCTCCGTTGAAATCTCTTCCACGAATCGCAGATTTCAAAGGGAAAAACAAATAAAATTTACCACAGTACTGTTGTGCTCCTCAAAAGAACTAGAATTTTGTCGTTGATATCAAGAGAGGGCATCCCACATCGCTCTTTGTCTTCAACATCAACATTTCCCTCCTTGAAGTTTGCAACCCGCGTCGACAAGCGAGCTCATTTGTTGAGTTCTTCCCCAGTGTCAAGTTTGTTTCATTTGCAATCTGGGAAGGCACTAATCCACGTTTCTAATTATAGTAGATTAACTTGCGGATATCCTCTCGTTCGACGTATTTTAATGAAAACAAAAAGGTTTTCAGTCAAACAAGAAAGTTAATAGCAATGCTAAAAATTATTAATAAGTGATTTTATTTTAATTTTACAAATCAACAACATATATAGCATAGACACACAAAGTTTCAGACCTATACACTTATTACAGAATTGGAAAGCTGAGTATGAGCACCGGAAAAAACTTATTGGTTTATCCTGTATTAAAGGAGGGCAGAGAAATTTCATGAAAAAAGAAAAAAATACCTGCACACAATCTTGGTTCAGAAAGTTTCTATAATAAAAATAATAGTAAATTATTATAAGGGCTTTTTTTGTTTTTCACCTCTGATTTCTTTAAATGTGATATAATATTTTTTTAAAAATTTGACTATAAATACCTTAAATAAATCTGATTCATAGTCAAATTTTGTAGAAAATATAAAAGTAAATTACTCTATAAATAGGAGCTGGGACATTAAATTGTCGCTATTTTTATACTTTATTTTAAAAATAATGATTTTTTTTGAAGATATTTCCAATGCTTCAACTGCATCAACAACTGCGTACAACCAAAAAACCCACAATATGTTATTATATCCATTTAATTTTTTTTATTTTTATAAAATTTATTACATGATTTCTACTGATACTTCTACGAAATTAATTATCTAGCACAAAGAAATTCATCGAAATATGTAAGTTTATATTTAAAATTTAATTAAATTATAAGAATCATCACAGAATATCAAATACCAATAAAAAGAATTATAGAAGTTATGAAAGATAGACTGATTTTTATGAATAAAATCCAAATTATTACCATCGCGGATTTTTCCAAAAATGTCTAAAGAGCGAAGAGATTTTGGGTAAACTGAATATTTTTGGTATAAAATTTAATAAATAACTAACTTTTTTTAATAATTCCAAAATTCATATAAAAACTCACAAAATTCATGTATAAATTGTGATTAAATTAAAAAATTAACTGAGATAAACAATATTCCAAGTTAAACAAAGAAAATATTAAATATTTGAAAAATCCAGGGTCGTACTGAATGTCCTCAACAGTCCGATTTATTGACTCTTGGTGTACTATGTATTGAGTTTAAGGTGTTAAAAAAAGTTTTCAATTTTTTTACTTTCTATAATATAGGTTGTTATTTATTTGAACAACATACCCATACAGATAAGTATTCAGTCATGCAAATGAATGATACAGAACATACACCCGTTTCAGTTCATTAAAAACTGCTATACTAAAATGAAAAAATCAATAATGTTATAATATAAAACTTATATTATAGGAAGGAAGAAATTTGAAAAACAATTTTTGTAACATAAAAATATAATACATAGTAAATAATGCATGCAAACTTTCAAAATGTAGAAATGTTAAGATCAATAAAAACTCTATATAAAACTACTTTTAGTAACTTTTAGTAATTTCTTAATTGGTGTTGTTGAACTTAAACTATTCCAATTATGTTGTGCTGTGAATGTTGAAGAAAATGTAGTGCCTAGCAAAGTCACCTTTAAAAGAAACTGAGACGAGACATTTGGTGTGAATACTCTTTAAACATAATTTAATAAATCTAATAACAACAATTAAAAGAACTAAAATAATCCTGTGAGCATATTAATTTTATTCAAAATATGTTAACATTCAAAATTCTTAATCAAAATAAATTTCTTTCGTATTCAGATTAAAGAAGGGATTCTTCTTATAAATTTGAATTCTTTTTCTTTCAACATTTTCTCTTTCAATTTAATTTTATATTTAATTTAATTTAAATATTTTTTTAAACTTTTTTCTTTGTTGTCTACCAACTAAAATATCTGAAATTTGTAGTAAGTTGTTAATTAATAATAATATAAAATAATTAAAAATAAATTAGGAAAAATAATAATAAAAATATTAACAATAATATTCAATTATTCAATTTACTTCAAAAAGTACAGATTAATTTATAATCAAATAATAAAATAAAATAATTATTGTTTTAATTATCATTCAAACTCACAACCAATATAAAAGTCACCGAAATATTTCTAATAATTCTGCATAATTTGTTTGGCAAAATTAAAATCAATAATAAAGAAAAAAAATAAAAAATAAATTAAATTTTCATTGTAATTTATTTTGACATTTCCCTTTTGAATCTTTCAGTTATCTGTTAATTTTGGGAGAAATTATATATTATTTTCAGATAGAAAATATCCAATAAACCACTTTTTGAATCGATTTAGTTAAACAATTTCTAAAATGATTTTTACGTCGAAATAATCGAAGACTAATTTAATATATTTAATTACCAAATTAATTACTAAAAAATAATAATTTATATAAAATCTTTATTTTTTTTGACAGTATTTGGTTTGTTTGGCAGTGATTGCATTATCTTAATGATTATAGAATATTAGATTGCTTTTGTTTGAATTACTCTGCTAAGAAAAATAAATTCTGTCATTTAATCAATGCAATATGTTTCATTTAGGCCTTTCTTACTAATAGAAATAATATTTTTACAACTAATAAATAAAATAAAATGATATACAAGTGATTTTGTAGGCTGTTATTATTATTATTATTATTATTATTATTATTATTATTATTATTATTATTATTATTATTATTATTATTTTTATTATTATTATTATTATTATTATTATTATTATTATTATTATTATTATTATTATTATTATTATTATTATTATTATTATTATTATTATTATTATTATTATTATTATTATTATTATTATTATTATTATTATTATTAAAAGAAAAGGTGATTCATACACAATAATATACGATATCTCTTTAGGCACGAAAACTAACTAAAATATTATGGATAATTTTATATAATTTAACAAATTATTTTTTTATATTAATTAAATATTCTAATAAATTAAAATTTTTTAAATTTTTAAGCGCTTATAGTACACGACTTTTATAATACAATTTTAAAATAATAATGCAATATTTTATAAATTAAATCATTTTAATAATAATAATAAAATTTAAAAATATTCAAAAGACATTCGTAGTCGTACCACTTTGCCCATTAATCTATTATTATTAATTATTATTATTATTTATTTATTTTTAATATTTAAGATTACTATTTCACCAAACTATATGTAAAAATATTTCAGAGGCGGAATGGTACATTTGTTTTAGACTCTTTCTTCAAAATTTTTGAAAATGACTGTTTGTTAATTTATTTTTTATAATTTATTTTGATGAATACAACATATTTTTTTGCGATTTTTTGGGTTCGACAATCTTTATACTGTTCAAAATATCACTATATATTAATATTAATTAAAACAAACTATAAGCAACTTTATTTAACTTTACTCAATCTTTTTAAATTAATTACAAGGGAATTCGAATTAAAAATTAAAAATAATTTAAACAAAATAAAATGTCAATTAAAATAAAATCTCATTGAAAGTTAAAATTGAAATGTAATTAAATTTCAATTGGTAATTACAATTGTAGTTCTAGGACATACGATAACCATATATTTACACAACTATTTCTGTTCGTGCTTGATTTCATAAAGTCCAATCGAAAAAAGTTCAGTGATAATTAAAAAAAAATAAATCGTTTCAATTTATTTTTGTTTTTCTTTAGAAATAGACTTAAATCAGATCTCAGTTGATTTAAACAATAGTTTACGAAATAAAAATTTACGAACAATGTCTGAATTTATTTCCTTACAAAAGTTCAATTGTTAAAAGATTTTGTTTTAAACATTCACAACTGAATGGTTTAATTCAATGAAAGAAAAAATTGTTTAAATGATCATTTAATACTCATGATTTCATAATCTTTCAGCAGTCTCTTATTTATTTTTAATTTTATTGTTGCAATGTTTTACTAGATGGTTGAAAAGTTCAAAAATAATTAAGTGAATAATTTAACTGATCACATTTGAAAATTTTAAAATTAGTCATAACTCAAATTTTTTTTATTTTACCAGTTACTTTTGTCCAGGAATTTTTACGCATTCATTGCGGCACTACCTGTGTGATGGGCTGAGTTTTTAGGGAAATATGCAACTAAAATATACATTTATATGCATTTCAATTTAAAAAATATTTAGTCCGTTAATAGCTGTTTTCATGTATGGAGCTGCATCAGTAACAATCAACAACATCATTTCTATTAATTACACTCGGTATCAATATACTCATACATTGCTCGACAAATCGTGCGATTGTGGAAGCATTTGTTGTAGATAACACACCCGTATTTATCACAAATGACTCACATTCCCTTGGATCGTCAGATAAAATGCCTATAATAAAATTGACAATAAATCTACCGCATGTATCTGTGCTCTCATCAACGGACAACCATACTTTCCTCTTTTTTTGATTTTTATTGTATTCATTTTTTCTTCAAATATCCTTTTTACGTACGTTTTCCTCAAAGATGCACTGGGTAAATTTTTATTGTTATATTTTCTCAAAAAGCCTTTAAAAGTTGGATTTTCTATTTTTTCTATTGGTATGTCTGAGTCATGTAGTGATTTTCCCAAACCCTTTATAAATCCTGAAGTCGACGCATTAGGTACATTATCAGGATCTTCAAATTCATCAGTAAATTGTTCTAAACAATTTATATGTTGCACTACCTGTCTACGCGTGTTTGCTGTTATATTTCTGTCACATATCTGACATATTAAAAAGTCAATCCCTCTCTTGAAATATCTTTTTCCAAATTCTTCTACAAACTTGTGGGACGATTGTACGTTGTACTCGTTCTTCTTGGCATGATACTTTAAATTAAAGAAAACGAAAAAAATGGTCCGTGCTCAAATAGATCTATAGGTATTGTAAGAAAAAAGTTAAAAACAAAAATAAGTTGTTTACCTTGATAATTTTACCTTTGTTTATGTCTAGCATCAATAAATTTATGGTATGCAATATTGGTTTTAATGCATATATATGCATTTAAAACATTATTGCATATTTTCCTGTCCCTAGTCTTTACCTTTGTCAATGACCATATAATTATGTATTTTTGGGATTCTGCATTTTCAGGAAAATAAAAGGTTTGAAAGTAAAATTATTTTTTCTGATCATGTAATATTTTAATTTCAGATTAAATGAAATATTTAAGAAAAATATAATAACGTATTATTATTTTCATTAAAATTAGTTAAAATAAATATTATCTGTAACCATTGTCATAGTCACGATTGTCACAATGATTATAATTATTGGTACCGGATTTATTAATATTTATTATTAATCAGTATTCTTACTATTTTACACCAGAAGTTGAATATAGAACTGAAATGATGCTAAAATAGAAACCCCTACAAACCATTGCCAAACGATAAATTCCAAAGTTACCATTATTCTCCTATGGAGCTGAATTTGAAACGAGTAAAACATTTGAGATTTTATATCTATTTAAAAAAAATAGCATAATATTTTCCGAAATTTTATTATTATTAATGCGATTTCCTTAAATAATTAGGCAGGCATCTACTATATGACCTGCTCGTTTGATATCTGCTCATTTTCTAATATCATGTTTTATTCAACCTCTTTCATTTTAAATAGTTTTTATTTATGAATATTATCATCATTCATTGTATTTTCTTCCTTTTTACAAACATCATCAATGCGTTCTTTAATATCTACTTCTATATTCATACTTCGTGACGTGACAATTGACTAAATCTCAATAAAACTAACCTTAAAAGAGATATTTTTAAAAATTTAAATTTTTAACAATTTTTACAATTAAAAATCGTTAAATAGAAAAATTCAATTTCTAAACAAAAAACAAAAATTCAAAATATAAATAAATTAAAGTTTAACAACAGTTATCATAAATTATGTGTGTTATCGGCTGTATTTTTCAGTAATTTTACATTTTTTAAAATATCTAAAAGTTTTTAATGTTAATTATAATTTAAATGAAAAAATGTGTTGTATTTATTCTGAATTTTAGGTCAATACAAAAATGTGAGATTTAATTATAAATTGTTTTAAATACATATGGTTTCAGTAAGTCTTAATTTCGCCAATGTTTTATGTGATGTCTGTAATTTTCTCCTTGTTCCGTAACTTTGATCATTCCTTTTAGCAAACTTTGAAAACCTCAAATTATTTTAACTTTAAATTTAATAATTCAATTACAACTTTAACATTTTTCATAATTTTATAACATCATAAAATTTTAAATTGGAATTTTAATAGATAAAATACAAATATCAGAATGTATTCATAAAAATCCCAAAATAAGATATAAAAAACATATTTATAAAAATCCCAAAATAAGATATGAAAATTTTTCAATAAATTTATACATTTTAAGACATAAAAAATGAGTACAAATTTTTGATGAAAAATTAAATCTTTGTTTTTATTAACAAATATAGTTGGAATTGTAACAGTAAACAAATTAATTATATCATTTATTTTTTATCACTGGTGATCTTTTTTTTCTAAACTTTCAATTTTTTCATTCTTTTGATTTGTTTATCAAATCAAGGATTCCATTTCTAGAATGATTTGTATCTATTTCTTGGTTTTATTTTTTAATTAATAAATGTTATTAAATCACACTTGAAAATGGCAGTGCCAAAGTTTTGTGAGACATCGAAAGAAATGTATTTACAGGTCTTAATAATTAGAAATGTAATTTTAGAAAACTAAAACAACAAACACAATAATAAATAAAAACATTTTCAAAGTATTTACACCTGCTTGAGTCGTGTATAATGAAATTGGATGATTTCTGAACTTTTTAACAAATGATTTTTGTTTCGGAATAAGAACACCGAAAAGTAAAAGAAAAATATTGCCCTAGTAAGTGACATTTAGAAAATTGGAATATATTATATTTCTCCTAATTTTACTTCAATTTCTTAACTTTATGGTCAAGAAATTCTAAAACATTTAAAAAAATATATTTAAAAAAATAATATTTTTAATACTTATACAGAAATATAGACTATATATGCTATATTGTTTATTTATTTATTTGAGAATCCAGTAAAAATAACTACAAAAACAAATTTTGTTAAATTTTTTACTATAATTATACAGTTATATAAAACGATGGTTTCCGTTTGGCAGCATCAATTTACAATAAATTAGTTAGTAAATGACATGACAAGCTCTGACTATAATGAAGCTTATATTTGCATCAAAGGCTTGTTATATTATTTAATAATTATTTTACTATAAATTATATTGATATTTTCTGGATAAATAAATATACAATGAAACAAACAAATATTTACATAATTGAAACAATTAATTAAAATTTTAAAATAAATAATTAGAAACCAAAATGTAAGTCAATTGACTTGTTTAAAACAATTAATTATGTTTGTTTTATCAAAAAATGACTACGGAAATCGATTTTAAAGAACTACAAAATCAATATATGTTTCTGAAATTTTTTCAGAATTTTAAACCAAAATTGGTTTTTCGAAAATTTATCATGAATAAATTTAAGATAATATTTCAAGAAAAGTTATGCATGAAGAATAAATAAAAGTTGGATTTATTTAGGAGACAAAATTTCGAATGACATTTATTAAAAAATATTTGACTATGAATCAGTAAAGATATCTATGTTTTTTGATATTCACAAATTTTCGGATCAGCTTTTTTAAAGTGTTTATAATCATTATTTATTAATTTTATAAAATAAAACGATATTAATTTTTTTTTGAATTTATTGGTTGATTTTAATTTTAATTAATAAAAGAATGACTATTTCGGTGATTGGCGACAGCCATATTATCAATATAAGAGCTTCTTTATTTCTCACCACTTATTATTTTTCATTTTAAATTGCATTTATTAAAAAATATTTGACTATATATATATATATAATTTTATTGCGAGAAATATCTAATTGTTTACATTTTTGAAATTCGCTTGAAATGAACTGTATTTTTAGGGATTGGGATGAGTTTTTGGGCCGAGGGTCTCATGGAAAATCAATATTTCCGCAGGTTTACATGATTATTTTTTAGGAATATAGAGAAATTCTAAGCACAAAATTTTTTGTTGATAGCATTCAGCACAGACTGGACAACAAAGTACTTTTTCACTGATATTAAAACTAATGGTGTGCTTGATATGTCTGAAGTATGTGGCTGCTTACAAAGACACTTTCCGACGAAAAGTTCAGATTTTGAATTTCTATTTAATGAAACTGAATTATGGAGCAATACAAATGTAAAATACAAATTGGCGGTTTTGATCACAATTAGAACAAGATGGTAGAGCAGAAAACATCCGAAACATTGGCAAACGAAATTTGTGTAACTCTCATTCTAAATCAGTTCATAGTTATTTCAGAATTTTGTGTGGAAGGTTTTGCGGGCTGCATTCAACATTTGTTAAAAAACATCTATGAACACAATGAGTAAGATTACGAATTTTTTGCGGAAATTTGGATCTGTTTTTATGCAAAATTTAATATCATGAAAATCAGAGGTTAGCATGCAAGAAAATTAGTAGTCCTTGACCCCTGAGTTTGGTTTCGGTAATATCTGGTTTTGTCTAATTTGTACAACCTTTCAATTAAAAAATTAACTAAAAAAATTCAATTAAATTTTTAGTTAGTACTTGGAAGCACGTAACAGATATTATCGTATCACAAAGGTAAGCGAGAGGGTTAAGAATCTCTACACTAAATTGCAGTGAGCATATATATTTTAATTCTTACATTTAACACTATCTTGTCAATCAGCCAAGTAAATTTGAAAAAGGTAGTACAGAAATTTCGAGTTAATATTTTTAAAAATTATTTATTTATTATCTAAAAACACAATGCAAAAAATAAAAGAAAATTGAAAAAAGATCAATGACAAAAAAAAGAGTTTTTTTATGTAAACATTTTTGTTTTAATTAATTTTGCATATTTTAACTAATTAATAAAAGTGGATTAATATGTGATGGAAGGTTTGGTTATTTCTGTTCAAGGAATGTTAGAGGTCATCAAATTAACACTGCTGACTTCTTAAAAATCACTAATTTCTTTAGACTTTTTTTACAGTTTTATGTTTAACGTGGCCTCATTCCTCTCTCGTAATGCAAACCACTACATTGAGTTCTCTTTCTCTTTTATCCTTCAACTATAAAATTTTGATGTTTCTAAAATAAAAGGTAGAGTTGAAGCATCAACCTAATATTTGCTAAGATTTCAAAAGTAAGATAAATCGGAGATTAATAATAATTTTTCTACTGTTTTTGAAATTATTATTTGGTTTAAAAATGTTGAGCCTGAGAGAGTCACAACTTTGTATAGTAAAATAAGGGATTGCATTGAATTTCATCTGAAAATAGTGTAAAAAAGGATGAAAACTTTAAAAGTCCTGATTTACATACAAATGAACCTAATTTTCATTTTTATTGAGCATTCTTAAATTTAAATAAAAATAAAGAAATAATATTTAGTACATAATATTTTTTGCATAATTACAAAAGGTATTATCCAGCTGAACTCATTCTCGGACATATTTTTAACCATAAATTACGCAAGATGACACATAGTTTCTATATGGACACATGTATAATTGTTATATATATATATATTTTTTAATGTATTAGCTGTCGGGAGTTCCCGTCTTGTCTTAATAGCTGATTTGTTAAATGTCAGTATATGCCGTCTTGTCCGGGAATGCGTTAACGCAAAAATGTCAATGCATAGGCAAGTTCGTGTGATACCTATACACCAGCTGTCACTGAGATAAATTCCGCTATAATTCAAGTTGATACATAAATCAACCTGGCGGAATTTATTTTTTGTGAATGCATTTCAGCCATTTTTTAAATGGCTGCTAAGTAATTTGTTTTTTATATTGTTATATAACTTAAAGTTAAATTTTAAGAGTTGAATTATGATTTCATAAGGAAATATGATCATAATTCAAGCTCTTAAATATAACTTTGATCAACTATTTCATATATATTATTATAAATAATATTTAATAAAATTAGTAACAATAACTATTCTCCAAAAATATGTATTTTTTTCGGATATTATTATTCAAAAAATGTGAGTTAAATTATTTTTGAACTTATAAAAATTATTATGTGCATTAAATAATTATATTTTTTATACATATTTTGTAAAAAATCATCGATTATGTACACAAAATAATTTGGTTTATGATTATTTTTTAAAACTTACCAATATAATTTAAAAATTTATGCTTTTTTTCGGATTTCAGGTTTTGCTTTTTTCGACAAAAATATCTGAAATATTAGATTAATTTTAGTGTTAAGGGTAAATCTTATGAAGATACATCCTCATTTACTCGAAATTTCCTAGCAAAAACCTCAAAATTTAAATTAAAAATTTTTTCCGCCATTTTTCTTTCTAAAATTATCTCAAAAATGTCTATAAAATTATTTATTATAGGGATTTTTTCAACTTCGGATGGTTACATGTTAAAAGTTAGCATGCATGTTTTATTATAGGTTGAGTTAATGTGCATTATTTTATTTCTTTATCACTTTTTGTGTCTCTATAGTTTAGGGTTTGTCTCATTGACGATTTTACAAGCAACCTCAAGGTGAGTTGGTGTGTTTATATGCTATAAATTTATTTATTTTCTTTTATATTATAGGTAATTTATTTTTTATTAATTTTTTAATTGTGAAAAATGTTGTATCTGATAGTACGCGTCAAGCAAACTCATCAACAAAGGCATATATATATCGGCTTCATTTTGTAACATTGCGACTTTAAATAGCATGTGCGCACAGACAATGACAGAAACATAGCATGCACACACAGGCAATGACAGAAACATAGCATGCACACACAGGCAATGACAGAAACATAGCATGCGCACACAGACGCAACAAACCCCAACACAAAACTGATGCACATAGAGGCGTGATAAATATGAATTCGAAATCTAGCTCTCAACAATAATTGTTTAAATGTTTTTTTGACTAAAATATACATCTCTTAATTTCCCTAAATTTGAGCATTTTCTTCCATTTAAACAATTTACTTATTGACATTTTTCAAAGAAATCCTTTATTTCGTTAAAATTGCTTTCAACTTTTCTTTTGGAATATCTAAGTAACTTTAGTGTCCTAATTTCCCCTTTATGTCACCTATAAAACAAAACCAATGCGTCGCTTGTAGGCGGGCAGAAACATTGCAGCCAAATTTATTCATAAGTAATTTTTGTAAGAAAATATGTGCAGCCCACCTCAAATCGGTATTGGGAACTTGAAGGTTAAACAATATACTTAAGCCTATTAGTAAAATTCTTTATTTTTGTTCTCATATTTGAACTTTATTATATTTTTTATGAAATTTTATTCATTTTCATATTAATGTTTTGTTAAAATGAAAATAAATGAATTATTATCAGTTGTATTTATAATTAAAAATATAATTGTTTATAATAAAGATATGATTTCCGAAGATCTCTATTTTCTTATATTTTTCTTTATTTTTTCTCACTCTATTTGACAAATGTGAATAGTGAATGTTTTATATAATTTTCATGCTTTCTTTATAATGTTTAAATGTTCAAAATATAATTAAACATGTTCGAATTAATTAAACCAAATTATTTCCGTCGTTCTTAGGGATTTATTTATTTAAGCAAGTTTTTATTACATTATTTATGATTAATTTATTTGAATATATTTTAAAAGTAATAAATAATGATTTCAAAATTTTAAAATTTCTCGATTTTGTTTATTTGAGTGCAGGTGTCAACACTTTGTACACAGTCCACGTTTATTTACTGTTTTGTTGTTTTTTATTTTTTCATTTTATTAAAATATTATTATAATAATTATTATTATTATAATCCTTATAATATATTTATTTTAGTACTCATTTAAATATAATATAATTTTTAACAGATTTAAAATTCTCAAAATTAATTGTATTTTCTAGAGAAGAGACAAAAATTGTTTTGTATTTCAATTTTACAGGTTTGAATATGTTAAGTAGAAATATTTGTTTTAATAAAATAAAACTTCTCAAAGATTTTATATGAGAATTTATAAAATTTCTTCAAATATTCCTTCATGTGAAAAGATTCAATTTTATTTTGTATTAATTATATTATATTTTTTATTGAACGCTTTTTTTGTAGAAGCAATTAATAATTTCTGCATTGATAAATAGCAGATTAAACTTGATACTGCCGAGTGAAATGGAAAACTGGGATCCACATTTACATATGAATATTGCCCAACTGACTCCTGCTAACAAATGATCTATTCAATGAATTCATTAAGGCGTTTTCTTCTTTTTATATGGAAATATTGTTAATGAAATTGCGATATTTATCAGTTTCCCAGTTAAATTATTTAATCTAATTATTGAGCATCAAGATTCTGAGTTAATTTTTTCTTTGCTTCGAACTTTTCATTTGTTATTTGGGATGCCGTAGTCTTACCCCCCTTCTACACTCTTGTAGGGTTTAACATAAACTAAAATATTTTGATCTTCATTGCAAACGAATATTAATTCAATCCATTTTCACAGGGTTTTCTATATTTATTTTCCATGTTTACATATTTTTATAAATATTCTAACTATTAAATATGCTTTACAATCTCATCTTTATACTTGTCAAATAAATAATATTATTGACAAAAAAAATTTATTTTAATATTTATCAACCTTTATCCACAGACTCTTTCAATATCGCGTTATTTTAGACAATTTAGCGGAGTACGTAATTATCGCAATGCATATAATGCCAAAAACGTACCAACTCTTTTTATATTCATAATATTGGACAAAACTCCGTAACTAATGTATCACCTCAAATATTTTAGTCATTTAAAATAGTCACTTGAATCTTTGTGGATAATTTCTGTCACGATAATTTATTTTTATTAATTCCGATCAGTCTATTGGGTTCCTCGTGTCTCGATTTGTTGTGGCATACACGATCGATCGTTTTATATCTGTAAATACAACATAATTTGGAGTTGTGTGAATTCCTTGATCATTAGCCATAATCACAATTTTATCGATAATATAAAACAGCAATAAGGCGATAATAAGTTCCAAACTTCTATTTATCGAATACCAAAATTCACAATTCACAAGAAAATTTCATAAGCATACATAAATTCCAATAAAGATTCATAAATTCCAATTCTTAAAAATTTCAAAACTCACCAGAAAATCTCCAAAATCATTGATGAGAATAAGCAAACATAATAATTTGTAAAGGAAAACTCATAATGTCCACAATTAGAAAAATTAAATTACACAATTTTTACAATTAGGGTTATAATTTTGAAAATCAAATTCTAATTTAATTTTACAAACTTTTTTCTCGAAATTGACCACTCTAAATAATAATGTAATAGTGATGTAATTGATGAATAAATCTAACCAAATATCGTTTATTTTATTTTTCAATGTATTTAATATTAAATTTATATTAAATAAAAAACTTAAAACCTTTAAACGTCAAAATTATTTGACTATACTATTTAATATCATTTTAATTGAGGCACTTTTTCGAAAGTGCGACAAGTTCATTTGGGTGTGTCATACGCTTTATTCTCTTCTGACATATTTAATAGATATTATTGGATAATATATTTAGATTATCTACTACTATTAAGCATACAAAAGTAAGCTGTTAGAGCTTATTAATATTTTAACATTTATAGAAATGTATATTTTTAAATATCTCTTTTAAACAAATGAATATACTTTCAAAAGAAGACGATCATATATCACTTGTTGCGATTGATTGTATAATATTTGCTTCACTGTTATTTACAGTTATAACTTTTTTACAGTAATTTTGTAATGTAAAATTATATTTAAACGATCAAAGTGTATTAAATCTTATGGATCAAAATTTGGTCAGATCAGAGTACATTATGAGCTTTAACTAATCTTTCTGATTGAGTCAATTTTCCTTTTGTTCTTGTTTACAAAATATAATAATTTAAACTAATTAAAATCTTTTTTTCTAAACAAATCAATTCATAAATTAAAATTTAGTTAAATTTGTAATGCAGAGAACGTGACATATTTTAGGTTGAAAGCTTGACAAATAACAAACACTGCGGAAATGGCTTACTTGTATTATGTTATATATAAATAATTTCGCAATCATCTATTTTAATAATAATAATAATAATAATAATAATAATAATAATAATAATAATAATAATAATAATAATAATAATAATAATAAACTATTATTATATTTATAATGTTAATATTATTATTGTTATTATTGTTGTTTTTATAACTTTTGTATAAAAAAATTTTTATTAACTGTTCACAAAAATTTATTGAAAGAAAACTTATTTTCATAAATATTTTTTAAAAAACTTGTTTTTTTCTGATAATCTAATGGAAAAATCGATTTGTTCTCTCTTTAAAGGGGGGTAAAACTCAATTAATAAATAAATTGACTGTCGAAGTTACTTTTGTTGAATTTAAATAATTGTAAGAAAATTTTTGGAATTTAGAATTTCTAGTTTTTTCTTAAAATCGATTGTTTTATAAATAGTAATTAATAAAAGACATAATGAATTATAAGAAAAACTTTTAAAATATACGTACAAAATATTATATTATATAAATATGAGATAATTTCTTTTAAAATTATAATGCTGTCCTAGTCTCAGGTTTTCCCGGCACAAAATAACCGTATGACGTTATGTCAAGTAAAACCCGTGACTTTTTCTCCTAATAACCAAGGTTGTGATGTGTATCGTAATTTAGAACAAATGTACAGTTGAGCTTCATTACTAAAACTACTCCTTGCTAATTCTCCTTGTCGAGTTCTAAACTATCATTAGAAGGATTTACGCCACTACAATTATTTTCGAAATATAAAAGACCATTGTTTACATTTCACATCCTTTTTTATCAGGTCGAACTCATGGAGTTTTTTATGATTTTCTATTTTAAATTGTTTTTTTCTGAACCGCAACTTCATGAAATGTATTATTGTTAAAATGTGTTTGGTTATTAAAATTATTTATGAGTTTAGTTGTTTTTTAAACAATAAAACTGAACACAAAATATTCATTGTCTCCATCTTCAATAAATACAATGTCAACAGTAGGATCTACGGCTGGAAGTCTCAAGGAAATCTGCCTAAAGGCTGAATAAAAATCTGATCTAGTACTAATTAATAAAGACTATTAATCCTTTTAATAAAAGGTAAGCGTCTTACCGTAAGACGCTTTAATTCTCGTTTAATAATGCTCTCTTGAAGTTTTGTTCGATTACTCTGATCATTTATTATTATTTTAACTGATTATACAGGCCTCATTTGCTCTCAATAATTTTCAAAATTTAATTACTGGACCACAAAAGGACAAAAAATAAAAATATAATTATAATATTGTTGGGGTTGTACAATTTTACAAAAATTATTATAATTAAAAATCTCAAAATCAATATCTTCCGCGGAAAATGGGTATGTGCCGATGCCAATTGACGAAACGATTGCAAAACTAATAATATTAAATTATTTTGGGACCCATAGAAAAGATTATTAAGAAAATACAAATTAATTAATTAATTAAAATGAAGAGAACAAATAAATAAAATTAGGGAGAAATTCTAAAAAAATTAATTGAATTATGGGGCTACTAATTACGGTCAAATACAATTTGTGTCGGAAATTTCTTCCGGGGAATGGAAAAAGCGGCTGAGAGACAAAAAAAATTAGTCAATTAGTTCTCCAGGAGCCAAATTAAAACCTGAATAGATTAAATTAGTTGTTGGGGAAAAATTTCCTAGAAAAGGAAATCTTTGCAACAAATTGTGGCACAAATTTTACCTAAAAAACATTGCAAAAATTCATCGCTGAAATTTTGATAAAAAAATATTAATAGAGAGATTAATTAGAAATCAATCTGACCTGGTGCAAGAATATTTTGAGAGTTCTAGTGTGTATTATAGGTTTAAAGGTGGCTTCCCATAGGGATTCCTGGCTGTGTAATTCAATTAGAAATTGTTGTGACTATTGGGAAAATTTTTTTATCGATAAAAATAGTTTCAGTGGTGTTTAAAGAGCACGTAGAGTCAGAAAAAAAAGTTCCTGCCGAATAGTTGCAAATAATAACTAAACACTATATTATCCCCATTGACAGTCTGTCACATATCTGTAGAGCTCTAGAATTTGATTTACCAATTAAATTGATTGGAGTATTTAAATATATTTATTTACTTATTTCTATTTCTTAAGTAGCATTAACTAAGAAATAAACTAAGATTTAAAAATATTATATTTGCATTTATCTTTTCATTTTGTGCCTTTTGATATCTGTTTCCAGCGAGAAAAATTGATTTTTAAATAATTTTTGATATATTTTGAATTTTGTTTCCTTTGTTCACTGTTGTATTAAATTTATTTTTCAGCAATTTACACAAACTCAATAAATTAAATATTTTTAAATTTTTTACAAAATTTTAAAAATGATGCTTTTTTTTGTTTAGAAAACCGTAAATTAATCTGAAGAGGATATTTGTAAGATATTTTTTAAAAATTTGAAGTTTATCACAACAAAATAATATTTTGAAGAATTTTGTTAAAATTTATAAAATTTAGTAAAACGTAAAAAACAATAAATATTCCGGAAAGTAATGATATATCTCATTTAGTGGAATGCATCATTTCCGTTTAGAGTCTTTTATTAGAAAGATAATAATTATAAAATTTGAAATATAATTTTAAAAATTATATGGGGATAATTATAAAAGCGGATAAAATTTCTCAAAATTTCAACAGAAATTTTGAACTTTTCTTTTAAATTTTAAAAAAATTTATAATATTCATTACTTCTATTTCTGTTTCTTTGTGCTGATAGCGCTTTTCACTAAACTATGCCATAGATTTCGATGAAGCGTGACTAAATCTTACCTAATTGTTTAATTTTTTCTTTGCTTACTTTCTAAATATACTTTGAAGCTAATTATGTTTGTAAACCCGACTGTAGGCTAAACCTCTCAATAAAAACAAGAATAAAACCTTTTTCCGGTTGACGTTTTCTCCGTGACAAAAACATCAATAAAAATCTATTTTAAAAATTCCGAAATTTCGCGTGAAATTAGAATTTTCTTTGGGTTTTCGTGATATATTTTCTTTTTTACACACTTTATACATTATTTTACTATTTCTTTAACAGTGTCTTGCATTTTCGCTCCGAAATAATGTAAAATTAATGAAATGAAATGAAAGGAAATTAAGATTCAATATAAAAATTAAATGACTTTTATTAATCTTTTCTAATCTAGTACATTGCTTAAAACTTTTTTTAAAACATTATTTAAAAAATAATTTTGTCATTGTAAATTAATTAGAATTTTGAATAACTCAAAAGTTTATTTATATGAAATTTATTTATATTCGCTTAAAATACCTCAACGTAATATGTGAAGCGCAATTACAGCGACTCCTTTGTGTGGTGTGATAGAAATCATGCTACAATGTCATGATTTGCCCTCCACAGATATTGCTTAATACACCTGTTTCAGTTCATTAAAAACTCCTATAATAAAATGAAAAAATCAATAAAGTTATAATATAGGGACATACATGCTTACCCGTGTCTGCATGTAATTTGTTCAACTGAATAAAAACTTATATTATAGGAAGGAAGGAATCTAAAGAAATTTTTTTTAACGTAAAAACATAATACATAGTAAATAATGCATAACTTTACTATGTATAACTTTACTAACTTTCAAAATGTATAAATGTTCAGTTCAAAACTCTATATAAAGCATTTTTAGTAACTTTTTAGACAAGTTTTTTTAAATTAAAGCCGAAAATTTTTGAAAAAATTATCAATAACTCTACTTTGAGTTGTATAGAAAATTAAGAAATAATTTCGTAAGATTTTTCATGAAATTCAATCAATTTAATATTTTTACCACTTTTCAGATATTTCAAAAATATCATCAAAACTCTAGGTTTTTGAGGAGATGAAGCAATAACAATGTAATATTTAACTTGTAATTAAAATAAATTCATTTTTTACCTCATTTGAAATTTACCAGGAGCAGTGGAACCAGAACCTTCAAACGAGGAGTTTAAAAAATACGGAAAACATAAGTTTTCCTATAACTTAAGTTTAAAAAATTTTTTTTTATAAACTATAAAAATCCAAATCATTAATACCATTGAAAATGTGGAAGATTTTTATAAATTTGGGAAATTAAATGAAATTTTCAAAGCCTCATAAAATCAATACTTATCAAAAATTTGGATTTGCAAAAGGTAAAAACGATGGCAGCCAAAACGTATTTCCAAGGAACAGAGGAATATTTTTTTCGAATATAGAAACTTTTTAAATAATAAATTTTATTTTAATAAATTTTATTTTAATAAATTTTAGTTTTCAATTAATCGGACTTACATTTATTCGAAAATAATTCCATTAATTTACATAAATTGGCATAAATTCCTAAAAAAACCTAAAAAAATTAATTAAAACTAAATAAATAATAATTAAAAATATAATAAATGATGATTAAAAGTATTATTTAAGAGCCTGAATAATGATCTCATAAATATACTAGATCACAATCCAAGCCCTAAAATATACTTTATAAAAAAATTTACCTGTCAGCCATTTTAAAAATGGCTAATTCATAAACTTAATCATAATTGTAATTGGTTGTTCATTAAAACTTTTTTTTAATGAACTGAAGTTTTTAATGAACTGAATCAGGTGTATTACTACGGGCATTTATATAACTGGGCTTAATTATAGATAAATAAACAACAAATTAAGTATAAAATGCTTTTCACCAATGATTTTTTATGTCTATTTTGATTTTCTTAACTATTTTTAATTTATAATTGTTTTAATTTTATTAATTTAAACATTACCTTTAATTTAATTATTAGTCAATTTTATTTTTAAATTTTCCTTTATTAACCTCTTTAATTTATTTCAGATTACAGAATTTTATCATGATTCATATTTTAACTATAATTCATTGTTTTTTCTATTTCATATAATCGAAATCTTAATGAAGATAAATGAAATTCTAAATTACTTTTGTATTATATAACATTTTGTTTATTTTTCATATAAATGAAATAATACTATTTTAAAATTTTTATATTTTTTATATCCTCTATAAACCTTTTATCTCTAACTAATAATCATGAAACAATGACCATTTAAGTAAAAACATTAATAATATGGTGATTAGAAAACTGAAAATAAACATTTCCAATTTTTAAGTGTTATCTAAAGATTTTAAAACTTTTGGAAATGTATTACTTCAACAAATTTCATTTAATAGACAAAATTAACATAAAAATGATTCCGGTGAATTTTGAGTGTGTAATTAATTTTATATGGATTAATAAATATTATTGAATTGCACTAATATAATTAATCAGTACTAATGAAATACTAAGTGTGATCAATTTTGTTTAACCAATTAATTAACATTAGTGAACATGTTCAGAGCGATCTGCAGTGAATTGGCATGTTATTTTAACTTAAATAGAACGTGTTATGGTACAAATAGCAGTTGACGTGTATAGCATGTCATTTCAATGCAGGTGACTAATGGTATAAATTGAACTGCTAAAATATAATACAAAAACAAATTTTTAAAATGGTTTTTTTTAAATAAAATATTACTATTCAATAGTTTATTTACTTCTAATTGTATTATTTAGTTTACTCATTTTATTTCAGAAAAATCGTCTATCAGTCATATATTCTATCTGTTTTGCACAACAACATCAATTAGAGGTATGAATAAAGTACCAAAAGGTCCAATATTTCTACGGTTGCTCTGGTTGTCATTTGTCTTGATAATGACGACTGGGCTTACAGTAGCTACAACTTTCATGGTTTTAGAGTTTTTGCAATATGATGTCAACGTTTACACAAAAATTATTTTAGACAGTAATTCCTCTTTTCCAGCTCTTACAATTTGTCATCATCATCCCTTTTCTATTAAAGCTCACGATTTATGGAATCGGAGTATTGTAATGTCCCCTGCAAAATACAACAGATACCTCCGAAAAATGTCTAATGACAGTTTTCAAAAAAACCAATATGGACACGGTTCGGTATCAAGTTATCTTGATACGATGAGTATGTACTATCAGAATCTTCAAATGAATGAGTCTTTTATGATAGGACATGATAAAGAAACATATTTGACTTGTATGAATCAATTAGGATTCAACATCAATTTTGAAGATGATTGTTCAAAGCTTTTCAACACTTCTTTTCATCGACTTTCTTTGCATGAATATTTTAATTGTCATACATTTCAACCTGAAAATATAAATGTTTCTTACTTATTCGAGTCAATAAATATTGTGGTGTCACTTGAACCGAAACCTGACTACCGAGAACATGAACAAGCCTTTATTGTTGAAACTTTTCAAAGAGCTGAAGGACTCAGAGTTGTTGTCCATGAGACTGGATCATTTCCTGATATAGCACAAGACGGTCTTCATGTAGAACCGGGAAAAATGAATGAAATAAAATATCAACCAATCCAACACAAAAGAGTTAACACGCCAACCAAACCTTGTGTAGAACGAGATGATCTTATGACGTTTAAAGACCTTGATCAAACTTTTATGAGTGACAAAAAAAATTGTATATTATTAAAAAAGCAGGAGTTAATAATGAAAAATTGCAAATGCATATTTGTTTCCTTTCCCCGACCTATTGAACCAACATTGGACCTACCTTATTGTGGCAAAATACAGAATGATAATTTTACTGTGATTGAAGATCGTATCAGCTGCATCGGAGATATTGTAAGTGATGCTGATTATCAAAAGGAACTCGAACGAACTATATGTTTTCCAAGATGTGACATTTTGACGTTTGAAAGCACAATATCAATTACAAAATGGGGGGCCACTGCTTGGCATTTGTATTGGATTCGTGAAACAAACAAAGCTCTTAACTTATTAAAAGCTAATGTCAATAATTCCACAAGAGTTACTGAGACAAAAGGATACAAAATGTGGTTGGACTACGCGAATAAAGAGAATTTATCGGATGTTGAATCCACAAAGGTTAACCACTTTTTGCAAGGAGAAAACTTTGCCTATGTTGTTCTACAAAGAAAATCAAAAAATACGGTAATTAAACAAGAGAAACTCGTCACAACTCCATACGTTCTGCTGAGCAGAATTGGCGGAGTTTGCTCATTAACAATTGGTTTGACAGCGGCTTTCGTTGTGGAATTCATAGAGTTTATTTATAGATTCTGTAATCATAGCAACGAAGAAAAACAATTCTGCCAAAATAGGATCTCAACGAAGTCAGATAGAAATCTAAGAAAAATATCAGCTGAATTAAATCTCAATTCCATAGAAAATAAAATGAACAAATCTGAAACACAAATTCAAACAAATCTTTCAAACTCAAAATTACCAACTGCTGACTCCTTCAATTTGGTAATTACAGAATAATCTCTGGATCATTTGGACCTTTTAGTGTTAAAATTTGATAATTTTGCAACAAATCTGTTGATGTTATTATTGTTATTATTATTATTATTATTATTATTATTATTATTATTATTATTATTATTATTATTATTATTATTATTATTATTATTATTATTATTATTATTATTATTATTATTATTATTATTATTATTATTATTATTATTATTATTATTATTATTATTATTATTATTATAATTTTTAAAAGATCAACATAAAAATTTGAAATGCTCATATTGGCACTATGACCTTTATTTCTTCAATAAATTTCAAATACATTTTAATAAAAAGTTTTCATATTTATTTTTTTAGATTATTTTTTAGATTATTATTTGTCTTGTTTATTTGATACCAACTTTGAAACTCAATCTTCATTTCGCTCTGAGGAATCATAAATAGTTCATGTGTTGTTTTAAACAATGAATATCATACACTAATTGTTGTGTATCAGTTTAAATTTTTCATTTTAAGAATGATAATAAATTACGGTTGCCAGATTTCTTGCAAGTGATTGTGATACGAGTGGAGGGGGTTCTATAGTTAAAAAATTTCATTTCTTCATTTGTTAGCTGCCCATAAATTCGATAATATAAACTTTAAATTAATTTTGCACTTTCATTTTATTTTTGAATTCTGTTAAATTATGGATTTTATTGTTTTGCAATTTTCTGCATGCATTTGTCCCTCAATTTATATAACTTTAAAATATCATTAAAACAATAAAATGGTGACATTATCCAATGATACTTCAAATGAAATTTTAATTCTTTTAGAAGAAAAATATAAAGGAAAAATGTAAATTGAGTTGAACTTCGCTAAGTCGAACTTCTATAACTCCAATTTTTTTTCGTGAAATATGGTAATTCGACTTAGACGTTCGATTCTAACATAAAAAATCAGTTGAATAAATATCAACGTCTTCAATGAAAAGAACATAATCTTTATAATAAACCATAATGCCTATATCTTAACCTTCGCCATCACCAACGTAACCCGAATAATGATTGTAGCAGATTTTCTGTTTAACTGAATGTAAAAATAATACAAATATCGAAAATATCAAATATTCATAAAATCCAATAAATCCTTTAATAAATACTAAAGCAGGAATTAGTGAAGCAGGAATCAGTGAAAAGTATTAAAAAATAAAAAAAACCAAACATTGAAAGACAATATCGAGATCAATTAGCAGCAATCCAGCGAGTATTTGAGAAAATGAAAATCAATCTCCGAACGGAAATACTCCACTACAAGACGAGGTGATTAGAGAATGTATTTCACAAGAAATATATGAATGATTGTTTGTATGCTGTGAATGATGAAAAATATTTATTTTTAGATAATAATTGCCGATTAGACTAAAATATGTAGTTATTGGTGTGCATACTTGAAAAATGGATGATTCAGGATGTAATAATGTGGATAACTTAAATTTTGATGAATGTTTTTGGATAATTAATAATAATAATTGTAATTTAAATAATGAAACAATTTGATATGATAAATTAGATACGAGACCGAGTGGTTCTATTTTTATTAATAATAATGAATTTCGGTGTTTATTAGATACAGGGGCAAATTATTGTGGTTAACAAAAGTTTTTAACAAAGTCAGAAATTCGAGGTTTAGGTAAATGTAGTTTTAAATTAATATGTTTATATGAATCACTTATTGAAATATTGGGAAATTTTTGACTTTAAATAAACCTAAACGGCAGCCTTCGGCACTTTCAATACATGTGCTAGTTTTGACCGTATTCGTGCGGTATTGTCTAAAATTGACGATTCTGGAAAAAAGAATGTTATTGCATATGTATCACTCACTGTTTCTAAACATGAAATTAGTTATTGTATAACAAGGAAAGTACTTCTGGCAATCTATATTTTACGGGGCATTTGAAGCATTATTAAAACGGTAAAATATTTACACTTTCTCTAATCTCAAAGCAATAAATTATATGATGTAAACAATAAAGGCCATTATTTTACAATTTCAGACATGGATTAACTATTTAAGCAGTTTAGATATAAATTTTCAATATAGAAAATCGTTTTATTGCAGACGTACTATCAGAGAGTAAATTTGTCAAATGCATTTAATGTAAAACAATTTATAAGGATTAAAAGATTGGAAAATTAGAGACTTAAGTGTTAGCGAATGCATAAAATGAATGACAAAATAATTTAAACAAAATTCAGGAGATTATTCACAGCTTAAATTTACAAGAGAAAACCAATATTCTAAGAAAATATAATAAGAAATGAAAACCCCAATCGAGAAACTCGATATTTGATGAATACCATACAAAATATCATATAAATTTGTTCCATAAGACCTTGATTCGCAAACTTTTAGAAGTCGGAACACTAAACTCTGATATATTTTTATGCAGAACATCTACAATAATAAAGTAAGGGGAAGAGGGTGTACACAAATATGAAATTAATCCTGATTACATCATTATATAAAAATTAATTGTCGCGCAAATTTTTTTTGGCTCAATTTTTTGAATTTAAATTTTGGTGCAATTTGTTGGATTTAAATTTTTAGTGCAATTTTTTTACGAAATACTTTTTTATCAAAAAAATACGCTCTCGATAAAAAAGCCTAAAATAAAAATGGCTCAAATCGCCTTTTGATAAAAAAGCTAAAATGGTCACAAAAAGTGAATGGGTATTTATGGCTCTCGATAAAAAAACCTTAAGTAAAAATTGGCTCAAATCGCATACCGAATAAAACGGCTAAAATATTTCTTCGATTACAATTCATAAAAATATTTCCTCGATAAAAAAGTCATGCAATATTTGGTTTCAGTATATTCTAATGAAAAATATAGACTCTATAAAAAGTAATTCAATATTTGAGATCTGTATTTTCTATAGAAGTAGTGACAAAACGGCACCCTGCCGCGGGGGAATAAAATTATTTTTTAAATATTTTGTTTAAATGAAGTAAACTTTTTAATTTTTTATTTAAATGCATAAATTTTAATTATTTTTTTTTACATGTCAGTATAAGAGTCACACTATAGTGATGTCTATATTTAGTCTCGTTTAAAAATAAAAAAATAATAATAATAATAATAATAGTAATAATAATAATATTAATAATAATAATAATAATTATAATTATAATAATAATAATAATATAATAATAATAATATTAATAATAATAATAATAATAATAATAATAATAATTATAATAATAATAATAATAATAATAATAATAATAATAATAATAATAATCAAAAGTATTTATGTGATTTCTTTGTAAATTACTTACAGTATTGTGAGTGTATGCATGTGTTCCTTGTTACTAATCATGCACTTATCATGCACTGGCTTTGTTAAAATTTATTAAATATTAATTAAAAATAAAACATATAATAATAATAATAATAAAAATAATAATAATAATAATAATAATAATAATAATAATAATAATTAGAATTATAATAGTATTAAAAATAACAACACATGTAAAAATTTACAATTCACATAACAATAAAAAATCTTTAAAAAATAACTAAATAAAAACTTAATTAATTCACATAAAAAAGATTTAAATAAAAATAATACTTCAACTATAATTGGTTAATAATTTTATTTTATTAATTATCCAATTACTACTATTTTCGTTTATAAAAAAATTTTTCATATAGGAGAGCAATACCTTCATCTAAAAAGGAATCTCTCCTTGGTCTTGCAGAATTTGAAATAACGAAAGATTGGATTTCACCATAGGTTTCAAATTCTACATCGATACAAAATTGTATCTTTACAGAACCAATTTCCGAAACAACAGTATTTAATTTATTAATCAAAAAAATAGTTATAGATAAGGATATTAAATTTAAATTTTCGACAACCATTTTAACTATAGCATATGAGACCATAATTAACAACATCATCAAGTGATCCTCCATGTAAATAGGATTATTAATTATTTCAGAATCAGAATCAGAGAGAGTTATTATTTCAACATAATTGCTGGGGATAACGTCTTTGTTTCCAAAATCAGAAATTATTTCAACCGCATCAACTGATACTACATGTTGATTAGGATTATTAATTATTTCAGAATCAGAGAGTTATTATTTCAATATTATTTAAATTTTTAAGTTTAAAAGGAAGTGGGTTACTTATTGATAAATTTGACTTTCGTTATTTATTAATATTATTATTATTAATAGGTAATTTAAAAATTTCCTTTTTCCTTAATAAGTTAAATTGATTTAAATGATTTTTTTGTGTATCATAAAAATCTAAATATTTTAATTTTTCTGTTAATTTACATGTTGGGCAAACAAAATAGGTCACACGGTAATGTGGTTGACCATAATATTTTTTCATAGTTTCATGACATGTTTCGTCATGAAAAGAACCATTGCAAACCTTAATTCAAAAATAACTATATAAAACACAATTTAGAATCAATTAATTTTTGATTATATAATAGATTTGACTTGGAATTATTTTAAATAAAAGTTAGTTTTTTTAACAAAAACAATGATAATTAGGGTTTTTACATTATTTTTTAGTATTATTAAATTTATGTTGAAGATCTGTTAATTCCATATATTATTTGGTAATTATGGAGTAAAATGTCGGTTTTTGGATAATTATTTACCAATTAGAATCAAATTTGACTGGTTTTTAATAGTTTAATGATAATTTTATGATCTATTTTAAAAAGTTGAAATATATTTTAGTATTGTATTTATTCGTTGAAAGTATGTAAAGCTTTTCAAAGATTTATTGGATGATAAATCACCACTGGTGATTAATGTATTTTACAGTAAATACGATCATCTTTAGGAATATTTAGAGACAGAGATACGATTTAATTAAAACTTATTGTTAATTATACAAGGTCTTATTAAACTTTTAGCGGTTTCAGTTGATTTTTAAACATATTTTAGTGAAACTTGGAAAGAATTTTAATTGATTTTACAGTGCAATATTTAGTATCTTTAAGAAAAAGGGATAATTATTTACTTTCACTTTAGATGTTATTGACTTATTTGAAATCAATAACAAAAATATTATTGGCATTTAGAGTAATATTAAAATAATTTTAAGAGTATACTCAGTGTGGTTATTAGTATACTATGAAAGACATTGAATTTTGTCTATGAGTTGACTGTTATTAATGAAAAAATATGATACATATTTTACTATTTATGTTGTGAAATTTAATAATTTTTGCGGAAAACATAGATTTTATTCGATTTTATTCATTTTTGAAGAACTTTTTATTCGGTAGAATTTGTTGTCAGAATCAAATTGTATGGAGTTTAGGTGTAAAATGATGGTTATAGATAACAGTTATATAATACTTTAAAGAAAATTGATTTTCTATTAGTAAATTCATATTTTTATGAAATTTTTAAGGGTATTGAATCGGTTGGAATACCTGGTTTACATATGGCTAATATTTAATTATATTTTAAGGGATTTATTCGGCTGAATATAGATTGCTAAGGGAAATTTAATTGGTAGGTTTTTATGAAAATTATGAATATAGTTGGTACCGCGGGGGAAATGTTATTTGAAGAGAAATGATTGGTTTAGAGTAAATTTTATTTTAAGGGAAAATAATCAATTAAGAGCAAATTTGTTGATATTTTTAAAGGGGCTGAGTCGGTTGAATATTGTTATTTAAAAGGTAGAGATTATCTACATTGGGAATATTGATGATTTTTATGAAAATAATGAATATTGTTGGGAATATTGTAATTTGAAGAAAAATGATTGGTTAAGAGCAAATTTTATGATATTTTTAAAGGAATTTATTTGGATTTGTTAAATGCGTTACTTTTAGTATTAATAACGTCCATAATAAATATTTATAAAATTCAAAATCCCAAAATTTATTCGTAATATTTAAACATAATTCTTGAGGAATGATATTAAACACAACGTAATGTAAGCATAAGGAATTTACATACCACATCAATCCACAACATACATTCATTTAATTCTTCATTTAATTAATATTTATATAGTTATTTATTTTATGAATTAATTTAATTATATTTTCACAGGATGGATATCAATATAAGTGGGTGATTTTTATGAAACGATGGTAGAAATAATGTTATTTAATGAAACAATTAAATCAAAAGACAATTTAGGACAATTAGAAACGCAATTCATATTTCTACAAAGATAAAAATTATAAAAACTGGACTAAGTTGTTATCAGAAATTGAGTTTATGATGAACTCTACCTTCCGAAAAACAATAAGTCACACGCTTTGTGAAAGAGTTTTTTGGAAAGCATATTTACAAAGAATGATTATCAAATGTACCAAATGTAATATTTATTTTCACACTTTTGAAACAAATTAATCACACTGAAGGTAAACACCGAATGGGCATCACTCTTTAAAAGAAAATTGATCACAATTCACTTTCTTAAAAATCAAACACAACTCTTCAATTGCCTTGAAAGTTCTCCTTTTGTCTGAACCTTTTTCTTCCACCACTCGGCCATTTCTTTTTTGTGCCAGCGCTTTTGCATATTTTCTTTATTTCTGCAAGCTCATTAGGATGACAATTGGGTTGCTGTACCTTGATTGATGGGCCAACAAAAAATCATTTATATCATTAATTAGTTGGTTTTGTGGGGTCCTGGCCCTTCTACGAGCCTCAAATAACTTTAAAATTATTTTATTAGACTTCTTTATCTAATTTGCCACCGGTTACCACTTTTCCCCGTCAAATATCGATTTTTTACTTTTTTTCAAATTTTTAATTAGTTTTAATTAATTTTGAAAATTTGTAAAATTTGTAATTTTACATTCCGTGTATTTTGTATAACCGCAACAGTACTATTAGTATTACAACTAACATTTTTGATAATATTTGAAAATTTTTAATATTAATTTAATTGTATTAAATTAATTGTATTAAATTAATTATATTAATGAAATAATTTCGATAAATGAAAAGCTAATAATTCATTAAATCAATGATTTATGACAATTGTTTGTTTGAAGTCCTCTTGAGAAAATGTTAAATTATTTATTACGATAATTAATTGACATTCGAAATATGGCTTCCCACCATACAATTCAATGGTTGTTTTTATTTTCAATTTTCATTTCATTTAATTACACTACTTATTACTGTCATTAGTAAGTAGTAATATCTAGTGACAGGGAAGAATGTCAGTAAATAATCATTTTTTATTTAAATGAATAAATTTTATTTTTATAATTGTTAGTCTTTAAACCAGAGGTGGCAAAGTCCGGCCCGTCATGACAATTATCTGGCGTGAGAGACATTCGATAAAATTATTAAAATTCATATCTTTGCGTTATGGAAAACTAAAATTTTTAAAAATCATAAAGTTTTTTCAATTTTCAAATCATTCAACCTTGAATTCTTTTGAATTTTGTTTCAAAATTTAAATATAAATATAATAAATATACCAAATCATGACTTGTATTGATTAGGTTTTAAACTTTAAAATATATCTGGCTTGCCAAATCGTACAAATCTCTTGGATTAGCTCGCTATCAAAAAGGTTTGCCACCCCTGCGTTAGACTTTTAATGGGCCCCCTATCTTAAAGGAAGAAGTAAAAATTATATAATTAGTGAAATTTTTTCCTTATTATTAACTTGATCCTTTATTCCGTCGCTAAGGATGCAATATGAGACTTTCTATCTTGTGTCCCTTATCCTTCGTCGCTCAGAGGGGTTCGATCATAAGCTCTAGATGCAAAGGAATTAAGTGCAAACAAATTAAAAATCAATATTTTTTCTGGGGAAACAATTATGATAAAATAATGCAAAGTACAGATTTAATAATTTCTAAAAATGCAATTTAATTAAATAAATATTAATTAATATAAATTAATCAAATTAATTAATATACAAAATTATACGATTGACAGGTGTGGTGGCAAGTTGACAAACTGTAAAAAAATAATATAGTTTTGCTTAGGTTTTGTCGTCTTTAGAGACTTGATAATTTTATTTGGTCTGTTAAAGCAGTGAATAACAAGGCAAATCATCCGTATGTTCAAAGATAAAGGAGATTATAATAAATTGATAAAATGTTGAAAATAAATTTAGTAAAAAGGATGGAGCTAATTATTGTTCGAATCGAATTTGCAAAAACGCGGCTGCCGCTGGGATTACCGGACATGACAGTATTACAGAGAGATGTGCAGATTCTACTTTTTAATCAGTGTTGTATGCCAAAGATTTGGGAATATATTTGTTATAAAGAACACGTTGGATCCGTTTTAACTGCCGTAAGATTCAGGAAAACTGGAAACTTCACGATTTATTTGTTTTACGAATGCAAATGGTAATTTAACATGCAATAGTAAGTAATTTTTTTGACTAAGGATCTTTGTTTTAAACTTGTTTAAAATCCTTATTAATTCTTCATAATAGAAAAGTCATCATCGTATATTCATCGTATATTCATCGTCAGTAACACCATCCCAAATTGGTGGTAATTGGGGAGTTGACTGAAGAACTTCTATATGGAAATATTCCCTTACTTTTAACAATTACACCTCTAAACTCAGAACATGTTATTGGTAACGAAGTCAATTTATTAACAGCATTTTTAAATAATCATTAATAAATTGACAAGAATCTATAAATTTTATGGTTAATCCGCCAGTTCTAGAAAATAAACTAAAAAAGTTTTCACTTGTAATAGGAATACAATTAATATTCCATGTTTTAAATTTACTTAAACCAAATTTGAGAATATGATGGAAATCGTACCCTCGTAAATTATGAAATAAAACAGATAAAATCGGTTCAATTCGTCGAGAAAGATTACAGGATCTGCATGCCACATCTGAATATTTACCTGAAAAATGGTCATGATCTCTTACCGGAACTACTAATGTTTACTTGCAAAAATGACAAGTTGGAGCCGACGAAAAGTTTATTTTATCAGTATTATTAAATAACATAGACTTTATATCTTTTATCAAAGTATGGAATTACTATTTCTTTTCCAATTATTTCAAGCTCAGTAAGAGACTGTTGAACACAGTTTAATCCTATAAAACTTTTATAATTTTTTCCTCGGTGAAATTATTTATCGAAACCAAACCACCTGAGATTAGTAAATGTTTCTGGTAGTATTTATCGTCTTTAGGCAAAATTGCCTCAAAATCAGCATAGACTACAAAAGGTGGAGTAACAGTTTTAGACCAATTTTTAAAACTAAGATATTTTTCTTCAGGCAGAATATATAATGTTGTACCTAATTGTTGGGTTTTTATATAGAAAATCGGCAAATTCCACAGGATCTCATCCGTATTGAGTGACTGGTAGTTTTTGGCAACTTGCATAATCATTACCTTCTTTGCTATTTCTCGTTATAATTTAATTAATTAACTTCTAATTAACTTTTAAAATTTGTAAGTCAAATCATTTTTATTCGAATATGCATTGATTTTAACCGTTAAAATCAATGCATATTCGAATAAAAATGATTAAAATAAATAAAAGTCTTTTATTTATTGGTAAAGTAAATTTGATATATATAATTTTGAAATTGTGTTTGAATTTATAAAAGTTATTCAGGTATTTTATTAGTTTTGGCTAAATTGATGTTCATTTAATATTGTAAAATAATAATAAAGAATAATCACAGACCAGAAACAAAAAAAATATTTTTTTTTAAATTTTGTTGTTTTTCTTTATGTCCCAGTTCATCTTGATGGAAATCTGAGAACCCTACATTAGCTCAGGTTTCCCATTAGCCAATTAATTTTTAATTACTTTCTATTTTTATTAAATATTTCCTTCTGGGGACCCCCAATTGATTTAATTTTATTATATTTGCATTCGTCCCGTCATTTGGCATCCGCTCATACCCATTTCCCCCGATAAATATTTATTTTAAAATTTTAATTGATTTTGCCTTTTTAATTATTATTTCGAATATCATTGCTTTTTCATTTTTTTTATTTTTGTGCATTTTGTTAACCCCAACATTACTAATAATAATAATAATAATAATAATAATAACAGTAATCAAATTTATTAAATTTTTAAATATTCTAATACAGCAATTAAACAGTTTTTGTATGCACAATTAGAATGATTACGATACGGACATAGAATGTTGTCAGTAAAATAGTTGGAAAATTCGATATTATATTTTATTAATTTTAAGTTTAGGAAATGTTTTTTTAAAACCAAAAGTTTATCTTGATCAGTAACATAGAAAATTACACTACTATTTTCTAAATCTTTCAAAATACATGTTGGACAAAACGAATCTTCCCCTTCATACAATTTCAATCTATCGGGATCTTCATTTCCAACCCAAAAATTTAAATCGTTAAATAACCAATACATTGGTCTCAAAATATTAATAACATTCATAATACACTATTCTTTAATGATTGATCTATCAACATTATCCTTATAACTAATAAAATCAATAAAATAACAAGACATGATTATAATATTTATTTAAACTAAAATTGTTTATATATTGAAATAAACAATGCAAGGGAATGTTGACTACATGTTTGAGTCATTAGATTTTGATACTGTATTTTATTATACATGATTGGTTTGCCGATTGTTTGTGTTTATTAACTAATAGAGACGGATAATAATATCCCATCGGATCAAAAACATGTATTTTATCTGGCTTCATATATATTGCAATCCAAAGGTCCCCGGCGAGAGTTGATGATTGAGTATTGATAAATATTGCTTGGTTATTGTTCAGGTATGGGATTTTATCTAATGGGAATACTCCAGCAAATTGATTCGCCAACAGCTTTTTTCCAACTCAATTAACCTGAATAGAACTAATTAAATAAAATTATAAAGCAATTAAAAAACTTACTCCATGATAATTTGATTCCATTGATTGCCATATTTATACCAGTAATGTTTGAACTTTGTTCAAACCAACAATGTTTGTTCAAACTAGTACTGATTTACTCGCAGTAATTTGTATATCTCTTTCGAAAACTCCATACACTATTATATATACCGATTTAGTGAGCGATTTATTAAACTTTACACTTAGTTTTAAATTTCCTTGTTGTGATAATTGACTGTGATTAAAATCAAAATCTGGTAACAAGACAAAAGTAAAGAATGGATATTTATCTTTAAAATCTTTAAGTGTTATTCTAAATTCATGTTTTTATCCAAATATCCAAGATTTCTTACTATACTTTGCATATAAGTTGTAGTATAGTCATTATTTTTAGCCAAAGTTAATGTGCTAATATCGAAATGTTTAAAGACTGAGCACGAGTCCTGAAATATTTTTTTGTATTGAAATATAGTTTGAAATACTACAAGAACAAAGTTTGGTAATCTTTTATCAGTAAACATTTGTTCTTTATAAAATAACGATGAACCTTTACAGTTTCTTTACTTCTAATTGGATATATAGCATTTCTGGAATTTAAACCAATTTGATGTTCAGCTAAAACAGATGGTTCTACTCGAACTCTATGAATCATTAATTTGGCTTCCAATATCTATAATATTGGGTCTTCTGTTAGAGATTGTATACTGTAATCGGACTAATTTCTTTTCAATGTTATGTTAACATTAACTCCAGGAAGTAGATATTTTGGTTGATTCATGAAATCAATGTGTAATGAAGAACATAATGAAAATATTTTTGATTCTGCAATTAATGCGGTCCTTCCTTTGTTATTTGAAATATATCCCATAGGCGCTAAACAAGTGTTTTTACAATTTCCATTATAATATAAAATAGTTTCAATTAAAGCTTTTTGGGTATATCTTCAGTTTCCAACTTCAATCTTTTGACTATTGAGTCCAACAACCACATCACTGAAAAGTGTATGGAAAAAATAATTGTTAGCTTTTGCATCTGAAGATGTCAGTAATTCTTACCCATTATTATTTGTAACTTTTAATTTAATGTACAATAATGTATCATTCAAATCAATGTATTCAGTATGAGAACCAGTTATCTTGAATTAAATGTCACTTTTGTTATCAACAATTGAATTAAAAGGGAATACATCTTCAAATGTAGCATATTCTATGACCACTTGAGGGGCCGGTCGATCAAAGATACATAATTCAGTTTTTCCACAAATCATTATTCGAATATAGTTCCACGTCTAGTCATTCTATTGTTTATATACCTTCGTCGTCGTCGCTTTGGTTCAGATTCATATTCTTCTTCTTCATCATTTGATGCTATTGAAAAAATTACTTCTGGTATTGCTTCTTTGAATTCAGATATAGCATTAGATTTTAAAGTTTGTAAGCATTTGGCATTATTCATTATTACATCTTTATCAGTTTTCATACCAAAATTTCCTATACGTTTAAGAATTGGTAATGCAAATCGACCAATAGTTTTTAACCATCAAGAACCATACTGCCCTCCAGCAAAATAAGGTAATTTACCGCCAGTTTGACTATTGGCATAAAGTGAAATTATATCGGTATTAGACATGTCTAAAATGTAAAGTTTCGTGTGTTTTTGATTCTTTTGCAAATTGGATTAATTTTCCACTATTATCGCGTATATTAATTTCTATATTGTTTATACATGTTCTTCCAACAGGTAAATACATGGGATTTTCAATTTGTATTTGTACAACTTCATCTTTTTCATATTTCTTAATCCATATTGCTTTCAGAAGTGGAACCAATGAATCACCAGCATTTATTGGCTCAATAGTATCACTATAGATGAACATTTGTTGATGATGATTAAACATTTTTCATTTGAGAATACCAACAAATTGAGATTCATTATATAATTTTTTCTGTAATCCAAATGTATTTACCAAGTTTTTATTGAAAACAATTTCTTTTATGTTTTCACCGAGAACGAATTTGAAAATATCCCCATGTAATTCAATAGATTTGAAAATATGTGGTCAATTATTCATTAAATAAAACATTAAACCTTCAAATTTCCGTATATATAAATCCTTAGTAAATGTAATTACTGAATTTTTAAACATCTGTACGTTAATTTAAAATTGATTACTTGTTCTATATCATAAAGGGGTAACACTATTTGAAATATATCTTGGGACTTGTGATCAAAAGAATATGTTGTTTCAGTAAATAAAGTGTTAATGAAAATTAACAAGAATCTAAGTTGCAATGAAAATATATTCATCAACCATCGAATTGACAGTTTTCATGATTCCTTTGAAGAAATCGGATATAAAGATGGGGAAAGTTGGTTTGTCAATATGACAATCCAAGGATATAAAATAGATAAAAAAGATGTCATATCACCAATTTGGAAATTAGTCAATGCTCCTCTTTCTCTAGAATTTTAATATGTGAATAAATGTGTTATTATTAACAAGTCTTTTGATTTTTTGTTTTTTATGTAAAAGTTTTAAGTTATAGAGTATGTAAATTCGAATGTATGTAATGGTAGAGTACAACAAGGCGATCATTTCTATGTAAAAAATCATATAAAGGATATGTAATAGTGAAGTAATCGCGATTTTAAGGTTTTAAAAATGACGTATTCGTTGATTTAAATAAAAGAAAGTATGGGGGTACCGCAAAAAAGGGGGTTTCGGAAAAAATTTGAAAATGCAAGGGGGGACCCTTAACGTTTTCAGAAATATCAAGTATCTGGAAAGCACATTTCTACCTATTGTCGAGGTAATTTTACTAGATCAATTAGATCAATAGTGTATGTATGATAAGTCTAAAGTTTTGATGGTAATATCGTACTCAGAAGGGTTTTTAAATTATAAGTGAAAATTAGTAAGCAGTTGGGAAATTTAGATTATAAGATCGTTTCTAATTCGTTAATTAACAAATAAAAAATATTTTTAAAGGTGTTTTAAAAATTAATAATTTGTTTGAATATCTAAAATATGAATGTTTATAATTATTTTAAATTATAAAATGAATTTTCAAAAGTGGTGAAACATAAAAAGCCTTTTGAATATTTAAAATATCATTAAAGTAAGAAACATTTTATATCTATCTACGACTTTTTTTTAATTATCTTTTTAAATAATTATCTCTTACTGAAACGGATGGGATCGGTAATTAATGTAAAATGAAATCGAAACCCTAAAAAAATTAAAAAATAATAATTGTATTACCATGTTGAGTTGATTTCCTCGAGATTTTTGCTAATAAAATATAATTTTATTTCAATTTTAAAGGGTTTCGTTTATCTAGAATCTGTCGATTTTAAAAATAAATTGAAATAATTATTCATTATTATATTAAAAAATTTTCGAGTGTCGAAAAATAAATTTTGTTTTAATTGACTAAGTTTTATGTTACGCTACAGTGGCTCGTTTGTCATTATACTTGGCAATGTTAAATGATTTAAAAGATCGCCAAATGATCTTTAAAAATAATATTTTATTCTGTTATGTTTTTAACTTATTCAATATCGATTTAAATTTTATCGAATAAAAAAATTAAATTTTCTTTCCTTCTATATTTACAGGAAAATTTATTAATATATGTCATTAGATGTAGACTTTAATAATAGTATTTTTAAGAATTAATTCAGTTTATTTTTTTGTGAAAATTGCAATCAAGTGCAAATAATCTGACCATATTAAATTAGTAACTAATTTTATGTAATTTTGTTTAAATTAACACTATAATTTTTTTGTATTTATCCTGTCCATTTAAATATCATTGCGCGCATTGTTTTTGTGTGTTTGGGTAATTGTTTATTCTATGACATATTTCACAAAAACATTATTTGTTTTTAAATCAACATATATCTAACACACTGAGTTCAGCTTATGTAAACAGTTTGTTGTTTAAAATATAACAATTGAAAATAAAATAAAATTTTATTTATATTCTATTTTGGAATTTTAATAATTGTTAAATAAAAATTAAATTACATAATAACCTTCAATTAACTAGTCGATAGCGAAGTCATTTATAAAAAATATAATTCAAATAGTTAGGCTATTTTTTCAGTGTTTTTTTTCCAAGTGAATTATTTCGACCTAAAATATGTCTTTATTTATTCCAATACTAAATTTACAAACTCACTGTAAAATGAAATATTTATTGAAAAAGTGTGAAAGCTAGATATTATTTACTAATTAAAGGGAATGTCAACTTAAAAATTGGTATATTCAAGACTGGGAAATACGCTTACAAAGGGTTTTATACTTGGTAAGGTTAAATGAAGAGGGGTTCTCAATGTGATTTTTAGCATATTTTTATTAACAAAAAAATTATATTTTTCATGATCTGTATGTGCTTAAAATAGTAAATATGTCTTTTAATTACGGAAATTAAACAATGAACCAATATTTTAGGTATGCCTAGACTCAGTGGCGTCTTATGAAATTTGGAGTCCCTGAGCTTAGAATTAAAATGCGTTTTGAAAAATGTTTTCATATTTTTTATAAAATACAAACTCAATTGAAGGACCAAAATTATATTTATTAAGATAATTGAAAATTTTGATTTTTTATACGTATTGATTTAAGCAAAACTGATTTATATATTATATTTATGGATGCCCCTATTCTGCTTGTCCCCCTGTGTTGTATGCAGTTATCACAATGTACGGCTCTGCCTAAAACTCTTAAAATTAATACCAAAATGAAAATTCGAAATTTAATTGTGTTGGTGTGCCGGGAAAACTTTATTGATGAGGATTCATGACTCTCGTTAAGAACACTTGCCGATTTTACCCTAGGGTTGATTCCCCACGCCCACCACATAATTTATCACTTACCATCATACACCCATGGTTGGAACCATGTTGGTAATGTGTAGGACAGCCGAATGCCATTCGAGCAGGTGAGCATTGTTACCAATGCTACTCCTCGAACAACCTTCGTTTCTGGTTCACAGCGGCCGCTAGAAGGTCTTACGCATCATGTTATGAGCCCATGATTTTTAAATATACCTGGTTCCTTGAGTTTAGGAGCTGGACATGGATTGTAAGGATATCGACCATCTACGACACGAATTCAATTATAAAACTTTAACTGCTGGGTTTGTAAAACGACAACTGAATTTTAATCACCAATACTTTTTAAAGTTCCGGTGGTTACTGCGATTAGATGGTTTACCCATTAATTTACCCTATGTTTACCGCTATGATTCGCAAAACCTTTATTATTATATAAATACGTTAAATTGGAAAATTGATGCCATTTGGCTTATACAACTAAATAGTATTGAATTATATATTCTGTTTAATATTAGTTAAGGTAGAAGCGAAAAAATATGATAAGTAAACTATATAATTCGTAAAGAATTTTTATAGATTAGTATCAAAATAAAAAGAAATAGTGGCGTACAAAATATATTTTAAGCTGAAATACAACAAATATAAAGATAGATGAGAAACAGGGTCATAGTGCTGAAATGAAAAGGTCGATGTACAGCACTAAAATCATAATATTCAACACTTAGGATGTGAGCGAATTAATCATCCCCGTCGATGTCTACTGGTAGACGTCGACGCTTGGGGTATTTTGTGGGCGGAGTTGAAATTGGTTGGTTTGGTCCCTCTTTCGACGAGGTTGCCGGCTCTACTACAGCTTGGATGATTTGAGATGAGGGTTCACTTGGCAATTCTGTTTCAATGGGCCGGGATTGGGCATCGAAGAGATTCAGATTTGTGCGGGCGATCGGAATCCCGCCGCGTTGATGTTGATCTGCGTTGAGGACGGGACGCAGGTGGTAATTCGGCCATCTCCGCAGATTCTCATGGCCGTAGGTTCGCTTGTAGCAAAGCCTTTTCTGCTCTTCGTCTTTGCCTACGGCGACGGTTCCTATTCGGTCGGTGTCGCTGGCTTCCAGACCTGCCCTCAGCATTACCGGTCGGGGGAGGCACGCTTGGCGGTTGAATCGTTGGTTGAAGGGGCAGATGGTGCGCAGGAATGATGTTCAATTCCTGGGCTAATCTTCAACTCGGTAGGCGAGTCAAGAGCTCATGTTCCGTGAAGATCTGCCGGAGTGCAGCGCTCTGTTCGGATATAGTAATCCGCTGGCTCCGGTTCTCTATGATTAGGTCGTCTCGGGCTCGGGAAAGACGAGATATCGTCTGGTATAGCCCTTTAGGGGTCTCGGGAGAGCTCCAGGTGCCCTTAACCTTATGGTATTTCGCCCGTAGGATGGCATGCTCCCTCTCCAGCTTATCTAATTTTTGTATAATTGCCACGACGGATGGTGAGATTTTTGGGATTCGAGGTAGGCCGGATACTGCTGACATCAAGAAAATATGCAAAGGTTAGTCGGATTAGTTATGGATTTTTGCAGTCAGTGTTGAACTCCATTTCACGGCTGTCGGTTCGAATGGATAATGACTCAGCAACTTTTGAGGATTCAGAAAAATTTGGAAATTTTTTTTAAGTAAACAGCTAAAAGGAAAAAGAAAAAATTATAATAAAATTATATTTACTTAAATTTTTGATCAAGATATGCTTCTTAAGGAGTAGTTATACTATTACTACGAACTTATTTAGTAAAAATACCTCATGCGCAGTCTGCATGTTATGCTGGAATGATTAGGCCCCTAACTCTTTAAGGTACATCTATTCCTGTTCTGGAGATGATATAATGATTTCTGGTCGCTACCTCACCCATAGAAAGTTCGTGAAACCTAATTAGTCAACCTTGGATTAACATAAATTGCCTAATTTTGAAGTTCAACGTATTTTGATGAATTTAGTAAATTTGAAATTTATATATTTATTTAAAGGGTTTTTTAATTTGTAGAATAGGGGATCGCCAGAATTTACCATGGAACAACATGGTACTGGGATATGACGGGAGGTAGTTTTACGTTGGTCTGGCTTTCTATATTTTAATTCTACTAATTAATAATTAAAAGAAATTTTCGGTTAATAATCCACAACAAGGGCTTATTTTGTAATCCACTTATCTATTTTCTTAATTTATGCTGCTACCGAGGAATCATGGCTTTAATGATAATAATAATGATAATAAATAATCGAAATAATCATACTAAATAACATTGATAATGATAATATTAATACATAAGAAAAGTCAAACAAAATGATAATCTGTATTTGGTCTCCCGCCTATACTACTTAATCTCTATTTAAATAGTAAAATCAACGGGTTGATTTTTTGTTAAGGGATCCCATTTCGGAAAACTAATCCGATTTAATTTGAACAACAAATCAGGGTGGATTGTCGAACAATCGCACATATTCTGACGCCATAATTAACCCTGTCACTGCTGGTGAATTTTCCTCATAATACATTAAAAATTTTTAAATTCCTTATCTATCGTTATTAATAAATAGATAACTTACAAATTTTCCCGGGTGGTCCTATTGAAGAAAGAAAATTTCAAATGTGATGGAGTTAAAAATATCAAAATAAATCTCCTCGATATTGATTATAGTGTTTGGATTTATGAATACACAAGCGATCTTATTGTGGGCGTTCTCTCTGCAGTCAATTGAAATAATGTTTACATTCGCCACACTAATGTCTACAGTTAGAATTGTATATTGATTTTTGTATCTGTAGTTTTCGGGTCATGGTTGAGATTGAAACGATCGCATGGACTCTGGTTTGGAAACTTTAACTATCAGATGGTTTTCACATAGACAGTCAAGCATTTTTGTGTTGGCGTCGCCCTAGTTCTCTTCGTATTGACGTTTATTAGAAAAATTATGGAATTTTACTAACTTTAGGTATTAAAGGGTTTTTTGTCTACCTATCTATTATGCACAAGTCTATCTGAAATTTTCGAATTGCCTACAATGGTCGTGTTTGTTGTCTGACACTTCCCAGTGCTCGAAGAAAATTTTCAAATCATTCAATCTATAAACATCATGATGCCAGTACCTCACCCTTGCTGCCCACTCGTGGTATAATCGCGAGGTTTTTATAAAAATTTAACTAATGATCGTCCAGCGATCACACCTAATACCCCTAACTAACGGCGCTCTTCCCGTGATTTTAATCTTTCTGCTCGTCTCGGCCGACGTTTCCATCAGCCGTTACGAGTGGTAAAGCGGTGTCCTGTGGGTAGAGTCCTGCGTCTTACGACCAGACCTCGGTGCGGACGACCGAGTTCTCAGGAGTGCTCGGCCCGCGATTACAACTAACGAAACTTAATTCGTCAGCCTGACCACCGGCCTGCCCTCCCGACATCTATTGTCATACATATATATAGAGTTACGGGGACGTCGGTATAAATTATAGATATCATTAATGAAACATTATAGAATTATTATGAACATCTACAATTTATATTGATTTTATATTGATTATATAGTAATTTTATGCCTGTGTGCAACCAACAGTCGATTTTTCGCCATTTTAAGGGCTTTTTATTGTTTCTATTAATTTAAAATTATTTTTATAATTTCTTATATTTTTGTTTATTTTTTGATGTATTAATTTTATGTTATTGAACTCTATTTTTTATCATTATTTTCTATGATGTTCTTTTTAGCTCTTATCATTTTGTTTCTTGGTCACCGCTTCTGCCTATGTTTTTTCTAAATTTTATTTTGCAAGGTTTTGGCAGTTTATTTTATTTCATATATGTTTCTTTCTGCCTCTGCATGCGTTGATCGATTTTATTAATATATGCTTTAATTAATTTTGTTATGTTTTAATTTGTTTACTTGATGTTTTCATTTTATTTTTGGTTTCTGCTTGTGGTGCATGTGTATGTACAGTGACCATTTTCCTTATTTTTATTTTTTGTTTTAATTTGTATTACAATTTTTGTTTTAATTTTGGCTCTAAGACCAACAATTGCAATTAAATTGATAATTATTTATTTTAATATGCATTGTTTATCACTAATCATGTTGATACATTTTCACATGTTTATTTTTAGGTTTGTTTTTTATAAAAAGTGAGTTTAGAAAAGTTTTAGATTTCTAAACAATTGATTAAAAATTATTTCGATTAATTTTATTTTCTTATTTATCGAATGTTTTGTCACCGCAGTTAAACGTTTTATATTCCTAATCAAATGTAAAAGATTCAGAAATGTCATTGAAAATTCAATTATTACAAAATTTTCATATTTTTTACACATTTAATTATCGTATTTTTAGGTAATGTTTTATGAATTTGTTTTTACTTTTTGTATAATTTCATGTCAAACTATTGAGAATTTGGGCTCAGCCTCCATTTACCGTTTAGAAAGGGGTCATAGAAAGTGTTTGAATAAAGTTTACAAAATTATGTCAATTTTGGTATTTTTTCCGAATTAGCTTTTATAAAAGAAAATAAAAATGACATTAATTGTTTTCACTAACATTATAATGAAGCCTTAATTTATAAATGACATAATATCGCCTTAAAAAATGATTTATGAATTATTTCCATCAAACTTTAAAACCTGATGAAATTTAATCCAAATAAACAAATAAGTATTATTTTAACAATTGTTTTTTTAGAAAAGAACGAAGAGAATATTTTAAAACATGTTATTAAAATCTCAATTATCAGAATTCAGCATTTTAATGACACATGTTACACCGTAATTACATAATCCCATTTATTGTGATAAGATTCTGAATTTTTTAAATCTTTCTCTTATAAAATTGGATTATTTTAAAAATAAATTGGATAATTTAAACAAATTATTGAAATTTTGAAAATAAAGATTGCAATATAATTGAATTTGATCTTTTTATTATTTTTCTGATTTTAACAATAAGATAAGTCCGCATATAAATTTACACTCATCCCTCGCTTAACGAAAACTCTTTTTATGAAATTTCTCGATTTACGTATTAAAAATTTTACAAATATATTTATAACCGGTTTGATTTTATTTTTTTCATTTTACGAATTTCTATTTAACGAAATTTGGATTAAATTTGACTGATAAAGTCAATATTTAATGTCGAATAAATATACAAATTGAAGGAACACTAAGAATCTGACATTTCTATATATCACTATTATAACTTCATATCAATACATTTTAAAATTAAAAAAATATTTTAAGTTAACAACTGTTTGCAAAATTTTGTGTTACAAATGGAAAAATTATGTGTTGAAATAACATAAAACTTAATCAAAAACAGAATATATAAAGGATTTTACTGACATTATAGTTACATCTAGCTCATTTTAAGGCGAATTAAATTCCATCAAGATTTATTTAATAAAGAAGGCTAAATAATCAATTATTTAAACCTTCTTAAAATTTTCGATTCTTTTCGTCTTGGGAATGAAATTCGATTTGACACGGAGATAGAAAGCCGACGATTTTGTATGGGCCTTCGTACTGTATATCATCTTTGTGTCTGTAATGCGCATGCTTGCGCAATAATACCTCCTCCTGTCCATAGCTCTCATATTATCAACAGCTTAGCCTGAGTTATATCTCACATTTTCCATAAATTCTTGTCTTGATGTATCTGCTTGCTTCAAGTTTGATTGTAAATTAACACTTCATCCATAAATTATCTCAAATAGTGAAAAACCCGTGGCACCATACCGATTTCTATATGCTGAACTTTATTGTAGGTAAAAGTTGATGCCAGTTTTTCTCTTTACATCCACCTGTCAATGTCTTTGGGATAAGACCTGATCAATGGCCTTACCCAGGCCTTTGTGAGTGTTCTGGTGTTTGTGCTGTTAGTGTTCTAATTACATTGCTAAATTAGTCATGGCGATCGTTCAGCCTCAAATCAACAACAGTCTTAACTAACTAGCCAACAACGCACTGCCACTCCGTCAACTATGTCCTTTTTTAGCCAGCATCTTTCAAATTTACAAGGATTTCTAATGCAGAACTTGATCAATGTTACACAATCTATGGTGCCTAAATCAATTTTACTTAGATACACTTCAATGTATAACTCCATCCCAACTGCTACTTCTGAAACGCCAGTGCCTCATCCAACTGAATTCATTGGCCTCAAAGATCGAATGAATCAAACCAGTTCAAGTCTATCGCAATCACTACTGACACAAACTATTTGTCGATTTGTGATCAGATCTGATACGGAAAATACAAAAAAACATGATTCGTTTGATTTTCAACTTGTTCAATGTTATCGATTAAATTTATCCGATTTCTAATTGTGTGATGAAATACGATTATTTAGAAAACTGGATATTAAAAAATTAAGTACTTTTGTAAAAAGTTATAAAAAAAAAAAAGTTAAAAAGTTGTATGAAAATTTTACTTTTATGAGGTTAGTTTAAACATATAATATAAAGATTAGTTTTTTAAAAATGAATATTTTCTAGTGATTGGATTGAAATTTGTTTTAACTGGTTGATGCTCTTCGAGAAATTCTTAGCTTTGTGAGCCAATATAAAGATAAATGCAACCATTAATTACATATACATAATAAATAAATTGGAAACTAGATAACGTAAGCAACAAATGCTTGTTTGATAGCCAAAAACCTATATTCCAAGAAGTGAATGACCGAAAGTTGTCGAGATTAAAGCTAATATTTTTCGGAGGGGGAAATTGGTAACTGGTAGGAAATGGAATTTTGAAGACGAATAAAATAATCTTAAATCGATCTGAAGTCTATAAAAGCGTCAAGGGCACAAAAGCAATTTAATTAATTAAATTTTAACAAAAGTCATTAATCAAAGGGTACTAAACTGATCGTCAGATCAATCGGTTTTTGAACACTAAGGTAAAATAATAGATCCTTCGACTTGCCTGGGAAATTTCTGTGATTAATCAGTAGTCCGGAATTGAGAGAAGGCAATAAATCACTCGGATGTGGGTTGCCTGGGATTAGGAGAATCAGTAGCAAAATCCTGATTAATGATCATCGAGAAACTATAAAACAAATTAGCTAAAATCAGAAAGGGCCATTTGGTCGAAGTGAAGTTTTTAAAATAAAAAAGTGTTGAGTTATTACGAAAAAGCACGGTAAAATCAATAAAACACCAAAATGATAAAAGTCCATCATTAATTAAAAAATTTACAAAAATTTGAAAGTAGTATTTTTCGGGAAAATTGGTATGGTTGAACTCTAAATTGAGAGACGAGTCCAGAAATAATAATAAAACTTTAGTGAGGGGTCCATAGAAAATAATATAAGACAAAAAACAAATTAATTTTAAAAAATTAATTACTAATGGGAAGCCCGAGTCAATGTGAAGTCCGAGGCAATTGGAAACCCGAGAGATGAGAAAAACCCAGTGTGTAAACAAAATAATAGAAAAGGGTAAATTGGCCTAAACAATATTAAATGGGTGCCACTGAGTTACGGAGAGGTAATTATTTCCTAATTTCTAATTTAGTAATGTAGCAAACGTTGTTGACAAATGTGGTCTGTGGGAAGTAATTATTTTTAATAATTTAGTATGGCAGCAAATGTTGTTGAGAATTGTCTGAAAACAGTCTGAGCAGGAGTATAAAAGAAAAAGGGAAAACATGAAATGGCTAGTGGTCGAAGTAAACGAGTAGTCTAGTCAGGTTAGTAAAATAGTCTAAACCCAAGTAAAGTCAAAAGTTATCTATCAGAAAAGGTGATTATCTATTGGATAACCTACCTTAAGGTAATCAAATTTATTCGTTGGTTGAAGCGTGCAAATAAATCAAAAATTGTAATTACAAAACGTTGAAATAAATCGGATTGAGTTGTAACTGTGGTAAAGTGCAAATAAAATTATTCTGTGTTGGGTTTACTTATTTGATTTGAAAAGGACACGAGGAGTCATAGGGAACCGACTTTCAATAATAATAACCCAACAAAAATGTATGGAAGAACGAGAAGCGATATTAACGGAAAGAAAAAATTATATTGTGTTTTGATTTTACCATTTAGGGTGATACCCATCAGGCATCTACCTTGTCCTTGAATAGTTGAATTCGATTTTTAAAATAAAAGATTTTGTTCGGATACGTTTTGTTATTTTGATTTCTAAACACGAGGAGTCGGATCGAATTTTTGTTCCATCTACAAATATTTTACTATCCCAACAAACACAAATTTTCGTGACTACAATTTTAATGTGTTAATGTTATAAAGACTGCGAATAAAAATGATGTTTAAAAAATTGTTTACAACACATAAAAATTAAATGCAACAAAATTCAAAAAATAAATTGAAATGTAAAATTAAGTAAAACTAATAAAAATTGAAAATCAATATTTTTTGGGGAATAGGTTTTGGCAGTTATGTAATGAAAGGATAGGGGTTCTAGTCAATGTTCTTTAAGGAATTAATTAATTAAGTGATAAAAACAAATCAATTTAATTAATAATCAAAATCACCGAACTTGACAAAAATTATTTTACTCTATTAAATTTTTTCGTCACCTCGTGGATGGATAATTGAATTAACGAATGATTGACAAAGAGAGAGTCCTATAAAAATAGCGATAAAATAGCAGTAACAGTCGGAAAGAGAAAGCAGTCAAACGATTTAACGAAAATTAATAAAAACCAGTCTGAGAGGAATTTTCTTCAGAAGCTGATAGATTCGTTCAGCTTGAGTGGTACTCTGCTCCAGTTTCAAGAAAATTGTCTGTAAAAATCAGAAACATTTTGATTTTGTGGTACAAATAAAACTTATTGTGTTGAGTTTTTTATTCTGATTGAGAACACAAGGAGGTTCATCATAAGTTCTCTCCTAAAAATAGTAATTGAATTTTGTAAATTTTACTTGATGGCGCAAAACCAGCTCTGGGCTTTTTAACACTCATGACGGATATTTTATCTGAAATTCCATAAAATGTATTAGAAAAAAATAAAAATTTCACAATTTTAACAGATTTTATAAATAAATTTCCTTTAATATATATTTTTGTAAAATTATTTAAAATTTTTGAATGTTAAGAATATTATAAAAATATTTATAAAAAATAATTGATCAATTTCAGTGGTTTTGAAAATATTAAAATCTTATTTATAAAATTTTTAATTATTCATAGAATTGACGTAAATAATAACAATAATCATTAATTACATCTGTAAACATCCTTAATTTCAGTCTGCCTTGTTCCCAAAGACATGTTTTGAAAGCGGACATAAATTTGAGCTCATTAATAAAAATTAAAGCAATACAATTTTTTTAGCCATTTGTTAAAATTAGTCAAAATGAATTAAAATAAATAAAGATAAATTTATTCATATTATGTCTAATAGGGACTCAAATCATTTAATAAAAGCTCAAGTGAATAAATGAAACTAGAATGTTTTCTTTTCAACACAAAAAGATTAAGTATTTTATAAAAACAGTCATTATCGATACCTCACGTAATTTCGAATCAAAGCAAATAGAACAACCCAATCGATTTCACCGAAGTCCAAAAGTCCAAATTTTTTCTGAGACAAAGACAATGACTCATTCAAGGTCATTTAAACAAAGACGATGACTCATTCAAGATCACTTAAACAAAGACAATGACTCATTCAGGGTCGTTGGATGACTCATCATATATTTCTCAAGGTCATTTAAAATTTTTCTAGGTCATAGTATTTTTTAAAAATTTTTAATTTATATTTACTACTTATTTTTATAAGAAGTGTTTTAAATATTAATATTTTTTAATTTTTATTTGTATTCTATTACTAATTTTTAATAATAATAATAATAATAATAATTATTATTATTATTATTATTATTATTATTATTATTTTTATTATACTATAATTAATATTAATATTATTATTATTAAAACTTATTATTATTATTAATCAAATTCTATTTAAATCTTTTTACAACAATAAAAAGTATTTCAAGTTATTTTATTATTATTATAATTATTATTATTATTATTATTATTATTTTTATTATTATTATTTTTATTATTTTTTACTATAATTAATATTAATATTATTATTTTTTATTATTAAAACTTATTATTATTATTATTATTAATAAAAATAACATTAATAAAAAATCACAACCATAAAAAGTAATTCAAATAAATTAAATAAATCGATAAAAATATATTCACATAAATCAATCTGACAAAAGTAACTGAAACAGCTGTTCTGGAAGGAGCTGAGAGAGCTTGGGCTGTGAGTGCTTTGATAGCTTGGGCTGTGCGATACTTGGTCATCATCAATGACATCGATTCCTAAATAATGGCCAAATGCAAGACTGGAATTTCTACCCACCCAATTACGCTTATCATCTTTATTGGTAAGTGCAATTTTACTGTTCTTAAATGTAAACAAGTGGTGGTTCTGCGTCCCTATCCTAGTTTAAGGTTCCGTAAATATTGTATCATTATTAAAACAATCTAAATATGACTGGTGCTTAATCTATGTCCCCAACAACTTCTCCCCCTTAGCCCTTATCGTATCTTTAGTACCTAAAAGACTATAGTACTTGGGTCTTAAGAAAACCCTTTCCTCATACCCAAGACCCTTACTCTCATCTTTAAATTTTCCTATTGCAAATTCAAGTTTTCTTGAGTATAAGAGATGTAACGGGTCGTAATTGGAATTATCTAAAAGGTTGTCTCTTATCATTGCCGGCAAAAGAGTGTCTAGCCTACAGTTCCTAACCTCAAGGAAAAATGAATCTGTGTCGCCGGTAACGATATTTATTTCGCAATAAGATTCAGTATGGTATTCGCTAGTTTCTTATATTGTAGTTCGTACATTCTAAGTTTATACAGGTCTAGAATTGATTGTCCGATGTAATTAGGCCTGTCTAAACATATCAAATCCTTATTCAGATGAGCAGCAATCAGATTATCATCAGTTACGATAGATTTTCTGAACGTCGGCTTTGAGGCATATACAATCATCTTTTCATCAGAATTGCATAGCCTCAAATTCATCCGTATTTTAAGATCTTCGACAGACCTTCCATATGAACTATTATTATAAAGTTTAAACAAGTCCCTATATAGCTCACTAGTACACAAATAACAAGTGCGACATTCCTTGCACTCCCGTTCCTCATTGAAAGAAAGTGGTCCTATAGTTTTTTGACAATGAAACTCGTAATATGGTAAGACAATCGAAAGAGTGATTTCATCAATCTTTTTCAAAAATGCCAAAACACAATCATCGCCAATAAATTTATAATACTGTTTTATATTTGTATAGTTATTAATTAATAGTAGACCTGCTGCTATCGGCATGTATATTTGATGATGCCTTATATCCAGTGCTAAAATTGACTCAAAATCCGCATAAATTACGAATGGCGGGGTAATAGTTTTCGCATAATTAGAAAATTTTAAATATTTATTTTTAGGCAACGTATAAAGGGTAGTGCCTGTTTGATTTTTGAACATTATTTTCTTCATCTAAAAATTCATAATCACTTTTAAAAAAATTAAATAAATTTACCATCGTTGATAACTATGACTTCCATCGGCGTATCGTTTATTATAATAACTTCATTTTCTAAAAAAGTATTTTATAATTTATTAATTTAATAAATAAATTTAGCTCATTAATTTATCCTCATCTGAATCCTCGATTAAAATAACTTCATGATTTCGATCATCGTTTTCGGTCACATCGAACCAATTGAATGTACCTTAATTAATCAATAATAAATATTAATAACAATAAAATAAAAAATTTACTGTTTTCATCGGCCAATAACTGTCTTAAAATACTATAATTTTCCATTTTCGAATATTGCAAATTTTTGAATTAATTGTGACAACTTTAAAAATAGTCAATGTTTATAAAGAGAATCAAATTTTCAGGATTTAGCCAATCACATTTTAGCAGTACACACATATAGGTAAGAGATTTTGATGCATACAGCCTATACTGTGTAGGCATGTGTTCTTTGTAAATCACATACAATCAAAAGTATGTATGTGATTTCTTTGTAAATTACATACAGTCTTGCGTGTGTATGCATGTGTTCCTTGTTACTAATCATGCACTTATCATGCACTAGCTTTGTAAATCATGCTATGATCATGCAGTGTCTTTGTAAATCACGCACTTATCATGCACTGGCTTTGTTAAAATTAATTAAATATTAATTAAAAATACAACATATAATAATAATAATTATAATAATAATAACAATAATAATACATAACAAAACATTAATACATTTATTAAACATCAGATCGCTTCGATAATAACCAAGGTAAACAATTTTAGGCATATGTTAAGGTCCATGGTTTTTGAAACATAGTTTTATTATACACAATAGGTTTACCCATTGTTTGCAGTTTCGAAACCATCAAAGCCGGATAATAAAAACCCATAGGATCAAATACAAATATCTTGCTAGGTTTCATATATATTGCTAACCAATGTTCTCCACCGAGATGAGACGATTGAGTATTGACGATTATGGCTTGATTACGTAAATATGGAATTTTATCAAGAGGAAAAACCCCTAAAAATTCATCTCGTAGTATTTGTTTTCCAATTCGATAGACCTAAATAGAACTACATCAATAATATTAATAATACATGAAAAACTTAGTCCATGGCAAATTATCATAAATTATCTATACATTTATACCACCAATGTTTGTGCTCTGTTCAAACCAACAATGTTTAAACTCTGTTCAAACTAGTAATGTTTGAACTTTGTTCAAACCAACACGGTTCTGTTTGCAGTTATTTGAACCTCATTTTAAAAAACTCCATATATTACAACATGCACCGGTTAAGTTGTAGCTTTAGGAAACTTTATATCTAATAGTAAATTTCCATTTTGAGGTAATTGACTCTGATTTAAATCAAAAGCGGGTGCTAAAACAAATTTAAAGAATAGATATTTGCTTTTATCATCAAGCGTAATCATCAAGAGTTATACCACAATTAAGGTTTTTATCCAAATAACCCATATTTCTTACTATACTCTGCATATATGTAGCACAATAATTATCATTATCGAAATCTTGAGTATATCTTTCTCTATAATCATTATTTTTCGATAAAGTTAAAGATGTTACACCAAAATCTTTGAAAATTGAGCTCGATAATTGGTATGAACCATTATATTGAGATTCACTTTGAAATGTTACCAATATAAAGTTTGGCATTCTATCTCCAAATATTTGTTCCTTTGCACCTTTAGCAATACCAATGATAAGCACATGGTAAATAATTTTGAACTCTTAATCCACTTTTTCCTATCATCATCACTACCATAATCCATAGGAGTTAAACATGTATTTTTAGTATCACTATTGTAATTTATAATAGTTTCTATTAGAGCTTTGTGAATATATGTACTGTTACCACTCTCAATCTTGATATTATTAAATCCGAGTACTGCATCTTTAAAAAGTGTATGAAATAAGAAATTGTTTGGTATTACATCACAATGTTCACCCAAAGGTTTTCTATCTTTATCTAAAACTTTGATCTGAGCAGTTAACAATGTATCTTTCAAATCGAGATATTCAGTTTGGGAACCGTTAATATAAAATTCAAAATCTGTTCTACTATCCATAATAAAATTCATCGGGAATACTTCTTCAAAGGCACTCATTTCAATTACCGCCTGGGGAGATAGTCTATCAAATAAACACAATTCAGATTTACCGCAAATCATTTTTGAAATATAGTTCCATGTCCTTTCATTCGTTAGCTTATATGTTTATGATGTCTTTTACGTTTTGGAGCTGGTGCCGGGGTTAGTGTCAGTGTCTGTTTTTGAAACATACCTGCAACACCAAGTAGAACTTTCCCTAACTCGGATAATGCATTTGATTTCAGAGATGGTAATATTTTCTGCTTATTCATTATCATATCTTTTATAGTTTTCATACCAAAACTACCAATGCGTTTAAGAATAGGAAGTGCAAATCTACCAAGAGTTCTCAACCATTCTGATCATTACTGTTTACCAATAAAATATGGTAATTCGCCACCACTTTGGCTACCACTAGAAATACTAATAATATCGTTATTGGCCATCTAATTTACGAAAATGTAATGTCAAATGAGTTTTTGTATCTTTACTAAATTCAATAAATTTACCGCTATCATCACGAATATTTATTTCTATATTGTTTATATATGATGTTCATACCGCTAAATACATTGGATTGTCGATATTTATATTGACAACTTCATTTTGGTCACGTTTATCAACCCAAACAGATTTCAATAGAGGAACCAAAGAATCACCAACAGTTATAGGATCGATGATGTTAGTGTATATGAAAATTTGTCTATGAAGTTTTATTATTTTTTGTTTGCGTACACCAAAAGCACTTGCCAAGTATGTTTACTTATCTAATCCCAATGTATTAGCCAAATTTTTATCAAATGTAACTTCACAAATGTTATTATTCAGACTGAATTTACATAATCCATCTTTAACAATTTCTTTAATTTTAAATATATGTAAGCAATTGAATGAAATATATTTATGTAACTCTTCAAGTGTTTCAATATATAAATCATTAGTAAACGTAAATCTATCTTCCATCTCATTAATATATGATACAGATATTTTGATGTGTTCATTCACATTGCCGACATCAATAAAAGTTTTGAAACGTAATAGATATTCAGTACCAGGAACAACAATGTTAAGTTTATCACTACCCATTCGCTTGGCATCATCAATATTTTCAAATTTTATTTTAAATGGACTAAAATCACAACTAACATTCAATCCATCTTTGAAAAACATGTCACTATTTTCATCTAAAATTTGATTCGGAATATGACAATATCGTTCAATATTAATCATTGAGAAAATACCGCTATATGTTTTTGGAACACACTTCTTGTAATTGATTTTACATTGACTTTAAAATGGGAATGTATTGTACACAAATGTAAAGTCTTGCAAAGCAACTTCCCAATTTCCATGTAAATAAATGGAATTTTGAAGATCAATCATAAATTTACTTGCTTGATTTTCCCGATGGATTAGTGGGCAACTATTGCTCGGTAAAATAGTATAGAAACTCACTTTACTAGGTCTTTTGATGATATCCATGAGCGTTTTTTGATATCCGTGCCATTTGACATAGTATTGTTTATCCTTACCCACCTTTTTAGTTTTCATATTTACTGAATTCTGAACACTGTAGGTATGGAAATAACTTGTAATTCCTGTTCATGGAATTTCCCCTGTATTACATTGTTGTCACTGTCTTAAATAACATAAATTATAGGACTCTGTTCAGTATTATTTTTGTAATCCAAAATACTTCATCACTCAATTACTCTCGAAATTTTTGATGAAAGGTGAAGCAGATATTTTACTAATTTTAACGTGATTACCAACTTTATATTTTGGTTTAGCAATTCTAACAACTTTTTTAGAACTCACTGGTGTTTGTGAGCTGATATCTACAGGTCTCAAACCATTCAGACCTCGATGTGATGAATTATTATGACTAACAAGTATTTTCGGCAATACATTTATCCATATTTTATTACCTTGATGCACGAAATATTTCTTCAATATATCCCTCAATGTCTAGTTAAATCTATCAACATGAGCAGATTTGTATTGAGAATGTACAGAGTAATGATTTATTTTGAGACGATCCAGGATTTGTTTAACTTTACTATTGTAAAACTCCTTGCCTATAATAATAATAATAATTATAATAATAATAATAATAATACCTAAATCGGTTCGCAAATTGTCAGGATGCCCATTTTTAAATAAAATATTAATTGCTTTAGATATTTCCTCTGCAGATTTTGTCTTTGTTGGTACACCACGGGCAAAACGACTGAAAACATCAATACACGTTAAAATATATTTATAATCCTTGTTAATCTTCGAATACGGTATCATCTCCTTCAAATCCATTTGCCATAAATCATTAATACCGAATGTCTTATAAGCTCTAGTTGGAAATCTTTTCCGCATCGGTTTGTTTAAACTGGACGCAAGCTGATCTGACAACCACTTTTGCGTTTCCTTTTTCGAATTTGGGACTCTTTTCTTTAACTTTGCCATTCCACCAAAACCTGCTTCGTCTTCTGGGTTCGTCCAAATCTTCTCCATTACAACAAGATGATTTAAATTTTAATTTGACATTAGGTAATGATTGCCCCATCGTTTATTGTAATCCACCTAATAATGATATTGCTAATGGTAATATGGCGCCAATAAAACCACCTTGTTGTTTATATATGATTTTTCTCATTTGCTTACGATTTTTATTATTTACTAGCGATAAAAAAGGCTTACGATGTTTATTCAATACTAGTTTTTTAGATTTATTGATTTTAATTTTACTTCTGACGACTTTTAGTAGAATCATCGACAACAAAATTCGGAAATATTTGTAAAATAGACATTCTTTTCATACTAGATGCCTTTAACAATATATAAATATATGGGAAACTCCTAAGATTTTTTACAATTTTAACTCTGTTCTTTTTATTACTCCTTTTAATAGGGTTTTTCAAAATTAAATACATTGCAGGGAAATTCTCGGTTATTAGTTTTTAGATTGTGTATAACTAGTTTTGGTGGAACTTTTTCAGTCTTTATTTTTAATACTTTGTCTAAGTTTTCGGACATTTTTAAGCCTGGATTTCATAAACATTTTTACATGTTAATGTTTTCAACTTTGTTTATAAACCATGAACCATGGCACCTTCTTTATTGAAAGTATCTGTTTTTACCCGTAAATCGTCATTGCATTGTTGTGTGAAATCAAGAAATATATATCCATGTGGTGATTTGTAGCATCTTGAAATACACTGATGAAAACGTTACGATTATTAGGGTATGCTTGTCGAGCAAGAAAATAAATAACTATTGCATCTCTAGGATTCTTGAAAATAACTATATATTGAACATTTAAATTCCTTGTTCGATGTGCGCCACCCTAATGAAATAGATTTTGAGTAATAAAGATCACAGTAACACCAACATGTCTACTGATTTTTGTGAATAAATTATTAAAATCCTTTTCTTTATTAGCTTCCTGATACAAATCATCAATAATGATGACATCACCTTTCCTTAAACGACTTGACCAGTTTTTATCGAAACCCTTTACTATTTTCATGTTTTTCAATTTACAGAAATTATCTTGAGTTAATCCATGTTCTTCATCTGCACCCCTATGCCAATAAATCTTGTTGAATTTTGTTTGAAATAAATTAGATTTCAGTAATTTACACAGAAACATAGTTTTACCACTACCACTTGGGCCGACGATTTGATATACAGCATCATTTCTTAATTCCATTATTAATTTGTATAATTATAGGTTTTTGTTTATATTATATGATTTAATGAACTCTTCCTAAAAATTATATATATAGCTTAATATTTCTTTATTGTTTAATTATGTTATCAAATATAAATTATAAAGAAACTTTCGACGTGTCAAAAATGACGTTTCCGAATGATAAACCCCAGAAAATTGTTTATAGGAGTGGAAAATACCGTATAATATTTTTCAAATCTGACAAATGAAGAATCATGGGATGTAAGAAATCTTTAGATGTCAATAAATTACAATATAGAATAAAAGATATTAAAATCCAGTCAATTACGGTTACCATGGATATAGGACATTCTATCAATCTATACAACATGTCAAAAAAATGTCTTTGAATGTTCGAGCAAGAATTATTTCCTGCACTGAGGCTTTAAAAATACAACCCAATGTGTGTTAACGTGCTTGCCAATGGAAAAATAGTCGTATTAGGGTTGCGAAATGTAGAGTACAAAATTATTGTTACAGGCATACACAATGAAATCACGGGATTGGTCAATATCTGATTGGCTAATGATTGATTAAAACAACTTGGTTATTCATTTTATTTCATTTTTAAAATGGAAAATATGTGTGCTAAGACGATGACCACTATTTCAAATTATGGTAAATTTTTATTTATTTATTTCATTTTTTATATTAAATTTAGATGAGTATGAAGCAATGTTAATTACCAGAATTATATTTTATTATCCTCAAATGAAGGAAATTTTATAAGATTCAAGAGCGGTCAATGTTTCAACAGCTCATTTTCAATGAAACCCGAAAATTGATTTCAGAACTAATCATGCAGATGCTATTGGACAACAAACTCAACAGAATGGAAACGGAAATTACAACTGAATAATCTTGTATGCTAGATTGTAGTTCTGCAATTTCCGTTACCAGCGATATGTTGAATGGAGCCTAGTAAAGTCGGTTAGAAACTTTACGAAATTTAAACATTTAAGAAACTAAATGTTTTGTGTTAATGTGTTTTTGATTTGTTTTTGATTTGTTTTCAGTATTAATAGTTAGTAGTAGTAATAATTTTTAATACTATTAATTTTAGTAATAATAATAAAAAGTTTTAATAATAACTTGAAGTAAAAATAACACTCTAAATACTTTTATTGTTGTGATTTTTATTATTATGATAAGATTTACATAGATTTGGAATAATAATAATAATACTAATAATAATAGTAATAATAATACAACACATAATAATAATAATAATAATAATAATAATAATAGAAATAAGTAATATTGACTTGTATAGAAATACATACATGCAATATCGATGCAACAACGATTCTGATTGGATAATCCGTATCTATTAAAGGTATAAAAGCTCGTCACCACCTTATAAAGATCATAAATCAAACATGGCCAAGACAATAGTGAGCTCTGCTATAATTGTCCAACCAGTTCAGATGTTCCACAATTATAAAATGTATTTTTTAACGGAGCCTATCAACATGCAATTGTCAAATCCAGTCAAACTCTATCGAACTCAATTTCAATCTCTCGCTGGGACTCTCTTAATGATAGATATCAAGGATATTGTTACGGTTTTCAAAAAGATCAATTCGAATTTAAAATTTAATGAAAATGCATTCTTCACCAGTTAATATATCAGATATTATGATGCATTTACAGAAATAGGTTTCAAAGAACAGGAAAACTGGTATTTAATAATATCAATGCAAGGATATAAAGCTGATCAAAATGATGTGCTTTCTCCCATATGGAAAATTGTTACTGCTAGACTTTCACAATTATTTTAATGTATATTTTAGTGTTTAATGTTAATAAATGTATTTAAACAGATTTTGTTTGTTTTCTTTACAACATATTCTATAAACAATATTATAATTAGTTTTAAAATTGTTTAAAAATGATGTCTGAAAAAGGTAAACTATAAAATAATTAATTAATTTTCGTATAGAATATTTAATAAACTTTTTGTTTGATAAACTTGAAGAATTAACCAGTGTAAAAATTAGAGATATTTTGACTCTAGTTAAAGCATTGGGTAAAGAAAATTCATGTTGTGATTCAGAATGTCAGAGTGATGATGATGAAGAAATTGTTATTGATGAAGATACTGAAATTATTAATAATGAAGATGCTGAAATTATCAATGATGAACAAATCCCTACTGAAAATTCAGTTGAGCCTAACGAATTTAAGACTTGTGTTGACCATGTTATGGAAACTATAATGATAGAATATTGTGGTGATGAAGCATGTACATGTAATAAACAATAAATCTTTAAAAATGTAGTTTTTATTAATAATTCAGTAAATAACAAAGAATAATACATTTATTAAAATTTATGATAAACTTTATTACAGATATATATGATCGATGCTCCAGTTAATAGTTTTAATAAAAATTTAAAATATAAATATCTGAACGTTTGGCTTCTGCGGCAACTTGAATAATTGTTACCCATCCACCGTTTGCTTCTACCCATGGATCAATTTTTGTTTCTATTACCTAAATAATGATAAAAATAAAATAATAATAGACCATTTATAGACCATTTGAAATAATTTTCATAGTCTGATCCGGATTTTAATATCATGTGTTTCATATGCACTACTATTATTCTCATCCATTTATTATTTTCATCAAACATATAACTAAATATCGATTAGAATGAATTTTTCTTTCTCTCCAATGTTTGCAAATTGAAAATAGGCTCAAATGGAATATCTTGTACGATTTTCTCGGTACGGTTGACCATGAATTTTATGTTTTTAATGATATCATCATCTCCATTATTAGCAACCAGCTCATTCAACAAAGTTATAAAAAATTTAGTTTCTGGCATTTTATAAAAATGTTTGGATGTGTAAGCTTATTTATACTATATTCAACCAATCAGAATTATGCATGGATATTGCATTTAAGTTGCAATGTCTTTATTTAAGAAAATATGTAAAAATATATATAATGGAAATGTGAATATTGATGATTTGTTGCCACTGTTTACCATAACCGGTTGCATCGGCTGTTGAACTTCTTTCATTATACGGTTGAACGGATCAGTTGTTTTATTAGTATAAAATTTTATACTATATTGAACTTGATTTATCATTTTTTCATTAAGTTTACTATTTTCATTCAATTTGAATATTGCTTTTCTTAATTCATTTTTGATAATACCTATGGTCCGATTTAGATATAAAATATTATCATATATTGTGTTCCGAGTTTTTTTTAAAGTTTCATATGCGAGTTCAAAACGGAATTCTAAATTACTCATTCTTTTAGATAACTTTTTGACTGGAGTTTTCAAATATCTAGGCCTATCTATCATATATAAAATATCCATCAACACTGCTGTATCAGGACATACGCATATTGTTGAATTTTTACCTTGAACGGTCACAACAATTGAGTTAGCCTTTTTAAAAACTCTAATAACTAATATTACTATTAAAATTTCTTTAATCATTTTCAAATCTATATTAATTAATATTTATTGTTTATAGCTAAACGTTTGTGTGTTTAACTTCTCATTGGTTTAAATTAGTATAAAATTAATTGTTATTTCAATTTTTATCATTAAATGGATGTTATTGTACCAAGCGCAGTTCAAGCTATGAACGAAATTGAACATTATGGTAATTAATAATTATTATTATTATTTTTATTATAAGTTTTTTAGATGATTATTTTAAAGTTATCAAAGAACGTCTATACTTCTATTATCCAGTTATACATGAAATATTGAAGGATAAGCCAGCATCAATGATTCCAGACTTAATTTGAATACATCCAATAAAATTGAAAGTTGCTTTATTAAAGATTTCAATACTTTATTTTCTCTGGACAATAAAATAATTTCTGACAAAATTTCATCTTCATTGATTGAAGAAAAACTCCCATTCAATTCACTAATATGCAACAGTTAATACTGGCTCAAATTGAATGTTGAGCGGACACCTTTTACAGGGAAATTCCAAAATTCTCCTCTTTGCAAGCCATCCTATAATTCACGAACTAACACTTTGTTCGGCTCAAAATTCCTCTTGGATGATATTCAAGATTTTTCTGGAAGCAATGATTCTAATGCCATTGATATTAAAAAATCAGTGTTAGAAATTCGAAAAAGCAACTTGTTGAAATATGTTAATTACAGTCAGGTAAAAAGCTATGAAAATGAACAATGTAAAAATTTCGACAGTAAATTACAAATAAAACTGATGTTTCTGCATTTCTTTTATTTAAATGAAAGAAGCATAATTTTGAGAGTCATGGATAAGCATGAGTATAGGAAGCCGGATTTGGAGGAGATTTAAATGATCGTTATATTTCAGCTTATAATTCTTTCCATGTTTCTCCAACATTTTGTGACATTTTAAAACTACACAGCTTGTTGGTGTCAAATATTTTTGTGCTAAGCACAGATTTAATTCCCATTGGTATTGCATTAAGATCAGCTCGTATAATAATGATGAGATACAAACCCTAAGCAAATCAAGTAGACTTCTGCAAAATGAAATCATGATGCTTTCACTTCTAAGTCATGAAAGTATTATTAATACTTTTCATCATGGATCGAATACCAAACTACTTCCCGATCAAACATTGGTAGCAGAGCGTGGTTCTATTCTGAGAACCACGATTCTTTGGAAGATCGGGTGAGATTTAACTGTAAGGTCCTGTATCTAATTAAATTTAAATTAAATATAAATAATAATTTTAACATGAAGAATATTTGGATTAAATTTATTTTAAATAAAGGAGTGGGGGTACCCAAATTTTTAAGTAAGTTAGAAGAGAGAATAAATACCTCAAATAAAATTAAATCCCAATAAGTTAATAGTATTAGGGGCCTCAGCTATTTGGAAGAGTTTTATTATGGGGCCAAGCACTCTTTTCAAATCTGCGTGGTAACTTTATCAGGGAAAACAATTGTTTTCACTGTTTGGTCAGATGACCTCATAGAAGAGGTCAAGGCAAACGTGTAAGACAAGGAAGGTATTCCCCCAGAAAAACAAGTTTTAATCTTTGCGGGCGGCAATTGGGGGACGAAAAGACCGTAGCGGAGTATGGAATTCAGACCGGATCGACGTGTCATTTGGTGATACGGGTTTTTCGGAGGCATGGAAGGAGAAGCTTTAAGAGAAGAAAGACAGAAGAAGCTAAAATTAGGAATTAATAGTCGAAGATGTCAGAAATCAAGGTTAACAAGAGCCTTCACTAGAGCGACTGAAGATCTCTCAGTGGAAGATTTGAAAGAAAGAAGAAGGAAATAAGAAGAAACTTTTGAAAAAGTGCAAAAAGAATGAATCGAATTATAAAGGTTGGCTGATGACCTTAATGAACAGGAAATTGCTATGCGCTTTGAGCAAGAGTTAGATGCAATCGAAAGTCGTGATGAGCGCTTAGCAAACAAGGTGGCGGAAGAAAGCTTTAAGATGGTTTCACTTCAGTGTTCCATTCGACGCTCATCAAGAAGGAGTTCGATTGTGTCGGAAAATCGATTCAACGAAATGAAGCAGCCTGTGCAGTTAAAAGAGGTAACGGGCAGGAGCATAGGTTTTACAAAAATGTCGGTAAAAACATTGGAAAGGTTAAAGAAAATATAGATTCCAGTGTTCAAAGGAAAGACATTGGAATACTCTTAATGGCGATCAACATTTGATGCCTACGTGGATTCGGCATACTGATCAAATGAAGAGAAATTGCTCCATTTGCGACAGGCTTTAAGCGATGAACCATTTAGGGTTGTAAACCGTCTTGGTTTTTCTGTTGATGCTTACGTAGAAGCTCTGAGATGGTTGGAAAAACAATATGGAGGTACGGAACAAGACTTCTTGGCGATTTCTGAAGAGGTAAACAATTTCAAATCAATCAAATCAGAATCAATGGGTGAGCTGGAAGCATTCCAAGAGCTGCTAAGTACATTGTAGTTCCGATTGAAGGCGCTAGGAAAGCAAAGCGAGCTTCAAGGTGGATTTTTGTATTTAGCTCTGGTAAAAAAAGGTTACCTGAGTGCTTAATGATGGAATTGGAGGAATGAAGAGCAGTAAAAGGGAGAAATATGGACGTTAAAACATTGACTGAGTGGGTTGTGCAATTGTCCGAAATAAAGTGATCAGCCTTAGAAGAGTTATATGGATTTCAGCATTTGGAGAAGGATGAATTAAAACCTCAGGGACTTTACCAAAAACTGGAAGATGATGATAATCAGATCAATGAGGAAGTCAATTATTTAATAATAAAAGAAGCGGAACTCAGAAAGTGTAATAAGAACGTCAACAAGGAAATAAAGCAAGACGCTTATCAATTAAGTTGTCATAGAGATCGTGGAAATACTGGCATAAGTCCACACCAGAAATTTCAGACGACGACAACTGTGTTATTGACGAAATACGACGATGAAAAGAATAAAGTTGAAATTAATAAGAGAATTGATGAGGTTAAAGAAACAGTTTGCCAAATGCGGGAACATTTCCCGAATGCTCATTAATCAGAAAAAGATGATGAAATGAAAATAAGAAAGAAATTAGAAAGTAAAGAGTCAGAAATAGTTGAGAAAATGAGTTTTGATAATCCTAAAGAAACTTTAGGCAATGATGGTGAAATAGTTCAGAAATTAAGTAGAATTAATAAACAGAGTTTCGGGCAGAGAGAACATGACAATGGTCATAACAAATTGTCAATTTAATGAATTGAAAAACATAACAGGCACAGAAATTACAATACTATCAACAAGTTTCACTCAAAATAACCTTCATTAGCATCGATCACAGCTTTAATCCTGCTTCGGAACCTGGAACAAGTTGATGCTACAGTCTCGTGTGAAGGGCCTCAAAAACACTCTTTATTTTATCCATTAACTAGTCTTTGTATTACTGGCATAGCAATTGGTGCCTTTTTCAACTGCGCCTTATAAAAAATGATCCATGGGGTTAAGGTCTCGGGAGTTTGGACGCCAAACATTTGAACTGGTGACGTCGTAAAAATTTGCAGGCAACCATTTTTGACTTTTACCAGAGGTGTGGCAAGGGGCCGAATCTTGCTGCTATACATACGGTCTAGTATTGACTATTTTTGTTATCCAGGGCTTGACTACAGTGTTTAGCAACTCCATGTAGCCATCTGAATTCAACCTGAGGCTCTCTCTGAAAAAATGCGGAGGTTTTTGTTAAAAGATTTTTTGTCAGATTTTGGTGAAATTTAGTCTGCATTACACGAGGAATGTCCTTTGGGCTGTATGCAAGCCATCTATTATTTTGCGTGTTGTGTTTTTAATCGTGGCAAAAGTTTTCTCATTGGAAAAGAACCAGATTGTTTGTGGTTCAGCATGATGTTTCTTCGCGTTTATCGAACGATTTTCATGGGGTTTTTCTGTGAGCAGCTGACCTTTGCGGCCATTGTATGAGTAATAGCGAAGGTTTTCATTGAGTAAAGTTTCAAAGTGGAGGATGAGACATTCATTTCACGTGACAAAGCCCGAATTCCAATGCCAGGATTCTTCAATATCTTTTCTGCAGATCTTTGAGGAATTCTGTTATACGAACGCAATTAGATCATCTGTTATGGATCTTTCTTCTTGCTACAGCTTCATAGTCACAAACTGCAAGTCTCTAGTTCATGCCTGATGGTTTTTACTGTGACAAGGAGCATTGGGCAGCAGTCATAATATCCTTATTTTGATGGCCGGCACAAATCATCATGATGCAAGTTATTCTCTTCCATGATTCAGGTGGGTTCTAGTCATCCTTTCTCTTTGGCATCTTGTATATGAATGAAGAATGGTCCAAACTTTTAAATGAAGAGTAGTGTGGGTTAATAATAATCAATTAATATTATAAAACATAATCAATTATAAATATGTCAATTTTATCCTGAACACCCTGTATTTCTTTGATTATAATCAATAATTATTTTTAAATTCATGGAGAAACTCCAGGATCCATAGAAACTGGAGCACCAGTGGTTTCTTATTAATGTCAGATTCAAAGTAAACTGGAAGTAAGGACCCGAATTAGTTTATGAATGTCCACAAGCGATAGTTTTCTGGATATATAATGAATGAAGAGGATACACTGTCTTGTCATGGCAGTGAATGGCAGAAAAGCCAGGATTGAAAAAGAAATTCAATGTTATTTATCAGTTCAAGGAAAATGTTTTGCAATAAATTGTCGACTAATGAAGAATCTTGTACCTGGTGTGGAAAAAATACATTTTATAATTGTGGAACATCTGAACTGGTTGGACACTGATAGCAATGATTTTCTTGGTCATGTTTGATTTATGATATTTATAAGGTGGTGACGAGCTTTTATACCCTTGATAGATAATGATTAACCAATCAGATTCATGCATGTAAGTAGTTCTATTATTATTATTTTTATTATTATTAATTAATTAATTAATTAAAACAAGCCTGTGCTAATGAATAATCATCACATGATATACAAAGCCAGTGCATGATAAGTGAGTGATTAGTAACAAGGAACACATGCATACACACTCAAGACTGTATGTGATTTACAAAGAAAGCACATACATACTTTTTTTTGTATGTGATTTACATAGAACACATACATCAAAATCTCTCACTTATATGTGTGTGTATTTCTATATTTATTAAGTGTTACATTATTATTATTGTTATTAATATGATTATTATGATCATTATTATTATTATTTTTAATATTATTATTATTATTATTATTTCGTTTATTATATAAAACAAGGACTAAATAAAGTTATTATTAATAAAACTCATTAATACTCAAAACAAATCAAAAAACAAAACAAAGTCAAACTAAAAACAAAAAGATTTAACACAAAACATTTATTGTCTTAAAACTTGTTAATACTAAAAACAAATCAAAAACAAAGTCAAACTAAAAACAAAAAAATTTAACACAAAACATTTATTGTCTTAAAAGTTTAAATTTACAGGCATTTCTAACCGATTTCACTAGGCACCATTCGACATTCCTTTGATATCTGAAATTGCAGCAGCTTCAATCCAGAATACATGAGTATTCGGTTTCTATTTCCTTCATTTTTCGATCAAGCTTTACATCCCATACAGCTTGATCTATGATATTGAAGATCCAGATATTTGTTTCGGTGTATTTTTTTTCAACTACTTACCTGTTATTCTTAGCCAAGCAAAATTAATAAACTGTGGAAATCGTATTCTTTGATACTGCATTAGTACAAAACTCCATCTATCAATTTGATATATATTGTCTCCTACATTCTCAACATATATTCTCCGTCTTGCGCCATTGCCAATATTCAAATTTCTTTGTCATATTGAGGCAGTTGAAGGAAGTGACTTGTTTTTCCTCGAAGGTTTTCGGTTACAAAGCAAAGCATGGCATGATTTTATCAGAAGAAAACTAAAGAAGAAAGTATGAGAATAAAAATATTGAAACCAATGAAGGATATTTCACAAGTTGATCTGCTATTCTTGTATTCAGTGTTTAACCTAACTCTATTTCTAATGTTTGTATTGCGACTTTAAAGTAGGTCAAAATATACACAAAAACTGTGTGTTGGGCAAAAACTGATAAAGCCCATTTTTTGTTTAACCATCACGATAACGCCTGTGTGGTTTTGAGCAGAAAATTTAAAATTAGTTAAAAATGGAAATTTAAAGAAAAATAAAATAAATAAAAATTTTGAGATATAAAAATTTAAATTTAAATCAAAAAGAATAAAAATTTTTATAATTTTGGAATATTCGAGAAATTCCTTGTTTTACTGCATCAAAACACACACACAAACAATCATGATATAAAAGGTGGTGCTGGCTGAGCAAAATTTAATGCATTTTTACCTTAGTCATTTTTACCAGACATTTTAAAACTTGATCATTTTTGCTTACCAGTCATTTTATTTTTGAAACGAAGTAATTTTTTTTTTATTTTTGTATATGATTATGCTATGGTTAATATGAAATAATTTTTGATGATTTCTTTTATTATTATTTTTAAGCTTTAAAGAAATATTCTTTTTATGATCGAGGAATTCGACTCCGTTATTGTTGAACCTCCATCATGAAAGGACTTATTCTTAAAGTACATTAATTGAATTATGACAGCACAATAATGGAATTATGACATAAAAATTAAATTGTTTTATTTTCGATACCCCGGATCGAACCGGTCGTTAGTGTGGGAAGCCGCGGCGAAGGCAGTAGCCAGGTCCGTCCAGTATTCTCCCCTTCCTAAATCCTATCGCCCGACCCTCGAAAGAGTAGTGTTGAGGTCCTGGGAAAGGTTAAATATAAAGTTTCATAATACAATAAAGAAAAACATATAGACCAACATCTAGAAGGATTAGAAAGATTTTTTTTTGGTAATTGACAAATTATGTTCCGTTACAAAAAGTATTATATAACTCACCTACACTATGATTCGAGACTAACCACACTAGGAAGTTCAATCGGCCACAGATCAGATTTTCTTTGTGACATCATCGTTCGTATTTAATTTACGTGCTAAACATGGAAGCTAAAATCGATTTCGAATATCACTCCAAAAGATTTTACGTCCTCTCATTACTTAGATTTCAAATTTTCGTTCAATTCATAAAATCAAATCCATGACCCTATAACCCATAAACCAACTGTTGACGTGACTATTTTGCATTTAAACTTATTATTATAACGAAAAGTTTCATTATTTTTTTCATTATTATTGTTATTTATTAGTATTGTTAACATTATTATGTTTATGATATTGTTGTTGTTACTAATATTAATTTTAGTATTATTAATGTTGTAAGTTTCGTAATTTTATTATTTTAGTTATTATTTTCACATCATTATGTCTATTGAACCCATCTACTATTATTATTAATGCTACCAAATAATTATTAATATTACTATTATTATTATTTTATTACCATTTTTATCATTAAAATTATTATTATTTTCATACTAATATTATTATTACTATTACTATTATTATTGTTAAAATATTAATATTATCGTTATTATTATTATTATTATTATAGCATTATTATGGTTATAAACTATATAGTACCATTATTGTGGGCATATAATATCATTATGGTTACATAATTCATCGTTATCTACAGAATGATTCTGATATTATTATTAATATTATTATTATTATTATTATTATTATTATTATTATTATTATTATTATTATTATTATTATCATTAGTATTATTATTTTCATATTATTCTGATTATTATTATTATTAATATTATTAGTACATTATTATTATTACTAAAACTATATGGTACCCTTAATGTTAATCACTTACCTGTGTATGCTTCTGATATCAGCTGTTGTTATTGCTATCATTATTATTATTATTTTCACATTAACATTATTATTCTTGTTGTCAAAATTCATATTACTATTATCATTATCATTATTAAAATATTATTATTATAAATATTATCTATACTACTGTGATTATTATTACTGAAATATTATTATTATTATTGTTATTATCATTTAGACTACTATTATTAATATGGTTACCAAAATATTATTCTTATTATCATTATAGTCGATATTAATATTATTAGTACCCTACTATTATTATGATTATTATTATTATTATTATTATTATTATTATTATTATTATTATTATTATTATTATTATTATTATTATTATTATTATTATTATTATTATTTTAACCTGTGAATATTATTAACATTGTCATTTTTCTATTAATATTTAATTCAACTAACACTTAAAACAAATACGTTTTTAGTTTTTTTCAAAATTACAACAGGAAAAATAGCGGAGAAAAATTTTCCAATAAATAAATTCCAGGTTTCGGAGTTTTCTTTGCGGGTCATTTCTGGGTGTCCTGTAATTTTAATGATGAATAAAATCGATTATAACTTAAAGACTATACCTGAAAGAAAGTGTTGAAGCCAAAATGGGCCGTCACAGAGGCTCTGATTACGGTGGAGAACCTGAAATGCCTGAAAATAATAGTTAGAAAAGGTACAAAAATTATAACCTTGAAAACTTACCGATTGTTGACTCGTTGCTATGACAACGAGCGAAAAGCAAGAGATAAATTGCTTAAGCGTAATAAAACAAAATTAAAATAGAATAATGAATTTTATATTGTTGAAGAATTTTTTAATTTCCATTTTGCTATAAAGGATTTTGTAAATCTTCTTATAGTAATTTAAATTAAAAATTTTTATATTTGGATTTAATCAATTTAAATTTTGTAACTTAAATTAACTTCTTAAAAGGAAAATATAAATTTCGTACTATTATTATAACGTTAATAATATAATGATTATGCACATACCCCTGGTTATCGCAGGCATTGTCAATGTTGTCGTTCCTAGTGCCTGTTATAATTAAGTGGTTATGATTACGATGATAGATGCCTCTAGGACGTATAAGGAAATAAGGAGACATACCCATCCCTTCCCCCATCTAGATGACATAATACTTACCGTAGAGATATTGATTAAAATATGTAATTACATTAATACTCGTTATGTGTAAGTTAGAGTTAATAAAAACGAAACTAAAAAGAAATTTTGTTCAGTGGACCCACACAGAAAGATGTTGGAGCAATTTCGCAAAGATATAGCCGGATATCACCAAACCGCAATAGTTCAAACCCAGAGGGCTGAGGCCATGGTGCGGAAGTGCCGCTACATGGAGCAAACGTGGCTTCACCCCAAGGCAGCAACCAAGTTAAGGGTAGAAATGGACACCTTGAAGACTCAGTTGAATCAGAAGAATGAAGCCTTGCGGCTGGCCGATCAGAAGGCCCAGGAGCTTGAGAAACAGGTCGCCGAGTGGAAACTCAGAGACGACATCCGTACAGGCCTCATGCAGAGTAGTGTCCTGCTATCAGAAGAACAACAGGCCACAGTACTACAGAATGTCACAGCAAAAGATGACGGCATGAGAACCCTAACACAAGGCCCCTCCCATACGTCAGGGGATCTACCTAAAAGGAACCGCAGAAAAAACCGTCCAAATAAAAAGGAGAGGGAGCGACAGTTTAGGTTAAACCGAGCTCGCCTATTGGGTCATATTTTGGACGCCAATGGATTTTAACTCATTCATTTGGAAGTGCTGAGTCTAACTCTGTGATCATGTATTTAATTTGACTATAACTTATAAATGTTAATTGTTCATTAACATCGACCCGCCCTAATGAAGAACATCAAATGAATAGATTCAGTTTACGAGTGTCTGACTAATAATACAAGTGTACCGAGGTTTTTATAAGTAAAACATACTCGCACGCTTTATCTTTGTGAAACTGATATCGTCTCCGTTTTTCATATTGTTCCTTCTATTTTTAAATTTCTTCACGAAAACATTTGCTGACTTGAAGTGACATTCTTTGGTGACCTCTCTAATAAAATCTCATGAATTAATTACTCAAAAAACTGTTATTGTTTAAATAATTCAGAATAAATTGTTAAGATCTCAAATTTTAAATTTTAATTAATTTGCTGTTTAAATTTTAACCTATTTCAATTATGAAAGTGACTCCTCGTATTTTGTATTTTCTTATTTTAAAAAAATTAAAAACCCTTCCTGAAAATAAATTTCAATATTACAAACATTTCGTTAGACAAGTATTTATTTTAAATGGAAAATTTTTATAAACCCTTAAGTAATTTAGCAGTTTAATAGTCATTCAGATGAAACAGATTCTGAGAGAATAGATGAAATCATTTTAAAAGCACATGAAGATCTAAATTGGATCATGGAAAAAGTAAAATTTTATTTATATTTTAAATTCATATTATAATTTAGCACTCCACGAAAAAGGAAATTCATTATTCAAAGTGAAATCTAAATTGTGATTAGTTTAATCCCTTCTGAATTACATAATTGTTCATTAGACTACCTTATTAATTTGTAATGAAATTCTTAATGCTCATTTATTGTTATTTAAATTTATCGGTGGGAATGGATATAAGATTATTTAAGTGAATTGAATCCTATATTTTGAATATGAACATCTTTGGGCTATGAGTTTTATGATAAACAGAAATTCTATATAAATTCATTTCTCCCACAATAAATATATCTGCCGTCTTAATTTTCCTTGTTTGCACAAATTTCATTGATTTTAACTCCGATTATTTTTATATGAAACTTTTCCTTAGTAATTAGTGTTGCCATATGTTTCGCTTTTGGGCCAATTGAGCCAATGCTCACGTTTCTCATATCGAGTTTTCCTCCAGCCTTCTCAACTTTTAATGAATGTTTACCTGCAAAATATGAATTCATTTAATTTTACATGGACTTAAGTCATATCAAGTTATAAATTCCCAATTTTTACGTTAAAGGGCAAGCCGGAGTTATTTCGGGTCTTATTATGTTCTGAAATGTTGATAACTTGAATCGACCAAGTGCAGTTAATTGTCATATTTCCCGATTTCTTTTAAACACGAGTTATCTAGTAAGAAATCGGATCCCAGACATGTCAGTGGTTAGAGTGCATCCATTTAGGACGTCCTCTGTGGAACGGGTCTTCGCAAAAGGGTCAAAAATTGCTTAATTTGAGGCGGCATCCTTAATGGATGCTCCGTTAGTAGTACATGGTGGGTGTGATCCCCTTTAGTTGCCATCCATTTAGTAGATTACCAGTGTCGTTTAGTAATGGTTACCAAATTGCAGTGAAAAGGCACATTTATGTGTAAGTTGTACCGGGCCTGGTGACCTTGGTGTTAGAGCTGAAACCAAACAAACAGGAGAATTGTTCAAATTGCACGGTAATACATACTAAAATCCGGCGCATCAAGAATACTTAAAATCATCAATTAACCAAATGAAAATCTAGGAAAAATAAACACATAAAATAAGTAAACATAAAAATAAATGAGAAAAATTACGATACCAAGAAAATAATGTATCAATAAAATCATAAAATAAATTGACAAAAATACTAGCTTAAGATAACCACCCAAAAAAAGAAATTTGGATAAAATTGTAATTTTCGACTTTGTTTTAATACATCAAAATGCACACACCGCAAAATACCGTTAGCAAAATGGACAATTTTAATGTCAAAAACCGTAAAGGTCAAACGGAACGTCAGAATATTAGATTCTTATTATTCAAGGATAAAACTCAAACTTTCATTAAAATTATTGATTTATTATGTTTATATTGATTATATAAATGAATCTATTTATTTCATGTACGAACATTTAATAAAGGCTTCTGTTTAGATAGGCTGGCCATCTGCGGAGATTTTCCGGGACAGTCCCAGATTTTCAGCAATTGGCCCGGGACGCTATTTGTACCGGAGTTATTAATTTGATCGAAATTGTGAACTAGATTTTATGATTTTCAGAAATAAGGTACTGTGGGTTTTTTGTAGTGGATGAAGATACTATTGACCTTGACCCCATATGAAAAATTGTCTCTCCCCCAATGGTTACCCGTTGCCAAGCAACGTTGGTAATTCAACCACTGGTTATGGAATCGCCAAAGGTGAGCGCCATATAGGAACTGCTAAGGCCTGATCCCATAGCGGGTTCAACGCACTACCGATAGAAGGTATGTGTGCAATTTCTATTTCCGGTCCCTTTCACTTGCAAGTGCGATCTGTCGTCTCTCTCTCTGATTTAAACTTTATTATCTTGCGTAGATCATTCGTAACCATAAATAATAACGTTAATAAACGTGTAGACATTTTAACAAAATTTTTATTTGATATAACATTTTTCATTTTAGTTGCTCCGCCGATCTCATCGCTCGACGTCTCGCCCGTTCGATTTTTCTTGGACGACATTGGGGTGGTTTTATCGCCGGTTTGGTTGCGTTGGTGGCGTCGCGATATGCCAGCTGGGCCAGTGCTAAAACTAGGGGATACGTGACGGCTTGGCCTTCTTGGCAGGCCCCTAGCGCCACTTCTAGCCCGCGAATCTGCGTCTTCATGGCCTGCGTCAATCGCTTCTCTTCAGCCCATCCACGCTGGGCGGCGGTTATTCGTTAATATAGAACTTTCGCCTTGAATGGTTCTATCTACGTTGATTTTATACGATGGATTTCTCGAGTTAATTCCAACATCTGTCTGTGGAGATCTGTATTCTCCCTTCGGGTACTTTTGAAAGCCGTATTTAATATTTCATCAGAATTCATTTCTACAATAAAAATAGTTCATTAATAAATTTCTCCGGTTATTATACAATCAATTTATCATTAGTTTAGTATTTCTGATGCGTTAAGAATATCTACAGGTAGTACGATACATGAAAACAGTTTTACGGTGGATAAATGTAAAGATGAAAACAATAACTCCGAAATAATTTATTTTATCAAACTCAATGGTAGCGAGATTGTGAATAACGGCGTTTCAAGTTTGTTCTGTCCTGCTCTTAGTGCGTAGGAATGATCCCACTCCGGTTCACGCTCTCTTATCTCTGATCTCATTTCCCTCGGAAGCACTTTCTTCGGCATGGACACAGTCATAGGCCTGATCAGTCGGTTTACTCGCGGATCATCGAGCTCAAATGAGATGCCGTAAGAAGGGGCATACCCATCCGTGCTCGGAATCAGTCCAGCTGCAATGTCTTCGTTTATCTGGTTTAGATGCTGGCGGGCCCGATTTACTTCCCTGTTAGTCTTCCTTTGATGAGCTTCGAGTCGAGTGAGGATGTCTTCTGCTCGTCCTCGGAGTTCACGAGCTGGGTTTCGACCAGGTTCTCGTTTAATGGCCACATACGGCAGTTCTACATCCTCCGTTTCTCCTTGTTTCCCGGCCCTTGATTCTCTTACTGGGGAAATCGAGTATCCCGCATCCCACATCGCCTGTCTGCACTTTGCGGTGGCGTGAGATGGGAATCTCATTGCTATTCGGGACTCGTCTATCCATGAGTCTGTCAAAATGAATATTATTAATGCAATTATGGAAGAATTGTAAAACTATATATAACTAAAATCGTGTGTAAGGGTGGAACACTATAGATGATTTGGTGTATATTTTCGGCGATAACTAAAGTTTCGGATTAGTTCTTAACTTCACGTAGTGGATATTCTTGAGCTGTATGGACGTTTTTGGGAGTCATTTTATGAGGTGATGAGTAGCCAGTGTAAATGGATGGAGTATTGGAGTTAACTTAGTGTAGAATAGGGTCGACCTAGTATTCATCTTCCGTAAGATCCTTCACGTGTACATTGCGTTGGCATTTTTTAATTTAGCTCTAACACTTCTCGGAGACGGTTTTTTGTGTCGATGAGATTAAAATTTAGGCTCTGGTTGTTCATTCTGGCCGAAGATATTAATGGTGACTGTCAGAGTGAGGCGCTATGGATGTATCAATTTTTATTTATCTGGGTTTAGGATTCAACGGATTTCTCAATTGATGTTTACATAGTACATACTACCATTCATAACTCGAGCTTCTACAATTTACCCTTTGATTTAATGCTCTACAGTGTAGGCTCTTGCCTTTTAGGCACTCATTTAGAGTTATGCGAAAATCTAATTCAATTAAATTCGACAATTTCAACGATTTTTATTTAGATCATTAACATTGTGATTAAGTCCTTTGGATTGTCACAATCACCCTTTGCTCTAGAGATAGTTTAGTTCTGGCTGAATTGGTACCTTTGCACGGGATATGTCGAGCGGTTGTCATGGTTGGCCGGAATTTATGAAAATTTATGATTATTAAAAAAGTAATTACGTAAACAATAATTTTTACTTTCTTGGGTGCCCGTTCGACGCTCCATCGTAATCTCCTCGTCGTCATGGTGATGGGAAGCACGGTCTTGAGTTCTCGCGTTACATTGTCTACTGAAATTAGTTTTACTATTCATCGTGATTGACTGAAAATGGCTACACCAGTCCACATATTTATATCGCTTCGTTTACGGTGCAGGTGTGCCCGTGTTGGTGATCCAATGAGTGTGCGTATTCTGTTTATTCTGATCGGTGATTTCCCGTTGATGTGGGATTACCTGGTCTGGACTCAAGTGATTCTTTTCTCGCCACGTGTCACATTCAGTTTGCTATATTTCGTTATTTCGATTTGGAATTACTTTCAGTTGTTAGTTAGCCAAGTTACATGTGTGATTCTCTACATTTCTCCTTATCAATCTGCGATTAATGTCGTTGTTGGTTAGACACATTTCATGTGTGATTCTATGTAGTTTATTATATCGATCTAATCATTGGAATTATTTCTATGACATTTCATTGGTTATGTTCCGCATTTTTTGGATCTCCCATTATCGGAGGCAATTCAAGTAACTGATTTTATTACCTTTCCCTAAATAATTATTTCAGATTCCAGCTCCTCACCGTTTAACCACCAACTCCTGCAAGGGTTCCTGATGTTGCATGATTCTTACAGATTCCACTATTTATTCTTCGTAGAGTTGATCATGAATGATTCGTGGCCTATCGTGAAACTTTTGGGCAATCAATGTATATGACTCATGATTCGTTTTCTTTATTCTCAACTTATTATTGTATCTACCGGGTGAAAATGGATATTGACTACCTGAATCCTTGATGTAATATAATTCCTATTTTTGTTAAAGTAATTTAGGTCACATTTAAATATTCCGATCATTTTATTGATAGACAATCTGACCCTATTTACGGTAATCTAAGTTTATGGGATTCTTCCGGGTCTTTGGTGGAGGGTTATAATTGATTAATGAAAGCAAATTGGGTGATTATTTATGGGTGAAGTTTTTACGTTCGGTTCATGAAGGAAGCTACGTTAAATTTTTTCTTTATTACTAGATTATGGTCAAGTACACTATTTTTGGGTGAATCTATTACTTAGAGACAGATCTTTTGTGATTGGGAAAAATCTTAGTTTCCAGATAATAGTTATCTAGTGGTAATAAAGATATTGTTGATAGTACGGTTACTAATTAAGCCGAAATTTTAGTACGTTTAGTTGGTAATGACTTTTTAACACGCAAAAAAAATTCTATAACCTTATCATTTTCGTTCATAGTTTATCCCTTCGTTATTTTTCTATAGCTGCGGATTGGATTTTTTCAGTTAAATATTTGGTAGTTAGTTCGATTTACACTTTATTTTTGGTTCGAGACATTTAAAAGACATTATAACGATTTCCGAATTTTTTTCCGCACTTCCTTCCTTTTAATTTGATCTTAGGATGATTGTGTTCATATTATAATTTTAAGAGTGCTCACCGAGCTACTCAATGTTTATGATTTTGGTTGATATGTGAAATCAAAATTTTAGGTCGAAATTATAGGAAAATGGGCGGTGGAGGAGCAGCCAAAAGTCTACTTCCCCTCCTCCCAATTTCCCCTATAACGGTTGTGATTTGAAGTTTGGGCCCTGCGTTATTCTCGCCGGAACCTTCTCGAGCACGGGCTATTGGCAGATAAACTGCTCTTACACAGCCTGAATTGTGTGTAGATTTTATTGACTTCCGGTGCGTGAATAGCTGTGGGCCGGAAAAATTTCGACAAAGAGTTGTTAGATCAAATATTTATTTTATATAATCGTCATAATACATATTCGTAACTGCATTCATCGCATAAAAACCTTTCCCACGCCGACACCTCAAACAGAGCTCTCACGAGGTTATCTGGGTGCGACGTGGAGAAAGTCATTGAACATCTCTTCACTCACATCAAATTAAAACTGCTTCAGGTTAAAAACCGATGGATTTGATCCAAAAATTCGATTAAAATTATGTGAAAATGAATCAGTATATATACCTATTGTACGACCCTAACCTTGCGTGTTATTTTTGATTTAGTAAAACAAAATTTGACCTTGTGATTTTCCAGAATATTCTATTCTTAAGTTTATTATTTTGTAATTTAATTTGACAATTTTCTTTTTAATTTTTTAAATTGAATTGTTTCCAATTCAAATTATTGGCTTTTTATACCATTTTCATGGATTTTTGCATCCTTTGGAAAATTATCAAATTTCAGTCAAATTTTAATGTTCTCATGTTATGTTTATGTTTATTTCGTGCGGATCTTGTTGCACTTTGTTATTATTTTAATTTACTTTTATGTTTATAATTTTATATTTAATTGTTCTCTTTCTCGTATTTTAGCAGGGTTAGTTGGTGTTTTAATAGGTTCGATTTTAAATTGTATTTGCTTGTGTATTACTGATTCATTTAAACATTTCCAAGGCCGTTCGTGTTCTGGCCCAACAGTACTATAAAGTATTTCTACAATACAATTATGTTTAAATTAGTAAGTCAATCCATCTTAGACCTTTATTAATTCAAATACAAAATTTTACAAACAATAAATTTCTAAAATTTTCTTCTTTGAACAATATTTTGATGACCTGGAAATTTAAGAACCCTTTAATTGAATTAAAATCTTTGACTAAATGAGTTATAAGCTTTAAGTTAAAGGAATTTTTATGAAGAAAATGTGTCTCGTTGGATGAGATAAAAGTGTCTCCGGAAAAAATTTGAACAATTTTGATTAATTTTCGAAATGAGTCCACTAAGCTTCCCAACTTGGAAAAGTTAGTCCAATATGCTTTTGCTCTATCTGGAACATCGATATTTTTGCTAATGAATTGGAATTGGGATGATCTGAAAAGTCGATTGAAAATCGGAACACTTAGCGCTCTTCTTATTATTTAGTTTAACTGTGATTTAGATTGTAACTAGTTCTAAAGCTTTATCAAGAATGACATTGAGTTTTTTGTTAAAGTTCATTTTTCAGAGAAGTATGAATAATAAAAAGTAATATTCTGAGTAGAAAAACTATTTTTGCTTTTGTCCCGGTTTTTTTACAAATGTCCCGGATTTTCTAGAAAAACCTCTGGCCAATCTACGTTTAGAGAAATTTAGATTTTGATTTTTATGATGCTCGGAAAAATATTAAGTGACTATTTGGTTTAAATGAAATTATATGATTTAAAGTAGATATATATATATATATATATTTAATTTTCAACGATTATTTGCAATGTCAAATCAGGAGATTCTATTGTCATGCGCTTTCATTATATTCTAGCTGAAGAAATGGTAATATCTTTTATAAATTCACATGTACATGTACAATGTAATTTTATTTTAAAGCAAGAAAAAATAATTATACACAATGACTACAGTGCGTTTCGTCAGACATGGTATAGAATGTATATGTGCCGAAGGAAACCTAGTTAGTGGATGGTAGTTCATTATAAACATCGATTTTGCTTACTCTTAAGCGGCTTGAAATTTGATGACATTGCAACACATTCTGCAAGAATGCAATTCGATAAACTGACTCCAAATAAAGAACTCTTCGAAAAGTTTGTCAAAAGTTGCATGATGGATTTGTAACTATTGATGAGATACTTGTTGCCTTCCGAGCTCAATGTCCCTTTAATAAAATATACCTAATAAAAGCAGCTAAGTATTGAATAAAGATTTAGGCAGAGGCTGATGCAAAAACATATATATAAGCTAGAAATATATGCTGGCAAACAGCCTGGGGACCCATTCAAAATCGAAAATTCTGCGATTGCTGTGTCCTCAAGGCTTACGTCAGAGATATCAGGATCAGGGAGAAATGTGACTACTGAATATTGATAACTTCTTACTACTTAATATGTTGCTAACAAATATTAAATTGAGTGTGGTGTGTACACTTTACAGCTTGTATAAACAAACGCAAAATTCCTAAGAAGTTCTTGTAGATATATCAAAGATCTAGATGTTACAGCAAGTTTGGCTTTTCATATGTTGCAACATACTGTTAAACATAACCGCCAGTCTGAAAAATGTTATTCTCTTCAATAGCATGCACTTTGATGATAAAATTGACCTAAAGTCTGATATTAAAAAAGCTCTTGGGATTATCATCATCTATAATTTAACGAACGGAGATGTTGACGCTGTCAATCGAATATCATGAATATAAAATGTTTCAAGAAATAGTCGTTGTTGACTCTTGACTGTTTTCTATGCTTTACAGAATATAGTTAACATAAATTCTTAGATCTTATACTGCAAAAATGAACAGAACCAATGCCTCATATAGATGAGGCTTGGAAACACTCGTCTAAAGAAAGACATCCAAAGTGGAATGATAAGAATCTTGTCAGGAAGTGAGGAATCCTCCACCCCTTCCATGCCACAAGTATCAATTGCTTCAAAGAGATGTTTATCCATTGATAGATCACGCGATCGTAAAGTGAAAACGTTTTGTAATAATTGTGGCAAACATTTGTTCATTGTATTAATTGTAAAACTACACCGGATGATGGAGCAGAGTGAATTGTATCTAAAATTGAATGAATTTGCTGTATTTTGTCTAATTATCCTAAATGACTACTTTATTAACTTTTGTAATGCTAGATTTTTGAATCGATTTACACAAGTGAAATCTCGAAGAGGCATGAAATATGCAGCTATTGAGGATCACTAAGACTCTAATCTACAAAAGAATTTTGTGGCTGACATTAATACAAAACAATTACTCTTCCAATTGCTTATATCTGGAGCAGGAATAAGACGTTAAACCAATTAAGAATGATCGTTATTTTAAAAGTGTTATGCAATCAGGACTATGAACTTATATGTCACTTACGGCTATTACCTGATCTATACATCATTTAAATGAATTGATGTATTTTATCGAATCACAAAAAGAATTTATTTAATTTTATTTCTATACTCCTGGAATGAGAAGGTCTGTAAATCAACATTTTCTACTTTCTTGATTAATAATATTTTATAGCTGTCACAGATTGACGTCTCGTTTGACTGCTTTCGAATACTTCCGGTTGTCAAAAGAAAATATCACTATTCGAAAAATTGTTTGTGTCACGATGATCTCTAACAGGTAATTATATCCCTTGGCAATTCACTGTGTTTTACTTGGCAGGTAGATGTGTAATGGAATCTCAGTATGTATATTGTCTAACCAACAGCTCCAGTTATAAGTAACGGCCAATTGTGATGGGTGCTCTTTTCTTTACGCCTGTTTATTTAAGCCTTCGTTTAATCTACTATGCAAAAACAATGAACTAATAGTTTACAATGTCTTGCGACAACGTCATTGAATCGTCTACCCTTACGCCATTTGAATTAAAATTCGTAGACATCTCTTTAATTAACGAATGACATACTATTTAACGAATTTATTTTGTGATTTTAACAAATGACTCCGGATTAAATTACCCATTTAAAGAAGATTGTCGGCAGTCCATTATTTCTTTTATTCAGTAAAATTTACCGTTGCAACAATTTCAAGAGTTATTTTTCCCCCTCCCATTTCTCAATTTGGTCTTACAATGTATATCTGTTATAAAAGCACATGTCTTTATAATTGGAATGTGCATTGCTAAACGCGTATTCTCGCTTTCACGCGAATCAGCTGTACTTCTGCAGTCAAAACAAAGTGATTTAAAAACATGCCTGCATTTGTGTGAAAATTTGGAAAAGGAAATTGAACAATTAAGTTCAAAATTCACGAATATTTTTAAAAATGCTGATATTTTTACAAGATATTTTTACAAGATATTTTTAGACGCTTATAAGGTGCATGTGAGCTTAAAATTCCGAGAAGAACGGCAAAGCAGACAAAGCGGTCAAATATACAAACCGACAGTCCAGAAGAGTATTATAGGATATTACTTTTTCTGCGGTTTCTCGATTTCTTCAAATCTCAAATTAAAGATAGATTCTTACGTCACAGAAAACTTTGCAGAACAAAGAACGTTTTCTTCCTGAACAGATTAACCAAGCAGATGACGAAATCCTCCTATCTATAGAAGCCATCAATGAACAATGACCAAATGATAAAATTTGCCGTAAAGAAGTATTTTTGGCGAAGTGAAGATGTGGAGGTGTCATTGTCTTACTGTTGGGTTTTAATTAAATGTAATAATAAAAGTCGGTGTCACTGACTCTACGTGTTCTATAAAAATCAATTATATAAACAACACCCAAGGTATATTTGTATTAAAATTTGATGTACACAACCCACTAATTATAATATTTCAATATTGCAATGAAATATCTGGTTTAACTATCTGATAGATCTCGATGTGATCGCTTTGTTTCCGCGTTGTTTCGACTCAATTTGATTCTTCTTTCTTCCGTTGATTCTAATTTTCTTTTTTAAATAATCTTCTCTCAAATCCTAATGTCAGATCGTTCGTCCCTACCTAAAACAATAATGCCAACTGTTTCCAATATTGGCTTTTTTTTATAGTCGTAATAATCACTATGATTAATGATTATTAATCCAATCCACGGCTGTTGACAACCTTGGACTTGTGGTTCTTTTCACGTGTTTAGTCTTCTATGAATCATTAATCGATATACCAATCGTTTCTCTCGTAATAATCTCTTCTTCGCTTTTTCTATTAATCTTACTGTCATGATAATGACTTTTTCCATTTCCTCTTGTTTACTCTTCTTGCTGTTTCCAACTCTGGTTTTCTTTAACTAATTAATTAACAATTCTATGTTTCTGAGCTTTTCCTTGTCTTTTCTACCTTTTCTAAACATTTATTGAATAATTCATTACCACTGTGATCTTTATCGTTGCTCAATCTATATCTTTCTAGTTTTTCTCGTTCAAATTTGATAATTTATTAGTTTTCTATACTTTTGCATTGACTGACTTGATGGTATTCCTTCTTGCTAATCTTAAAAATATCATTAATTTTATAACCCCAACATTACTCAAAATTTTATATCTCAATGGACTTCATTCACTGCTTGAATATTTGCAAAAGTCATTTATATCTTACGATTCACAATATATTGAATTTGTCTGCATCTTTTCCTGTTTCAACAGCCACAGCTGAACGATCTTATTCTACGTTGCGTAAAATTAAGAGTTACACTTACGGAACACGACATCAGAACAGAGATTGAATGGCTCAGTTATAATGAACATTCACCAGGAATTGTGTGCTTCCTTAGACGCTGAGGAAGGTTTAGATGCTTTTGCAAAGAGCCCAAGAAGATTGATACTTTTATAATTACTCTATAAATTTATGACACTATTTCTGATAAATATTAATAAATGAGATAATTTTGAGGTTTTTAAATTTTTGAATGTAAATAAAATTATAAATATCCAATTCAATTCCGTGTTAAAATTTAAATAAAAACTTTAGTTTTTCTTAAGTTTGTTGAGTTTTAATTAGTATCGTTTTTAAAATAATTTATTACCTAAGGTATTACATTACAAAACAATAAAGTATTTTGGTTATTACTGAAATTTGTCAAGTACCACTAATAATTTTTGTTTAGAAATAAGCCTTATAAGATTTTTATAGTTTATAATTTACATGTACAATATATATACAAAATTAATAAAACCGTTTAATGAAAATCTTTTTTAAAAATCCCCCCCGAAATATTTTTCTGCGTACACCTCTGGTTCCGACATATTTATTTTGATTACTTGCGGTTGTGTTTTCGATCGAAAGTCACTGCAAAATTGCAACATAGCGCCAGATCAATCAAGCCTAACCGGCGAAAACTTAACGGGTAAGAAAGAGGACACTAAAAACTACTAGATTATTAGGTCAGGTGAAATAATTAACATTAACTATGCAAAATGACTGATTCCTAATGATATTTTAAATTAAATTGTGTAATTCATTAAATATTAAATTTGTTTTGTTAATTCGATATTGCTTTACTTGACTTCAATATCGTAAATTGAGAAACCATAATTACAAATGAGCACAAACTATTCTATGGAAACTATGGAACCCAGATAGTATACCAAAGTATTTACAGTCATAGCAATATGGCTCACTTTTCACTAGCAAGCGCACATTAGAATACATTTCCAACATCATTCGTGACGGGTATCCAAAGGTAATATTTTCTTATGTGTGCATTTGATGGGAATCCCTTTGAAAGTGGTTACATTTATAATTAATTTAAACTTAGTTTACCATAAATAAAGTTGTTTTTTATAGTATAATTCTACTTCAATTTTCTTTTTCTGTTGAGTTAATTACAAATATTCTTATTTAGTAGTGTTAAAACTGTTGGGCCAAGACTGAGTTTGTTTAAATGAATCGGAAATAGCACGCAAACACAGCAATGCAGATTTAAAATCAGACCTATTAACACCAAGTAAAACACTCTAAGATATGAGAAAGAATATAATTAAATATAAAATCGAAAAAAACATAAAGGTAAATAAAATAAAATACAAATTCACCAAGATCAGCACTAAATTAATACAGAAACAACACGAGAACATAATTTGACAGAAAATAGATTAATTTATAAAACCAGCATTTTAACGAATAAAACTGATTAAAAATAAAATATTTCTAATTAGAAATATTCAATTGAAAAATAATAAAAATAAATTATCTATTTAATGTAAGAAAATGGAAAAATTATAACTAGATATATTACAAGTAAAATCAAGGTCAAATTTTTTTGTAACACATCAAAAAGAACACGCAAGGTTAGGGTCACAAAATAGGTATATATATATCAATTGATTTTTACATAATTTTAATCGCTTTTTCTTGGTGAAAAGCTCTTACCGTTTTTCACTAGAAAAATACGATATTCTTAAACAGAAGCGCTTTTGTGAGAGAAATTTTCTTTACAGAATCAACTTTGTACAAGGACTCACATTAAACGAAGTGAGGAATTATTGATGAATGAATATGCTTATAAATGTAACTATTGTCGTTGATGAATTATATGTATTCGAACAGGTACATTATTCTACTATATCATAACTAAAAACTATGTTGAAATTTTCCGGCCCACAGCCAATACATCTTACAAGAAAGTAAATGCACACAATTAACGGATCCATGTAAGCGTAGTCCATCTGCAACGGAGCTGTCACAGTGAGGGTTCGCCAGTGGTAATTGGCGATTCTAAACGTAAAATGATAGCTTATAGTGGTGTAGGGAGATAGAGTAACAGGTCTTTTGGCTTGCTTTTCTTTCGCCAACGCCAGAAAAATCGACCTAAATTGAATTACACATACGACTAAAATACTAATCATCGAGTAGTCCAGTGGGCACTCTTAAATATAATATAAACACAGTCAAACGCGGCTCAAATTCGCACACAGTGATGCTTGAGCTAACACCACAACTGTCAACAAATGGAAGTAAAGGATATTAATTATTTTATATCTTATCATGAGGCAGGGTATCATAAAACTTTATGCAATAAGATATTTTTGGTCGACCCGAACGGGTGTCACTCGGAACCCCAAACGAGCCTTATTCCTTGCTTAATCTCTCTCCAATTACAAGGCAATCCATCACAAAAAGACCGGCACAAGGGCAAGAAATGTATATTGTTCAATTCAGTTCAATGGCGGCAGCCAAATGTCGTCAAATCTTGTGGGATTATGAATATTCGGTCTCCACGCCAGGAGATGCCAGGTAGCCAGCCTGAACGGTACTGATGGAAGACATGGACCTCTTTAGTATCGCGATCAAAAGGGAGCCCGGCCGGAAACCAGCCAGAGAGGCCCGCCATAGGGTAATATTTTATTTAATCCGCTTGGATGAGGAAGATAGACGACTGCAACACCGACGATAATTGGCCCAGATGGAGCTAGACAAAATCAATCGCGGCATAGCAGCAGGTAGAATTCCATGCTCGGATGTCTATGCTTCGGACTACAATGCTTTATATAAACTCGACGATCCAGCTCTGAAGACCCTGATAGCCCAGACTCGAGTGGCAATTCCGGATAAATTAATTCACCGGTCATGCTGGAACGCCTGGAGCTGCTAAATCAGGAAGGAAAACATAACTAAGCAAGACCTCATGTGGAGAGATCACGATTCAAAAACCAGTAGTATAATGAAGGAATTAATCCATGTGTAGTGATTTTTAAATAAAATTTTATTGTTAATTTTATTCTCTGTCTTATTCAACTTATAATAGTGATATTTATCGAAGGAAAAAATATTCTTTTGTTGTTTCGATTGATTTATAAATTGTGTTTGTATAAAGGACGAATGGTGGAATTGATACCTTAAACCAACACTATCTATCTGTACTCATGAACGATCAGTAAGCATAAATGCTGGATGACCATGAAACGAACGCAGCATAATCGAACCCTTGATTAGATTTATATTAGACCGTCATATTTGTATTGAACTTAGAATCTAAATTGATTTATATAATGGAAGTCTCACTTAATTTTTTCGTTAGTTTAGTGACGGATTCCCGTCTAGACAGTTAAAGAAGACGCTGCCAAAATGAAAATTCACCTCACTCGACGATTGATACAAGCCATTGAGGAAATTCAAAGACTCAAATCCACATAGTTTGATCCGAAGCGGGTAAAGAGAATTTTTCAGGAGCTGGACGCTACTCGGGACGCCCTGAAATAGGCAAATCAACTGAAACAGTCTCAGAAAACGCAAATCCGAGTCTTGTAGGTTGCGCAGTCAACCAGCCAGGAGAGAAATGGTGTGAAACATTCTCTGGTGTTTGCTCCGGCACAATTGGCCTATAGAGAACGCACAACGACAAGCGACGGAGAATCATCCAACCAAAGGAGGCATAAACCTGGAAAGGCCGAAAGAGCTCAACTCGGTTAATGCGAGACAAACCGAAACTAGATTCAAGAATATCAAAACCACCTATGGAAACGTATAACAAAACTAATTAAATTTATTTCGATCGTTTTTGTGTCTTTTCTCTTGTTTCGAGTTAAATTTGGAAATCAAACAAGTGTTGGGCAAAAACAAATAATTTAAATTGTTGTTTATCTGGTTCTACATCCGATAAAATCAGGGCGCTCAAAATGCAAATGGATGGAAAATCATCAAAAATAGCTTACTTAACATTATTAATTAACATTAGTTTGTTCCTATTTATTTCTTATAATATTCACTTCGCCATTTCCTCTTTATATGTAATTTTTAACGATCAATATTCATATTTTATTATTATAATTAATGTTTTATTGTCCAAACTATACATGGGATGGCTCACCAAGGTCGGGAATTTGGAGATCCTTCGAAAATTGGAAATACAAATAAATTGAAAAGCCCAGAAAAATTGAATATTCTGGATTTTTTTATGTAAAAAAATGAAACATAAACTGCTTTGATTTGATTTAATAGATATGAGTTGAAATTTTTCATTTTATTAAAACTATTTAACAGGGTTTTATTATATCATCCTTATGAAAAATTAAATAAAAAAGTTAAACCATATATATGATTTTATTAAACTACAAATAAATTAAAGGGGGATGCACTTACTAATAATATGATGGAGAAAGATCATAAAAATCCACAAATAAACAGATAAAATTTCAATACCAAAAGTGATTGAGGGGAAAATCTGAAAAGAAAATCAATAGAATTAGGGTAGAACATAAAATAAATATCTCACCTCGAGTCGGCATTCGGAATAATAAAATTCTGTTCTAAAAATGGAACGGAATTAGTTATTTTAAATCATACCAGTTTGAAATCTGGGATTTGCAGGGGAAGGGACCCGAATTTCCAAATTTCAATCATATATTCGATTAAAAACCCGTTATTAGGACCCCATACATATGTTACTCGACGGATCTACTCCTGAAATAACAAAATAGCATCTTTAAAAAAAATAAGATGATCAAAGGATCGATATTATTTCAATTAAATAAATAACAGAGGGACCTATAATTAAAATTAGCGTGAATACCTTCTATGGTAGCCCGTAAACCCAAAGGTTTTCTAGAGTATTAGCAGTTATGGCAATATGGCTCACCTTTTACTAGAAACCGCCCATTGGAATACATCTTCAACGTCATTTTGACGGGTATCCAATGGTTATGTTTCTTGTGCTCGCATCTGGTGGGAATCCCTTGCAAGTGACCGCGAAAATCTCATATCTTTTACCCATCAGTTGCCCATCACAGGAAAGTAGTTAAACCTATTAGGTGTAAGACGTATAGTAAAGACGCTAGCCTCGAGAAGCCAGACGAGGATAATAGTAGCGTATGATCAACCTGGGTCAGACAGAAAGACAGGGACAGTACAGAAATCGATCACACGCCTTCTATCAGCAGCTCGTTGAACCCAATATGAGGCCCGGCCAGAGTAGTCCTATGGGAAAGGGCTCACTTTTGGCGGACTCATAAGCAGTGGTTACATTATCAACATTGTCTAGCAATGGGTAGCCACTGGACGCAGGTGAAGGTTGTAAGCTGAGGCACAAGGTCACAGACCACTAACCCACCAATGGGAATCCCTTTGAAAGTCGTTGCATTTATAATTAATTTAAACTTGGTTTACAAAAAATAAAGTTGTTCCTTATAGTATAATTTGAATAATATAATTTGAACAATTTAATGTATTTTAAATAAATAAATATTGAAAGATAATTTCTAAAATAGAGATTGCTAAAATAGATAATATTTTGCGATTAAATTAAAATCTTTGTTTAAATATAAAAAATTGTTATTCTGATTATTTATGAAATTATTTTGAAATGCCACTTAAATCCAAAAAAGAAAAAGTAAATTTCATTTATTTTTACTTTTAATATGAATGTAAAAATTTTTCCCATATTTTAAAAGTTTTGACTATTTTGTTAGAATAATTCTAAATCTTCTCCCCGCAAAGAAGAGCCAGAGAAAAAAGTCGTAGCGCCCGTTGAAGGTATTTCATATTAATTTATAATGTTATTTAAATAAGTAAAGCTACATATCCTCCACAAACACAATTAATTAAAACTCGTCAAGCTGAAGGTACGATAGCTGGCAGCGGAGCTGTCAAAAGAGAAAGAAGAGCATCTTCTGTATTCAATATATCACAGAAACGCGAATTAAAAAAGCTTCCACTTTTGAAAGATACATCACCTTCAGAAAAAGAAGAACTGTTTATGAAGAAAATCGAACAATGTTCAGTAGTTTTTGATTTTGCAATTGATCCTCTCAGTGATCTCAAAGACAAGGAAATTAAGCGATCGACTCTTAATGAGTTAATTGAATATATAAATGGCAATCAAGGTGTACTCACTGAACCACTTTACCCAGAAATCGTTAAAATGCTGGCTGCGAATTTGTTTCGTACACTTCCTCCAGCTAGTAACCCAATGGGGGCTGAATACGATCCAGAAGAAGATGAACCGACTTTAGAAGCTGCTTGGCCACATTTGCAAGTAAATCTTATAACCAGACATTTAAATCTTAGAATAATTAACAAATTCTAATATATAAAATCAAAATTAATTAATTAAACGTCCGGTTTCATAACTTTGTATAAATTAAATTACATTTGATGATAAATATTAAACTTCCTTTAAATCAGAAATATTTTATTAATTACTGGTATGAATAATAATTCAGTTTTATAATGATTTCTTATTTCAGTCATTCAACAATATAAAACATATAAGGATAGTTTAATTCATAGTTTAGATGAGTGATTTTCATCCCTTTAAAGTCCGCATACACAAAAAACCATTAGTTGTACAAGTAATACTAAAAATAAGTAGAATATTACGGTAACATTTTCCTTTCAGCTAATTACATATAATTAAAAACGTATCATTAATGGAGTATTGTGAAACTATAATCAAAGCAGCTATTTTTGTAATATGTATAGCAAATTTGAATGATCAAAAGTGTAACATAAGCAGAATATTATAACCCCCCCCCCAGTAACGAGAAACAAAACTCGATTTTAGGGACGCGTAATGTAAAGCAAATCATTGAGTGTAAATAGTATCAGGCTGATTTTAGAAATTATGTGTTTTATTGGGGAATTAATTTTAAAAATACCTCAAAATATGCTCGACTGGTTGATGGGTTCTGATTTAGCCAATAAAACTCGCTGCGCGTTGATTGAAAGGATTGGCCAATATTAGTGATTACAATAAATCAAAAGTTAATTTGCAAAATGATGAGTACGAATGTTTTTAAATAGTTTGATTATAAAAAAATAGATAAATTTGTGTTTAAAAGTATAATTTTTAATATTATTTTTATAATGTATAATTTATTTTGAGTTAAATATAATATTGAATGTTTGATTGGTTTAAATTTAAATTATTAATTTAGAATTTTTACCGCATTAAATTATATTTTTAATAAAATATAATATTGTATGTTTGATTGGTTTAAATTTAAATTATTAATTTAGAATTTTTACCGCCTTAAATTTATTTTTTAAAACATATAATATTAAATGTTTGATTGGTTTAAATTTTTAATATTAATTTAGAATTTTTACCACATTAAATTATATTTTTAATAAAATATAATATTGAATGTTTGATTGGTTTAAATTAAAATTTTTAAATAAGTTTATTTTTACTAAAATTTTAGATGTGAAATTTAATATAAAATTTAAAAAAAAATATTTTAAAGGTAATAATTTGTTCTATATGTATATATATGACATGATATTTTCATAAATTCTATTTAAAAAATTATAAACTATTAAATAAAAATGTTAATTTATCCAAATTAATAAGAGAACACAATTTTTAAAGTATATTTTTGCAATATATTTCAACAGCTCAGCTGTCATCATGCACTAAACAAATTTAATAAAACGAATACATTAGTAATTACGTAATTATATGTTGGAAATCAAACAAAATTGTTTTGCTCCTAATAAAATAAATTAAATAGCTCAAAATGCACGTCGATGTAGATTTTTGTGAGTTAAATGATTTTATCACCAAGGCTTCACAAGTAAAAAGTTCCCAATCGTTTTTGAAACCCTTACATTGCACTTTAAATTTGGAAATGTCAACTTCTAACTTATATGTCTTATTATGGTCAATAATATTACTATTTCCACTCAATCAGACATACTTTTGAACTTGAGTACAGAAATGACAGGTAGTTTCTCTAATCTAATTTGCATTAAAATTGACCGTCCACACAATTAATGCTCCTTCTGCTCTTATTGGTATTCAGTCAGTCATAGGTACTTATCGGTTATAGGGACCATGAGAAGGTATTATTTTTTCATAAAATATATAACAGACTATTTTTGAAAATAATTTATAATATAATTATTACGTAGAAAAACCTATTTTTACATTAAAATTTTAGAATAATCGAAAAAATAAATTATTAATAAAATCATGTAATAATTAAAAATCATTTTGAGTTATAAAATAAATTTTTTAACTATCTTTATGAAACCGATATAATGTTGTTTATTTCAATTTACATTCTCCATAATTTCGACTTATCAAACCGCAGATAATTATTTACTTGTTATTGAATTTTAATTGCCAAATTATTTCTTTTTAAAATAAACCTAAATTTCATTTAAACTGTTAATTGTTTTGCAATTTTGTGGAAATATGATTATTCAATATTTACAACTCTGTCAGATCTCTTCTTGAAAATACCTCTAAGTAACTGTAAATGAATTAAACAGCTATTATTAATAATGAAGATTAAAATAACAATGCGAAGAATTTGTTTTCACACATGTGTATCACACATGTGTATCATACATGTGTATCATACATGTGTATCATACAAGTGTATCATAGAACCAACATTTTTCCACTTCATAAATCATGATTCCTGTAAGAATTTCAGAATTTTTTGTGGCAGTTTAATGGGTTGACAACGCCCACGAATATATTTTCTTTTCGTAATTGAAAAATTTAAACAAATAATTTTCAAAAAAATTTATAATTTAAATTTCTCCAAACACTGTAAAATACAGCTCGACAAAATGTACAGAATCACTACTGTCACACAAAGCATATGACAATAGACATTTTTTAGTTAGGTTAGCCTAGGGACTGTTCGTTTCCTCTTGCAGCTACGCAGACTTGGAACTTTCTTTCAACAACCTGAAGAATGTTCTGATAATTCTCCTCGGTTTTGGCTACATTTAAAAAATCTGCTCTCGATTTCACGACACGTTCTGCACTGTTCTTATCAACATTAACAAAAATTGTCTTCATCTTTGTTGACAGAAACGATGGGTACCTGACCAGTTTTCAACGTCGTTGTAAAGAAAATTCATGTCCATCTCGAGAAGACTGGAAATGTACCACAAATCAACAGTTACCAAATCTCCAAGTCGTGTTGTGGTAGTTATTTCTATCGGGAACTTGAGTTTCACGAAACCAGTGCCACGGCCTGTCAGAAGCTTCTCAGCTAAGTACTGCAATTCAGGCGTTGAAGTTATGTGACTAAATAAAGCAAAGGGAATCATTTCAAAACATTATTACTACAGATGATGCTTCAGAACTTTTATAACGCTTTCAGAAATTGTGGAACCGACTTGTGCGTAATTCAGAATGTTCTGATAAATGCAGAAATCATTCCACGAAGCATCACTTTCCGATCTACAAGTTTTCCACTAGACACTGTATATCAGACACACAAAGTTGACAAAGTTGTGCAGCTTTGTCTGCTGTACAGCAGTGGTAATTGTTCTTACTCTTCAAGAAGGACCATTTTAATTGTGCACAAAGTTTTGGACATCCACCGAGTTTAGTGAACTGCACCCGATCGACGAAAATGAAACTGTTTGTTTTCTGGACCAATGTACAGCAAACATAATTTTCTCGTTGGTGTTCTACAGAACGTTTAGCAGCTGATTCTGCACTTTCATTCCACATGGTAATCTGAGAAACAGCTTGTGAATCATATGAGAACGGTCGTTAGGACTATGGATATCACATGCACTGTCATCACTACTTTCCTCAATGATGTTGCTAGATAGCTCAATGGTACAAATAGAAGATGCTGTAGCGTAGCTGCTTTTTCTGCTCTTAGTCGTCTTTCTTCTAGCTTTTGCAGTCGTGTCTTCTTTCGATGTAACTGTAATAGCAATTTTTATCACGGAAACCACTGCTGAAAAGTGAACTAAAGTGTGAAATTTAATACATAAAGAATAAGTAAGTAGGATTTGCAATTTTGCAACATCATAATATATATTAAATGTGTGTTTACATTACCATTTACATGTACCATTTGGATAAATAATAAGCAATGACATAATCCGAGTACCCAGACAATAAAACATGCAGGCAATAATAATACACATTAATACACATTAATTATAAGGATTATCATATAAGAGCAGGGAAATCCAATATACAAAAACAATTACACCATAATCAATAAATTGTAACAAAGTCTATTTTAAAATTATATAATGTCATGTCCATATTGTGATTCCTTAATTCTGGCATTTCAAACTTAATAAATATTCATTTACAACGTCTATTGGAAATATGATTGTTTATCAATGCTTGAAACAATTTTAATAGCTTTATGAATGTAAAAACCTCAATGATTAAATTGTATAAAATATATCTACTAAGATTCAATAAATTTACATTTTTCACAGAAACCTTCAAAAAATTTCTAAATCTTAAATGGTATTTTCCAGATTTAAAACTAAAATCATTATAATAGAGCAGCGATTCTCGATCCGGGGGTTGTCGAATAAAATTTTTATAGCAATGTGTTGTTAATATTCAAATTCTTTTGATGTTTGTTTTTCCAATTTTTTTATGTGTTGGTTGAGTTTGATTTCCTTTAAAAAAATTGTTCATAAATTCGAAATTGTTTTCAAACGACTTGAGACTCCCCATATATTTAGTTTCACCGCTGCTATAGACAAAAATCCTTTTTGACATATGTAAGAAAATGGATTAATATTTTCAATGCTTCTGTAGCTAAATTTCCGAATTCCCTTCGACAAGAAATTCGATTATCTTGCAATGCAAAGTGTAGTTGTAATATTTTTATCAGTGAGTTGATAGTGGGTATCAACTGGTAAATTTAAAGCTGAAACAAAATTTGTGATTATGATCCGAAGTAGTAATTTAATTATTTTTTTTGATTTGAGATTCGCTGGTCTAATAAATGTCTTTAACAAATTTTAATTATACTAAAATTTTAATCATTTTTTAATTTAAAATTAAATAAAACATGGTAATTGTAAGAAATTGCTACACAAAAACAGATTCTACGATATTTTCGCCTCTTCCAGTTATCCTCCTATAGGATATATGTAATAAAAAAATTACAAATTTTGTTAATTTAAAATATATTTTAAAACTTAATTTAGATAATCTATATTATTTTTTAATATAGACTATTTTCAATAAATATATTTAAAAACATTTAAAATACAAGTATTCAATTATTTAGCACTTTAATTTTTGGATCCAATTATCTTATCACATATCTTATCACTTGTCTAATGATTCAAATTAAAAAAAAATAAGCCAGAGATGGGAAGTCTTTCCAATGTATGTGGCATTTATATCGACCACTTTTAAATGGATAAACGAGATCTGAACACAATCAAACGGTAGTATTTTTATTAATATACACATTGCTTATTTCATTAGAATTAGATACAATCTTATAATTTTATATTCCTCTAATAATATGTAAGGCCTTCCGAGACTGCTATTTGTATTGTTTATCTCTAAATTCGAATTCTTGAACATTTGCGGCCCAGGGTATTGACAGATAATTACTGGGAATGCGTAATATTATTAAGATATATTAAGATCATTGTACCCGAATATCAATAATCAAAATACTGTGAACACTTGTGGTTTGATGTCTTTAAATAGATTGGATAGTAAATCAAGTGTATGTGGGTTATTTTAAAATTTTAAAACATTTATATTTATTAAATTATTTTTAAATAATTTTTAATTTCTAGTAGAAATTTACAGATTTTTAAAATTAAGATAAAATTTTAATAAAATTAAAGAATAAAATTATAATAATATAAGAATTTCGTTTCATTTTCACCACTGATTGCTTTTCATTTACAAATGCATCATATTTAAAAAATATTTGAAGATATCGATATGAATCGATATGAAAATATCGATGTTTATTGAATATTAAAAAACATCGATATCTTTACCGATTCAAATATTTTTTTAAATAATGTTATATATAAATAAAAATAAAATATCTTATAAATTTTTAAATATATTCATTGAAAATAATAAATAACTTTCATATTATAATTGTAAGGTTAAAAGGCAAATCAAATTTTTTCCCTTACACTATATTTCGGTAAAGCCTTTATCGAGTTGATATAAAGTGACCAGGTATTTATTGGAATGCAGGGTATGTTCAAATCAAATTATAAAAAAAACAACACAGCCGACAGAATCTATATTATTCGTGCATTGATTACTATAAAAATAAAGTTTATTTCCAGTAAATTATTTAAACAAAATATATTTTGTACTACAAATGATTTGATATCACATTTGTTGCTGCTTAATCGGAAAGCACTATCTAATACGAAGTAGAGGAAACCGAAAAAAATGTTTAACACATTAAAAGATTTAATTGTGAAAATTAACACATTCCGGGCGATTCCGGAACGTCTGGTTACTTTAAGTTGATATGAAGTCTTAAAATGTGAAATAAAAAAAATATTATGATAACATTGATACAATTTAAAATATTCTAAATTAAAAAATTGATAATTTAAATTTAAAAAAATATGCTATATAATATCCTACCTAACGATAACATTAAGTTGCTATTGATTTCCTTCACATTAATTTTCATATAATAACCGCTTAGAAACGGTATTGTTATTCCTTTATTATCATTGTACCCTATTAAGCTGGTCTATGAGCTTTATCTACGATTTCTCGAATCATCTGACTTTCAACCAAACATTGCAAAAAAGTATATCGATCAAAAATTTGTCTACCAAGTAATTTTTCAATTTATTTATCATATTTTTACTGCTCATCAAAGCTCTTGGAACTCTTTGATACAGAAGATCCCAGAGAAAGAGATTTTCTCAAAACACTACTCCATAGAATATATGGAAAATTTCTTGGCCTTAGAGCCAATATTAGAAAACAAATTAATTATACATTTTATCGGTAAACAGTTTTTCCCCTATTATAACAAACATTTATTATTATTATTATTAAGATTCATATATGAACAAGAACGTCACAATGGTGTTGCAGAATTATTGGAAATTCTCGGAAGGTTTTAGTTTTTTGTTTTTGCTGATTTAATTACCATTTACATAACCTCATAATAATTAGTATCATTAATGGATTTGCATTGCCGTTGAAAGAAGAGCATAAAATATTTCTATTTCGTGTTTTACTGCCTCTACACAAAGCCAAATCATTGAGTGTTTATCATCCTCAATTGGCATATTGCGTTGTTCAATTTCTCGAAAAAGACCCATCTTTAACACAACAAGTAATTGCCCGTTAATTAACTAATCAATTAATCAGGATTGATTTATTCGTTAATTGATGTACTTTTATCTATAGGTCATTCTTAGCATTTTAAAATTCTGGCCGAAAATGCACAGTCCGAAAGAAGTGATGTTTCTCAATGAGTTGGAGGAAATATTGGATGTCATTGATCCAAACGAGTTTTTGAAAGTTTTGAAGCCACTTTTCACTCAATTGGCAAAGTGTGTCGCTAGTCCCCATTTCCAGGTGAATTTTGTTGATTGTCTGTAACATTTAAATTAAATTTTCTTTTTTGAAATAATAATTACATTTTAAATTAATTGCGCTTTTTTTCCGTAAAATTTTTATTTTCTCGTAAAGTTATATTGTAGTTAAATAATAAATACAAAATTTTAATAAAAAAATTTAATTTATTTTTACAAAGATAAAAATAAAAAAATCGTAATATTTGAATAATAATATTAATAATAATTATAATTATATTAATAATAATAAAAATAATTATTATATTAATAATAATAAAAATAATAATAATAAAAAATCATAATAATAAATAATAATATTAATAATAATAATAAAAATAATTATAATAATTATTAAAATAATAAAAAATAATAATAATAAAATAATAATAATAATAATAAAATATTAATAATAATAATAATAATAATAATAATAATAATAATAATAATAATAATTATATTAATAATAATAATAATAATAATAATAATAATAATAATAATTATATTAATAAAATAATAATAATTCACCTTGGTTTTAAAAGCTCACGCTATAAAACATTTATGAAATAGATTATTTATTCAAAAATAGGCATTGCATCATTTTCACGCTAAATTAAAAAAGCTGGTTATTGAAGCTTGGCATTTTTTCTCCCTAACCTCCCCTAACCTTATTCCAAGAATTACTAACCCAAACCTTCACATATTCTATTATTCCTGAATGTCTATATTATATTCAACCGAATAACTTGTTCTAATTTCTGAAATAATATTAATAAAAAAATAAATTAAAGAAATTGTTTAAAAATTTATTTGGCCGATATTCTAAAGTTATTTTAATTACAAATATTTAATTACATTTATTCTTAGGTTTATATATTAAAAAAAACACAAAAAATGTATCTAAATTATTATTACTCAAAAGAAATGAGTATAAATTAATTCTTTTTTTAAAAAAAGTACTCGCGAATAAAGAATGACGTTCAAATTTGCAGTGGTCTATCGATATATAAATTTCGGTTGTATAAAACCGATAAGAAACGTGACAAAGCTGATCATTTTTAATTCTACAAATTTTTGATTGAAATTTTAATACTAAAACACATGTTTATTCATATGTAAGTTGTAATATATTTTTGTATATAATTTCCAATGAAAAAACTAAAAACAATTAGAATTATTAAAATTTGTGCCATTTTGTTTTTGAGTTTTACAATGTTTTGTATAACTCACATATGTTTACGATTCCTGCACTTTATATATAATGATGAAAAAGCAATTTACTCAGGTAAGTAGCACCAAACATTTATACCAAGTCCTTCATTTATTTGCCGTTTTACTGGATAGAAATATTTTGTAATGATATTGATTTAATAATAATTTGGCTTATTGATTTCATAAAATTGTGTTCTCTATAGTTGATAAAATGAATGAATATCAGCATTTGGAAGAATTATTATTATTTAATTATTTCAATTGTTTTATTATTTTTTTCTATGGTAATTATAATCATCTCTAATGATTTTTAAACAAAATATTCCGGAAATATAATCATTTCGTTTGTATTGAATGGCATTAAAACGTTGAAATAAGACTTGTTTCCAATAACTTATTTTCTGATTCTCTTTAATTTGTTCTTTGATTGTAAGAAATAATATCTTGTTTAAGAATATATAATAGGATTTAATGTCTTAAATTATCAGAAGGTACCTTTTGTAATATTATGTCTAATTAATTGTTTTTCTATGCTTTGTATCGTGAATAAATTTGAATAGCACGGCAAGTCAACCGACATGAAATATATCGACAGTTATTGGGTAAAAAGATGTGAAATTTAGACAAAAAATTGACAGTGTCATGTATATCCTTTAAATTAGTTTACTTAGTGAAGACTTATTTAAAATAAATGCACATGTTTAGCTTTAAATCAAGATTGTCGAATAAAATCTTATAAATTTTATCAGGTGTTATTAGAGGTGTAAATTTAATGAATATACAAAGACAGTGAGGTAAAGACAGTTAAATATTTATATAAATATTTATTGAACAAATAAGTTGAATTTATTTTGAATGTCATTTGTCAATTAGATATTTCATGCTTTATATCCAGGAATTTTCAGTTAAATAAAAATAATATTATGAAGTGGTATATTTCACTAGGGATATATATGACTATCTATATAAATTCTCTAGGGATAAAATGCAAGTAATCACCAGGAAATTGTTGAGTATTTGGAAAATTTGAAAAGCGTGGTAAGAAATTAGTTCTAACACTTGTAATTGATAATATTTTGGTGACATTTCCTATTCAACCGCAAATATTTCTATTTCACAGTTATATCAAATGGTAAATGTCGATGGTTGAGGTCGGCATGCATTGACCACTGTTTTTCGGTTTACGCATATAAATTTATGGACATTATCGATAAAGCTTACACGTATAATATGATTTATTCAAATTCATAGATAGGTTTGTTAACATCGAAGCTTTTTATCCGGGTCGGTCATTATTTACACAAATGTCACAATTTCCACTTATTAATTGGCGATTAATTTGCAGTTTATTGGAATATATATATATAATTAAATAAATTTGGCAACTATTTAATTAAAAGTAAACGGTAATAAAAAACTCTTCGTACGATATATTTCGACAGTTTGACTGTTTTCTTCGGGCACAAAAAATATTATGAATTGGCTTAAAATTTAAACAAATTATTTTTTTATATTAATTTAATTTTCTAATAAATATAAGCCGACATTTATAATTATAACTTTTGCAGTCCAATAAATAATTATTGTATATTTACTGGTCTATTTGAAATATATTTAGTTGAAAGATAACTTGTTAAAATTTTAATGTTGAATTCTATAATATTCTAAGTCACCTAACGCTCTTTCATTGATAAAAATTTAACTACTTGCTGTTTGCAAATATCAAATACTGTTAAATACCAATTAAACCCACTTAAAACGTCCAAAATAGCTGGCTTATCTACTATTTAGAGTCGATTTATGATGTTTACATGTTATCAACTACTATTTTATCCACGATTCTTAGCCAAGAGTTTATACGGTATTATTTTGTTCAATTATCCAAAAAATAGTAAATTTCCATACTAAAATATGTTATGAAGCGTCATATTTAAAAACAAAAGTCTAAAATGCTATATAATTTGCGAAGAGCTTGTTTTGCCGAGAGCAATAACTAATTCATGATAAACAATATGCTAATTATTTACATATAATTCTTTTGTCACAAATCAGTTTGTAAAAGAACTTCGGATATTAGTAATTATCAAATTGTCGTAAAAATTTATTAAACGATATAAGCTAATAATATTTGATTTTTTATTTTCGGTATTATTTGTTAATTTATTCTATAAATCGGATAGTAAAACGATAAGAAACTATAAACTTTAAAAGATTTTATATATGTTAATTAAAAAAATCATTTCATTTTAATAATTTTTCTTGGTTGAATACGGATTAATAAATGATAAAAAATATTAAAATTGATTGATTATTCACCGTATTTCAGTGAAAATATCAATAAATTACACCAAAATATGAACTTGCAAGTAGATATAGATACATAATATTTCAATTCACTATTGTCCTGACATCTGCTTCAACATTAAAATTAAGAAATTTTTGCTATTAAAATTTTCTTTTGTTTTGAAAAAATTTCAGTAAATATTTTGTTTACCTTTTTTCAATATTTATAGTTTTTAAATTTAAAAAATACTAAACCTACTTTATTTGAAATTTTCAAAATACAATATTGTATTTACAGTGATTTCATAGAAAGTTTAATATAATAAGCTGGATATGAAAATGATTGTGCTGTAATGTAATTGTTTAAGGAAACTCCGTTAATTGCTCTGTAGGTTTCATAATTTTCTGTTTAATTTCTTCGATAATTGATTCTAATTTCTTCAGTGAGAGCAAAACGATAACAATAGATATTTTACAAATAAGCCATTATACAACTTTGTAAATCATTTGTATTACTTGTTTTAGATAGAAAAGTTTCTTAGATTATAATTTTTATAAAATTATTATTAAATTCCAAATTTAACAATTTTATGCCAATTCAAATTTAACAGTGATACAAATTTAGATTTATTTTTTTATCTTTTTTTTATTTTAAATGAAAAATCTTCTGTTTATGTTTAAACAACAATCGTAATTTTATTGCTAAAAATTTTTTTGAATTTTCAAAAATTTGAACAATTGAAAAAGTTGGTTAATAAAAGCAAATGCGACTTTTCAATTATTTTCCGACATTAAACGACATTCGCACGCGAATTAAATTTATAAGTTCACTAGCATTTAACTGTACTTGAAATAATTGTTTGAATTTACTTGAAAATCTTTTGATGTATAAATATTTATGAGTATTAGAATAATTAAAACTCTGAGGATAATAATTTTAACGTAATCGGAAAATTGCGCATAAAAAGTTATAAACTTAATCTTGCATTCATTCTCTTATTTCATTTTGTTGTAGACCATAACATCATACCATCTAAAATATTTAATTTTATTAATTGACTTATTTTTAATGTCTTAAGCCTTCTAGCTGTCACATAACGTTGATATTTCACCCATTTTTAAACATTTATATCTTAGTAACTCGATATTACTCTTTTAATCGAAAGAACCTCAAATATACAAATAAAATTCTATGGGCTATAATAAAATTTTCGAAAAGAATCTTTTTAAACCCACCAAAGACAAATAAATATAACATATATGAACATAGCAAGAAAATGAAATGCTTAAAAGTATTAACATATTTATTTTATCCAAAATAAAAATTTGATTAAAGGATACTAAGATTAATAACACATACTCAGGAAATGGAAAAAAAACCATAATAGAACACACATAGTCATCAGATATATTGTAATAATTGTGGTTATTAGCTTCGTAATGACCATTTGGCGACAATTTTTGTATCTTTAAAACAATTAAATTTCATAGTTTGACTGGAATTTAATTGTCATTTCATGCCTCTACATCTGCAATGTCCTTGAGCTTGAGTACAGAGACGAGCAGTCACCAATACACGGAAATTGATTTATTATCAAACATATTTCATATTTTGCCCCAGTTAGGCACAATCTTTATTAGCCTGGCCGGGAATTTTTTTTATATTTTGAAATCGCACACCCTCTCATTTGGTGAGGTTTGATGTTTAAATGACTCTGTAAAATTTTGAGGCCATTCCAAGATGAGGAAATGGTCCCCCACAAACCCATTGTCTCTCAAAATGGGTCTTTTTGAGTAAATCTACACAAATTCAGCAATATCCATATCAGATCATCCCACAGTATGTTCATTTCCTTATATCAAGACATCAGTATGTGTGAGGAGCCAATACAAAAAATTTCAGGCTTAAATGTTGACCCCTCATTGAGCTGCAGCCTATGGAAGGTCAAAATCGCTTGAAAACTTGCTAATTCTGGACAACATTTAGAGCATTAATATCTTGATAATCAATATAGGTACAGACCTGATATTTCTGCTATGTTACACTTCTGTTGTCTGATATCAATAAATGCAAAAAAACTTATGTTATCTCAGCTAGGCCACTCGTGATACCTCCGACAGGCGAGAAAAAGCAGTCGTCGACTGAATGCTTGCTGCACAACTGTTATCGCTCCCGTATGTATTCCAGTATTGCTCGCCGTTGTGTCGAAGTAAAGAGCTGCTAGATGATCTTCAACTCCTGGCCAATCACGCACAAACTCCACCACCTTCTGGCCCATTAGAGCACCAGTTCCAGCTGGCAACTTGGGAATTCCTAACAGTTTTTCAATTCCCAAGCTTGACACCCCAACTGGCATACAGTCCTGCAACTCGCGTTTTCCTCCATCAATATTGGGCAATAGCTTCCCATCAAACTGTGCCACAAGGGGCACAGCTGGCTGGATATTCTGCCGAACTGTGGCAGCCAAGGTTTCTCGAGACGTATTGCGAGTTTCCATCAGAGTGGCTCGTGACAGGGATAACTGACTTACGTCAACACCTGCTGCAGCAAGAGCAGGCGTGACAATCATCATTGCTTGGCGAGTTGTTGTCCTTGTTCTGTCCAACGCTGCATTGAAGAGTTGGTTGTCAATAACACATCGCTTGGCTAGCGGGGTTGACCGGGTTGGTTTGGTGGTTGCAGGTCTCGGGTTGAACCGGTTGATCGTGGTGTGTGATTTGCAGATTGTGAAAGCTGGAGTTGGTTCAAGGAAGAATCCTCATCAGAATCGTCTGAACAAGTTAATACAACAGCAGTAGCAGCTGCTGCAGTTGACTCTGCTTTATATCGTTCCTGGTGGTCAAGCTGTTCTTGTTTTCGCTTACGGTATTTGGCAGCAGCATGCCGATAGTTTAGATACTCTCTTGTCATTAACATCTGTCGCGGTCCCCGCTGGTCAATTAAAAACTGTCGATCTTCAGGAATAAATGTTTTGTGTTCCCATTCAGCATGGGCTATGTCCAAAAGATGGCCCATCTTCAAGGTGAAATCAGTTTCCAGTCCTATCTGGCTCGCAGAATGTTGCCTCTGCTTGTGTTTGGACACAGTGGCATGGTCCTGATGCAGAGACTTCAGCTTAGCCACAACATGTGGTTTTGCAGTAGTAGGAATGTTAGCTTTGGCCCAGTAGGACAGCACTTCATCGGCCAAAGTACTAAAAGTCGCAGCAAGTGTCGCCTTGTTGGTTTTCATTTCGCAGTAAATACGACGGAGTGCCAGACCGTTCGTAGGAAGTTGGCGTGGCTCTACCTCGTCAATACTGGTAAGTGGCTGTCCGACAAGCCAGATCTCTGTGGCCGAGCGTGTACTAACAGCAGCAGTTTTCACACTACTCGACAATAATGACACCTGAAAAAACATTCAACATAAACACTACACCATTACATACATTTATTATATGAATGGCCAGTTTAACTTAAATACTAAGTATAAGGTGTTAACGTTAATGTTAACGAGTCTTACAGTTTAATCACTACGTATCCTATTCTTTTATCATTAACTAATTTAACTTATTGATCTATTTAGTATTTATCTATTTCTAATTTCACCTTTTTCTGTATATTACTTTTATAATTTACATTTATAATAATATTAATATAGTAAATAACCTTGATACTTCAAAACTGGATAAAAAGCGGTTAAAAATACAACTTTGAGAGCTTTACAGTAACATTCAGGCATCTGAGTTTTCCCTATTATCACTCTCTAGTCTGTTTCAATGCACATTGCACCTTACTCTTGAACTAAGTAAGTAAATAAGTTGTATATTAATAGTTTTAACAAAGTGAACGTGTAAGTCGTGCATGGAGACTCGGAAGATGTACTTATTAATGTAAAAGGTCTGTGGGGGACCACTTCCTCTTCTTCGAATTGCCTAATATTTTTACAGAGTCAATTATACACCAAGCCTCCTCAAATGAGAGGGTGTGCAGTTCAGAATTCAGAAAAAAATATTTTCCATTAAAAATTGGCCGGGCTAATCTTTATCGTTTTTCCCCTCGGAAATATTATTACTTGTTTGTTTATTTTCATTCTTTCAAGCTATAGATCAATGTGATTGAAGAATATAAACGTAAATAACGTAAAAGTTTAAATAATAGAAATTCGCTATTAATTGTTATTATTAAACAGAATACAGCAACTTCCTGTTAAAGTAAAACACCATGTGCTATGAAAAAAAATTTACTACAACCGGATTTTACTATAGCCAATTATATATGCACTGAATTTTGGCTTAGATGCCAGGAAAAAGTTTACTTTATCGATTTTTTTTTCCTATAGTCGACTTTACTTTCTCCGTCATGTACTATATAACTAAAAAACTAAATTGTATTTTTATCCTCAAATAACCTAAATTTTAAATAAATCCTATTATTAAAGCTTAAATAATCATAAAAATTTTAATCTTATTTGTATTTATTGAATAAAAATTCATGAGTTAAAAGTGACCGTAAAATTTTTTCACATAGACGATAAAATCATTTAAAACATTCAGCTTATTTTACATTGTTTTCAATCCATCATATTTAATTTAACTGTTATTCGTTACTGGCCAGCGGTAAACTCATTCGTTTCAAATTTATAATTCTCATTTTTTGTTGAGACATTGTTATTTTTAATTGTTATATATTTCCTTCAGTTTGTCTTAGTGATTTTATTCTATATTCTTTCAATAATTATAACCAATTCTTAAATTTTAGTTTTTTTGGATGTTTATTTTATTTTAAAGCAAAACATGTTTGCAATTTGAATTCTTTTCTTTGAAATCTAAAAAATATTTTTAAATTTAATAATATTTTCAATGTGTATTAAATTTTACATGCTAAGATTGTTAAGTAACTTGATTGAGAAGTTATAAGCTACCTACTATATTCTTTCGAATTGACGCTTCAGATTATCATTTTCTTCTGTATATGCTGTTTTTTTAAGGAAATAACATTTATAAAGATAATGACATGAAAAGGGCACTGGGTGAATTTTTAGGTTCTAAGGACAAATCCTTTCATCACAGAAGAGTACACAAGCTGCCGTTAAGATGGAAAGAAGTTTTTAATAATAATGAGTTATATCGTAAATTTAATATTAATAAATTTAATAAATCGGAAATATTTTTTCTGTCAACCAAATTTATTTAAAATGATTTTTAAATATCTTTTATAATATCTATATGTTGCGGTAGTCTCCATGCTAAACCACCATCCATCACTCAGTGAGAATTGATCAACCATGCACTGGATATTTGCGGGAATGAACCATGTCAAATGTTGTTTTTCTCTACACGAATGATTAATTTAATTATTTGTTGTTCTAATTTATAGTTCTTGTAGTAACAATGCCATTATACATCATGCTTTTATTCACTGTTCAGGTCTATTTTTACCTTGATTTTACCAATTTAAGTTATACAAAGTCAACTATTTCTCAAATAAATCCCCATAAGCACCACATAGGTAACTGCTTTCATATTATCAATTCCGTAGATCTCTAGGTGTAAATCATTCGCCACAGCCTGAATATTCTCGGGGATTTGTTGAAATTTTTCGTTGTGATGAAACCTTATTTTTAATTACATATTAAATATTACTCTTGCAAAAATTAAATAATAACATACTATTTCTTAAATGTTGATCAAAAAAAATTATTTTATAGAATTTTTATTGCTTCAAGCAAATAATTAAACTTCAAACTAATTATTTTCGCTTTGGAAATATATTTTTAAATATTAAAATATGAAATTTATTTCATTTTGAAACTATCTAGCTTGTATAAAAATAAAAATGAAAAATGATAAGAAATTGATGAAAACATGTCTCTACATCTATTCTTTAAATATGATTTACAATTTCTTAGTTGATTTATGAAAGTATCTTATTTTAAACATAAACTAATGAATTTTTTTGATATTTGCTTCAAAGGAACTATAATTATGTTTTAATACTGTTTAATAAATTCCAAAATTATACAGGTGCCACATATTGGTTGAAAGTAATATATTCTAATATTGTTGAGTGGGAAAACCAAATTTCTTAAAAGTTGCCTGTTTAATTTTGTTTTAATTAGCACTGGGTTAAATAATAAATATAAAATCATTTTCCGTTGACAAAGTCCAATAGAGTATGATTTCAAGCAATTCATAAATATATCATGGCATTTAATTTGGGCGTCGCAATACGTATAAATGATATGATAAATCTGAATATTTCAGATAAGTTTTATTACTTTTATTCTATTTTATGACTTTGAGATTCAAATGCATTTTTTCGAAAGCCGATTAAGTTATATGCGAATATTTTCTTTCATTTCTACAATATGGTTTTTTAAATTTTCAAGGTATCTGAACGAGCTCTTTATATATGGAACAATGAGTACGTGTTATCATTGATGTCAGACAATGTTGCAGAAATTCTTCCGATAATGTTTCCCGCGCTCTACAAAACAAAACAACACTGGAATAAGTAACTTTTTGTTATTGTTGATCTATATTATTTAACGCTCAATATGATTACCTGATTATAAATTGATAAGTAGGTTGTAGGAACGCATGAGAATACACTTTCCTTAACTGTTTCCGTTTATTTTAATTCAACAATCTTTTAATGCCATGAGTGGTGAAAGGGTTGGATTTTTTAATCGACCTCATTTTTTCTTGGCTTGCCGTAGAACTGTTGTAGGACTTGAAATAATTATTAAAAGTAAATTTAATTTATTTTAATTATTATTCAATGAAATTTGAAATAATTAAACTAAATTAATTTTATTTCTCAATTTGAATTTAATTTTGTTTTAATTATTAACCAATGAAATTTAAAATAATTAAAATAAATAAATTTTATTTCTTAACTTTTATTAATTTTTAATTATTAATCAATGATATTTGAAATAATTAAAATAAATTAATTTTATTTCTCAATTTGAATTTAATTTATTTTAATTATTATTTAATGAAATTTTAAATAATTAAAATAAATTAATGTTATTTCTCAATTTAAAGTAATTTTAATTTAAATAATTACTAAGCATGAAAAATATAGTTTGCTATCTTTTCATTTAACAGAAAAATTTCTCATCGGCTGACAAAAAATTAACCAATTAAAATGTTTATTTACTTATAAAACACCCTTGTAAAGGTTACTTTCTTGAATTTGTTAATAAAACTGAGAATATGATCTCAAGACAATAAATTCTTCTGAGAGTAACTGTAAGCAATCTAATATATATAATGTATATATAAAAAGAATTGTTATTAGTGGTGCACATCATTTAAATAAATAAAAATCTATTATGCGTCATAAAATTATTACTAAAATTATTCAGGATTTTAATATCAGATTAAATTTTAATAAAATTTGTAAAAATAATTGTTTAGAAAAAATTGTTTGCACAATGGTTTCTTGACAATCATGAACTGTGAAAATATACATTGATATATCATTATAAATATCTCCTCTGTTTTTAGAAAGTGATAATTTAACTCTTGTCTAGTTATGAATCACAATTATTGCTATTTTTCAGCACCTCGGTTATTAGTAAATCTTATACAGTAACTACTCTCTTATCCGCCCAAAACTAGACTGTGAAAAATGTGGCAGTTTCTAGAAAATAGCGGCTTTCTGAGTAAAAAATAATAAAATTTATTAAAAAATCCATTAAAATTTCTATATTAATGAAGGTTATATAATATAAAAATGGCGGTTATTGGAGTTTGGCGGATAAGAGAGTAGTTACTGTATTTGCTTTCTCAAATTCAATTGTCAATAATGTAACAAATTATCAATAAAGTTGTTAGAAATAATCCCATGTATTGTTGTCAAAATGTTTTTGTAAACATTTACTGTTACCCTTAAGCATTCTGTGAATATCTATTGCTAATGAGATAATAAACAAAATATAAATGATTTATTTCTGTATTCGTGAGGCATGTATTAAATGAACTTTGAAAGCTTCATTGAAATAGTAATATTTTATGGATTTGTTCAGAACTATACATGGACTCGTGTATAATGCATTGAAATTATTTATGGAAATGAATCAAAAACTGTTCGATGAATGCACTCAGAAATACAAGGACAATCGAGCCAAGTAATTTGCTCAAATCACCTTTGTCAAAAACCTATTTTTTAATTAGAGAAAAAGAAGAACAGAAAAGAAGAGAACAAGCTTGGCAAAAACTATGTTCTATTGCACAAAGAAATCCTTTGAGCAAAATTATAGACAATGATGGGTTCATTGTTGATCGGTCTCAATTAAGTGATAGCTTAGTGAACTCGGGGGATAATGACTCGGATGGTGAGGATATCACCACCAGTCTCAAGGAAATTAATAAGATCGAGGTGAATTAAAAAAATTCATTTTTATATATGAAAATAAATGTTGTAATATGATTTGCGATTGAATTAATGTTTCAATGTTATTTATAAACCATAATTAAAATTTCATTTTCACAACTGTACATGGTATAAAAATGATTGAAATTCGACCTAATTATATTTATAATTAATTATTTCCGGTTGATGCGCAATCTCTGTATTTAGTTTTGTATTTTCATTCTGAAATTTCGACTAAACATTTTGCAGACAAAATTTCGAATGCAGTTGTTATTGTATAGAATAGATTTTATATTTATACATTTTATTCATGACAAATCATAGATGTCAGATTAGTTATCTCGGTCGCATCCGCTTTAAAACGTTTCTTTATTTTTTAACTATTTATTATTCATCATTATATTTATCGATTATCCTTGAATAATATTTATGCGCATTTAACACCATTTACAAAACAAAAAATTTTTTTAATTATTAAATCGATAAAGAACCCAAAAAAATATTATTATTTACTGTGTTTGATTTTACTTTTGTAGGAAGACGATCCAAGGTTAGTGTTTTAAATCATTTAATTTTAGTTACTGTGCTGACCACATATGAATACTTTATTTTTTTTGTTCGTCCTTAATTCGGTTTTCTTTTAATATTTTATTTCTATATTTATAATTTTGTGGTAAATCGGAAAATCAATGTTTCGTTTATATTCACAACGAAAGCAAATGAAATACAAAAAATGATTTTATTTTTAATATTTGAAAAATTTTAAGGTTTATTGTCGTATTATAACAATCTTTATATGCACATATATATAGGGAAATAGTTTGATACATAGTTGGTTAATTTGGCATTTACTTCATTAGAAGCCGGGCAAAAAATGATGCAGGGAACTCCTACATCTGAAAATTGTTTACAACTACAGGTTCTATTCCCAAAATTCACAATGTATTCACCCTGAATAAGAAACATCACTACTCGATTAAACACATGAAAGCTTGTTACAATATTTTAATTTTGGTAGAAGGTGAATAAAAATTTTTATTTGGGTAGAAACTGAATAAAAAATCATATTTGGGTAGAAAGTGAATAAAAGATTTTAAAATGAGTAGGTGTAATGCCCTCTTATAAAATTTAATTCGATATCACTTTTACAACAAAAAAAATTTAAACATCTTTTTTATTCTTCAACAGTAACAAATATGGGAATCATTCCAATAAGATTCAAATAATTAGTTCATAACTCTACAGAATTGAACAAGCTATTTCCAGTATTCCCAAATGAAGTCAAAAATTTATGACATAATTTTTACAGCAATCACAAAACATTGGCATTGAATTAATAAATAAAAGAAAGCCAATCCGACATATATATTATACTACAATATATTTCGACACACTCACTCTCATCGTCAGGTAGATATGAACTTGAAACTATTTAGAATAAATTACTTTTATTTAATCAAATTTCTTTTTTATTCTAAAAATATTCTATTAAAAATTTTGTTTTTATAAATCTCAAGTTTTAAAAAATTAATTTTTTTAGTTTTAGCTACAATATTTATTCATTAATGACATTTTTGCAACTGCAAATAGTTTTTAACCAGTTTACCATAATTTGCAGTCAAACTACTAATTGAAATCTATTATGTAGAACTGAAATCCTAACTAGTGAGCTTAAATTTATAATTTGATTTAGATATTTATATATTTTATTTAAAAAGAATGAATAACATGAAATGAGGATGTGAGACTGAACCACCTGTAATAAAATTAAATAATAATAACGTGAAAGAATGTATTCATTACAAATAGATAATATTTATATTGCGTTTGTGTTTAAAGCGTAAATATCATAATATATTATTGAGACAAATAAACTACGACTATATTCAACCATTATTCAAGCATTTGTGTTCAATAATTATATTGGTACTAGTGCAATCAAATAAGCAATTATTAATTATATCATATATCATACAGCAGAAGTTCTCAAATTTTCTCTTATAATTACATTTTTTAAAACTGAAAACCCTTAGCGATAAATGCATTTAGGAAATGTAATGTAAAATTATAAAATTATCAGAATAAAATTAAAGTAATTGAGTAAAAAAAAATGACTTATTTTCGCAACCAACCTAAACTTAGCAAGCGATTCACATGTTGACGTCTCTGCACAGGAATTAATGGTTGAATAAGATGGCTCTTACCGTATAAAAATACTTTTGTAATTCTATCAATTTCTCACAAGTAGAAAGTTTTCAATTGCCTGTTTATTGCTGTAATAGCTATGGAGCTTAACTTGAACCTATGCTTACGGTATTCTCATTTTCAATGACATTGATAAATTTTAAGAAACGACAGCTAGAATTACTACTAATCATCCATAAAGTTATACAAATGTTTCTCATTGAAAGCTTATGAAATATAATTGTACTTAATTATTAGTTTATTCGAGCTGATTTATAACACAATCAAGCGAAAGAAGAAACCATTTTCACTAGATATCACAATGAATTCTCATATTTCGAGATATTATTAATACAGTAATTTATTTTATTTTTTGTACCCACGCGACATAGCAGCCTTCAATTTTATTTATTTCATGTTTCAGTTTCCTGTTCATCAGCACTATTATTGCAGACATGATAGACATAGCGAATGTCGATGAGAATTTCAATATGATATTTAGCGAATCTGTTCCTAGAACTGTTTTAGCCCAAAGTATAATGCTGTGAACTATTTCTTTATAGTTAATTTGTTTGTAATTACCTTACTGTAATTCACGTTTGTTTCATCTGCTTCCTTTATTTTTCTGATGTTTATTTTCGAGATTTATCAAAATTGAAAATATTTGTTTAAAAATTTCTTTTTTAATATACTGTAAAACCTCTAATAATTCTCCTAGGAATTCTTTCTTTTCGGAAAAAACAGAAGTAGGGAACTATTAGAGGTTTTTTCTCAAAAAATAAGTCAGCAATTTTTGTCTAAAAATTTTTATTTATTTTATCGAAAAACCTGAGCAAATAAACTAACACATTTTATTGATGCTTTAGTTTAATATCTAAAATTCATATAAATATCTACAAATTTGATTTTTTTTTTCAACTTTGTGTTTTTATATTTGAAATTTTTGAAGGCAGGGAATTATTTTAAAAAGAACACGGTACTGGGAAATTAATAGAATATTATTAGAGGTTTTATATTATTTACAGAATTTTCGTTTGGGACGCCTTAGCAAGTTAATTCAAAGAGGATAATTTTAAGTAAATTGAAAATACGACATAAATAAGGATTTGGTTGATTAAAAATATTCAGTAATGAAACTTATTACTCTAATTCTGTTTTTTAAGTATATGTTAAATTCAAGCATTATATAAAAGAATTTATATAAGTTCCACGATATAGTAAAGGCTTAATTTAAAGACAGTAAAAATAAAAACAATATAATATAAGGTAAAATATAATCCATAAAGTGCTACAACGTTTTGATGCCAGGACATTGTGCAGTTCATTCATATCTAGCTCGATATTTATATAGAATAATTTGTTTACCATTTATCGAGAACGTTAAATTCTTCTATTTCGGGATTTTCAAAAGCAAAATTTTTAGAATATTTTTTTTGCATGGTTTTATTGCGATTTTTTTTGTTTCGCATGTTTGAAGCATCAAAAATGGTAATACAAATGTCTTCTGTATACCTACAAATCTGTTATAATCGTGCTAATTAAAGTATTTTATATAACATAAGTGATGGGGAATGTTCTGATGCTGACTAATTTGTTCTTAAGATGTAATAATGAAGTGCAGTATATATATATATATATATATATATATATATAACAATTCGAAAAATTAAAAAGTTGTGCTATTCAAATGATTACCTTTTCGTAACAATGTTTCGCAAACCTAGGATAATATAGTTGCAAACAAGAATAAAGCTTCTGTTGGATTTTCGGACCCTTTGGAGTACCGTTGAAATTATAATCGAAAGATTTTGATAAATAAAGATTCAATAATAGAATCATTCAGCGGTATCAACATGGATATTGAATGATTATAAGAGGATGAAACTTTTTGCCTTAAATATATTGGAACGATTAAATGCATGCAGAATTGCAATGGAGAAATTAATTGGTGACTAGGCACTAATTTATTGACTGAGAAGTTTTTGTTCAATACATTTCAAGTATTACCAATAATTTATTAGGAAATATACGATACATTAAGTGATATCCAGTACAATTCCCAATGTTATATTAGTTTTGAGCTAATGGCTCTCATCAGTACCATGCGTTATGCGCTCAGATTACTCTTCGTATCAGTTAAGTGTAAAAACAATGCCAAGTTAACACTGTTAACACTGCAAGAAATAAGCCGAATTTTTATCTTGAAACCTCCTTTCACTTGAAACCATGGTAGATAGATACAATCTTACCTCTGTGGACTACAAGTTCAACATAGAAACTGGGAACAAGCTATCAGACTACCAAAGCAACTTGAAAAATTTAATTTGATTTATCACAATGTCTGATTCTAATCAAAGAATATACTATACATTAAGTGATATCCAGTACAATTCCCAATAGTATACTAGTTTCGATCTAATGACCTCTCATCAGTACTATGTGGAAGGCGCTCAGCTTTCTCTTTGTGCCAGGTAAGTGTAAAAAAATAGTATCAAATATTATGTATAAAATTTCACGGGTACTTTTTCTAAAATATTCTCGCGGTGTGGGGGCTCTTCCTTCGCTTTGCGCAAATCTTGCATCTTCGTTCTCGATCGGTAATTAGTTGAAAGGACCTCAGCTGTTCTGTCAAAAATTTTGAGATAACAAAATGCTCCTTTATTACCAAAAGATTAAGAATCACTGATTTAGAGGATGCAAAATTTTAAATTAAAATATAATATTATTACACATTTTGTGATAAAATTTATGTAATTTCCAATAATTACACATGAATTTTATTTGCATAAATTTATCCAGATTTATCTCATGATTATATAAACATTCGGAAAATGGTATTGTGTTCACTTTAGTAAAGAATCAGCTTCAGTAGAGAGAAAGATGTCCATGTGCTATGGGTAACCATGAGCTCGTCCATGTTCCCTTAAAGGAACGTTGATTATTATATTTTAGAATAGTCGATTTTGTCAAAACTATAAAATAAAAATCGAAATTTTCTCGTGTAGTTGTTAAAAGTTATTGGCCTGAAATTTCAGGCAAATCGCAAAATTTTGCATGGATAGAATGTGAATTTTGAAACAAATTGTCATTTTTAATTATTTTGATTCCTAATGGGGTTTTATTTTCTCCATTCAACTTAGATTAGCAGATTTTCAAATAATGTACACGAAACAAATAATTCTCAATTTAATTCACTTTTTATTGACTCTATAATTTTTTGTTGTTGTTGGTATTGTTTGGGTTTTCTTTCTAATTTATTCGTCAAACAAATAAATTATCCAACAAAGAATTGATTAAAAATCGTAAAAAATAAACTCTATTCAGATCCAGAAAAGCGTAAATGTCTGCAACTCATCATCACAAAATATCCAAAATCAAGAAAATGTTGGACCTGCTTGTTCATCTTCAGGCGCCGCTTCTGGCACTTGTATAAGAAAAGATAAACCGCTGATCAGACGAAAATCAGATCTACCCCGAGATCAGGCCACTCAAAAAGCTATTGAGCAACATCATCGGCCCGATGAATTTCTGGTGCCCCCCTCTAATGATGATGATAATAATCAATAAAATGATTGTCGAATTTATCCATTAATCAATAGCTGTCACATTGTTTTCGTTGATCAATGTAGATTGTGTATCTATTATCATTATTATTAATATTACTTTTAATACTATAATTATTTATTTCTCAAACCGTTGTCAGAAACCTTTATTTTCCGATGTCCAACAAATCATAACTATTTCTAGTCAATGAGAAATTGTTTTTATATAACGGATTGTCCTCCATCGCACTCAGAGAATAGATAAATTTTTGCAACACTGATATGCTGATTCTGTACAACTTCTTGTTTGTTGTTGATGTTATATCGCGGTCCGGTTATCTTCATAATTATTATTATTATTATTATTATTATTATTATTATTATTATTATTATTATTATTATTATTATTATTATTATTATTATTATTATTATTATTATTATTTTTAATATTATTAGTTCTATTTTATACTATTATTCAATTTCAAGATTGGAGAAATTGTTTCGGCTGATGAGAATAAAAATAATATTTTGATTTTAATATTGTTATATAAATATCTAGTTGGTAGAACCTGTTTTATTCACAGAGATTGGTTGTAAAACAATTAATTCTATTTCCTTGTTTAATGCACAGACATTTTACTGATCTATGTATATGGTTTGATATCATTACTATTTATTAATATTTATTATTAATTATTTATTATTAATTATTATTATTAATTATTATTATTAATTATTATTTATTTATTAATATTTATTAATTACTTTTTATTATTATCGTGATAAATCCCCACATTTTGGTTTATATGCATATTTATGAATATGTTTTGAATAAGTGAAATATTGAACCCAATGAGAGATTATTAAATCTTTATTAGGTTTTATAAATTTTGCAAGTTGATTTTATGTTTTTTTTGTTTTTTGTAATAGTTATTTTGCAATAGAATTTTGAACGTGTTAATTGAACTGATTTTTACAATTTAGTTGCGAGATGATCTCTGGAAATAACTTCTGGGTTTTTTTGTAAAACTAGAGCGTCTGTTCCAGTGATGTTTGTTGATAAGCGACTTATGATCCAAATGAAAGCCGAAAACATCAGATGTTAGATTAATTGAAATAAATTTGTGATATGATTTTTACTGTGTTTTATTAGTGTGTGAATTCAGTTACTAAGCTCTCAATTAATCGAGCTTTCTAACATATTTGTATTCAGAAATTCAATTCATGAATAAGATAAGAATGAAGCGTATAATTTAAAGAAATAAATATTATATTCGAAATGTGTGTGTGTGTAAAATTAATTAATATAATTTAACAGTGAGAATAATTATATTGGCTGTTCTCCGTACACATGCACTGAAAACAAATACTTAAACTAAAACCATCAAAAAAACAATTAATTTATAAAATGCAAATTAAAACAAATAAAATAATGAAAAAGCAAGGCAGCCGGAAGCACAAAAATTAATACAGTATAAATTGCTAAACTTCACAAAAGGAGGTTATTAAAGACATAGAAATGGGAAAATGGTGACCAACAAAACGACTAAAATGGTCATAAAATAAAAAATATAAGACATGATTTAACATAAAATCAAATTTATAAAGAAATGCGAAAAATAAAAGAATTAATATAAGAAAAAAAATAAAACGGGTTGAAAAAGCCTCGGTGTGCTGTGATTTGTCATAGACACGCATTTACTATAACTATAAAAAATAACAGTCAATTTCATAAAATATAGACTTTTATGCAAATTTTTAAATTGAAAAAGATATAAAAAGATATTTACGATGAATCTTACATAACTTATATACAACCTTTTTAATATACTTTAATGATATATAACAAAATCGCATATTCCTGTCCACTTTCATTCAAGCATCCGGAACGTTTGAAATCGCATTATCGAATTGGAATTTTAAATATTGATGAGTAAACTGTTCTTCTCTTACAATGCTAATTTCAAATATGAAAGCCAGTAAGACATCGGTTGCGCCGATCTGTCCTGTTTACACTGAAGTTCAAAATTTAAGAACCTGAAATCTTTCATCGCTCATGTGAAATCCAAAAAAGAGAATTTAAAGTAACGTGGTTCCTGCCGAATGCTGTCAAAGAACTGAATAATAAGATTTATTAGTTATTAAAACGTCGCGATGATCTAATCGTTGAGACCCATGCCGAGCGGTTGGGGCTGGCCGATTAAACTGGGAGATATTTTTTTGCGAGAACGCTTGCCGAAGTGCGAAATGGCAGAACACACTAACGTCATTCCTTCAGATCACATCCCAACGCCAGGCCTCACGAGATCAAATCCTTCAAATAGCAATACAATCAAAATTAAACCCGGCAAGAACAAGCGCTGGCTAATGCAGCGTGTTGTATTTGATTTTCCCATTCCTTGTTCTCTTGATTCCACTGAAGAAATTCTTTTAATGTTTCATCATTACTTTGTAAAGAGAGAGATAATTGTCTTAAATATAATTTATACATTCGTTCCTTTTGTTCATTACTGTTGGGCCAGAACACAAATAGCCTTGAAAATTGTTTAAATATATCAGTAATACAGCACGAAAACCCAGCACCAATATAACTTAAAATACAATATACAACATCAACTAAACACTCTAAAATTTGAGAGAACATAAATAAATATAAAATCAAAAAACATAAAAAGTAAAATAAAATAAATACAAAATGCATCAAGAACCGCACGAAATTTACATAAAAATTAACATAATAACAAGAAAATTTGACAGTAAAATGACCATTTGTATAAAAGTAAAAATTAATGAATTAAATGAATAAAAATAAAATTTTTTGGCTGAATAAATTTAATTAAAAATGTTAAAAATAAATTACCAATTTAAATTAAGAAATTAATAAAAATTTAATTTAGATAACACAAATAATTTCAAGGTCGAATTTTGTTTAATCACAATAAAATTAACACGCAAGGTTAAGGCCAAATTATGAGTATATATACTGATATGTTTTGACAGATTTTAATCTTATTTTTTCAGTATTGATTTTTAATCTCACTTTGAGATTTAACTTGACTTATTTCATTTTGGTTAATATGCGTGAAGGTTAATTTGAATCGCATGGTTGACTTCACTATGAACGTATTGATTAAAAAAGAAATGTGACGCTGGAAACTGAAAATGTTATTTATGAATAATGAATTATGATGCTGTGAATTGACAATACCAATTATGAACTTCCAACAATTACATGAATAAACGGTTTTATGCATTCGAGACTTTTACCCGATTGTTACGGTAACTTTTATTATTTCTTTTTCGGCCCACAGCCAAAACATACAACAAGAAAGCAAAATTACACATAACTATCGAACTGTGTAAGAGCGGTGTTAGTCCGCCAATAGTTCGTGCTCGTAAAGGCTACTTCGTGAGAACGCAGTAGCTGGAACGTCAATATTATCCGTATATAGGGGAAATTGGAAGGTAAAGGAGTAGTCTTTTGGCTGCTTCTTCATCATTCGTTTCCTGAAAAATAGACATAAAAATTTTTAACAACAATCGTCTCAAAATCTCTAACACCGAGTAGTCCAGTGGGCACTCATTAAATGTAATATGAACATACATAGATCTTAAGGACAAAGAGAGGGAAAGGGTAGCGGGGAAAATAGCGAAATCGTCGCAACAGTTAAAATGAATAGCCATCGAAAAAAGATTAATCCGAACGACCAAAATCATGAAAAATAAAGTTTGAATAATATATAAGAATTAAATAAATTATGTGGATTTGAGACGGAAAATAAGGGCGGAACGATGCTCAAATTTTCCGAATTAGTAAAAATACTTATAGAAAATAGTAAAGTAAAAGTGAAATGTTGTTCAATTGTTAGTATAATAGCCTTACAAAACTGTAAAATAAGGGCGGTACGCTGCTAAACATTTTCGACTCAAGGAAAATACTTTGTCGAAGACTGTAAAATACGGATGGATTACGGCTAAATTTTTATTTAAGTAAAATATTTTTATAAGGCTGAGGAATAAGGATGAATCCTTACTAAAAATTTAATAATAACAATGATAATGATAATGATAATAGTAAGGATAATGATAATTATAATTATAATTATAATTATAATTATAATAATAATAATAATAATAATAATAATAATAATAATAATAATAATAATAATAGTAATTATAATAATAAATGTAATAGCGGTAACAATTGATAAAGTTAATGTATATAATAGTAACAATGATGATACTAGTAACAATAATAGGGAACATAGTAGTAATAATAGGGATAAGGGTAAGAGAGATACTGTGTGTATATTTAATATAACAGAGGGTTTACCAGCCATAGAAAAATCATCAACACGGACAACGATGAGAAGGATTAGGCAAATGGACATAAAGATTAATGATATGAGAGTATGGGTTAACATTTGAAGGAGATAGGAAAATAATGGGACCTAAAAATCGAAAGCAAGTACAGGCCTTCTATCGGTAGCTCGTTGGACCCATGGATCGTTCGGTCAATTATAGCATTAGTAATAACGCTCACTTTTTGCGGACGATTCACCCACTCGAACACAGTTCCAATGTTGCTTAGCAACGGATGCCGAGTGGTAAGCGAAAGAATATTTGTATGGGGTTGTCTGGGTAACAACCATATAGTTTCAAAATATCAACACCCAGAAACCCACCATTACTACCATCATATACAAAAACCTGACTTTTCATAAATAAGATAAGTCCCCAATTTTAAGTATCCTCTGGTAAAATGAGTCCCAACTTGAGCAATGGCAACTTCAAAACATTGTCTAATTTCTTCTTTATCAGTTAAATATCCTAACATAAATTGGCAATATTCAAACCATACATCGACACTTCTATACTCTTCAATTGCACGAATGAATAGAGCATGTAGGAAATATTTGTCTGAATTAATAGACTTTTCATCATTGATCCAATCAATCCACATTTCAGGGGACAATGGATAATAAATATGCATAGTTTCTCTTGATTCTGTTGCTTCAATCATCTTTTCTGAATGTTTTAGTGCATTAATTAACTTCCAATGAGAATCATAATCAAGAGGATTTTTTAAAACATTTTCTCTATATATATCAATTTTCATAATTTCCGCTGATGAATCTTCTGATTCCGAATCATTACTAGATAAATCATTATCGATCATATGAAACATTTTTAAAATATGTTTTCTTTATAAGACAAATTCGTTTTATTGAAACTAAAAATCCTCAAATCTTGACCGCAATTCAAACCCAATTTAAAATTTACAATTCCGCCAACAACTAATACACATTAACTCGAATAAATAACATACAAACTAAAAAGTAAATGTTACATAAAAATAAAATGAACTTTTATTTCAAGATTCAACACCCCTCCCTTGATACCTTATTGTCAACACCGCCTCATCAACAATTAACTCTCCTACTTTCTCTTCTACTTTTATTTTTCTCGTGTTTGAAACAAAGCATTCAACCCATGCTCGAACCCGGACTAACCTTTTCCAAGCCGAAAAGGTATCTATTTGAAAGCAATCGGTATTCACCTTTCTTACTTGCTCAATTGTTCAAGCCACCATCGTAATGGCCTTTCTCGATTTCTCCACACAAAACTTTGTTCGTAGCTCTTTTTCTTCATGTTAATTGATCTTGAATTTCGGCCAGTCTTGTTCGTCATTTCTTAAATATTCAGGACCTTCCCACCACAATTCATTATTAATTAATTCCTTTGATGATAGTCTCTTAATACTAGATCCGCTGGGTTCATCTTTGTCGGTACATAGTTCCACTGCTTTGTAACAGTGCTTTTTTGTATAAATCAGATTTGGTTGGCGACAAACGGTTTGAACAACCTTGCATAGTTTCGGATCCAATGGATCACATCTTGTCTGTCTGACCAAAACCAAATTTCAAATCCCAATCAAGACCTAATACCCACAACTTTTGTACTATCATCTTTCCTCGAAAAATAAAATGGCCAATTAGACCTAATGGATGGAAGATTCTTGCCAAAATACTTAAGACTTTTCTTTTAGTTGGATATTCATCTTTGGCAGATTTTCCTCAAAGTTAAATTCATCACTGCTGGAATACCATTTAAACCCTAAAGTTTTAATGTACATTGTCATCTCTTTCTCAATATTCAACGGTTTTGCTCTCACTTACACAGGAATTGTCTGCATTATTCTTTGTGAATTTGATAGCCATTTCCTGGCTTGCATTCCAGCGTTACTTTACCCAATTATCAAGTAATTTTTAAGCTCCATCCCTTCGTCTACTTAGTCCACAGAATCCATTGTGCCGTCCATATAAGTGGATTTGCAGATCGTCTCAGTTACATTCTGGTTCTCATCTGCAAACATTTTCGCATTCTCTTGTGCAACTAGTTGAGATAAAAACGGTGACGCATCTAACCCAAAAATCAGGTGGTCAAACTCGTACTTGACCAACTTCCCATCTTTCTCCAAATCGATTATACGGCTTATCTTCCGATGTAATTTTTTCCTGTAAGTACATTTCTGCAATATCACAAACTAGTGCAGTAGTGGGATACCGGCCCTCTAGCTCAGAGGCCATCTAGCTCACATACCCCCCCCCGGCAAAAATTTTTTTTAGCTAAGTTTAAAAGTACAAATTTTTTTGGAACAAAGACAATGACTCATTCAAGGTCATTTAAACAAAGACTCATCAAATTTTTTCAAGGTCACGGAAAAGTGGGTCAAGGTCATTCAAAAGTAGGCCAAGGTCATTCAAAAGTAGGTCAAGGTCATTGGATGAGTCATCAAATTTTTTCAAGGTCATTCAAATTTTCTCAAGGTCATGGAATTTTTAAACATTTTTAAATTTTTAATTTACTACTTATTTTTATAAGTAGTATATATTTGTAAATTATTTTATTATTATTATTAATATTAATAATATTTTTATTATTACTATTATTATTATTATTATTATTATTATTATTTTTTATTATTATTATTACTTATAAATTTGTAAATTTTATTCTATTTTATTATTATTTTTTATAAATATTATTATTTTTATTATTATTTTTTATAAATATTACTATTTTTATTATTATTTTTTATAAATATTATTATTTTTATTATTATTTTTTAAAATATTATTATTTTCAAGGTCATTCAAAAGTAGGTCAAGGTCATTTAAAAGTAGGTCAAGGTCATTCAAAAATTTCTCAAGGTCATATAATTTTTCAACATTTTTCAATTATAATATGTCTACATACTTTTATAAGTAGTATATATTTTGTAAATTTTATTCTATTTTATTATTATTTTTATTATTATTTTTTGAAATATTATTATTTTTCAAGGTCATTCAAAAGTAGGTCAAGGTCATTTAAAAGTAGGTCAAGGTCATTCAAAAATTTCTCAAGGTCATGGAATTTTTAATCATTTTTCAATTTTAATATTTCTAATTACTTTTATAAGTAGTATATATTTTGTAAATTTTATTCTATTTTATATTATTATTTTTTATAAATATTATTATTTTTATTATTATTTTTTATAAATATTATTATTTTTATTATTATTTTTTAAAATATTATTATTTTTCAAGGTCATTCAAAAGTAGGTCAAGGTCATTCAAAAGTAGGTCAAGGTCATTCAAAAGTAGGCCAAGGTCATTCAAAAGTAGGTCAAGGTCATTCAAAAGTAGGTCAAGGTCATTCAAAATCTCTCAAGGTCATATTACTTTTAAACATTTTTAAATTTTAATTTACTACTTATTTTTATAAGTAGTATATATTTGTAAATTATTTTATTATTATTATTACTATAATTAATATTATTTTTATTTTTATTATTATTATTATTATTATTATTATTATTATTATTATTTTCAAGGTTATTGGATGAGTCATAATATTATTTCAAGGTCATTTAAAAGTATGTCAAGGTCATTTAAAATTTCACAAGGTCTTAGTATTTTTAAACATTTTTATATAAATTTACTACTTATTTTTATAAGTAATGTTTTAATGTTTTTTAATTTTAATTTTATTATTATTATAATTTTCTCAAAGTCATAATATTTTTAGTCATTTTTAAATATAAATTTACTACTTATTTTTATAAGTAATGTTTTAATATTTATTATTATTATTATTTTCAAGGTTATTGGATGAGTCATAATATTATTTCAAGGTCATTTAAAAGTAGGTCAATGTCATAGTATTTTTAAACATTTTTAATTTTAATATACTACTTATTTTTTATAAGTAGTGTTTTAATGTTCTTTAATTTTTATTCTATTAGTATTATTATTATTATTATTATTATCTTATAAGTAGTGTTTTAATGTTTTTTAATTTTAATTTTATTATTATTATTATTATTTTTATTATTATTATTATTTTTATTATTATTATTATTTTTATTATTATTATTATTTTTATTATTATTATTATTGTTATTTTTATTATTTTTTTATAAATATTACATGTTTTTATTATTATTATTTTCATTATTATTTTATATAAATTTTCAAAAAAGTATATAAAATTAATATTGAATAGAAAAAGTTTGTTCAATTGTGGTTCATAGTATACAGGGATAGAACAATTGTAAATGTTTGTAAAAAGTTAAAGAAAAATTCTATATTTTTAAGAAAATATGTGCAAATAAATATCAAAACTAATTATGGCTCAAATGTGTGTGTTAAACCATCGATATGTTACAGTGTTTATGGAAAAACTTTAATCAAAATATGTGTTATTTTTCAACAATTTATGAAATATTTATTTTATGGCTAATAATGTGTATATGTTAAATGATAAAAATAGTTCAATATTTATGTAAAGTTTGAGATTGTTAAGAAAAATGTAAATAATTTATGATACACACGTGTTTTTTGATTGAAATATAGGTGTTTGTTTTACCGATATAAGAAAAACTATGGACATTTTTTAAGAAAATACACGTAATTTATGATTATCATGGAATTAGAATTTGATTAAAGTTGTGAGAAAGTTGTTAAATTTGAGATCTTAAAATAAGACCTTCAGCAAATTGGTAAGAAAATAGTAGTTATTGAGTAATACTTATTAAAATTACCAAAGTTTTATAATTTTTGACAAGTCTTGATAGATCTTTAATAAAATTTGTTAGTACTTTGAATAAGAATTTTTAAAAAAAAAAAAAAGTTTCAACACAGTAGCTAATCGTAAAGAAACTAGTACTTATCAGTTAATTAAATTAACTAAGTTGTAAAATAATTGAAAAAATTTGTTAGATTTTCAAAAATTTTAAGATTGTTAGGTAATTGTTCTAGGTACTTGTTGAATAAAAATTAATGTATTTTATCAACAGCTCATAGTTTTTATTCGTACAATTTCTCTTCATTCCTGGAAATAATCGTAAATATTTAAATTATTCAGAAAATTGTCAATAACAACATAAGTAATGGGTAACATAAATTTTTTAAATACTAATCAATTTTAGTTTTTAATTAAATTACAAATATAATAATAAAATCAAATAAATACTTGAATGCATGAATCGAAAAATTTCTTAGAACTGAACACGTATCGTATATTTTATTCAGATTCCAATAATATCATTAAAATTAACCAAAATCTTATTGTTATATTTTGATAACCCTTAAGTCAATGAAAATGTATCGATTTCACTAAGTATCCATCTTTTGACATTGATATCCAACTGAATAAATCAACCTAAAAGTAAGATTCCCCTCTTGACCTATCGTTTTCCCCTAAAATAATATAAAATTTACTCTCAACCAATCATTTCTCTTTAAATGACAATAATCCCAGCTATATTCATTATTTTCATAAAAATCACCGACTTTAATCGATATTCAACCGAATAAATTTCTTGAAATCGCCTTACAATAGAATTCATCTCATGACCAATAATTTCTCCTTAAAAAATCATAAATTCTCTTCTTAACAAATCATTTCTCTTTAATTGACAATATTTCCACTCTCTCAAAAGATTTACACACATCTTGATATCTATCTGAACAAATCCCCTAAAAATATTATAAATTCCTCATCTATATTTTCCATTTAGAAAATATTTACCCTTTGAACACAAATATTCAACCAACTCAACCCCTTAAAAATGACAACAAACTTGTTCTTAATCGATTATTTCCTTAAAATATCATAAAATTTACTCTTAACCAATCATTTCCATTGAAATAACATTCCCCCCCCCCAACTGCACCAATAATATACATATTTTTTAAAAACCTACAAGGTAAAATTTCTTTAGAAATCTATGTTTAACCGACTCTACTCCTTAAAAATTCATCATTCGAATCATATTTACTATATGTATTCAACCAATCAAATTCCCTTAAAATTATCATAAAAATAAATTTTCTTTAAAGTATTACAAAATTGTTATCATCATTTTCCATCGAAAATCACCACAATTTGATTCTGGCAAAAAATTCTATCAAATAAAAAATTCATGAAAAATGACTAAAATCGAATAAAGTCTGTTTCCGACATAAATTAAATTATTGTAAAATATATATCATGTTGCTTAAATAATTAAAATTAATCAGTAAATCAAGTATAAATTCAATAAAAATTACCAGTCAACCCATAGAGATATATCAATGATTTTCATAAGTATACTGATAACCATACTGAGCATTGTCTTAAAAATCTCTAAATTATACTACTTTTGTGATTGATATCCACGAAATCAATAAAATTGAAAATGAAAGTAATTATTGACCCCCTTTTTTACACTGTAAATCAATTAAAATCTTAGGTTTCACTAAAATATTTTTAAAAATTAACTGATTTAATCAACTATTTAAATAGAACATAAAATTATAATTAAAATATCATTAAATCTATCAGTCAAATTTGATTCTAATTCTTAAATAATTATCTTAAATAGATGTTTCATAAACATTTTGATCCTAAATTTAACTTTTATTTAAAATAATCCTAAAATCAAGTCAAATCTACTAAATTTTCAAGAAATTAAGTGTCTAAAATTAGAGATTTACCCTAATTTCTTCAATAATTTCATTAAAAACATAATCAAACCCTAAATCCATTAAAATTCAAAAGAAAACCATAAATTCACAAAGATGATTAAAATTTACTAAAATAAATACATCGTAAAACTAGATATCACTTAAATTATCATAAAATTTCCCTAAAAGCTCTAATTGATTTACATAGCCTAAAATTATTTTATTTTTGTCGAATACAAATTTTCAATGAAGAAGTAATATTGATGAGAGAGTACATTAAGTGACTAAAATCGGTGAAATTACTGAAAAAAGTGGGATAGTTAAAGATATCTACTAAATAGATGAAATATCAATTGCTATATTAAACACTTACAAAGGTAATATACTTTGAATGGAGAAAATATACATCGAAGGGGAAAATATTCATTGAATAAAGAAAACATTAATTGAAGAGAGAAAATATTCATTAAAGAGGAAAGCAATCATTAAAGTGAGAAAATATGAATTGAAGCTAACAAATATTCAGTGAATCGAGAATTGCTTATAATAAATTAGACGGTAAATTTCTCAATGATGAGATGAAATATCAATTAAATATTGGGAAATACTTTAAACGGAGTCTGAATTATTCACTGATCAACAAATATACTTAAAAGATGAAAATATTCACTGAAAATGAATTGTACTTTAAGAGTGGATGAATTACTATTATATTCAATTAAAACTTTTTAACAATTGAGTAGATTTTGTCGGTTAATTATATTTAAATAGGGATATATATATAAATATTTTGATGGACACTTATGGATTATGTTATGGATTATGATTATGTTTTTAATAAAATTATTGAAGAAATTAGGGTAAATCTCTAATTTTAGACACTTAATTTCTTGAAAATTTATTAGATTTGACTTGATTTTAGGATTATTTTAAATAAAAGTTAAATTTAGGATCAAAATGTTTATTTGATGAGGCATCCAATGACCTTGAATGAGTCATGGTCTTTGTTTAAATGACCTTGAAAAAATATGATGAGTCATGGTATTTGTTTAAATGACCTTGAAATTTTTTTGATGAGTCATGGTCTTTGTTTCAATGACCTTGAATGAGTCATTGTTTTTGTTCTAAAAAAATTTGTACTTTTAAACTTAGCGCAAAAAATTTTTTTTGCCGGGGGGGGTATGTGAGCTAGATGGCCTCTGAGCTAGAGGGCCGGTATCCCACTACTTAGTGCGACTGAAAACCTTCGAAATCGCAACAAGATATCGAATATGTCATTCTGAAGTTTTGGTCTACTCTCTACCATGTCGTTAAGCCCTATTCCATTACTCTATGCTGCTGCGTCAAACACAATTTGCACATTTGTTGTGTCTTTGTCATGTCTTATAACCGGGAAATAAGGTAAAATCCATTCGTTCTCCATTTCCCCCCGATACTCCTTGGCCACTGTAATGTATCCTTTCTTCCGATAACCTTCAAATAAATCCATCATACTCCTCCTTGATTCCATCCTTGTCCATTTTCGTAGTATATTTGTGAGTCGTTTTTCAGCTAATACCTTGCTATCTGGTAATAACGCTGGTGACCGTTTACAGAAGGTCAACGGGCGATATGAAGTGAAAATTCCATGGAAAGTTTTTAAAAATATAACTTACACGTTGTTGCTACCCTCAAGATGATCTAAAAAGCATGATATTGAGTCACAAAAAACTTTTATTTTTGCCCGAAAGGAGCTGTAGTCATACAGTGTTGTCAAGCCTGAGTGAAACAGTGTCTGTGGAACATTTATTGTAAAAAATTGTCTTCGATGAAGAAAATCTGACCGGTGGATTATTTTCATATCTATTACTTGTGGAATAGCACAAAGCTAAACAGTAAAGAACTCATGAATTTACATGTTTCTCAAAAAGAAGCTGTGGAGCAGGAGCTAATAGCAGAAATAATATCTTCTTGCTTGGTAAGGTAAATGGTAAAAGCATGGGAAACTGTTACATCGTACAGAGAAAGTCATCGCCCTAATACTAGTGGCTATCTACGAATTTTCACCAAAGGTTTTAGCGTCCTAGTAAAAAAGAATTAGCAAATTAAGTTTGATTTTTATTGTTTACTGGGATGTTTTTATTCACTGATAGAAGAGAAGATGCAATCATCTTCACAGAAAACTTATATGATCCAGCAGTGGGAAGCTTGATTCATAAGAAAACTGTTTTGTATAACAAGTGTTTCTCATTACAAATAGGATTCTGGAACGAATTATGCTCATTAAACGAAAATAAGTTGTAAATCTTTTGAAAGTGAAACATTTTTTTTCACCAATTTACCCAGAAAACAATTTCCTGCCTTATGAGAGTATGATATAAGCCTTCAATGCTTTTGATATTCAATGAAACTTCAGGTGGAATGAAGTCTGGTCGCAAAGTAACTGGATCAACTCAAATTTTTAGTCTGCCATTAAAAATGGTATTGAATATCGCATAAAATTTAATTTTAATATTATTACTTATAATTTATCAGTAAAACAAATAGCATTAAATCAAATTGTTATTCCAAAAATAAATACAGATTTTACTGATAAATTATAAGTAAAATATTAGGTAAAAATTTATATTTGATTTATATTCTGAATATTTAAAAAACCATTAGCAAGTTTATTTTAAATCTGATAGATAATAATAAAATTCTTTCAGTTATAAAAAGTAAAAACTATTAAAATATCACAAATATTAAATTTATGAATAAAATTATGAATTTTTCACAGTTGCTGCACTTAACTGAATGACAGGCAATTGTGGACAGGATACTAGCCTATGAATCGCCTTCAGTTTCTCTACCCGCATTTTGGCGTCATTTATGCGGCTGTTCGTCTGTTGAAGGATTTGGACGTCCAAAGCTGAATTCTCAAGAGTTCTTTCTGTTCGTCGATTGATCGCTTGATTTTCTAAGTAAGCTTTCACAGTTTCCTTTTCAACTTTCATTTTTTGTCTGAAAATCACACTAAAATTAAAACAAAATTTCCTAAAAAAGGTAATAAACCTCGTTTCATCCACAGCAACTTTATTCGATTCTAGCTGTTCTTGTTTATATGTTGTCTGCTCGAACTTGTCAACTGCTTTAGAAGCCGCAGTTTGCTTTGATCTAAAATCCTGTGAAAATCCCATTTCTTGCATCATTTTCATTCGTCTATCAGTCGCCTCCATTTTCTTCATTTTTACCAACTCTCCAGCCTTTACATAGTCAACAATTTTAAATGTTTCAGTAAATCTGACATTTTGTTTAAATTGTATTACGAAGATGACAGTAAATCATTGAATAACATATTAAATTAAATATTAAATTAAAACAAAAATAATTATTGATGATTTAAGTACTCAATAAAATTTATATTGAGAAATTCGTCGTATTGTATCGGGAGAACTAATTTTGTCCTAAATAATCTGAATGCATAATTATAGACTAATTTAAGGAGTTTGGGAAATGTTATGTCCTTCCTACTCATTCTTACTTGTGGGTCGAGTATGCCACTGATGAATGGAATATTTAGATAAAAACATTTCTTCCTGCGATACCCGTTACTACGTAGGACTTTATTGAAATTTAATCACTGTTTATAGTTATCCTATTAAATATATCAATGAACTTCCAATCTGTGACATATTCGACTTCGAGATCTTGAAAAAACTCAAAAAAACTGGCTTTCCGATTTGAATATCACACGTGTCTTAGACACTAAAGCAAATGCTGACAAACAACACAAATATAAAGACATTTTGCATAATTGAAAACTGTTAGCATCAAAGAAAATATGACTCCGAAAATAAGTTGTCTACTGTATCAGGTGCAATGCATGCAAAGGTATATACATAGGATGTAATCTCAGGATCTTATATCAAATAATTAAAGAACATCTAGACACTACTGAAAAATCATTGGTGTACAGGCATCACCAATTATATCAACTAAGTAAGGAAAGGAAAAAATATTTCAATCTTAACTAGTGGCAACATCAATAAAAATCTCAGATAATAATAATAATAATAATAATAATAATAATAATAATAATAATAATAATAATAATAATAATAATAATAATAATAATAATAATAATAATAATAATACTAATAATAATAATAATAATAATAATAATAATAATAATAATACTAATAATAATAATAATAAAATATCAATGCTAAATAATTAAATAAAAATAATTATTATATAAACAAAAATAAGTTTAAAAATAAATTATAATTCTAACTATTTTATTATTTTTCTTATCAGTTTCCAGAGACCTTTCCACGACAGATTTAAGATCTTTATGTTGCTGTCGAATTAAAGCTAATTTGTTTAATTTGGCCTCTTCCAATTTCATTTGATTTACTTCTCTATCGACTTTGATCATTTGCACAGTCGCCATTTTCTCATGGAATCTCTGAACATCCTGTATATCGCGATCAGCCTTGTCCCATTTATTCAACAGAAAGAGACTCATGCAATCTTGGGCTTTACGGAAAAGAATGCTGCTGTTGATTTTTTTCAATGGTTTGCTTTTAATTACCGGCAACTGAGTCAAAATTTGATCGTGATAATTTCTATCTGCTTCTCGAATAAAGTAATGCGAGCGACTTTTCTCATTTTTTACTTCGGTTGCTATAGTCTTTGTAGAAATTGGCGGTTTAGAGCCTCGGAATCTATTTACAAATCTCATAAGGAATTTTCGAGTGGAAATTTTAAATACTTGAAAGATATTTTCTCATCTAAATTGTAGCAATTTCCTGGATCATCGACGGTAAAAGTGTCGCTTTTCAAAGCCCTCGAAATGTGCTCCGGAGAACATTTGTCTTGGTCCTAGAGGTAGAGATAAAAGTCAAATCAACATTAGAAAAATTGAAAATCATTTTGAAAATTTGTCAAAATTGTAATTAGGTTTTTAAATTTCCTACGGCTTTCCCATAGTTTATGTATGACTTCAACTAATAAAGAACCAAAACTTCCCATTTGATGACTGTCAGGTAAAATTTAGAGCTGTTTAACTTAAATTTAAGAAACCAATTAAAAGTTAAGAATAAAATATTAAATTTAAAATATGGAAATGTGAAAATTTATAGAATAAATGTTATTTAATTTTAATAAAGAATAGTTAAATTTTACACAATTTATGAAACATTAAACACACTTGACATATCTTTTAGTTTACTTTCTCTCGTTTTGAGTTCCGCTGCCGTTTAATAAATGATACATTCACTAAGCTTACTCTATCCATTGTTTTACTTATTTTCTTGAATCGATTTCAAATTCTAGCGATGCACTAGACAAAATTAGATACAAAAGTTTAACAAATATATCAGTTCTGAGTAACGCCAAAGAATTAATGATTAGAATTCATCCTGATAAAAATGCCAGAACTTTAACTATTGCCGACACCGCTCTGGGTATGAAGAAAGCTAATAATTCACTATTCGATCAAATTGGTGTTAAATAATACATTCACTAAGCTCACTCTATCCATTGTTTCAAATATTTTCTTTCCGTTCTTTATCAGTTTTATAAATTTCTTCGAGTGTTTTTATTTTGTCTTTTTGATCTTTTTATCTCTAACCTAATGTGTTATTAGGCATTTTTCAATTTCTTCTTTATTCATTTGGACTGTAATTCTTTCTGCCAATGTCTTTTTTTATGAATACTCCTGTAGACTTATTTCCTTGTGAATATTTCAATATTTTTCTTAGACTATTCATTAGCGTTGTGTACTTTTGAAAGGCTGCTCTCAAACACCGATCGAATGTTTTCCTTTTTCCTTCTTCTAATCCATTCCTGATCTCGTCGTCAGTAATTATTATTATGAGTCTCAGCTACGTTTTTAATTTGGATTTTTTCCATTGCAAAAAATCTTTGGTATTCTTTGTTAAACTTCTCGATGTCATCACTTCTACTAAATCGTTTAAGTATTAATATTCCGATCAGTATATCCGTAAGCGTAGGCCATGTAATAAAAAATTTGATTTACTATACTAATTGAGGTATTTTAAAAATTTGTAAAATAAATCATAATTTATTTAAATTTATTTTATAAACACATTTGACATTTAGATTATGGCGGTTGAATACGAAATTTTTGTAGTTTGAAAGCTTTCTGAAAATGTAAAACGTTATCTAATGTGTTAATGATGAAAATGACAAATCGAAGGTTCATTTGCCTTTTAGGCAAATTAGATTGGTGATGGTTTCGAAAAGTTAAAGATGGTAAGAAAAGGTTCGGATGAACCAAGGATTGCGGATCAAGATAACTGGGAGGAGACATTAGAATCTGATTTAGATGATGTAATCGAGAAATATTATCTAATCTCAGGTATTTCCGGATCAAGATAATATATATTAAATTAGAAAAGTAGGACGGATGAACATGGACAAATGTGTAAAGAAGCACAAAAAGATTGATTTAAAATCCAAAAATAATAGGCTTGAAACACCGATAGTTGCCGTGGACAAACATGGATTCATCTGAAAAGTCCTGATAAAGAGTGATGATAAATTAACCGTAAAGGTGGGAAAGAAAATAATTTTCAAATTTAATACTTTGGCACTAAATTTAAAAAAATAAGTGATACACTTCAAAAGATTATGCCGGCTGAAATATTTCGAAAGCGACCCCTCAAAAATTCAGATGTCATTAAACTTTTAATTTATTTCTTTCAGCTATTATTAAATTTAGGTCTGAAGAATATTTTGTTCGGGAAAGATTATAAATATAAACAAAACCGTTTTAATAAATGTTTTGGAGTTTTTGTTTGATTGAAACTTCTTCTTTATCATCAAAAAGTCGTTAGACACTAAACGTTATTAAAACTAAGTAAAATGTGTAAGTAAAAATAATTTTGGATGAATGTTCATTATTTTTCTTTAATAATAATTTTGTGGAATATATAATTTATTGGTAAAGGAAATATTTTTTATTTTTGCCGTTTATCAAGACATTGTATTCTAAATGCTAAGAGAAACGGTGTGTGAGAAGCTAGTGTATCTATAGGTTGTGATTGAGTTAAAAGTGGGAGGTAAGTGCTGAACAGACTTAGTGGATACTGGGTGCTCCCACGCGATTGTTTCCGGCAAATTTGGAAAAGACGCAGTTAAAAACAATGATGTGCTTGAAGTAGATGGACAGAGAGTGCGTTGAGAGGAAGTGGCTCATATCACAAGACATATATGTAGTATTGGGTGTCAACATTGCTAGGAACCTCGGAGATATCTCGATCGATAGAAACAAATAGAGACATTGAACATTCAAATAATCAAAGGAATCGCGACAGCGACCAAGAGTGTGCTAAAGGGTACAGTAAACTCTTGAACCAGAAAGAAGCCTGCTTATCTTGATCAATATGATCACAGACACAGTTCACAAAATTTTTATAATAAAAAATACACACGAGCGAACAATAAAAAAGAGTCTTGACATTTAATATACTCCAAGTCTTAAATAAATTCTATTAATATGTTAAAAAATATTGTTATTCCACAACTTTTTCACATATACGTTAATGAAACCTGTGTTAAAAATTTAGTTATATTACAATTTTTTAATAAAATGCTGGCCTAAATGATATATATATATATAAAACAAAATTACATGTAACAAAACTATGTTTAGAAAATAATCTAAATGTCCTGTTATTAAAAAGATTAATATTTGAATATTTAAATAAATATCTTAATAATTCCATCGTAAATTCTTAAAATTTTTTTTTAAAATTTCTTATTAAATTAAAACCATCAAAATCAACAATGAATTCACTTGAATTTACAAAATTCAAAAATACACCTTTATGAACCCCCCCCTAACACACACATGCAAATCTTGAACATAAGTCATACACACACATAACATTTATCCAATGAAAAATCAATAGACTTCAACAATGCCAAGGCAGGCAAATGATATGGATTTCATTTTCACCCGTTTCAATCCATTTCATAGTGTGTACACCTGATTCAGTTCATTAAAAACTCCTATAATAAAATGAAAAATCAATAAAGTTATAATACAGGAACATACATACTTACTGCATGGTATTTGTTCAACTGAATAAAAACTTATATTGTAGGAAGGAAGAAATTAGAAGAAATATTTTTTAACATAAAAACGTGATAATGCGTGCAAACTTTCAAAATGTAGAAATGTTCAATTCATTAAAAACACTATATAAAACTATTTTTAGTAACTTTTTAAACAAGTTCTTTTTAAATTAAAGCCGAAAACTTTTGAAAAAAATACCAATAACCTTGAACGGTTAAAACAATTGAGTTAGCCATTTTAAAAACACTAACAACTAATATTATTAAAATTTCTTTTATCATTTTCAAATCTATATAAATTAATATTTATTGTTTATAGCTAAAGGTTTGTGTGTGTTTAACTTCTCATTGCTTTAAATTAGTATAAAAGTAATTGTTATTTCAATTTTTATCATTACAATGGATGTACCGAGCGCAGTTCAAGCTATGAACGAAATTGAACATTATGGTAATTAATAATTATTATTATTATTTTTATTATAGGTTTTGTAGATGATTATTTTAAAATTATCAAAGAACGTCTGGAATTCGATTATCCAGATATACATGAAATATTCAAGAATAAGCCAGCATCAATGATTCCAGAATTGGTCTTCAATTATACGATATTTTCTGTAATGGATGAGTTCCTATGGGATATCGAACAAAACAAAATGTTAAAGGATATGAAACCTGAATATCCATGTGGTGATGGATGTCATTGCTGTGCTGCCCGATATCGAAAGTATGTAGAATGGGCTTTGAATAAAGCTCTTCGACAATATTATTATAGTCGAATTATTTCTTTATAATAAAAGTTTTTGTTGTTGATTTAATTTTATTATATTTTAATAATAATAATAATATTAATAATTGTAATAATAATAATAATAATAATAGAATAAAAATTAAAAACATTAAAACAATACTTATAAAAATAAGTAGTAAATTTAAATTTCAAAATGTTTAAAAATACTATGACCTTGAAAAAATTTAAATGACCCTGAAAAAATATGATGACTCATACAATGACCTTGAAAAAATATGACGACTCACACAATGACCTTGAACTACTTTTAAATGACCTTGGGAAAATATGATGAGTCATACCTTGAAAACTTTAAATGACCTTGAATGAATCATTGTCTTTGTTTAAATGACCTTGAAAGCATGATGCGTCATCAAATGACCTTGCCCTACTTTTAAATGACTCTGGATGAGTCAAGGTGTTTGCTTAAATGACCTTTAAAATTATTATGAGTCATCCAATGACCTGGGAAATATTTAAACGACCTTGAATGAGTCATGGTCTTTGTTTAAATTACCTTGAAAAATTATTACGACTCATACAATGCCCTTGAATGAGTCGGTGTCTTTGTTTAAATAACCTTGAAAATTTTTGGATGAGTCATTGTCTTTGTTTGAATGAGCTTGAATGAGTCATTGTAATTGTCTTAGAAAAATTTTGTACTTTTAAAATTTATACTTTTAGACTTAGAAAACTTTTTACCCCTGGGGGTTATGTGGTCCAGCGGTGACATGGTCTAGTGGTGACATAACCATCTACTAGCGTGGAAGTTATTAGAGCGTAGTGTTATTAGATTGTAGGACTTGGCCAATTTATCGAAATGATTCTAGGAAAAAATATCAACCGGGAAAAAATACCAACTACAAAAAATACGAACTATAAAAAAATATCAACTGGGAAAAAATACCAACATTATGTTCTTATGTACCGTTTGATCTTAAAAGTGAAAGAAAGATTGTTTAGTATTCAACTGTTTTATTTATCTGTTTATGTTCTTATGTACCTTTTTTTATAGGCGAAATACAAGTTGTCATCAAAAATATTACATTCAATAATTATACTTCATAGTTGGTATTTTTTCCCAGTTGCTATTATTTCCAATTGGTAAAATTTTATATTAAAACTATAGACCATTTAATTAAAATTGGCCCTAAACAAATCATCATTGATAAATACCCTATAGATGAGGCCGGTAGACATTTTTCAAGCTCATATTACAATAGGAAACTTTCAAACGGTGAAATATTTTGCCGCAGATGGTTAGTCTACTCCGTGTTTAAAGATTCTATATTTTGATTTTACGGTCGTTTTTTTGACAAAAATTCAAATTCAAAATTAGTCTGTTAAGGATTTAATAAATGTAAACCTTTGTCTGAAACGATTGGAATTTATTAGAACAGCACTTCTCATATGAAATGTTATTAACAATGGACAGAAATTGAAATGAGAATGAAATCTGGCCAAACAATAGATAAGCAAGAACAAAAATTATTGAAGAAGAGTTTAATATGGCAAAATATTCTTCGATTAATGAATATTACTATGTATCTTGCAAAATAATATGACTTTTAGGGGTAGCTCTGATAAACTATATACACCTCATAATGACAAGTTCTTGAAAAATTTGATCTTGTGATGCAAAAACATTTAAAACTTGCAGTTAAAGGCGATATTTAGGATCATTATTGCGAAAAAAGGGTTCAAAATGAATTTAATAGACTTGAGGGCTGAAAAGATGAATGATGTAATTCGAAATAGGGCATTTAAAGACATTTGTTATTCCATCATCACTGATTGCAAACCAGGCATTTCTCACAAAGAACAATTATCTCTTACAATCCGATTTGTTTGTTTATCTGATGATATAGTGGAAATTAAAGAATTCTTTGTGGGGTTCATTCCCATTAATGATTACACTGGTTATGGACTTACAGCAATTTTGATTGAGACGATAACTAAGCTCGGACTTGAACTCAGTAATTTTAGAAGTCAAGATTATGACAATGGGTCGAATATGAAAGGAAAGAATATAGGTGTGTAAAAAAGGGTTTTAAATTTAAATCCTTTGGTTATATATGTGCCCTGTGAAAGTCACAGCTCAAATCTTGTTTTATGCGACTCTGTCCAGTCTTCTGAAATATCAGTAACATTTTTTGGCATTATTCAAAGATTGTTTACACTTTTCTCTGCTTCTGTCAATCGATGAAATATTCTAACTGATCACGTACATATTTTTTCCTTAAAGAAACTGAGAGACACAAGTTCGGAGGCAAAAATAAATGGTTTAAAAGCAGTTCGATATTAAGTTAGTGACGTTCACGATGCTTTGATTACTTTGTCTGAAAATGTTGGTTATAATCATGATACAGCATATGAGGCTATCACATTAACAGAACAATTGAAAGATTTCAGTTTTCTCGTGTCATTAATTGTTTGGTACGATGTTCTTTTTCATATCAATGTTGTTAGTGAAAACCTTCAGGCAGAAGACATGGACATCTCGGAATGCACAGAAATGCTGTTTATTTTTAGAACAGTAAAGAAAAAACGGCTTTAAGAAAGCCATTATCACAGCAAAAGATTTAACAGATGAAGTAAAGATTGAACCGATATTTAAACTACTAAGAAGGATACACCGAGTGAAACGTTGCTTTGATGAGCTCATCGTTTGTCGTGAGAAGAATTTAGAAGTTGAATTCTTCAATCCGCTGTTGGATGCATCTCTAAGGTCAATGAAAAAAAGTTTTGTATAGTTAGATGAATATTCGAAAACTTGGAGTTTTTTGTTTAATGTATATAATATGCCTGAAAGAATAGAACTTTTTGAATTGTGTACCGCCGTCCAAATTAAACTCATAGTGAATTTAAAATCTGACGTTGAGGGTATACTACTTTTTGATGAGTTAATCAGTATAAAAACTTTCATTTCAGGTACGGTTAAGAGTAAAATTACTCTGCATGTCGTGTTAAATTTTATAAATCAGCGTAATATCCAAGAGTTATATCTGAATGTTTGGATTGCCATGCGAATTTTACTAACAATTCCTGTGACAGTTGCAAGTAGAGAAAGAAGTTTTTAAAAACTGAAATTAAAGTATATTTAAAGTCTACAATATCACAAGACAGACTTTCCAGTTTTGATAAAAGATTTCGCCGACAAAAAAGCACGAAAAGTTTATATCCAGTAGTAATTAAAGTTATTTTGTATTATTGTTGTGTTTTATTCAGGTTGAATGTGTTTTATGCTATTATGGTAATCTTTGATGTTTGTATATAAATATTATACACATACTGTAGGAACACTGTGACATAATTAAAATGTATTTTTATACTAAAAAATAATACATAATGTTGGGCCACAACGTAAACGGCCTTGAAAAATGTTTAAATGGATCAGAAATACACACGCAAAAATAACACGCAATTTAAATAAACCTACTGAAACATCAAGTAAACCACATAAAATCTGAGAAATAAAAGAATTAAATATAAAATAATAAACATAAAAATAAATTAAAATATTAACAAAATGCACCAAGATCCGCACGATACCTACACAAATACAACAAGAAAACACAACAAATTCGACGAAATTGAAAAAATCAATTAAAGTTCATTAAAGTGAAATTTAAATTGAAAAATTTGAATTAGCAATAATTCAATAAAAATTCTAAATAAAGAATTATAAAAATAAATCGAAAAATAATAAAAATAAATAATAGAATTTGCTAGAAAATAACAAGGTCGAATTTTGTTTTACTACATCAAATTTCACACACCATAAAATTAGGTATATATACTGATCCATTTTCACATTTAACTTAACCATTTGAAAACCATTTTGAAAATTGTCAACTATTTTTCAACTATTTTGAACTAGTTTAAATACTTCAAATCTATTTCAAACAGAATTTTTAGGTGAGAATCATTTATGGTGGAACCCTCTTTCCACGTCACGTTCCCTGCATCTCAAATGGAGCTCTGCTCGGCGTCGGCGTGGGGGGAGAGGTATTGATGTTATTTTATGATTATTTTTATGAATTATGGAATGGTCAAACATGGGTAATTTGTTTGTTTTATAATTAATAAATATTATTAATATATATAACTTGTTTTATATGTTTTTATAAATTTTAAATGTCGAAATTTTTCCGGCCCACAGCCGACACATCATGCAAGATAGTAAAATCTACATAGTACAGATGCATGTAAGTGCGTGGAAAACCGCCAATGATATGTACCCGTGAAGACTCAGCGTGCGCAACGCAGCGGTCGTAACGTCAATATCTATCCCTATAGCTGAAGCGAGAAATAAGGAAGAAGTCTCTGGCTGCTTCCTCGTTTCTCAATTCTGTAAAATCGACCTAAAATTATATTACATACGGCTTAAAATCATCACACCGAGTAGTCCAGTGGGCACTCAGTGAATATAATATGAACACAAAATGCGCCTAAGGTCTATTAAAGGGAAAGGGTACGGGGATAAAACAAATTAAAATCGTTGATATAACTAATTGAAACCTATAATGTGTAATAAACTAATCATTGATATATTAAATTAAATGGGAAAATTATTCTATAAATGATTTATTAACTAGATTAGATTAAAATATTAATAATTAAAGACAAATAACTCCTGAATTAAACTGAATGTGTTTCGCTTTTGGGGAAAAATTAAAGGAGTTTGCGTAAATATACACACTTTATGGTTAAATAAATTGAAACAATTAAAGTTAACGTAGTTATAGATTAGAATCAGAGTTTTCATATAGTAGTTATTGGTTAAATAGTTCCTCGGTTAATAAAAATACATTAGTAAAATAAAAGTCGATGCCGAACAACCAAGTCGTTCAATGATAAAAATTAAACGATTCGAATAAAAGTAAAATGGTTCCCGTAGTAAAGATCAAATAAACCTTGAACAAGAATAAAGTAGAACCAGATTCATGAAGTTACTAGTATGATGTTAATGTTAAAATAGTTTCGTAGAATTAAAATCAAGGTAGAATAAATTAACAATGATGTTAATATGAAGGTAGGCTCACGGAATTAAAATAAAGATTGAATAAATTAGTTGAAGCAATGATATCAATATAGTTTTATAGAGTTGAAGTAAAGGTTGAATCAATTAGTAAAATAAAAGGTAGGCGAAAAACTGAGTAACGAAACCGAACTAAGTTATTACAATCATCCCTAAACCTAACTGAAATGATTTATAAGTTTGTGATAATGTGCTCTAAAAATGAAACAAGTTCAGAGACAGAAAACAAATTACATGAATTACCGTTGAAATTAAATTAACCTCATTATAAAAATCAACGTTTTAAAAATGAGAAAAAACTTTTATTTTAAAAACATACAAATCGTTAACTCACGAAAATGTCGAATACATAAAAATCTATAAAGAGAAAATACTCCATTAGCATAAAGTTCATCAAGGTTTCGCACGAAACGTAATGATTCCCTTAAAAAATGACGATAAGATATTCAAATTAATTTGCAGAATAACTTACCCGAATAGATTTTCGACGAATTCGCCAATCGATAATTCTAAAATGAAATATTGTAAATCACCGGTTGCAACTATATAATCTTACTTCCTTTCAACCGTTCAAATCACGATATCCGCCGGAAGTTACACCACACATACGTCGACGCTTCAGTGAATCGACATCCGCTCTCGCCTTCCGACGATCATTTGGTTATAGCATTCGGTAAACAAAATTGACGTTGATAGTGGATTTAGAAAATCCATAAATTTATATCATAGGATGTGACGATAAAGGTTGCTAGGCTTAATGACAAACTTATATTGGGAAACCTAAAAATGAAAGTTAAATAAATGAACAAAATAAAATAGAATACAAGTACCAAACCCTTAAAAGCCCTACTTACATTCGACGCTACCCCATCGATATAGCCGCTATCCTTAAAATCAATTCGACAATTTCTTGACATCATCTGGCTTAATTGAATAAAATGAGTTGATCAATAGACTCACCACATGTAAATGTAATCTCACCCACATAGTTCGCCCGTTTCGAAAGCAGCTCAATCAGATAGAAAGCCACTAGAATTCAATAAGAAAAAAATCAGATGACACACTCAACAGTGACATAAGCCCTATTTGTCTAGCAATGTAACATGATCAAGATATTAATAAAGCGTTTTAGGCATGCCACACGATCAAAACATCAGACGAAGTGTAGGAAAGCAGAGTCAGTCATTAACTCCATCGACCACGATGTCAGTAGATCCGATACCTCAATCAGGGCAGTATCCGACTGCTTGGAGAATATTAGACGTAGAGAAGGAGCCCTGCGATATCCCAGAAAGACCATACCCAGCGGCAGAAACCTACACAAATGCACAGAACCTCCTCACCCAGTGGGAAAGGGTGCAGGAGCAAGTAGATTTGCAGGTGGTTAAGGCGAGGATGTACCTTGCAAACGTGGTAGAAGACATCCTCGCCGGGGGATCGCCATCGCCTATCCACCTCGCCCAGTCCGAGATACCCGAAGACCCTACACAGTGGAGGCTCTCAGACGAAGCCTGAAGCGATACTGTCCGGAGGAATGACTCAATAATGACAATTTATGTAGTGGATGATTTAAAATATCAGCAATTTGTGTGTTCTTTTTGTATAATTGGAATTATTTGCAATTTTGTTTAAATGAAATAAATGATTCTTCAATTTGAGCAATAATAAATAAAACGATCTGTTTAATTACAGCGATGTCTTCCTTACGAATCTTGCAAACGGAACTGGACCACGCGAGACAAGCAAACACGGAATTACTCGCCCAGATTATCCAATTAACGCGAGAAATGCAACATATGAAAGCGACATGGACGGATCCCGCAAAGACGAAAGCGATCTACCATCGACTCACAGCGGCCCAGAAAGGCTGGGAAGAAGAACGGCAGCTCAATCGGAGTCTGCGCACGCAGATTCGGGGACTCGAAGTCGCCCTAGCGGTATGCCGAGAAGGTGAAGCGGTAACTTACCCGCTCATCTTCGCCCCAACCCAACTGCCACAGACAACCACCAAGCCAGCAGAACAGTCCGTCACTACAACCAACAACCGTCGACCGGGACGTAAGGAACGTGCCCGACGTCGTGCAACACAACTCCAAAACAACAAGCAGTAAATGATAATGTGTTTAGATCGAATAGAATAGTTTTAAACTTAGTTGAATTGTTATTTTAATATAACCGTACGCCACCATCGCCAATTCGTTCCACAGTCAATTAAGAACTAATCCTGAATAGTTACGAGGGACAGAGCAAAGCGAGCACAGGTCTTCTATCGACAGCTCGTGAACCCGAGGTTTGTCCGAGCAACTATAGTACTAGCACATGGTACTCAATTTTTGCGGGCAATCCACCACTTGAACACATTACCAACGTTGCCTAGCAACGGGTGCCAAGTGGCGATCAGAATCATTTTGTATGGCGTTACGAGGGCAACTAGAAGGATAAGCAAGATTTGAAACCCTGTAACCCACCAATAAAAAATAAAAAGTAATGTTTCAGTTTTTGAAGGCGGAAAGAAAAATCTACCAGAGAGCACCAATAGGATATGGCCAGCCCTGTCCAAATCGTCACGAGTCAAAGGGATAGTCTTGACCTTTCCTATTTCAAAGATAACATAGTAGAAGGATTAAATTGAAGAAGGAATTTAATAATCTTTCACAATATTTTTGTTATTTTATTAATTTTGAGAAATTTATTAAAACTACGGAAATTATTTTTACCGTAGATTTTATTCAAATTTGTTTAATTACTAAACATTTAACTCGAAATGACTGAACAAATTAATACAATTTTAAAAGAAGAAAACGATCAATTTGATGAACTCTTTGAACTCTATGATTTTAATCCTTTACCCGATCAGCACAATACCAATTTGAACACTGATGAGATCGATCAACTGATTGAAAGCACTGAGATATCGACTGAACAAATTGTGGAATCTCAGCCAATAGAATCAACGCCATCTCAACCGGAGCGTTCACCAGCCAATACCGATGCAGTTACAAGTGAAAATCCTAATCCTCGCGATTGCATTGGGATATTCGCGCTACCAAAAAGTGTCACTGAGGAAAATTTACATGAAATTTTCAAACTATTCGGTGAAATTGTTTCCGTAAAATTAATTAGAAATCATAAATCAAAGAATTCCCTCGGATATGCATTCATTAAATATGAAAATGCTGAATGTGCAAAAAGAGCAATTGAGAGTGCCAATGGAATGGAGATCAATAACAAAAAGATCAGAGTTGAATACTGTATCATAGAAAATGGTCACGCAAAAACACCAGGAAAATATTTGGGCAAACTCAAACAAAACAATAAAAAATTTATCAAAAAGACAACCAAAACTAAAAAATCAAACAAATTTAATAAAAACGATCAAGAAAACCAATACAGAAATACGAGACCTTATATTTCTCATAGACAAAATCCAGACAGAAATCCGGAAAGAAATATGATTCGACAGGAGCAAAGATCCCGTTGCCATGATGATAGAAGGCATGATGATTATTATCGCGGATATAGCGGAAGATCTTTTGAGCGAAGTCATCGTGAAGATAGGGATATTTACAGAAAAGATTATCACAGTAGCAGATCCAATCAATATGGATCATATACGCACAGTTCAAGATCCAGGTCGAGATCACCAGTTGAAAGAACTCGCAATTATCAAAGCAACAGAAGTTCAAGGAGACATCATTAATAAATATCACTTTTTTGAATAAAATTTATTTTTAAAACATTTCATATCAATTATTTATTTTTAATTTATACATGTTGATGACTATTTATTTATTCATTTTATTTATTTCTATTGACAAATCGAATAAAAAAAAGCGAAAATGAAATAAAGTAAAGAATTTAGAGAAAATAAAACTTTGTGTAAAAAAAGGAAAGAAAATTTAAACTTTAATAATAAGTGGGAAATAATTTTATGGGATGGATTGGCGATTATATAGCAATTATTATTACATTATTATTGTTTTGTATATAGCATTTGACAAAAATTATGATGGAAAGCTGATGATGTTTAGAATAATTTCTTCTAAATATATTTCGTTTATTTGGCTTTCTCGTGATTTTATTAAAAATGGGTCATTATTTTTGTGATATTTAATTTTTTTTGAATATTCAGTTTTCGTGAATATCAAACAATTCAAAAACAAATTTAAAAAGTTTTTTCCTTCGTAAATTATAATAAATTTTTAATTACAGTTATTGATTTTGCACAAGCTATTGAGGCTTATGGAACTTTAGAAAAATAATAAAGTTCTACGGTGGAGTTATTGAAATTTCAGTGTGACAGAAAAAGATGGCTGCAATTATCATGCGACTCCAACTGCTTTATAGACGGACGGCTTTCAAGCCTTTAATAAATTTCGATCGAAAATTTGGATGAATAGCCAGAAAATGTTGATTTTGTTGATGTATAGCCCCTGACAACGTTGGCTGGAATAAGCGTTGATCTTCTACTCACATGGCTTTTGTCGTCGGATTGTCACCGGAAGTATCCCATCAGATGAGAGCCATGGCGAAGATTTTTGAAATGGACCTCTAGGAAGACCGAGCATTGCTAACAAAACAATCTAAATCTACAGGACTTATTTCAAGACAAGACTTTGTGGAACAAAAATTACGATAGATCATTCTAAAAATGTAGTAAAAGTCTCTTACGAGACTGCTTGGTGTGTGGAATGTTTTCTTTCTTTTGTATTATATTAAAGCTTTAATTACATTTATTGATTTTGCACAAGTGCTTACTATGTTGTATTTTCAAAAACCCTTTATTGATCTCCTCGTTTTTCAACTTCGGTGACGTCGTTATTAATCAATTACTTTTACATTAAAATCCTTTATTTTTTGTTGATCTTTGATCTGTTTGTGTTAATTTCAAATACAACTTTAAATGTGTTTGCTCTGGTAGAATACCCAGAGTCATGCTTTCCACCATGTTAAGATGAGTAGGGGCATCATCTAATTGACCGATCGTGGAAACATAAGCTCCATCTTGCAGTGCTTCCATAATTCCCATAGTTCATGATTTGGTAATTGTGTCCGAATTATTAATTAAATCAGCTTTTGTAATACCAATACCATTGTCGACAATAGTTAAAATTCCGGAATCTTTATCAGGAATAATTTTAATCTTTAACTCCTTGGCGGTATCCAAAACTTATGGATCAGTTAAACTTTTGTAGTGGATCTTATCTAAAGCATAGCTTGAATTTGAAATTAGTTCTCGCAAAAATATTCCTTGGTTTAAATAGGTGCTGATAATAAGATTCAACAATTGTGCGATTTCAACTTGAAAAGCCAATGTCTCAGTTTCAATTAAATTCGCCAATTCCAGATTGATAAAATGCAGTCAATCAATTTTTGTAGAGTAGTAACTTGATTCATTAGATAGATAATTCGAACTCAAAAAGATAAATTATTTGATCAAAAACCAATTCCTAAATCGAAAATAATTCTACAAAATCAAAACAATTTTAGTTTCCTTAACAATATTAAATTGCACAAAACCAATCACACGCAATTAAATTTCAAAATTTCACCAAAACCTCTTTATTATTTAAAACGTCAAAAAAAAGTTAACTACTCGATAATTTCGAAAAAAGTCTCAAGAATCCAAACACCAACCCTCTAAAAGGACAAAACCAACTCGCACAGACCCGAGCAAAACAAAACGCAGTGCTCACACAGGCGCACAACATTCTGAGCTGGCAGAAACAACATAGATGAAAATATTTGATCTTTCGTTGTAATGAAAATAAATGTTAAAATCCTTACAAGTAAAATACATTTTGAAATATGAAAGTCAAAAATATTTGGATGCTAATAATTGGTTCAAAGATATTCATTAGTTTAGTGCGTAATTTTGTACAAAATATTTTCTTTTATAAATATTTCTTCTGTAATACTTAAGTCCTGGACTTGTCTTCGAAATCATTAGGCTTCTTTGTGCCTAAACTGTATACTATTGGTGAAGATTTGATTAAACCAGCAGCTGTGAAAATGGCAGAAATCATAAGTGGTAAGAACGAGGCGAATAAAGTGAAGGATCGCATGTGATTGAAGAGGAACTGTTTTTTGAAATCTCGTGGAATTGATATGTACAATATAGTTAATGAATACTTTAATGCTGAAGGTGTTGATTTAAAGTTGGAAAACTGGATTGCAGTATCAGTTGATGCAGCATCAGCCATGTTTGGCGATAGTAATAGATTTTCAGCTTTTGTGAAAAAAATAATCCAAAAATTGAAATAAATCATTGTATGATCTTTCGGCGGCACTTGTTTCGAAACATTTGGAATCTACATTGGAAGCCGTTAAGCACGATATCATCAGGATTATTAATGTTGTTAAAGGTCATGCACCGAACACGCGGCTATTTCGTGAATTATGTTAGAACAGTAAACATGAATATACCGAGGAAATACCGAGGATTTCCAGAGGAAATGTTCTGAATCGAGCATGGGCTCTTAAAACCGAACTTGAAATTTTTATGGTTGATCATCAAAAACATAATTCTTTATGGGTTGCATTTCTTGTATATTTATGCGACATTTTTGAGCATATAAATATGTTGAGTAGAGATTTACAAGGGAAAAATACAGGATAAACCAATAAGTTTTGTCCGGTGCTCATACTCAGCTTTCCAATGCTGTAATGAGTGTATAGGTCTGCAACTTTGTGTGTCTGCTATATATGTTGTAGATTTGTAAAATTAAAAAAATATCACTTATTAATAATTTTTAACATTGCTATTAACTTTGATGTCTTACATGGATTAAGCACTTTTAATAAATTTCTTGTTTGACTGAAATACTTTGTTTTCATTAGAATACGTCTATTGAAATGAATTTCGCACGAGAGGATATCCACAAGTTAATCTACTACAATTGGAAACGTGGATTAGTGCCTTCCCAGATTGCAAATGAAATAAATTTGATACTGGGCAAGGAAACAACAAATGAGCGCACTTGTTGACGCTGTATTGCAAACTTCAAAGAGGGACACTTTGATGTTGAAGACAAAGAGCGATGCGGGATGCCCTCTCTTGATATCAACGACAAAATTCTAGCACTTTTGGAGGAGAACAACAGTACTGTGGAAATGAGCGTGGAGCTTGGAGTTTGTCAGCAGACAATTTGAAATCATCTGCTTGCAATGGGAATGCGTTACCCGTGCAACCACTGGGTCCCACACAAGTTGTCCAAGCAACAAATAGCCAACCGTGAGAAAATATGCAACGAGCTGCTGTGCAAGTATGCTGCTAATGACTTCGTCAGTCAGATCATTACGATTGACGAAGTCTGGATCTATTGGAGCAACGACAGAACCTATCACCACCGTTCGTGGAGAGGCGCAAGTGATGCCCTTGATGTGGAAGTTCGCCGCACACTCTCAACCAGGAAACATCTTATGTCCGTCTTTTGTGACTGTAAAGGTTTGATTATGATTGATATTCTGCAGCAGGGTACTAAAATTACTGCCGATGTTTACTGCGAACAGCTGTCCCGACTGGTGACGGCAATACAACAAAATCAGCAGCCTAGAATACTGCTGCAATTTAGTCTATTTAAACCTCTCTAAAAATTTCATTTCCGATTTTTCAGCTTTGAAACTTTGTCAAAATTTGAATTGTTTAGATTTGTCATCGAATTTGGTAAGATTTATTGAATTTGCGATTGGAAGGGGGAGGGACCGAACCAAAATATCTATCATATAATTATAATTTCTCTGACATTTACCAACAGTATTTAATATTATCATGACTTATCGAGCCTCAATTATTATTGAACAATTTATTATGGAATAAAAGTTTATTGTAATGCAATTTTACATTATTATTTTTGTCTTCGCCAAAAGAAAAAATTCAAAATTCAAAATAAATTTTTCTTCAAAATTGTGAATATTTAAACTATGTTAACTATTTCAATAATTCCATTAAGTCCAACAGAATAACAACAAAATCTCTATAGTAAATGTTTTTCTATAGAGATTAAAAATCTTAAAAAGAAAATGGATTAAAAATATATATAAATTTAGGAACTTTTACAGATTTGTATAAACCTTGGCAATTTTAAATATTTTCTAAACTTCTCGCGGTACACCAGCAAAAGTCTCACGGCACACCAATGTACCGATTCATACAGGTTGAGAATTATTGGTATAGAGCAGAGTTTATAGGATATTTCGAAAAAGCAATTTTTATCCAAAATAGAAACAAGATTAGATATAATTTTATTAGATTTTTCAAAGAGTTGAAGATAATATTGAATTTTAAACTTTTGAATCTATTCAAAATAAGGGAAAATCCTTCGGATTACTCCTTTGAGTGAGGAACATGATTTCAGTTAAATCTCCAGTTAAAAAATAATTTGCTTTATTTCTGGAAATAATTTTTTCTGATATAGATAATACAATTCTACAATCAAAAAGTAACAAAATAATGGTCCCGACTAAAATAAGCTGTCCGACTGGTGACGGCAATACAACAAAAAGGACGCCGTCTTCTTGGTGATGGGTTCACTATCTCCGCGACAATGCACGACCCCATACGGCAGCCTTGTATCTTTGTCAATTTTTATTTGTTTTCATAATCTTTGATATATTTCTCGATAACTTTTGATTCTCTACATGATAGCATTTTAAAAATTGCAAAAATCATAACGGGCTCGTCAAACACAAGTCATTCTGGACGGGAATTTTTGAAAGTTTATAGGCTTGTATCTTTGTCAATTTTTATTTGTTTTCATAATCTTTGATATATTTCTCGATAACTTTTGATTCTCTACATGATAGCATTTTAAAAATTGCAAAAATCATAACGGGCTCGTCAAACACAAGTCATTCTGGACGGGAATTTTTGAAAGTTTATAGGCTTGTATCTTTGTCAATTTTTATTTGTTTTCATAATCTTTGATATATTTCTCGATAACTTTTGATTCTCTGTTCTGTCACATCCCCCTTACTCCCCAAACCTCGCACCATCCGATTTTTATTTGTTTTCCCTTTTGAAATCTGTGATTCTTGGAAGAGATTTCAACGGAGCTGATGAAATTCAAGTAGTTTTGGACGCTTTGGTTCGACAGTAGACCACTCAGCTTCTTCGCCGATGGAATCAGTAAACTGCCTGATCGATGGCGCCGATGTGTCCTTCATAATGGTGCATATTTTGAAAATCTCTCTGACACAGATTATTGACATTTTTGCTATTTTTAAATTTACACATGTTTCACCAGAAAAACTTATTGGTTTATCCTGTATAAATGTTATTTCAGTCAGAGAAAAGCTGTCAACTTTTGTGGCAAAACTTCTGTATTGGAAACAAAAAAGCAGAACAAAACAAGATAGCTTCTTTTTCAAAATTAATTTTGTTTTTGGAAGATTGTGACAACATTACGTTTTGTGACATCACGATACAGTTATTGGACATGAAACCAAACTCAGAGATCACTTTACTCATTATTTTACAGATTTAGAGATATATACTGTCAGTTGGATTTGACAGATGCACTTCTTGAACTTCCATGTAATTATGAAACAACAAAAGATCTGTAGTCATTTCGATATCAGAAGCAGCAAAGGAATTTGAAATTGTCCATGATGAAACCATGAAAATGTTTCTGTCATTTGCAACGGCATACATTTGCGAACAAGGATTTTCGACTTGATTAATCTTAAAAACGAAAAATAGAAATCGTCTGAATGTCGATAACTGTATTTAAATTGCTCACACTTCAACAAGTCCTAATTTTGAAGTGATTTTAACAAAAATGAAACATCATTTTTCTAAAACTTAAAAACGTTTGAATCATGTCATAGTTAACAATTTTTTTAACTTGCAGTTTATTATTAAAATTCAAATTAATTAAATAAAAAATAAATAATATACACCTGCTATCCAGAAAAAATTTGGGTAATGGCTACAAGTTCCTCCGACCGCTGATATAATTGCTGTTGTTTTATTATTATTAACTTCCCGTTCAAATTTTTTATCGCAGTAGTCAATAAAGAAACTATTTTTTATGTCAATAATTTGTGCTATATAATCAATAACATTAAAAAACTTTTTTGGAATGACATTACTAATTATTTTCAAAATAGATAGTCACAGGCATACATGTGGTCGCCCAAAACGGCACAGTTTTCATTCAGCATATAAGTGTGAATTCCCAGGAAGTGGATAATGCTATTATTAATGAGATTATTATTAATGATATTAATAAAATTTAAATAAATGTTAGCCAAAAAAAGATTATTATTATTATTATTATTATTATTATTATTATTATTATTATTATTATTATTATAAACTATTATTATTCTAGACCGTAATGCAACAGTCTTATGATGTGTACTTACATTATAATATAAAAAGTTCAAAATAGGGAATAAAGTGAATATAATTAATTACACTAACCTGTTTAATAAATGATCTATACGTTAACATGTTTAATGTCGACGTAATTAAACTTCTGATGCTGGCCTCTTTGTCTATATTTTCCAAAGTTGAATTTTTATTGAGATGCAGTAGGTCAATTTTGAGATATTTCACATTTTCTTGGTGTTCACTATTTTCTTTGACTGCTGCAATTGGGGATCTGGCAATCTGTGGTAAATTCACATTCAATTTTGAAGAGACTGATTTCGACTGTAAAAAAATCGTTAGATAATTAAAACAAAAAGCTATATTTAGATAAATAATGAATTTTGCTTCATCATGTCAGTCAAATAAACTTTTATATAATCATTAATAATTTCATTTTATTAAATATCTATTATTTTGATGAAATCTGTTTTTAAAATCATATTCATAATTCGTAAGAGGAATTATTGTAATGGACTCTTTAATTTCCTAGTATGCATGACATTATACGCGGTTCGAAAACCAGATGCCAAAATTTAGAGGGGGTGCCGCCTCCTTTAGCGGCTGTTGGTTAATTATTTCTTACGTGAATCATTAATTTTTAGAAACTATTTGAAAAATAGCTTCCAGGTATATAATTTTAAAAATTAGTATTTTTAGGGTTTTCATTTTGATCTCATAAAGATATGAATTCATTATTCAAGCTCTTTAAGCAGTGACCACTCTATTTACACAACTTAGGTTTTTATGTTCGATTGATAACAAGGGAAATCAAGGGAATTCTTTAAAAAATTGGTAATAATTTTAATCAATTTAATTAATCACTTCAGTTAATTAACTAAATTACATTCTCATATTCTGTGTAAATTTTTCTGACAGAATGTGAGCAATCCTCTGGTTAATAAAATTAAATTATTTCCTACCTTTTCATATCGCTTGCGAATCAAATATCCTCTAATCCACCTTTGTATGATTAAAACTGGAGATAAGTGAGAAATTAAATGGTTTATTCTCACAAGGAAATTTTTGAGATCTATTTCAACTGCACCCTAAAAGGTAAATTAATAAATACATTTTATAATATTTATTTTTATATTATTATTATTATTATCATTATTATTATTATTATTATTATTATTATTATTATTATTTTTATTATTATTATTATTATTATTATTATTGTTATTATTATTATTATTATTATTATTATTATTATTATTATAATTATAATTATTATTATTATTATTGTTATTATTATTATTATTATTGTTATTATTATTATTATTAATATTATTATAATAATTATTATTATTGTTATTATTATTATTATTATTATTATTATTATTATTATTATTATTATTTTTATTATTATTATTATTATTTTTATTATTATTATTATTATTATTATTATTATTATTATTATTATTATTTTTATTATTATTATTATTATTTTTATTATTATTATTATTATTATTATTATTATTATTATTATTATTATTATTATTATTATTATTAATTATCTTACTCCATCATGATTATTATAGGTCTGATAGCTGTTAACTTGAAGCTTTTCACTCATAGACCTAAACAGAGAATTCTTGAAATTAGCGTCTTCAATAATTTCTTCATCGGAAACAAAATGATTATCCAAAACCTTTAATGACCATACTGAATTGACGACAAAATGCCGATATTTGTATCGAAGGGCAAGAGGGGAGTCCCAGAGCGTTAGTAACGTGATGCTGGGACAGCTACATAGCCCTATTATTGAATCTGGATTAGCAATAGGATTGTCGTGTAAATAAAGAAATTTTAAAGTGCTAATCTTATTCCAAAAATTGAAATCTGGAAGACTTTCAATCTAAAAATGTTTATTCTAAGATTAATTATATCCATTTGAAATTATATTTAAGTTCTGTTTAAATATTTTTTCACTTTTTGTAAAAACCTGATTATTTGGAACTATTTCCAATAACAGGCTGTCTGTCAAAGTCCCAAATGTCACACTATGAAACACATTTATTATATTATATTTATATTTTTAATCAACATTTTAAAAATATATCAAAAAATATAGAAACATGTTAAATAATCATTTAGTTGCGGAAATCAGATTTTAAATTTAAATCTTTTCCATTATTTTGTTATTTTTGATTGTGGAATTGTATTATCTATATCAGAAAAAATTATTTCCAGAAATAAAGCAAATTATTTTTTAACTGGAGATTTAACTGAAATCATGTTCCTCACTCAAAGGAGTAATCCGAAGGATTTTCCCTTATTTTGAATAGATTCAAAAGTTTAAAATTCAATATTATCTTCAACTCTTTGAAAAATCTAATAAAATTATATCTAATCTTGTTTCTATTTTGGATAAAAATTGCTTTTTCGAAATATCCTATAAACTCTGCTCTATACCAATAATTCTCAACCTATATGAATCGGTACATTGGTGTGCCGTGAGACTTTTGCTGGTGTACCGCGAGAAGTTTAGAAAATATTTAAAATTGCCAAGGTTAATACAAATCTGTAAAAGTTCCTAAATTTATATATATTTTTAATCCATTTTCTTTTTAAGATTTTTAATCTCTATAGAAAAACATTTACTATAGAGATTTTGTTGTTATTCTGTTGGACTTAATGGAATTATTGAAATAGTTAACATAGTTTAAATATTCACAATTTTGAAGAAAAATTTATTTTGAATTTTGAATTTTTTCTTTTGGCGAAGACAAAAATAATAATGTAAAATTGCATTACAATAAACTTTTATTCCATAATAAATTGTTCAATAATAATTGAGGCTCGATAAGTCATGATAATATTAAATACTGTTGGTAAATGTCAGAGAAATTATAATTATATGATAGATATTTTGGTTCGGTCCCTCCCCCTTCCAATCGCAAATTCAATAAATCTTACCAAATTCGATGACAAATCTAAACAATTCAAATTTTGACAAAGTTTCAAAGCTGAAAAATCGGAAATGAAATTTTTAGAGAGGTTTAAATAGACTAAATTGCAGCAGTATTCTAGGCTGCTGATTTTTTGGATGTTTTGTTGGTGCAAAATGAGCACTTTAATTGATTTAAGCAGATCGAAACTTTCACAATCATCTTTGTTATCTAAATAAATTTAATTCAACACAGAAAACAATGGAATTGATTCTAAGTACCTTTACTGCAGTTATTTATTAAATAGTCTAAGGATAAACGAGTGAAATATCCCTCATTTTCTGCGTTTTTAATTGCTAATCTGATATTGGTTTGTGGTTTTGTAATTTTATTACTTAGTTTCTGAGCACTGATATCAAAATATATAATATTCTTTATTTGACTGCTTGGAATACTGACCATTTCAATAATTAGATCTTTAAATATTTTTAAACTAAAAAAAAGAAATATTTATTATTAGTTCAATATTTTAACTATTAAATTATTATATCTGTTACATAATATGTAATTGTTATTATTAATCTTTTTGAAAAATTTTATAAAAAAAATTAGAAATTTAAAAATGATACTTTTAATATATCCAATAGTAAATTATTTTGAGTCTATTAAAAGTCATGTTAGTGATTTTTTATATATTAAAAGTTCTACTGAATAAAATATTAAAAAATATATATTTTAATTTTATGAAAAAAGAAAGTAATAGCAGTATTAATTTAATTGATATATTTGAAAAACTGAAGTAAGTTGTCTCCAAACTTTATCAATTTAAGAATCCCATTTCAATATAAAATTATGTCGAGGAACCCGGAATCATTGTTGGGCCAATAAAATGGATTTGTTTAAATGGATCGGAAATAGCACGCAAACACAGCAATGCAGATTTAAAATCAGACCTATTAACCCCAAGTAAGACACCCTAAAATATGAAAGAAATATAATTAAAAAATAAAATCAAAAAACATAAAAGTAAACAAAATTATACACAAATGCATCAAGAATCGCACGAAATTAACACAGAAACAACACGAGAACATGAGAATTTGATCGAAAATAAATCAATTTATTAAACTAGCAATTTAGGGAATAAAACTGGTTTGAAATATTCTGGTGGATTTCTGAATGTTGATATTTTGAAACTTGATGGTTGTTACCCAGACAACCCCATACAAATATTTTCGCTAACCACTCGGCACCCTTTGCTAAGCAACGTTGGAATTGTGTTCGAGTGGACGGATCATCCGCAAAAAGTGAGCGACATTGCTAATGCTATAATTGACCCAACGATCCATGGTTCCAACGAGCTGCCGATAGAAGGCCTGTGCTCGATTTCGATCTCTAGGTCTCATTGTTCTCCTATCTCCTTCAAATGTTAATCGATACTGCTATATCATATATCATTACGTCTATTCCCATAGTCTTTCTTATCTTTTCCCGTATTGATGATTTTTATATGGCCAGTAAACCCTTTTTATGTTAAATATCCACACAGTATCTCTCTTACGTTTATCCCTATTATAACTACTATGTTCCCTATTATTGTTACTAGTATTATCATTGTTACAATTATATGTATTATTCTAATCCATTATCACTGCTATTACTATTATTGTTGGGCCAGAACACAAACGGCCTTGTAAATGTTTAAATGAATCGGTAACACACATGCAAATATAACATGCAGATTTAAACTCAAACCTATTAAAACACCAATTAACCCTACCAAAATGCGAGAAAGAGAACAATTAAATATAAATTATAAAACACAAAAATAAATTAAAATAAAAACCAAGTGCAACAAGATCCGCACGAAATAAATACAAACATAACATAAAAACTTAACAATTTGACCGAAATTTGACAATTTAACAAAAAATGCAAAATTTCATGAAAATGAAATAAAAATCAAATAATTAGAATTAGAAATAATTCAATTCAAAAGAAAAAGAAAAATTGTCAAATAAAATTTCGAAATAATAAAATTAAAGATTAGAATATACCAGAAAATCACAAGGTCAAATTTTGTTTTACTAAATCAAAAAGAACACGCAAGGTTAGGGTCGTACAATAGGTATATATATACCGATTCATTTTTACACAATTTTTAGCAGTTTTTCACAAACTTGGAAAGTCAGTTCTATCAGTGTAATTCAGAGACATCAAAAATTATTATGTGACTGAGAAGTGTTTGGGACTCTCTCCACGTCGCATTCTCGCAACCTCAGTTGAGCTTTGCTTGAGTGTCGGCGTGTGGAGAGGGTGTTATCTTAATTATCATCGATATTTTATGGAATGCTTCACGTTATGTTCAGAAATTTATATTCAAATGTATTATATAGCAAAAATATAGTTATTAAAAATGAAATTCTTCCATCAATGCTTTACATTTTCAGGCCCACAGCCAAAACATACCGCAAGATAATAAAATCAAACACATGATCGTAATCGTGTAAGTGCGTGTATTATCGCCAATGATTCGTGCCCGTGAAGGCTCCGGCGTGAGAACGCAGGAGCTGAAACGTCAATATCAATCCATATAGGGGAAAAGGGTGAAGGGGAAATAGTCTTTTGGCTGTTTCTCTGTCGCTCATTTCTCGTAAACTCGACCTAAACTTCTTTGTCACATACGACTAAAATTCAAACATCGAGTAGTCCAGTGGGCACTCATTAAATATAATGTAAACACAATCGCGCCTAGGATCAATTAAGGGAAGGTGACAGGGGTTTTTGATAATAAAATCGTTGCTATGCTCAAACTTTAACAAAATTTAATGAAAAATATGAATACGTGACTAATTAAACGCTGTAAAAAATTTAAATCAGTGAATTTTGGTAAAGAGAAAATTATTAATCTAAAATAACATGTAACAATGTACAGGACGTATTAAAGGTATGAAGAACCCATAATACTATTTAAAATATCTACAAAATTATCCATGAACTAAAGTGCCATGTTCCAAAACATAGGGAAGTTTTACTGAATCCATGAATACATTTAGAATATATGGACGACTCGTAATATTAAAACCCCAAATATAATGACCAAAAAGTGGAATGTTGTAAATTAGTAGTTAAATAAATTCGACCTCGAGATAATCTGACAAAAATAAGTTTTAAACCCACTATGGTTCACGACTAAGTCGATTGAACCGGAACATCAAATAGAAAGGTCTTTGTTTTCCGCTGACTAAGATCGAAGCGTAACATGATTAATAAGATAAAAGGCAAACAATCCAGATAAGAATTCTAACCGACGAGATTAAATTCACAAAACAATTTTCAAATAACTTCCATAAAATGCAGAGGCTATCAAAGAATAGATACAGAGTCGGACAAATTAACCCATAACAGAATTGAACGTTTAACAGCCAACAGAGCGCCATCATAGAACCAACCAATTCTTGAACCAACGACACTACCAAATAGAAGAGAAAATCATATGCCTTCTACCCATCGCCCAAACTATTCCATAATAACTTAGCTAAATGACCAACTGAAGAAACTTTCACATAAAGTAAATTTTTAAAATGAAGACAAAAATACAAATTGTAATAAATTATCACACATAAAATTAATTTTTAAATAAAAACAAAAGAAAAAACACAAATTATAATAAATTATCACGCATAAAGTCACGATGTTAAGAATAAAAACACAAATTATAATATAGAATCACACATAAAATTACGGACAAGGTGATGTGAAATGTTCTTAATCGTAATCGGTTCATCCTGAAACAGTTAATAAAAGGATTTGGCCATGACAGCGTTGAGAATTCCTCCGGTAAAACATCTTAGTAAATCCTTGATACAACCATCAAATTTTGGTAACATTCTTCTCCCACCTAAGTAATCCGTTGCGAATTTCGACTTCAATATCATCATCTAAGAATAGTTAAATTCATATAACGAAAGGATAAAAATTACCTTACTCTACAAATAAAACGAATCATGTAATCCAATAAATGTGAAAGATCGATTACCCGTCAGCAGCAAATTAACTTGAATAAACAAAAATCCAAAATTTATAAATCCCACAACCGAGAAATGAGAGGACATGACATTTGGCGAAATGTCATGACGAACTAGTTTGCCAAATCAATACACCGCATGCCCTGATAGTCGATGCCGTAACAAGAGAGTGTGCGCAGTTTACGCATCTCTACAATGCAGACACACACACCCGATATAAATCTCGTCGTCGGCAGGAAATCCTTCATTTCGAATCAATATTAGCATGTCTGGAAATGATAATCGACCTCCAAAGATCCACCACGGACGCTCAAAATTTAACGGCACAAGCACCGACGACTATTCCCCGACAAGTAAATATTAAAACTTTATTATCTAAATTAAAATTGTATCTTCTGAGCCTTAGGCAAGTGATTCTACTCCCGGATCCTTTTTAGCTCCATTTCCAACCGAACCAGGACCCAAAGAAATCGCTGATAAAATTAATAAATTAATTATTCGTTCCAATGATTTATTTTTCCTTATGCTCATTTTCATCACCATGCAATTGATAAGTATACAATGAGAACCAGTGGTAGATTCACCAGTCGATCCATATTTAAGTCACCAACCGCAACGTAAACGGCAATGGTCCATAAGCATCCATTGGCAGTGGTCAGAGTCCGCCCTCACGAATCATCAACGATACTGAAAATGAACACTCGATGATATGATGACGAACTAATTATTCCCAAGTCGTGAGTTAGATTACCTGCATGTAACAATTATTATTAGCTCAATAAAATTAGATACTATTGCCTTAAAAATAAATTTGATTTCCGTTAATAGTGAACAAATATCTTTATCGTAGAAGTAGTTGGAATAATTATCAACGACTCATAATATCAAAATAAATTTAATTTTATCAGTTATCATAACGGAAGAATAACAGCGTGTCTCATTAATAATCACCAAGTATAGTAATATGAAAATAAACTTAATAATTAGCAATCCTTGGAACGTACAAGTAAACTTGATTAATAGTTATCAACTAATATCGGTGTAAAAATGATTTGATTTCTTACGAGTTGCCAATTATTATAATAAAAGGTCCATGTAATATTGTTAGCATTTCCTGACCATTAATAACGAAAGTAGGTTTAATTTTTTCATATTGACCCATTGTTAGTATTCTAAAGTAGATTTAATAATTATTGATGTAAAACTGATTTAGAAAATTTTAATAGTTACCAATGATCTTCTTCACGAAAGTAATTTTTGAATTTATTGTAGGTATCCCTTAGTAGTATCGTAAAAGTAAATTTTATTTTTTATTTTTCATCAAGTATAATTAGTAACACCAAATTAGATCTAGAATTGTTTCAATAGATGCTGGTGATTATTAACGCAAAGTAGATCTGAGGATATAAAAGATTTCTAATTGTTATTGATATGAAGGTAAACTTAATGTATTACCAAAACCCAAAATATTAGAGCGGAAACAGATTCAGTTCCCCTTATAGGATGTAGCTTATTGTTAAATCGAAAGCGGATTAGATCTTAGATAATCGACACCAGGTTTTGACAACCTAAGAGAAAACTTTAATTTCATTAGAGGTACCGTTTAAAGCAATATTATTAATTTTCAACTCTTATTTTCAATTTTTAATAAATTAACGATCTACTGACATGCAATAATAACAATGACGTGAGAGGGTAAAGGACTCTGAACGACTGCCAACGGATTAAGTATGTTGACGACCTGACAAACCACAAACCCACGAGTTGACTCCCGACACATCACGACATGAATAGGACGCATCTGCTTATACATCCCCGTAGACAAACGAATAATTCCGATGAATAATGACATATGAATAATGTTGTACCTATTTTCAGAAGACTCGTGGATAGACGAATTCAGAGTCATAGCTCGGTTCCCCGCCCACTCGGCTGCCCGATGCAGGCAGGCGATGTGGGATGCGGGCTTTTCCATATCCCCAGTCCGCGAAGCCCGAGGTGGCACACAAGGCGACTCCGATGAAGTGGACCTTCCATATGTCGCCATTAAAAGGGAGCCCCGAAGGAATCCGGCGAGAGAAATACAAGGGCAAGCGGAGCACCTGCTGGCTCACCTCGAGCGTCACCAAGCCGAAACCAATCGTCAAGTGGAGCAAGCGAGGCAATACATCCAGAGAGTGAATGAGGATGTTGCGGCGGGCAGGATACCCAGTACCGACGGGTATGCCCCGCAATGCAATGTCTCGTATGAATTAGATGATCTCAGACTACAGAGACGAATGCCCAAATGCGAGTGGCAGTTCCTCGACACATCTAGCCGAAAGAGATGAGAAATAAAGACGAGATTACCGAACTCCATCGCGAACACTATTACGCTTGAGAGTGGTACATCAAGAAAAGAAGATAATTCACTGAGGACATTTTGTGCATGATATTTTATAAAATAATCCCAATAAATGTGTTCAGTTTCATGTTTTAGATTCTTATTAAAATTATTTAAATTTTTATTTATTTTGGTTACGACCTTAACTGACCCGTTCACTAGAGTTTGACTTATAAATAATAGCCAAGGTTCTTTCTAGAATAAGCTACTACTTGTTTTTGTCTTAAATGAATATTATGACCAATCGTCTCATTTCAGAAATGAACTCTCCACAACTCTCTATACTACAACGGGAGTTAGATAAAGCCAGAGCAGTCAACCGCGATCTACATCAACAGCTAATCATACTTACCAGGGAGATCCAGCAGATCAAAGGCACTTGGATCGAACCCAAGAGAGCCAAGATCGTCTACCAAAGGATGGAAGCCGCGCAAAAAGGTTGGGCCGGCGAGATACAGTTAACGCAAAACCTGAAGACCCAAATTAAAGGGTTAGAAACAGCCCGGTCGTGACACAATAAATCCAACTACATCCAAGGACAAGCCCAGCCGACACCGGCCAGGAAGGGCCGAGCGCGCAAAACGTCGGAGACTCAAGGAAACTGGTGGATTGTAAATCTATGAACGCGAAATTTTGTTATTGTTGTTCCTGTAATAAAATAATATCGTTGATAGTTTGCATTATTAAGAGGCCTAATTCAACCGACAGACTCGAAGTGCAAAAGCTGAAAAGGTCGAAATAACAAAGAGTTGAAGAATTATTTAGGGACCCAAATCACATTTAAACCGAGCATAGGCCTTCTATCGGCAGCTCGTTGGACCCATGGATCGTTCGGTCAATTATAGCATTAATAATAGCGCTCACTTTTTGCGAACGATCTACCCACTCGAACACAGTTCCAACGTTGCTTAGCAACGGGTGCCGAGTGGTAATCGAAAGAATATTTGTATGGGGTTGTCTGGGTAACAACCATATAGTTTCAAAATATCGAAACCCAGAAACCCACCATTATTATTATTCTTATCATTACCAATATAGTTATAATTATTATTATTATTACTATTATTATTATTATTGTTATTATTATTGTTATAATTCCCATTATCCTTGCTATTATCCTTATTATTATTAAGTTTTTTGTAGGGATCCGTCCTTATTCCTCAGCTTTACCAAAGTATTTTACTTATATAAAAATTTGGTATTTTGGCATCTTCAAGGTTTCGTTTAGTTTGATTTAAGAATAAAACAAAATTCTTTTTATCTTTAACAATATTTTAATATAAGTTAGGGTGGCCCTTAGCATAGGGCAAAAAAATGAAATTCATAATTTGAATTCTGGCACCCATCCAATCTGTGCCAAATATTGAAATAATGAATAGTGTAAAACATCATTACAATTAAAGAATATTTAGAGGCGGCCCTCAGGCATTGAAGTTTTGTATGTACCACAATTTCAAGCTCAATAGTCTATTTTGCAAATTGTTAAAGGTTTCTTACATTTTTAAATCACATTTATTCTACACACAACAGCCTGAACAGGTTAGTTTACTGTACAACAAATAAACAATAATGTCACTGATTCAGAAATAGCTCCAACTGAAAATGTTAAGAATTATGTCTCTCTGCCAACTGTTCTTCGCTGTATTATTATTTCACAACATTCACAATTTCACAGTGTCAGATTGTTGACCACTAGCACAAGTCTCCAGGTTTCGTTTGGTACAGTCAGGGAACTGGCGCCTATGTTCATTCACAATTTGGAGAAGGAACTGGAGTTATCTTCATTGTTGGTCAATTTCTTATTAAAATCCTGAATGAGAGCAACTCCACGCTCAGCCCTGTCATTGACGACTGCCAAGCTCTTGACAATGCCCAGCGCTCGCGTGTATGACTCATCTTGTTCCCAATCTGATGGATCCTTGTTGACTAATGTTACAGGTACATCAAGCAACTGGAACAGTTTCTTGGAGTTCACTGTGCAGAACTGTTCCAAACCTCGTTTTCCCAGGAATGCATCGGACTTTATGCTGGGTCACTTCTATGGATGATCGGGAGCTTCTTCGTCCATTGCAGCAATCATTAGCCTCTTGGAGTCATGTGATAGTCTGGAGTCAAACAGAGCCAGACCAATAAGCTCTTCGGACAAGTACCACATATGTAGCCGAGCTTCTTGCTGGTAGCAGCAGAAATAGCCGCATGCGGATAGCTCCTAAGTTGTCCCATAAGCGTGAAGTCATTCCGAGGTGCTTCAACAGCCAGTGGTGCAGTCATCCAGGCTTTGAGGTGGATGACAACGGAAAAGGTGGCGACATCACAAATACCACGCTCTTCTGAAGCAGTCATCTTAAACTGACTGCGAAAGAGAAACATTTTGATTGAGTAGATAACTTTCGCCATCCATCGTGCCCGATGCATTGCACCAGGCACCTGAAATCGAATTCCGCGATCAGGAACATCTCCAAGAAATATGACTGCAAGCTCCAGTTCTGCCTCCTTCCGATCCTGACGACGGCGTGTCTTCAGTTCTTCCACTTTGTCAACAGCTCCAATTGAACCTGGCCGGCCTTCCTGCCTTTGACAGAGGAGGAACACTCTATCTTCAGGAATAGTAATCATAGTCAGTGCATCCGAATGTGCGATGTCAAAGAGATTGTCTAGGCGTGAAGTGAATTCATCCTCCTTCATCTTGTGTCCATCGGTAATCCGATTCTTGTGCTTTTAGAGACCTTTCCATTCAGCAAAAAATGCTTCCAACTTGTCGATGCAATGTTTGGCTGCTCGAACTGGAATACCAGCCTTATGCCAAAATCCAAACACCTTTTCGATGGTTTGTCGACTAGAGTCACGAACGGTCAGATTCTCAACTTTGTGAAGATGCATGAAATAACCAAAAGTTTGGCGATGCGATGGCAACTTTGCTCCCAGAATGTCAGACTCCGCTGAACCGAGCAAGTAGACATTTGATTTTCCTCTGGTCTCCATTTTTAATCTATAAAAATAAACATTATATCAAAAACTGACAAGTGACAACACATAATTATGGACTAGGCGTTTACTAATCACTTCAAATAATGACTATTGAGTATTGAGTAATGAGTAAAGAATGATAGAATAATGAATTAACAGAAGTAATTAAACCCATTCAAATAATAGACAAATTGGATTAATAGAAAAAATTACATTTACCTTGAATGAAAGCAATCCACTTGAATCCACTACAATCCAGTGAGACCAATCTAGCGCACTTGTGCTGCAATTAAAGACTTGGCAGACACAGATAAGTATTGACTAAGCAATTCAATGATAGCAGTCAAATTATTTATTATTTAAGGGTTGTAAGCTTTTTTTGCAAATTTGCACACAGTGTCTACTGTACCAAAGAATATTTATTTTGTCATTGGGATGATGCAATGATGATGTAGTATGTAAGTTAATATATTGTACAGTTACAATACATCATATTTATACAAAATACGAAACAGCTTTAAAACTTAACGATTTATTTAAATTTCACGGATTTAGTCAAACTTCAAAGCTTGAGGGCCACCTCTAAATATTGCCCAATCTGCATGATTTTTTGCACATAATTTTATTTCTGTAAGTGGAACATATTAGTGGCGTGCCAGAAGATGATTTCAAATTTTTTGTTTTAAGGGCCACCCTAATATAAGTTTATTATTAATCTTGAATAAAATGAAATTTTCATTCTAAATTGCCATTATCTCTACAACCTTTAAATGCTTTCTTAAAGTAGCAACAGTAGTTATGTTTTTAACTTACCAATTTAGCAGTAATCTATCCGTATTTTACAGTTTTCGATAAAGTGTTTTTGTTATTTCGGAAATTTTGAGCAGCGTTCCGCCCTTATCTTACGGTTTTATCAGAATATCATACCAACAATTGAGCCGCATTCCACTTTTACTTTACTATTTTCGATAAGTATTTTAATTAATTCGGAAAATTTGACCAGCGTTCCGCCCTTATTTTACAGTTTTATGATAAATGTTTTAATTATTTGCGAAAATTTGGGCAGCGTTCCGCCCATATTTTCCGTCTCAACTCAAAATAATTTGTTTAGTTCTTATATATTATTTAAATATTCCTTTTCATGATTTTAGTCGTTCGGATAATTCTTTTACCGATGGCTGTTCATTTTAACTATTGCAACGATCTCGCAATTTTCCCCACTACCCTTTCCCTCCCTTTATCCTTATGATCTATTTATGTTCATATTATATTTAATGAGTGCCCATTGGACTACTCGGTGTTAGTGATTTTGAGCCGATTGTTGTTAAAATTTTATGTCGATTTTATCGAAATTGAGTACAAGAAAGTTGAGCCAAAAGACCCACTCTCGAGCCACTCTTTTTCGCTATTTAGTTCAGTGATTTGACGTTCGAGCCCGTCATTACTCACGGCGAGGTCTCTCACGGGCACGAGCTATTGGCGGATGAACCGCACTTACACAGTTCAATAGGGATGTATGATTTTAATTACTTGCTGGTATGTGGCTGTAGGCCGGAAAATAAATAAATATTACCATACAAATTGAGTAAAAGCTTCGATGCATAAAATTGTTTATTTGGCATGTCACATAGCAATCGGAAGTTCATTTGCATAAACATCGTTCACTCGCTTCATCACAAATCATTTAACTAATATACATATTCTCGAACTCATCCAATTGCTCATAGCATTACATAATTACATCGCTTCCACATTCATAATATTCGTTCCTGCTCATTTCGATAGTGTTCGATAGTTCTGTTAATACTACCGTTCCGGACTCTTGTGATCCAATACTGTTTTTTCTGTTAAAAAACGCAAGAGCTTTTGAAGAGAAAAAGTGATCTCTCACGAGTGTTGAAATTCTGCAAAAATGAATTGGTATATATACCTGTTCTGTGACCTTAATCTTGAATGTTAAATTTAATGCGATAAAACAAAATTTGACCTTGAAATTATTTGTGCAATCTAACTTTAATTTTTATTATTTTCTTAATTTAATTTGACAATTTATTTCTTAAATTTATAATTAGATTTATTCAACCAAAAATATTTTATTTTAACTCATTTAATTCATTAATTTTTTACTTTTACATAAATTGTCATTTTTCGGTCAAATCTTTGTGTTATTCTGTTATTTTTATGTTAATTTCGTGCCGATCTTGATGCATTTTGTCATTATTTTAATTTATTTTTATGTTTTTGATTTTATATTTTAATTATATCTTTCTCACATTTAAGGTGATTTATTTGATGTTTTATGGGTCTGATTTTAAATCTGCATGTTGTATTTGCGTGCTATTTTCAATTCATTTAAACAGAATTCAGTCCTGGCCCAACAATTTAATTAAAAAATAATAAAAATAAATTATCTCTTTAATGCAAGAAAATAACAAAATTAGGATTAGATATTACCAGTAAAGTCAAGGTCAAATTTTGTTTTAATGCATCATAAAGAACACGAAGGTTAGGGTCACAAAATAGGTATATATATTAATTCATTTTCACATAAATTTAATTACTTTTGCCTAGTGAAAATCACTTTTTCCTTGTGAAAACTAATTTCCGGACGAAAAGTTATAAAGTTATATTTTGAAAATTATCTTTGCAGTAAGAATTAGTCAGCAAGAACTCTCGACAAAATTTTGGAAAAATGACTTACACGACACGTCCTCAAGTATGTACGAGTAAGTCCCTACTTGAGCGCGTCCTCTGAAAGTATGATGCGTGTGAATAAAAATGTATTAATTATGTCAATTATATGCTTCAAACGAATCAGGTATCATTTTATTTTTGTCGAAATTTTCCGGTACACAGTCAGCACATATCGCAAGCCAATAAAATCAGACATACTGTCAGATTGTGTAAGAGCGATTTCTCCGCCTATAATCTGTGCCCGTGAAGACCTAGCCGTGAGTAACGACGGACTCTAAACGTCAATTATTTAATACTACAGGGGCCTCGGGTAGATCGAGAGGTAGTTTTTTGGCTACTCCACTTTCTTCCTTCGTCCGAAAACTCGACCCAAAATCATATTATACATATCGATTTAAATCATCAACACTGAGTAGCCAGTGAGCAATTTAAATCATAATATGAACATAAATCAACCCTAGTATCAAAATCTGGTAAATGGGTGAGTGGGGAGGGTGCTAAATATATGCAACTAATTTTAAATAAAAAACTGATTCATAATAATTAGCATATTATACACATCCTATTAACTACTAAACATGGTTTTGTAAAAGTAATTTACATCAAATATGAACCAACGCTAATATCTATCCAAGCAATAAATTTGAAAAAACCCAACTTAACGAATGATGAGAGTAGCTAAGATTAAATGTTCAAACTTAATAAGGGCCAGAACACAAACGGCCTTGAAAATTGTTTGAATGCATCAGTTATACAGCACGAAAACCCAGCACCAAGATAACTTAAAATACAATATGCAACATCAACTAAACACTTTAAAATTTGAGAGAACATAAATAAATATAAAATCAAAAACATAAAAGTAAAATAAAATAAATACAAAATGCATCAAGAACCGCACAAAGATTTACATAAAAAATAGCATAATAACAAGAAAATTTGACCGTAAAATGACCATTTATGTAAAAGTAAAAATTTAATGAATTAAAAGAGTGAAAATAAAATATTTTTGGTTGAATAAATATAATTAAAAATGTTAAAAATAAATTACCAATTTAAATTAAGAAATTAATAAAAATTTAATTTAGATAATACAAATAATTTCAAGGTCAAATTTGTTTAATCGCAATAAAAATAACACGCAAGGTTAAGGTCAAATTATAGGTATATATACTGATGTGTTTTGACAAATTTTTAATCTTACGTTTCAATCTTATGTTTCAGTCTTATGTGTACAATCTTGTTTTTTTAGTATTGATTTTCAGTCTCACTTTGAGACTTGTTATGAGCAATTTTATTGGTGTGCGTTGCAGCTAAACGCATGGTGACTATGAACTGATTAATTGATAACTAATGCTATGAATTGAAATGTTATGAATTATGCTACTGCAAATTACCAATATATACTGACGATTTTATGAATAAATATTTTATTACATCGAAGCTTCTACCCGATTGGTATGGTAACATATATTTATTTATTCATCTTTTCTGGCCCACAGCCACACAACATGCAAGACATTAAAATAATACATAACTAGATACGCTGTGTAATTGCGGTCTCTCCGCCTATAGCGTGTGCCCGTGAAGGTTCCGGCTTGCGTCAAATAATTGAACCTAAATAGCGAAAGAGAGTAGCTTGAGAATGGGTCTTTTGGCTCAACTTTCTTGTACTCAATTTCGATAAAATCGACATAAAAATCTTAAACAACAATCGGCTCAAAATCACTAACCCCGAGTAGTCCAGTGGGCACTCATTAAACGCAACATGAACATACATAGATCATAAGGACAAAGAAAGGGAAAGGGTAGTGGGTAAAATTGCGAAATCGTTGCAACAGTTAAAATAAATAGCCATCGGAAAAAGATTAATCCGAACAACCAAAATCATGGAAAATAATGTTTTTCGAATAATATATAAGAATTAAATAAATTATGTCGAATTGAGACGGAAAATATGGGCAGAACGCTGCGCAAATTTTCGGAAATAATCAAAATACTTAGCATGAAACTATTGAATAAGGGCGGATCGCTGCTCAAATTTTCCGAATTAATTAAAATACTTATCGAAAATAGTAAAGGAAAAATGGAATGTTGTTCAGTTGTTGGTATAATATTCTTATAAAACTGTAAAATAAGGGCGGAACGCTGCTCAAATTTTACGAATCAATAAAAATACTTTTTCGGAAACTGTAGAATAAGGATGGAGTAAGGCTAAATTGTTATATAAGTAAAATATTTTTACAAAGCTGAGGAATAAGGACGAATCCCTACAAAAACTTGAGAATAATAATGATAATAGTAAGGAATATGGTAATTGTACTGATAATTATAATAATAATAGTAATTTTAATAATAACAATAATAATAATAAATATAATGGTAATGGTAGTAATAAGAATAATAAGAATAGTAATAGCAGTAATAATGGATTAGAATAACACCTATAATAGTAATGATAATAATACTAGTGACAATAATATAACATTGTAGTTATAATAGGGATAAGGGTAAGAGAGATACTGTGTGAATACTTACATAACAAAGAGTTTACAGGCCATAAAAAATCACCAACATGGACGTTGATAAGAAGGACTATAGGAATGGACATAACAATGAATGATATAACAGTATAGGTTAACATTTGAAGGAAATAGGAGACTAAGGGGACCTAAAAGTCGAAATTGAGCACTGGACTTCTGTCGGCAGCTCGTTGGACCCATGGATCGTTCGGTCAATTATAGCATTAGCAATAGCGCTCACTTCTTGCGGACGATCTACCCACTCGAACACAGTTCGAACGTTGCTTAGCAACGGGTGCCAAGTGGTAAGCGAAAGATATTTGTATGGGGTTGTCTGGGTAACAATCATATAGTTTCAAAATATCAACACCCAGAAACCCACCATACAAATCGAAATCGAGTACAGGCCTTCTATCGGTAGCTCGTTGGACCCATGACTCGTTCGGTCAATTAAAGCATTAGCAATAGTGCTCACTTTTTTGGGACGATCCACCCACTCGAACACAATTCCAACGTTGCTTATCAACGGGTGCCGAGTGGTAGGCGAAAGATATTTGTATGGGGTTGTCTGGGTAACAACCATGTAGTTTCAAAATATCAACACCCAGAAACCCACCAGAATCCATCTTTATCTTGATGATTGAATTGAATTCTTTAATATGAGGGTAGAACGAATGAGAAAATTCCAGATAAAAGATGTTTAAAATTAATTTTCAGACGTTATAACAATAGCGAATAAAAATTAATTAAATTCAATCTTCTAGGAGTAGTTTTGGTATAATGAGGTGAGAAAATCGATTTAATTCTTGAAACTGATAACTTTGAAGGTGACGCAGTCGTTTCAATGTTTTTAAATAAAGTAATTTGACAATATTTCGACACAATTGATCTTAATCTGTTGATAGAGTTCGATTGCATTTATTGAGTTTACTTATTTATTTTTAATTTTAATTAATTAATTTTTTAAGAAATTAAATTTTAATGTCTGGGGCACTACATAAAGAAAATATTTTAATATTCTTTTATATTATTATAAAAATTTAAAAAGTATTATAAAGTTAATATGTACAAAAAAGCTTCAATTTTAAAGACTATGATGAGCTTGTTTTTTTTCATAATACTTTAAAGTCAAGTTCTGTTGATGTTATTTGTAAAAAGCATTCTATTTTCGGCATCGAATTTATTATTTCTTTTTTGCTTTTTAAATGTAATATGTAATAACATGTTGGCTGGATGAACAGTAATATCAACGCATGCGCATGAAAAGAAACAGACATTGATGAGTAAGTAAAAGGCATATAATGAAACGAGTTGGATATAATCCTAAAAAAGATTTAAATTTTCATCGTGCAAATGTTTCGCATTCAGTCATCGGGAAGTGGTAGACTTCGAGCAACAGCTGAAGAAGAGCAAATTTGAATTAGTTAAAACCTGAAGACACAATTCAGTTCTTTTGAAATTAATGACCTGTAGAAACAAATATTTAGACTAAAAAGCCTGTGACAACTTGAGAAAAACACGAAGGTTGTATGCCGCTTTCACTGCATTATTTTTCGACACGCAAATATTCATAATGGCGTTTAGGAAAGTTTATTTTACAGAAAACGCAGGCGCCTTACAGGCTAAAATTAAAAAAACTCCCTGAGCACCAATAGGCTTCAAATTTATTTTCTATTTAACTGTGCAATTACGAGGTCATTTAAACTTACTGAAATAATTTTCACTTAAAATTCATTTATAGTTTCTATTTAAATTCATTTTTACTAATATTTTTTATACTTTGTTGATAAAAATATCATTGTAAAAAACTGTTAAACGTGGCGGAAATGAGAACTGTGTGAACAATAAACAAAGTACGTATTCAAATGGATTGATGGAACCTATTGAAATATCATAAAATGTTAAGAAGAGAAAAAATAATAATTCAAAATAAATGCAGGCGCCATCAGACATTAAAGTATCATACAAAACTATATATTGGATGATTAAAAACATATTTCGAATATATAATGAAATGGAAAGAATAACATCTCAAGGATGCACACGAACTCATAGTGATGTACTAAATTTAATTTATCATGTCCAGAAGCCTATAGACCTAGAGTATTTTACCGTAACTTTGAGCAGTCCAATCAAGTAGAATGAAAGGTGACCAATCAAAAGGCTCTACTCATGCCGGAACATTGAAACCCATTGAGATATCTTTGTTGAAATTTTTTAAAGTGTAAATTTTAAGTTTTTGGTTGAAAGTGTACCGAAAAAAGCCAGAACTAATATCAAGCCAGGTGTTATACTGTAGTTCGTTCAGCTAAGAAACATGTGAGATCTGAAATTGAAGACCAACCCCGAAAATCCCTCATAGACACAACAGACCAAGAACTAAATGGTACTTTTGAATTTTATTTATTGAAACTTACCATAAAAATTCGTGTTGGTTATTGTAGTTCACTAGTGAAATTGATCGAATTTCACAACGCAATCCTAGCGATGTACACGCTTTTGTATATCAATGCCATACATTTGTGTCATTCATGCATGACTTGCACAGTCAACTGATGGAAACCATTCCATTCCACAACTGAAATTTCAAATACTAACTGACTGAAATCGCACTGATGCACGGTTGATTGAACGCGAAACCGGAAAATGACAAAATGTTCATGCCTCAAAACGGTCAGTGCAAAACGGGCAAATCGTATTTGTGTTGAAATCTGTTGGACAAATTTGACTAAATTTTCATGGTAATTGAAAATTATTCGACTTCGTCAATCGTTTTACAGTTACAGTCAGCTGCATGTATTCGCTAATGTTGTTGTTGTTGTTGTTGTTTGTTCATTCTCTAATATGAGGCTGTAAATATGAATTATTGCAAATAATTTTTGGTTTTCTCCCTCTTTACATTTCGGCTAATAAGGTAGGAAATTTCAATTTATTTCTAATTCAACATAAATTAGTTTTTCTACGATTTAATTTGCTAATTTAACTTTTAATCATTTTAATTATATTTAATTGATATGGAAAATTTTTCTAAGTTTTTTTGTTGAAATTCGAATGGGAAATTTCGGTAGCATTCCAGAAACTCCGCTTACTCGGTTATTTATAAATATTTATGAGTGATTATTAACCGGGCCGGATTTGTATTTTGAGGCCTTACCCTAACAAAAAGTTGAGGCCACTTTCTCACTTTTAAAATTTTATATAAAAAATGCATAAAGACTTTGCTGCTTAAACACTAAATTAACCAATTATTGGAGCATTTACAACAAGTGTCCTGTTTTCATCGTTTCAGAGTTAAATTTGTAATAAGGTTTTGTTTAATTGTTCTCTAGCTAATAAAAATGTAAATAATTTATTGTATGTATAATCCAATGGAAATTAAAGTCAATGATTATATCCTTAGTAAGAGATCAAAATTTACTGATCGCTTTGAACCAGCGGAGACAATTGATAGAAAGCGGCAATATTTAAAAACTAAATTATAAAACCTTTCAAAATTACTGTTTTCACGGATAAATGTTTTATTTATTTAATTAAATCTAAATTTTTCGACGCTTAATAGGTAAATAGATGAAATACAAAAAAAATCAATAATTCATACCTTTAATCATATTTCTTTTATATTTATTATATTTATTTCTATTTATTTATTTTATTGTTAATTATAATAGAATTATGATTATGGGTTTGATTTTTTTCTTCTACTTTTAAAAAATCTAACAGAGGTATTCAAAAGCTGTTTTCTCTTTGGAATAAAAATGGATATTCTAAGGCTTTTGTAGAGAGGCTGACTAAGGAAACAATAGATCGCATTATTATTGTGTCTGATGAAAACAATGGAAATTATAGTCCATCTAATGATAGTGAACCAATAAAATCTTACATTTTTGTAATTACATATTCGGAAGGTTTTAAAATTTTTAAATTGTCTGTCACAAAAATCATTAGGTAACTCAAATGGGTTTAAAATAATGTCAAAATCGTTAAAATCAATAAACATGTTTAGTAATAAAACTCAGACCCCAATAGGTTTAGTTTCTGATTTAATGTATAAATTTTCATTTTTTGGTTGTAATGTCATACATTGGAGAGACTTTCTGTCATCTTTACACACGGTTTCTGAAATAAGGTCGATTGAGAGCCCTGAGTAATATTATTGATCATTGAAAAATTTGAAAAGGAACAACTGATTTAAAAGATTTTAAAATTATTTAAGTGAGAAAAAATTTTATGTGAGGCTTTGGTTATTAAATCATAACTTTTACATCATTATTGTTTTCGCATATAACATCTGACAAAGATTATGATGACAGACTGATGATGAAGATAATTTCCTCGAACTATATTTCGTTTAATTGGCTGTTTCGTATTTTTAATAAAAATGGGCCATCATTTTTTTGATGTTAATTTTAAAAGTTAGTGGAGGCAATTTTTGAAATTATGCTACTAATTTTTAATGATTTTCTAATTTCTAATTGTAATATCACAACTATTTTCTTCGTACATAATATTTCGTACATCCTTTATCAAGTATGTATTTTAATTATATTAACTTAATCGCAATTAGTAAAACAAATTGTAAATAAAAATTGTAAATAAAAATTGCAATTATAAATATGACAAGTATTGAATTGAATAAAAGATCAAAGGTGAAATCAAAAGATAATGATGCTACAAATTTTGATTTTATATCTCATCTATTGTATAATTTACCTTTCAGATGATGTAAATTATTTATTAATTAAATGATATAAATTGCATATTTAACCTTTACCACGAAACCGTGCACTGTCATAAAAATCCAATTAAAAAATACCCAGTTTAATTATATCACTTCTTCCCAACACGGAAGTTTAATGTCTGTATTATTCTTATGGAATAGTTTTTACGTACAAAATTCCGGGGAATTTTTCCTTGACACAGAAATCTTCAAAAATTTTTTCAGGCTTTTAACCAGTGTTTTAGAAATAACAGCTCAATAGGGTGTTTTTTCTTGTCGTGTTATCAAAATTACTTTGTAAGATCTGCCAAAAAAATCTTTTAATTAGTCCCCCATCTTTATTACTGCAAAACAATACATCTTCTGATATTGAGACCTGGTAATTTCTCTAAACCTAAATCGACACTTTATGAAACCACATTACGGATTGCTACAGAAGTCCACTTTTCTGCCAACCAATCTTGTTCTATATTCTCAATTATTGATGATGTGAACTTGAGACATGGGATTCAATGAACTACTTACAATTCAAAGTTTTGCTAATAAAGTATGAAAATTTTTGAAAAGCTATAATGAATTTAACTACAGAATTTATACTTATTTCGTGCCTGTGTACGCCAATCATATTTTTAGCTCATTTCTTATATTTTATCGAATTTTTATTCTTTCATTTCTTTTGTGAGCTACTCGCTTAATATTCATTATTTTTCTTTAATTTATTCCATTTCATTTTTAAATAATAGGATTTTCTCATTTTTGCAGTTTTCTCTCGCTTTATTTGGTCGCCATCTTCCACTTTTGTGTATTTTCTAGCCCTATTTTGTGAGATTTAGCAGTTTTTGTTTTTATTAATGATTTTGTGATTGCAGCTGGTGTGCATTCTTTTAATTTCTGTTTTGTTTCATGTTATAAATTCTATATTTTATTAATTTGGATTAAGAGCATAATTTTAGTGAATAAATTCACTCACACACACACACACACATATATATATATATATATATATAATGGAGAGAATAAGAGTTAAAAAATAAATAGCTTAATGACAATATTTATATTTTTAAAGAATGTGTCCAACGCAAAAATACTTTCGAATGCATACTTCATAACATTCCTCGTATATACCAATTTGTAGTAAATATATTTCAAAGATTTCTGTATGCTTGGTTCTGCATTTGAAACAACTATGGCCTCTTTAGCTGTAGCATTGACACATTCAATTTCAACAAAACTATACAATTCATCATCATTCTGGGTAATACAAATTATTCTATCATCAGAAGCGAAATCATCATAGGTTAAATTAGCACCAATTGGTAGATGTTTCTTTTATTCCAAGAGTATTCTCCAAATTTTCTACTCAAGAATGCCTTTACAGAAAACCCATTGCTCATCAAGGTAACCTTCAAATTGCAAAGTATCCGATTTAAAATTGTTTTTAGTTCCAAGATCTGTATTCTTAATTTGTTAGAATCAGTTTCATCATAAATTGTGTTTTATCTTTATTCCAGCCTTTTAAAATTAGTTAACTATCATTTTTTCTAAGCATATATATAGACCAGTGACCGATATGACCCAAAGCGAAAGTAAAGTGTTGGTTACTGGCAGATAAAATAGCATGGAACGTATTAAATGTTGAAAAAGATGTTAAAATTTGTTTTTTAATTACTGACCTCCATTTTTTTAAATCTAATTCTTATCATTTAAATTATTCTTATTTAATTTACAAAAAATTTTGAACTTTATTTTAGTATTATGTTTTTTCCTAATAAAAATGATTTGCTTTTCAATTACATAACAAGTACACTTGACAAATTTGTGCTGCTAAGGCCGCTAGCTAACAGTTATTTATTAGTTTAAATTTGCTGTATGCTATGGTCAATTTTGAAAAATCAGTCTGAAAATATTCGCTGCCAGCACCAGACTGATATCTATGGAAGCACTATTTAGTCTATAAATCAATGACTAATACAGCAGCAAATACTTATCGAATTTTAACGGAGTTCTATGAAAACCTATTAAAATACATTTAATATTTAAGCCATATAAACCAATGAAAATTATAATAAAATTTCAAAATTTAGAATGTCGAGAAAAGCAATAAAACATTTAATCAGTATCGAACCTCAGTCTTGCACCAGTGAGATTTCCAGTGCCAGTTTTTTTCAAAAGAATAATAAATATTCGGTAATTAATTTTCAATGTTTTATTTTCCAAAAAAATTACTATAAAATATAATCCAGAAATTCTCAAATAAATCAAAATCAAACGCTCACGGATTCAGTTACTCATTAAGGTTAGAATTTTAACTTTTTAACACTTTTAAATTTGACACTTTAAATTATTGGTGACAATTAATTACATCATAACGAATAAACACGCTGACATTAATTGTGTTGTTGTTTTTATAAAATGAATTTTTCATGGATTTTTTTTCCACAGACAATAATCAAAAAACAAATCGACAAAAAAAAGTTGAAGTTAAAATTTATAACGAAAATTTACTAGTATAACGAAACACACAGAAAAGCGGTAGTGTATTTTTCGGAACAACATACCACAGACACACACTGATGCACACACCAACACATCAAACTAACACACACACGCAAATTAGGTACAGCTGTATCTATTGATCACTTACGTCACATTATGAGTAATAACAATCAGAAATGCTTGTTTGATAATTTTATGCAATGAAGGAATTTTTACATTGATTTCAAAATCATTAAAATGAAAAAATGAGTTTGTGCTGTGTCCAATTTAACAGGAATATTTCTCAATATCCGTAAGTCGATTTGAATTAAGTTTTTAATTATTAATAAACTAAATTTGTATTTTATTAACCTTTGTAAGGATTTTTTTTTAATTCTATTGATTACAAATTCTTTTTTTCTCACTTTAATTTTCAATTGAAGCCAATACTGAAATTTCATTGTGTTATAAAACGATTAGAGATTTTTCGTGCTCCACCGATGAGTTACTGGACATTTCCCTGAAATCTACTCGACTTATCAATGAGCAATACAATATTATCTATGCCAGCAATCAGAACATAAGCCGGGAACAAAAACTCATATCGTTTCGAAATGGCGAAACGAAAAAAATGGAGGCAGTAAATTTCATATCGGTTTCGAAAATTATTCCAATTCATCATTCTCTATGTTTTGGTAAACGGTTTTGTTATCGGGTTAATGTTATTTATATTTGTTTTCTTAATTTATTAATCTAATTGCATTTAAATTAAATCAAAAATCATTCTTTTATTTTTTAACTGAAATCAAGTCTATTAGACAACAAAAATAATTATTACCAAACTAATCAGACAATTTTACGGGGAAAAAAATAATTTTCTTAATATTTCAATTTTGGGAATTTCGATTGGATATCTGAGAAATGATTTTTATCAACATGGCATTAAAGCAACAGGCAAATAATATAATTTATTATTGATTTAAAAATTAAGTTTTTTTTTATAAAAAAATTTTTGTTGATCAATTTAATTAATTTTATTACCAAAATTTTTTCAAAAATCCAAAGTAAACTTTGAAAGCTTATTAACCTAAAATCAATAAAATTTTGAATAATTTATTATTTTTTTAAATATATTTTTCTTGATAAATGCAATTTACAAATCTTTATTATTATTTCACGCAAATTAAGTTTTTTTAAACTTTTTGTTAATCAATTTAATTAATTTAAATTTATTAACAAAAATTTTTCAAAACTCCAGAGTAAACATTGAAAGCGCATTAATCTAAAAAAAATTTTGAATAATTTATTATTTTTTTAATATCATTTTTTTAAAATCTTGATTATTATTATTTCACACAAATTAAGTTTTTTAAATTTTTTTGTTAATCAATTTAAGTTTATTAACAAGACTTTCAAAAATCCAGAGTAAACTTTGGAAGTTTATTAATCTAAATCAATAAAATGTCGAATAATTTATTATTTTTTTTCTTGATAAGTGCAATTTAAAAATATTTATTATTATCATTATTTCATAATTAATTATTTTATTCTAAGTAAAACACATATGCTGATTATTACCGGATTATTAATGTCATAGTAAACAACGGGGGGGCTAATTTGCACTAATAAATACTCTAATCTATCAAGCAGAAAATTAATTTTTTTTGCTTCAATAAACGCGTGTAGAAATTTTTAAAAATCACATTTTTTTATTGAAAATGATTTATGTAAATAGTTTATGTAAGATAAAAACAAATTCTTTAAAAACATTTGAAAAAGAACTTTGTAGAATTAAAATTAAAGAATCTTGTGGGTTATTTGCCACCACGTTTTCAGTATAAAATTTTTTCCGTGTGATATTTTTATATGTCACAATAGCAATTTGTCCTATTTATCTGGTGGTGTGAACTTGTATTTAGTCTGTTCCACATAAACTCGGTTACATGTTCCGGTCTCGTTATTCAATGACACTTGTTCCTCCACCTCACTGATCCCACAAGCATGCAACAGTCTGGATGTTAACCTCAATGTCTTGATCTATGAAACTGTAGTTATGAGAACTTGAATAATGAAGCATTTATTGGTTTCGCATCAAATTTATACAAAAATTCATAAGGTACATTCCGTTCAGCGTTTTTTCCGTTTTGAAAATAGACTCGATAATATTTCCAATTTACAGTTTGCACTTGCATTGTTTCACGGATGATGTTTGTCAGCATTGGACCTAAAATAACTGAAATACAATGAGAGAGGGAAAACGCGAATTTGCTAATGTAATTCTTGTATTTCTTTATGTCCATATCCAATAAATGGTTTCATCAAATAATTTCTTTGAATGGACATTTTACAGTGCTTCGGAAACGATATAATTCCCTCGGCGTAAAACAGACAGACTACTTCTTCAGTTTTTTACAGATCTTGATCTTATGGAGTTTGAGATTCTGCGTTGACATTTCTCATATTGTAAAACAAATCAAAAAGGGGCCACAGATAACCCGCAAATACCAAATAAAAGTTAATATTTTTGTCGAATTTGCTGTTAAAATTTTATGAATCAGTAATAATAATAATAATAATTTTGTAGTTTACATTAAAATAATACAGAAAATTCTCGATAAACATCATTAATTTTTTTTTAAACCCACAAAATATAAGTGACATCTTCGTGAATCTAGTTTGGAATAATTGATTTGAAGGCTTTATTTGTCCAGGAAAATAGCTACCGAGTGTGACAGTTGTCAATAATTTACTGTCATAACCAGCTTTAGCTTCTTTTGTCCGCCTAGCTACTTTTTGCAAGAATCAATCATAAAACAATCTAAGTATATTTTATCGGATTTTTAGGATTGTTTCTGAAAACACTGAAAATAATGATCTTTGTTCTATACATCATACATCACGTACAAGTCAGACAAAAAGTTAAAAACAAATTTATAAGCTTATATTCGATATCAGAGTTAAAATTTTGGAGAGTGCTTTTTCCGTTTTGTCAAATTTGCATTTAACTTACAGTAATGTATTTTATGAAGCCTTTTAGTAAAATTGCAGATTGAAAGTTATCAGTGAATTTTATTTTGATCATTCTTTTTTAGTGGTATTTCGTTTATTTTAATTCTGGCATAAGATCAAGAATATAAGCAACAAATTTTTGATTTTTCGACAGAATAAAAACAAAAGAAATATCAGATTTAAAATTTATTATACTTCTTAAAATATTTTCAAGCAAGTATAGAATAAGATTCAGAGTATATATTAATGAATGAAAAAATTATCGATTATAAAATAATCCTTTTCAATTTCTTGGAAATTAACTGTTTAAATTTCCACATGTATATTTGATCTTTTTAAACTCATTTTCTGCTTTATTGGTTTAATTGGTTTATTTTAAATTTTTTTAAAAATAAATTACATTTTTTACGAATAAAAGAATTTAATAATTTGAACTGAAAATAAATTTAGCATAAATATTAATTCAAAATAAAAGAATATAATATAAAGTTTATGTAAAGTATAAAAAGTTTTCTTCCTTTAACAGAGAAAAACCTTTCAATAACTTTCCATATATGAACATAATTGTACTTTGATTTCTACTCCTAAAAGTTTTGATAATCTTTTATTTATTTTTTCCACTTTTACTCATAAATAATTATACTTATATATTTTTTTAATCTTTATATCAAAGTCAACAACATACCAAGCTGCCAATTTCACTGATTTCTTCTTTAGTATTAATTGTTATATGATTAAAATTGACTCTTTAAATATGAGATTTTTTTAAAGTAGTCACTGGCTAAGATTTAAATTGAAATATATTTTCTTTCCTTCTTTGGTTGACATTTTAAAGATGTCTCTATATCTAGGATTTTTAAGCAGGATCTAGATGTTTTTTTCCTGAGTGTACTTCCCATGTCTATTTTTTTGCATACATTGCATGTGATGCAGTAGACAACTTTTTTTCGGAAGCATATTTTCTTTTGTGCTTGACAGTTTTTCATTGTGCAAATGTTTTCTTTTTTGTGTTTTTTGTCAGTGTCTGCTTCTTTCGAAGACTTGTGTGATACGGAGTGTTTAGATAAAAATATTTCTTATTTTTTGTGTTTTATTCCTAGTTTTTCAAGATTTGAATTCATTTGAATACACCAGTTTTGGTGTAGGATTTAGTTTATAGTTCTCTTCAGTACATCGATTGTCTATCTTATTTCGTCGTTCCATATAGCATTCACTTTCTTTAAATAGGGATTGACACTTCCATCAAGTACGATTTTTTATAGTTCGAACTGTTGAGGTATTAATATTTTTTGCGACTTTTATATAATTTAGAATTTAGTATTAAATAAATATAAAAATGGATAGAGTAATTTAATTTTAATCTAACCCATTCTTTCGTGTAAACTTAAAAGTTGCATTCAGATTGAAATTTTCTACAAAGAAGGATCAGTTCCTAATATGGTTTGGATTCCAGTGCTTGTTCCAACTGGAGAATTTTGAATATAATTTTGGCATGTGACCAAATATTTAACAATGAAAACTATTTTTTTATTATTTATAATTTAATTACATGTAAGCTTTTCCCCATTAATCTTTTTTTAGTTTTAAAAAGTTTTATGAAGCGAATTAGCGTCTTATAGAAATTCTGATGCATTTCATTTCTAAGTCTGCTTAATTGTTTCTATATGGTCTTTACATGTGACTTTCTCTTGGTACTTTTCCTCTCAATTTGTTATATTTTTTGATTTACTGAACTATTTTCCCATTGGCCATATTAGTAATCTCAAAATTAAATTAATATATTATTTTCCACCAAAATTTTCATCCGTTTCTATCACTTTGTTGCTTGAACCGTATAAATTGTAACATGGGATAATTTCATTGCAATGTCAACAAAATCCTGTAAATGATAAATGATCATTTGCAACATTTTTCTGTCATTCATTAATAATTAATTTAATTTCTATTCTTGAAAGTAATAATTTACTTGTTTCGATTATATAAAAAGGCGTACTTTAATATATAAGAAAATTTCCCCTAAATGATTTATAATTAAAAAATAATTTCTGATAAACTGCTAGCTCATATTATTGTAATTTATTATTAATTTTTGTTTCAATCTAAGTGCAAAAATCGATAATAGATTATGTATAAATCATACAAATATCGATATTGAAATTGATGATTAAGTTTTTTTATAATCTTATTCACGTAGTCTATAAAAATAATTAAACAATTATTTGATTTTGAAATAATATTTCACACTTTTCGGGTCAATAATACACCTAGTATTTATTAATATTTATTAATCAAATATTGACCATTTGCAGACTGCTGCCACTGCAGATAAATTTGCACGAGCTTCTTTATTTATTTTTAAATGAGTAAATTTTATCAAAATTAATAAATAAACTTTATAAAAATCGCACTTGTAATTTATTAGTAAAAAAGGTAAATTTTTAATAAAATAAGATTTTGACTGAAAATTATAAAAAATAGTTTTTTATGGATCCGAGATTCACTTGGAAATTTCTAAACATCCAAATAACAGCTGTTAAATAATGCGGTTTTGTAATATCTAATTTCCCTTGTTAAAAATATTACATCTTCATTGCCTATCCATGAATAAATGTTATTTTTTTCAAAATACAAATGATAATATACCGATAAAATTCGCATTATATATTTCTGGTGTAATCATATACGAATTATGATTTATTGCAGAGGCCTTCAAACTATCATTGAGCTCGCATTCCTATGTAAAATATTTTCAATATATAGAGACCTTTCTGATGTATCGATAGGAAATCATGAAAATAGACTAAAAAATTCAACTAGAAAAAAGAAAGTTAGACCTTAATTTAGCACTTTTACTGCCCTATTATGCGAGTCGTATTAACCTAAAGTAGGAGATTACATTTTTGTTAATTCTCTGATCATAGATATGATTTTCTCGCAAACTCTCCTTCTCAGGTCTGATTTCACCCATTATTTAACTTCGTTTTAATTATTGTCATGACTGAGAAAGCTAGTTCAGAGGTTCATTTACTCGAATCCCTTCATTACTTCATTGTAAGGCACCGGTAATTTCTCACGCCAGGCGAAAAACGGTATCAACCCATTTGGGAATCACAAATTCCTCTCCATGTCCATGATGCTTTTTCCCTTTTAAATTTTCTTCAAGTATACCAACATAAACATGTTCAGCCTGTTATTGATAGGGTTTATTGTACATTTTTTAAATAAAAACGATTCATGAATGTCTGATCTACAAGATGTTTAATTATAGGGAGCTCCATAACAAATATCTTTTGTATTAATATAATTTTACACATTTGATTAACAGTGTAATTAAATGGCTATTCTCATTATATGAGGATTTTCAACTGAACCAAAATTCTACTATCCCTACTATTTCTGGTTTTAAATAAAAAAAAACAATTTTTAACATAATATTTTGTTATTTTGACTTCATGATTTTGTTATTAGTTTTTTATTATTATTGCTTATTCATGACTGGGACCAGAAAATCAGGTTGTCATTTGCACAGCAAATACTGAACAGCGGAAAATAATTTAATGGGGTGGGAATAAAATAATATAATATTATATATTTTTCATCTCTGTAAATCAAGTTTTACAAATAACTTTGATTTTTATCAATAAATTATGTCATACTATTTGATGATAAATGTGGAGCTTTATCGAATTATTCAAAAATACACGGATTACAGCCAATTACGTAATATGTATATTTCATTTCCAGATCATTTTGCTGATTACAACAGGCAGAAATAATTTTTATTTTTAACACAGATGAAATTATGTTTTCCTAAGTATTTCCGTAGGAAAGTTTCAAAATTATTGCTACACGTCAGATTTTTGATAAAGTGATAAATACTTATTTTAATTATTTATAGTTCCGAATTGGTAACGACCATAAGTTTAAGGGTATTTTCAGAGTTTATATTAAGCTATTAAGTAATATACAGTTCCGTTATGCACCTACATTTGGGTATTTTCCTTTCTCGATTAAAGTAGCAGTTTCTTAAAGAAAAACCCAGAAGCTATCTTTAATCATATAAAGCTTGAACCATTTTTGCGTGACGCTACACCATAATACTTATGAAAGTGCTCCACCTGTCAACCATTTACTACACCACGTTCACTGAGAAAACTTCAGAATCAAGTTATAAAAACTGCATTTTTAAAGATAATTTGCATCTCATTTAACAATATGAACAACGAATCTGGTTTAAAATCTGTTATCATTTTTACTATCAACTATTAAATTGATGTCATTTCAGGTTAAATGTTAAGAAATCAGTGACTCTTAGATTCCATAGTATTTCACAAATTTCATAATTAACGAATATACGTACAGTTAGCCTTAAGAAGATATATTTTTTACTTTAGATGGAGAAGTCCATCTCTATCCTTATATATCGTAAGACGTTTTCTCACTTGTAGAGATTTATGTGAAGAGAAGGCACTGACGCTTTAGTGGATTTGACAAGTGTGATGTCATTGGTTCTGCCATTATCTGGCTATTCTAGGCCCAAAGAAAATAAGGACACCCAATAACACTTACATATGACGATTCACTACAATATTTACTCTGTAATTAACTGCCTTCAATATTTTCTTTGATGCGGTCAGAATATTTACTATATTAGTCACACAGTCTGACATTGGGTACACAAATATACAGTTAAAATGATTTACTGACGATTAATTTGAGGTACATCGGGTACGCAATAGATTAAAAAGTTGACCGTATGGTATCAACTGACTTACAAAGCTTTAATTCACAATTAGCCCCACATCTCATAGTATATGTAATAAAATATATTATATATTTAAATTCCGTGAAAAATTGATGGCGACATAACGGACAGACCGGCGTGTAATTGAAGAAATTCAAAGATATTTTTGAAACAAATGTGACTGACTAAGTTCATATCGAATTCTTTCTGGAGAAATACAAATTTCTGTTGATTTGACATTGAATTCCTAATGACTTCGGGAAATTGGAAACATGTGCAAAATTAATAGTTTTTAATTTAATTTCAAAATAATTAATTAATTTGCCTCTATCATTAACTTATCAATTAACAAATTGCTAATGTTAGCCTAGTGGTTTACAAAATCAACTGCACCATCAGAAAGGATTAAATGTCATTTGAACTCGGTGAAAAGTACTCATGAAACTTTGAGTCAATTTAATCATTTTTATTGCATGTTCTATAAATGTCACTAAGAACAAGTTTATAATAATAGTAATATTTTTAGTTTGATTTTTATTTTTCTGATAAAAATTAAAATATCACAGCTTATGTCAAGCTTTTAAGTAATATTTATGAGAAGTGAAAAGTGACCTGTAAGATTGCTGAGAATTTTTTGTTAAAATTAAAAATTATTCAATGAAACTTTAAACTGAAAATGCTTTTTATTTTTATATTTATGGTTTCTTGGGCTTGAATATATTGTCAATTATATACATTAAATGACTAGCAATTGTATGCTTCTGCTGCAGAATTTATTTTAGAATTTTTTAGATTTTAAAATAATTACTTTAAATTACTGTTATCTTTCCAACTGAATATTTTCTTTTTTGGTTCATCTCTATTATTATTATTATTATTATTATTATTATTATTATTATTATTATTATTATTATTATTATTATAATTATTATTATTATTATTATTATTATTATTATTATCATTATTGTTTTTATTATTTACTCTTTATGTATTTAATTGTTGCATACTATAATGCTTTGTTTAGCTTTACCGCGTTGGTTTCTATTATTTTTGGTTTCAGATTTTTCGTAATATTTAAATGCTTTACTAAAACGTTGGACGATAGCTATTATATATTTTGCATAGCTTTTATTTATTTTTATCATTTTTCGAAATTTTGTAAAACAGAATTTTGATTTTTTTCGTGAACGAATTTATTTCGTTAAGCAAAAAGTCTCTTTACTAAATTAATTTTATGTTTTTGCTTTTTTCGATTTTAAATTTATAATATTTCCCGTTTTCATGATTTTCGTGGTTGAACATAATGAATATATTGATAATATTATCAAATTTATTACTGTCAACTGAGCAGCGGATCCGCAACAAGGATTGCCTTGATATGAATATTGGTGTCAACCCCCCCCCCACCTATAATTCACTGGCAATGATCATGTTCAATTAAGATTTATCACAAACAGGCGGATACAATTTCAAATCATAAAAATTAATTTTCTCACATTTCAGTCTCGTTTATTATTAAATTAAATTTTTTATTGATTTCTATTGCTAATTTAATGATAATTTTTAAAAATATCAAAAATTGAATATTTACTATGGCCGTTCTAGATTGTCACTGTCGGGGGTCCCAATGAAGCTAAATCAATCGTTTTCAATTCTTCTAACCAGACTGAAAGAGATCTTTGCATCAAGCAGTTTGTTTTAATTGTATTATATATTTTATACCCCAGCCATTTTATTGCACATAATTTCCAGTGATTTCAATTGTCAATAAAATCTTTAAAAATAAACTAATCGATTATATCCATTGAAATAAAGTGCAGAATACACTTAAAAAAACCGAAAATTAGATTTACAAAAATCAATTAAATTGTTTATTTGATTTGATTAAAAAACCCATATAAATTATACAATGCCATATTTTATTTGTAATTGTATGATCACGATATAACATCATTATTAATTATGAGATCATTATGAGATCATTATTAAGATCATTATTATGACATTTCATATCGTTTTGCCACCGACCCCCCTCCAATCGGAGTGATAAATATAAATTAATTGATATCACGATACATATTAATAGATCAAATCAGATTTTTAAGGGAGTGGGAGGTAAAATTTTTGAAATACACGTTGAGTACAACAAGTAGAAAGATTATGAATCATTTTTTGTAAAGTATTCTCTTCTATAGAGAAATGTAGAGCATAGAAGGTGAATAGATGTTAAATATTTCATGAATTTATTCATCTCGCAATGTAAGAGCGCCAATTGTCACCTCAACGCCGATATAGACTTTACCAACACGTCGGGTCAATCGCGAAAAAATCAAGATTCATAAGATTAATTCTCACAACTGACTAATCATTATTGTTAAACAATCTCGAGGGCCACACTTAAGAATCAATAAAAGAAAATATAAATACTAATATTAATATTTTTTTCAATGGACTTCATTCAATCGTAAACTCGATAATTTCTCGTCAAACTGTGCGATTTATCACTCTAAAAATCTTTGTGCTATGATTTGACCTCGAAAACATTCTATATGGAACTGTTGTATTATTTTCATCATTTATACTAGTGGAAAGTTACAAAACCGTGTATTAAAATGTATTGTTTTAAAAAAAACTTTATAGGACATTGGCAAAAATTAATGCCACCACAAAATAAGGTCATTTTCTTTTTTAATTTCGATTTAAAATGAATTTTATGGACTTATTTTATTATGTATGTAGACAGTGGTCAATATGCGTCTCACTTTCATACAGGTTAAAACTTTTTTCCCTTGCTCCGTAGACTGACATTAATTTAATTAAATTTAGTTTTCCTTAATTAGAAATAAAATTTTATACCCTATAAAGAGTTAAACATTGCCTTTGTTGTAAATTACACCAATGATTAAAATTTTGATTACACTATTTAATAATCTCCAATATCATTCAAACACAATTTTCAGTAAAATCCTTTATTTTTTGTTCACCGTTTATAAGTTTTTTTTTTATATTTGATTTATAGTATTTTTTTTGTAACATTAATTTTCGAGTTTATCATGTGAAATTTAATACTACTTGATAAAGACAATCCAAAAAATTTGTGTAACATAGGAGCATTAATTTTTTTATCTATAGTCAAAATGAAAATAAATTAAAAAAACAAATTTAATCGAGTAATTTCTTTCAATGAATTCATTGACATGATTAATACAATTATTTATTATTTTTACTTATTTTATGTTTCTCATAAACATTATTCAATTTCATTACTTTACTTCATAATTTATTTCGCTTTTTTGTATTTCGACTTCCACAGGCCTAAAATATATGTCATCATCGTCTTGCCTTGTACTAAAACAAAATATTGTATTTTTAATGAAAGATTTAAATTTCTAACCGTAGTGAAGTAATATGGGAAAAAAATTAAATATTAATTAAATTTAAATTAAAATGAAAGCAATTAAAATTTTGTATCTGTTACATAAAATAACTAAGCAAAAATTAAATCTATTTAATGGGATCCATAAAGCGAATGCCTACAATTTACACAATTTTATGAAATATACTAATATGATTTAATTACTAGGTAAATGGAATAAAATGGTGCTTTAAAAAGCCCTACTTTGCTAGCAGTATTACAGTTGCAAAAATAAGATTGTATATTAAACCGTAGTAGTGTATTGTCGGTTTGTTTGCTACGTTTTCACGTAAAAACTAAGTAACAATTCTACGTGATCTGGTGCACAGATTTTGGACGTCTAGCTTATAAACAGCTTATAATTTAAGTTTCATTGTTTATTCTCGGATAAATCTGTTATTTTCAGCATTGATCCTTTTTTTAATTTTCTTTATATTCTTACTTTATATTCTTTCATTAGCTTTTTTATATTCAACACTAATTTTTTTCATTTCTTATTTCAAGTATTTAGAAAACAATGTCGAAAATTCATGGTAGACAGAAAACAAAATATTGAACAATAGTCTAAGATATCGTATTGATATTATATAACCAGTTTCTTATTCATTAAAATTCTAAATAAAGATGTTTGAACTCTTTTACATTTTATAAAACAAAGAATATTTATTTTGAAGTTGGGCAAACACAGTCAGTTTTTAAATAAGCTAAATATAATGTGTTTGTTTTTTGCTAAATCTCCAATGCTATTTTAGTCCTTATTTTTGTAAATCCAATTCTTCGGTGAATGGTTAATGAAGGGTTAAGTTCTTATTTCTTATTTCTCGTTATCTTTATCAGCGTGAATAATACAAATGAATTGGCATACCACGATCGACATATTAGAGCTACCGTTTTTATCGGAACTCCCAGTGTTTAAACATCCACAAGACTACAATATTTATTTTTCAAAACAACAACGTTAGTTAACTTTAAATAAACAAATTCATTTTAATGAAATTTTCTGATATATAAATACGCTCGGCAGATTTACAACATTTCACAATATACTATTAATAATTTTATTTTTAAACTTTAAATTTATTTAATTTAAAATATCATCTCACACTATATTTGTATATTTAAGTTTAAAAATTTCACTGTAAAAAGTTACCAAATATTCCAGGGTCGTTTTTAAGTGAAAAATAAAAAAAATATTAAATTTAAAATGTTACAAATTTTATTTGAAAAATATTTCATTGAATTTTCATCCAGAATTCGATGTGCAATATCCGAATCTTTGAGTTCGATAATTTTTGAAGAGAATAATCTAAAAATTTCGATTCAAGAAGCCAAAAATTTGACTCTGAAAAACAAGTAATTTTTTCAAACATTTTTAATAATATATTTAAAATTACCCGTAGATATTATTGCGAAATTAAACTTGATAATCTGATTTATGCTCGGACTTCTGTAAAGGAAATGAAAGAAATATTAATTTGGGGTGAAGAATTCGATTTGATGTAATAAAGATCTTTTATTTCCCCCAACAATAAATCATTTATTTTAAGGAGTCTTCCGTGTATTGAGATGGTTTCCATAACCCTTTGGAGATTGCCGCGATCTAAAGAAAAACATAAAGAGTGTCAAATAGTTTGTAAGTTCGATATAATAGTAAAAGATAAATATTAAATTGATTGCTCATTTCCAAAGCTCATTTCAATATTCCCATTGAAAATATTGACCAGCATTGCATTACTGAAAAATGGTATTCTCCTTCACCAGTTTGCCTGCCACATTCAGGTTCCAAACTTGCTCACAATTTAACATTCTCTGCTGCCTGTGACATTGATGAGTTACCTAAAAACAACACGCGAACTCTTAATCAAGTCACTGACTCAGCTCCTCTTTTAAGAGCAAAATCTAAATATTCCCCATTAAAAGTTTTGGATGCCAAATATTACATGGAATTTGTAGAGTTTATCAAAGAAAATGGTATTAATATGCTAAGGGAAATGGAAGCTGGCATCAAAGCTAAATATAGAGAAGTTCTAGTATGGTCAATGATTCAATTGTCAATTTCGGAAAACTGGGTGGAGGAATTTCTGTCAGATTTAATATTAAAAGAAGCTCAGTCCTGTGGTAAATATTGCTAATTGTAAATTTGTATAACATTTGTTTTAATTAACAATATATATATATATATATATATATATATATATATATATATAAAAGTAAGATAAAACTTTAAAATGAGACTGAACTGTAAAAAGAAAATATTGGATTATTATTTTCCTAATTTTATACAATAATAATACGATTTTTATCAGTACTGAAAAGGATTTTAGAGAAATAAGGACGATATCAAGTTAGTTTTGGGAATAATAAATGTATTCTTCGTGCTCCAGAATATTTATAAAGAAAATAGAAAGATAATTAAAAATTTATTTAACAATTATTTGAAAAGGTTTTCAAGAAATTTCATCTAAAAATGTCTCCATTAAAATTGCACATGTTTATTTAAAATAGCATTTGAAAAACTTCCCTATTATTCCTATTTTAAAATAAACAGAATCATTTAAACAAAATAGTTTTAACATATCTTAATATTAGAAAATACTGAATAGTTTTTATATTGAATTCCGTCTTTTCAACTATTTTGACGTTCTTTCATTTCCAACACCTTCTTAGATCCTTTATATTGTCTAATAGCTCTTAATTTTTATCTACGTTTCCGATTACCATTGCAGCTCTCTAAACTTTGTGTTTTCTGGTCGATTTTACGCCTTCCCGATATTTCGAATGTTATTCTAACGTCGAATGCAATTTGATTTTTCTTTTGAAAAATATCTCATATTGACATAATCCGGTAGCACTTTTATGGGTTACATTTTTCGTAAACTTGATTTTCGACAGTAATTCTACCTAGTAATTATCCTCACATTTTCCCACTAAGGCTGTGGTGATAAGATTCTCATTGTTTGTATCACATCTTTTTAGTATCACGGACAGGCTTGGCAACTTTCCCGTTTTTGCCGGGAGTCTCCCGCGAATCGACATTAATATCCCGTCTCTCAGTTAATTATGACCGGGAGATGGAAATCTCCCAGTTTTCCGTTTTTACAATATTTCACAATTTCCAAAGAAAAATTTGCCGTTTTCGAAGTTTAACTTTTATTTTATATTTTCATAAAAAAACAAAAAGCTCCTATGTGGCATTGTACTTTGAATTTAATTTTAGCTACCAATGGTAACTATAATATAAAAAAATAAATGTTTTGTTTAAATCTTTATGGTATTACTCATCATATAATTGAAATCCACAATATGTGTAGACCAAAAAAACACCTGGTATATTTATTAAGCGTTATAAAATTTCTCTCTTTTTATAGTCTCCCGGGTACGAGGTTGTGGGAGTTGGCAACTCTAATCATAGAGATCTAAATTCTTGTTTGATTCACATACACAAAATTGTTTAACTCAAGATTTTAATATATTTAAAATTAAAAGTCTCCTGAACCAAAATTCTATTTAGTTTATTAATAGAAATTGAAAATTTTATATCTTTGGGATTTTATAGAAGATGTTAGGTTTTAGTTTTTCTTTCGGCAGGTTCTTTTACTTTCCGATAAACCCACGCCAGAAATGATATGCCAGCGGAATTGGTGAAGAGTAAAAACCAAAAAAAGTAAACTAGTAAATATCAAAAACAATGGGGAAATGTAGACATTGATACTCTTATCTTATATAATTATCTTATATCTAATATTTTGTGTGTACCACAAGTTTCTGAAAACTTTACGAATAAGAGTAAACCCCAAAATAACTCATATTTTAATGTATTTGCCATTATAATGTGGTTCGTAAATTGGGAATGCCGTTTTGTCCGTAAATATAGCGGTAAATTAAATTTTTCAGTTAATTAGAAACGCAACTTCACTTTTTCAAGTTTTCTTGCCCGGACTCTTCAGTCAAATTTTCTATTTTGTTTAAAACAAACAAAAATATTCCAAATTTCATGGGAATTTCATTTCTTATTCCAATACACGGATATCTTTCAGTTATTTATGCTATCTCAGCGCTGGTTTTATTAATTAATTTTCTATTTACTCTAAGATATTTTTTTTACTTAATTAAAATTATTTCATGTTCCAAAAAATTCGAAAATAATTGAAAAACAGTTTGTTTTATCAAATGACTAATAAATAATCTTAACCTTAATTTTTATCTATAAGGTGAACTGAAACAAGACACGTACTGTCACAGACGTTCGCCGTTATCTTAGTCAAAATAGCACAATGTATAACACGGTATACTTGTATATGTTGGACATTATCTTTCCGCTTAGATGAGTAAATAAGAACACTTGAATTTCAAAAAAATTCATGCCATTATATATATATATATATATATATAGGCTTCTCTATCTACAGTCAATTTTCATGCACAGAATTTGGTAAAAAAATCAGATTTAAAAAAAAATTGTCCCCAAAAATTTTCGGAGTTATTATTTCAGACTTTTATCAAATGACATTTGTGAAAAATACGTAAAAAAATCGTTTTGGTTTTCACAGTCCTGAATATTTAACCGACCGAGAAATTCCTCCTTAATATTAACATTAAAAAGTCATTTTATTACAATAAAATAATGAAATTTTAAACGTACACCCATCCCCCGATTTGCGACGATTCGATTTGCGCCCTCACCAAAAATGACACCATTTTTTCGATTTGCACCTTTGAAAAATTGACACCATTTTGTAATTGTAATGTTATAATCCAAAAAATTTGTTATTTTTTGTTGAATTCAAGTTTTTTGTTTAATTATAATTTTATGTTTTGTTATATATAAAGTGAACTACTATATTTATTTTATTATTTATATTTATTTAATATATCATGAACTAAGAAATAAAATTTATTTTAATTTAATACTGAATTTTAATACTATTTTTATTTATTTTTTTTCCTTTGGAACCGATCCAAGAATTTTGTATGCAAATATATGGCAAAATGAGTTTCGATTTGCGTTCACTTTTGTTGGAACCAATCTAGACGCAAATCGGGGGATGGGTGTAGTTTGTTTCTGTTTATTTAACTAAAAAATATAAAAATACTATTGTAATAATGTTCTATTCGATTTTTACGTTTCGGAATTAGCAATATATCTTCCTCAAAATCTTACCTAAAATTTATGATTAACATTGAAAATTAAATACTGAAATAAAAAAATAATACTCTAAAATATTTTACAAGCAAGGAAAAAAAAATTTTCAAAAACAAAATGAATATTCCTAAGTGACAAAAATGTATGCTTGCATATCACTGGGCTTGAACTATGAATGTTCAATGTTCTTTAAATAAAGCAAAAATTGAAATTTCCGAACAACGTGAACATAAAATCAAAAAATAGTATAGCCAGAATGACTAAAATGTCCACAAGCCAAAACTAAAAATGGCTTGCCAACTGCCGCCGATAAGGCAGTGATAGTGTCAAGCCTGACTGGTCATTGTAACGCTTTGGTCCACTGACTAAGCCACAATACTGTTCATATGCCTCATTAAAAATCAGACTATATCATCGCCTCGGGTGTCAGAATTAGAATTTTACTTTGATGGAAATATCAGTTTAGATATTATTTCAATAGAGTTTGATAAAATAAAAATGTTATTTGCTAATTCAAATATTATTTACATTTATTCTATTTACCACCTAAACTTTCCGGGTTTACTTTCTTTATCAGCATTAAACATATCGGACGTTTAAAAACACCTGACACGATGTCAGTCTTTTAATGATATTCTACGTGGCACTTTCTGAACTATTCCAAGAATAGCTCCTTCAGCATTATCTTTTAGCCACATAGAACACCTGAAATGTGTCTAATCAAGAGGTCTAGGTGAAATATTCAGAGTGTAATAGGGATTCTTTCGTGCTCTGTATGAAATGTTGCATTATCATTCAAGTCTGTATAATGTAATTTATGCCATCAAAAAGTGGTTGTCATATCAAAAAAGATGTGTGTTGTCATATGACAACGTTCACCACTGAATGTTAACGTTATTCTAACATAATTCCTCGCAATGGTACAATTCAACCGAATTTATTGACTGTAAATCACACCAAACAGAAACTTTTGTAGATGAATGTTGCCTTTAAATTTCCAGTGCCCCAAGGGCATTAAGCTTACCTATTGACATATCCACTGATTTAAAAATAAGCTTCATACCTTATCAATCTTTTGCGAAACTTTTAATCAACCTGTTGGCTGTCTAAAGCCAAATCGACAATTTTACACCTACGAAAATAGTACAAATATGGAGTACGGGTAGCACTTAACGTCACATAGCGCAGTTATATCTTTGTTGGCTGTACGCTATGAAAATACGAATGTATTGCTTGTTAAACAGTGGAACCGTTTTCTTCAAATTTTCTTATTAAACGGAAATAATTTGATTCAATCAGTTTTAGGTGATGTCATTCGATGAGTTTTATGATAGATTTGTATTGTTTTTTTTTCATTTCCCATTAACCCTTTGTCCCTGAATATGAAGAGCACCTATTGAAGGTTGGTACCTATATGCACCACTCAAGTCGAAATAGTTAGGCATTTGATATATATTTTTAAAAATTATTACAAAATCTCTATTTTCGCAGATGCATATTAATATTCATCGTTTCAGATATCAAAATTATTCTTCGTGGTAATAGTATGGCATCGAAATCTATAGAATTTTTTCTAAAATTAGAATGTCAAGATGTAAAAATTATATTTCACTGAAATTTCACAACGAACTATGTTTTAGTATTTACGCCAAATTCTTCACAGCACAATCAAAGATATTATTCACAAAACCAACGACCTAGAAATCGACCAGTCACAGTTGATCAAGAGAAATGAATCTATTTCTGCCAGTGCAATGAGAAAACGTAATCAACGTTTGGAAATGATTGTTGATAAAGTTTTAAATAAAATATTCAGCAATGTCGACATTATTCCAAGGTATGAAATTATGACCTTCTCCACAATAAATTATTATACATTTTATTAGCTAATTTAGCATTGATAAATACGATTTCATATAATCTCCAACATTATCTAAACCAACAGAAGCGGGTCTCTTATCTAATTATAAGTTTCGATATATAGTTTAATCTTTAATGGATTAAAAATATGAAATATTAAAAGGTTAATTGAGACGTTTATTTGGAAATTTTTTTAGACATCTTTAATAAACATTGTTGTATAATGAATTTACATTATACATGGTGGGGCAAAAAGATCTGACGCATTAAAATAAATAAGTATTTTTATTTATCAGCTGTACATATGATATCATTTTATTTTATTTTCTTTTAAAAATATCATCAGTTAGATGTTCGCCGTTATTGTCCACATACTGTTGAAGACGTTGGTGAAAGTTGCCCATAACTCGGTTGATCATTTTATGTGGCCTCAATTTCTAGACGAAATGCATCTTTCAATTTTTTTTCATTATTCAAACAACATAAAATAAAATGACATCATATGTACAATTGATAAATAAAAATAGCTTTTTATTTATTTTAATTTGGTTTTATTTAAATTTCAAATGTGTCAGATCTTTTTGCCCCACCCTGTATATAAATATAAAACGCACTAAAGTTTGTCACTAGAGCTTATCAATACTTTTTAAATTTAATGAAACGCAAATCTTTAAATATTCCGTTTTAGCAAAAATGAACTTTCAAAATAAACGTTCCTATTTTCTTTAAAAATAGTTTCTGTATAAAAGACAATGAAATGTTTAGATAAGCAATGTCTATTTTATATAGATAAATTATTCGTAACAGTTGTTATTTGGAGAGATGTGTTAACATGAAACTAAATGCAACATACAAAATACTAAATATTACTGCAGTCAAATTCGTATATTAACAATTCGTCTAATATCAGGTTTTTACGAATCACCGGCAAAATGATTATCTAATACAATTTCAAGGTTTATTGATAATTTATTATTAATACCCCTAGTCGCCGAGTCAAAAACCATTGAGAAGGTTTTTTGAACACATAACCGTTGGATAAGTTATATAATAATTCGAGAACGAAAACTTCAAAGTGTAAATTGGTCAAAAAATAAGTTTATTTCTGATATCCAGCGAATTAAAATGAAATAAAAATTAAGTTTAGTTTTCTAGACAATCATTTAGAGGAGCTGCTGAGTTTCAGTAGCAAGAACCGGATTACACAATTTTTAAAAAATAAGTTTATTTCTGATATTTTCCAGCGAATTAAAATGAAATAATAATTAAGTTTAGTTTTCTAGACAATCATTTAGAGGAGCTGCTGAGTTTCAGTAGCAAGAACCGGATTACACAATTTTTAAGGATTTAAACTTTTTTACGCTAAGCAATAAACTTTTATTGCACTGGTGGCCATTTATCAGCCTTAGGATAATAATTCACTGGTTTTGTAAATCCAGTAAAAGATCACAAATAACTCATTCATGTAACAAACAATATTTGAGTGAAGATTTTCATAAGTTCTAATTACAACTCTGAGTGCATCGCCGCCACACATTTGATATTTTCTTAATTGAAGTTATGTTTTTAGTTCATCTTTGCAATTTATTTGAACTTGGTGTTGTAGATGATAATTTGTATCGAACCCCCCCCCTCCTCCCTTTATTTGTATGTGCACCACCGTGTTAAAGGTTTCTTTCTTGAAAATTTGTAATTTTTGAATACCTCAACAGTTTCCAAATAGTCTGATGATTCTTAAACTGTTAAATAATATATGAATTATAATTACACCATCCTAGAAATAAAATCGTTCATTGTAGGATGTCTTATTGTTACTAATTTCATTCAGCTGAAATATGAAGATAAATTTATTTTCTAGCTTCTTTATCCAAAGTTTCATACTGAATGAAGAGCTTATAGTGACTACGGAAGTTATTAGTTTGTATTTGTATTAAAAGCAAATTGGTATTTCCAACATCAATATTTAAAAGAAACTACATAAAATTAAATTAATCAATCTCGTCTAAATCGTTAATTACAGAAAATTGATTATCTCCCTCCTGCAGCAAAACTTCAGTCAGAAAATGAGTTTTCCAATACTGATTGATAAAGTGCAAAATGCACTGGGACCCAAAGGTTCCTTTAAAATAACCTGTAAAACATTCAGAAATATATGGAATTTTTATTTTGTGCTACGAGAGCTGAGTGCTAAATTCCCATTACCACCGTCAATAATTACTGATTTGCGCAATTCAGTCAGAGAATTCAATGATTGTGACTCACTGGGAAATGCACAGTGCAAGTCATTTGCAATCCATATAATTACTAATTAAATTTATAATCCATTCTTATAACTACACACACACACACACACACACATATATATATATATATATATATATATATATATATATATATTATCAACCGATCGATTGTAATTATCGTAATTAATTTTCGTCGATATATTTATTATTTTATTCGATTTTAGACGCGTTCGATCAATTTTTAGCCGAATTCGATGTAGCTTAAAAAATTTCGGAACTATTGACTTGGAATTTACTCAAAAGGTCGTATCGGCTTGTTTCTTTCTGCGACTAGTTTGTCCGGCCATTATGACCCCCCATTTATTCGATTTGTTGCCAGAATATTCCGACAATGTCAACATCAATAGGTCTTTCACATTGGTAAGTTTTTTTCTATCAATGCCAAGTACTCAATTTGAATGCTAAATGTGTTAATTTGCGCAAAATCAATTGTCTATATATATATATATATATATATATATATAATATATATATATATATATATATATATATTCAATATTCATAGATCAATTATCATTACCAATGATTAACCAGATCACATTGACTTGCTGTGCCCACGCGATTATTATTCATTGAACCAATTTTAAAAAAAAATATTTTTTGAATTTGTTTTTGTACTTTGAAATTACATAAATAGATTTTTTTCCGTTTTTTATTTAAGTTGCTTTATTTATTTTATTGACATTTATATTTGTTTCAATAATAATAGTAATAATTATATAATATTAATATTAATAACAATATATTTAAAATGATGTAGTAAAATAAACGAGAGCAAAATTTTTGTCAAACTATAATTGCTAAAAGTTTATGGAAATCGTGAATTCTGTAAAAACAGTATAAAAATATTTATTTAAACAAATGTTTTAGTTAATAGTTAATAAAAGTTTTGATAAATTTTCTTTTCAAAACTGCATTATTTGAACTTATTTAAATGTATTTTAATGACATTAATAATTTACTTTTAAGTCGTCCATATGTAAATTTTTTTTGATTTTATTAAAAAATAAAATTTGCATTCTATATATTATATACGCAATGGATAATAATATTTTTGACTTTTGAGAATCCTATTTATATTTCTATTAAAATCATTCTCTAAGATCTACAATTTCAAAATTTTTGATATATTGTTTAGGTCAAGGCGATTCAAATTACAAATTATATTATTATGAAGTTTTAATTAGCCTTAATATGTTAAGAATTTTGCATGAATACTATTGGTTTAAAAGTCATTGAAGGTTTCAATGAAGGTTAGAAATGTGCAATTTAAATTGGTGAAAGATTTGTGTTACTCATTGATTAAAAATTATTGAATTAAATTACTAAAGCTAAAATTAAATTTTAAATAAATGAGTAACAATAGTAGCCTTTGTCGAATATTTTATTTAATAAGAATTTTCTATTAATAAATATTCTATTGTGAATCATAGCTGATGTTGTTATCCTTACAACTGGATGCCAACCAATGAAATAAGAGAAAGATACTCCAATGGAAATATTATAACAATTAGCTATGATTCGTATTAGATAAAATAATTATTCTAATTGATAATTTTCTTTGAATGAAATTTACAGATAAATTTTACAATTGTTACTCATTTAATCATACTACCAAGAAATGATGAATATTAAACAATCTAGTAAAATATCAGATAAGTGAATAATAAAACAAGCCTTTACTGCAAAGTAATTACTTTATTTTATTATTCACTTATCTGATATTTTAATTTATGCTGCTAACAAGGAATAAATTGATATAAATATTAAAGTTTAATTTATCAATTAGATGAAATATTATTTCAGTAATATTTTAAAATTACGAAACAATTGATTATAACCAGTTTTAATGTAAATTTTATAGTATAATTCAGTTATGAAATATTGAGTTTTTTGGAAGTATTTACAGAATATTCATGTGAAATTTTTGTTATCAAATATCTATTTCTGAATTATAACAATTTCAATTAAACATTTATTTAGGTTTTAACCAAAACAACATAATTTTAGATGGACAAATATGCCAACTTAACCCCGACTCTTGCTCCATAATTTATATGGAAGATTTGTTCTTTGCTATCAATCTTTGTAGAAAGTTTCCCGTTCCTTTTTCCGATTGAGAAGAATTATTAATTTTGCAGTAGTATAAAACTTTATCGTGTACTTTTATAAAATTATACATTTATTCATTTGTGAAATATAAGAAAATTAGTGCAAATGTGTGAGGAACTTGTGAAATATCTAAAGTTGGAAAATGTGTCCCACCTCAACTTAGTGATAAAATTCGATTATATCGTATAAATATTAGTTTTTTCTCTAAAAAACATCCTTGAACTTTTTTTGGTTAGTTTAATTACTTGAGATAAAAACGGATCTTTATGACAATATATACGGAAAAGAAAATGAGTTGACATAGGTTAGCCTGTAAAATCTACACTAAACCAGGACTTTTCGTCCTATTTTTGATGAAATGACGGCTAGTTCTTCGGTAATAAAATTCTGGGTAACATTTACCCGAAATTCTCTGTATAAAAGGCGGGTTATACAAGAAAATTTACTTTTTAATGAAAAATCTGGCTGCGGGTTTTACACGGGTGGATATGGATAATTGCAAAATAGAATCAAAATTACAAATAATAGAAATATGTATTTTATTTTTAATGAATATCTTCGTTAGGTTCAATATTAAGAGAACCTAAAAATACATTAAAGGATTGAAGAAGCTGATCTTCCATGATTTTATTATTTTTCATCGTCATTGCTTATAATTTCAACGTTGTAAAAGCCATTTGTAACGCAACCTGTTGTCATTTAAGACCAATCTTCAATCATCCATTTCTTCAATTGTTCTTTATATAAAGTTTAAAACTTTTATTAACTGAAATGTCCAAAGGCTGACATGTTTTATTAAGCTCTTATGGTATTTCAGGAATCTTGAAAGGATTTCTGCATGTTGAACTATTTCAATGGTCTTTTCTGATGAATGTGATATTTGTATTTATTAAAACAATAAATTAATCATTTCATTGATTTTGGCTAGATAAAGATAATTAAAATTTAAAACCTATTTATTGAGGTACGTGTGATACCCAGGATTTGAGGGTAAGTTGATTTGATGTACGGTTCTCCATGTATTGAATGCATGGAAATAAGTGCGCTTTTCAGCACGATCGTAAATCAAGAAGTGCACGGCATTGTGCTAAACCAATAAAAAAGTGTTTCTTTCATATCGATTAAAATAAATAATTTTTCTAGAAATAATAAATTCATGATGCTGATCCTGGAACATTTTGATAAGTCATTTATCTAATGAGATTCGAAAAAATGGCTTTAATTATTTAGAAAAGGTCATTAATTCACTGTGGCTCTCATATATTGAATACTGATTGGCTTTATTGGAACATTGCACTCTTAGTCTTCATTGTGAAATAGAAACATACGGTTTTTTCATTTAAAACCCCATCAGAGTTGTGTTTTCAAAAATGTTTTTTTTTCAAAAACCTTTTCAGGCCGTAGAACTTCAGCTGATTTGGATTTTTGTTTAACATAAATTCTATAGCTTACTGTGTAAGAAAAGTTTAGAAAATTGAACAAAACGCTATCGAGGTCAATTACAGAAACTCGAACAAACCTCTACCTTATCTAATTGATTAGCACTTCTCCAAAAATGATGTATAAAGTGCACTTTGGGTCAGCGATTCATAAGGTTCTATGACTTTCACTATTTTGAATTTTGTGAAATTAACGAACTATTTTGTTTGTTTAAATGAAACACACTTGGTTTTTATAGTTGAAAAACAAATAATTATCTACTATATGGATAAAGATTGTTATCATTTTTTTCCAGGTGGCGAAATGCGTTCAAAACATTGCGAATTTTGCCGGCATTGATGATACCAAAGAGTCATATATGCAATCTATTGCTCTTCATTGTCGAGATTATTATAACCAAATGTCAGAATTCATTAATTCCATTTCAACAATAAACGAAGCGACCTTTACCACCAAGGTCTACGACAAACATACCAGTCCAAGATTAGCTATCGACTCTGCCAGATTGTCCTATAATATCGAATACCACCTCAGCACTTTACAGACCAATGTAAATACCCGATAAATTTTTAATTATTTTATAACCGTTATATATATTATAAATAACAAATTATTGGTATAATAAAATTATTAAGTACATCTAAAATTAATTACAAAGTAGTATAATAATAATAATAATCTGAATGCATGCCGTAAGTGGTAATATATGGAGCTTTTGTTTAAAACAAACAATTATTTCAAGTCAATTGAATCTGCATCATGTTCTAGCGATTCTATTCATTGGCTTGCCAATTACAGCTCATATGCAAAACCGAAAAATATTTATTTATTGATTTATAGGTGAAAATTTTAAAATAGTATGTATTTTTTTTTAAATCTCATTTATTTTCATTACAAATCTAGATAAAATATTTTTTATCACGATATTTTCGGCACTTCTACTTTTCGTAATTATCAAATAACACTGGTTCCTAAAGTTCTGCATGCGACCGAGCGTCACCAAGGTCATGTTGAAGATCGTGGACCACTAACTTAAAGGACAAGTGTTTACAAGAGCGGCTTATATCGCTTCAATGAATGTTAAAAGTGTAACATTAAAATCATTTAAGAATTTAAAATTAAAATAATTTTTCACTTTTCCACGTATATGTGATCTGTAATCAACGGTCCACCACTTTACGAACCACTGAAAAAGCACTTGAAAGGAAGCTCCAAAATGTTGTGATATATAAGAAAAAAATAGTCTAAATATTAAAGGAAAATAAAATCAGAGATAAGGTAAACCGAAAAATAAATGTATTTTTAATACTTATATTGTCAATTTACACTAAAATCGTAGAACTAATTTTTATTCAGATTTTGATTTTGACCATTTTTATCACATTCATTTCAAACTTTACTGAAACCGAAATTTATTACTACAACATTCAAGTTTCAGGCTTCAAAATACTTCAATTTTATGAACTTGATTTATTTAGGCACCCGTCTCAACTACTTCAATCTTTTTTTACTTTCCAATTTTACGACAGTTTTGGTTAAAGGACAAAAATTTTTTAATTGGACAAAAATAAACTTTCGTTCGTCTTTTCTTGTTTATTTTAATAATTAGTGTTTATACAAATTCTCCTAACATTGTACCATCAAATAACCTGCAATTGTGCAATAGCTGGGTGCGAAGTCCGTATATTTCTGGTTTTATAAACTTCTGTCAAAAAAATTATCAAATCTTATCAAAATCCAAAGTATATCAAAGAAATAAAAAAAAGAAACAGTTATTAGTAATAATTTATTACAAAACTAAAGTCCCTTGTATTCAATGTAACTATGTCTTTAAGTTTGAATGCAATTAACTCTCAAAGAAATAAGACGTACGTATAACTAAATAGTTGTACAATTTTGCAAAATCTGTATTCACGAAGTCCTGAAACCTAGCTTAATGGCTTAAGTCAATCTTAAAAACCTCCTTACCAATACAATAATGCACTCGGGCGATTGGATTGAGTTGGCATATTCAAGTTCTGTTATAATCACTTTGTTTTCCAGAGTCTTTTACAGTTGACTGAAGTTGATAAACTAGTATTAGAGGTCGTCAAACTTCTTTTATCATCCAACACTTAAAAGTTTTTAATTCGCTTATCGACCCCCTTCTATAAAACATTGTCTAAAAAAGACAAAAGTTATGTAATTCTTAAATGATCTATTTTGTTTTTACCCAATTTAATTTTTACATAAGTCAAAGAAAATGATATGATTGATCACATTTGACAAGATCAGCAATGTTTGATTTGAAATTTGTTAGTTTCAGTCTTTAATTGCCTTGGAGTTCAAAATTCAATGTTTTTCTTAATTTTGTTTAAATTAAATTAACCAGACTGAAGCCAGACTCAACAATGTACGACATTGTGAATAAAATGAAAAAATCAAATACCGTATTACAAAGTTTTGGATATTTTTGAGTAATATTTATCTTCGTTCAAATTTACTCAAAGTTAAATTATTAAAAAGTATTTTTCCTCAAGGTCAACTAATATTTCCATGACTTCATGTGTAAAATGGAACATACATTGGAGACCTCCATTCATATTCGCACACGAGTTTTTGGAACAAAGCCGATTGAGGGTTATCAGTAATATTATTGACCATAGAAAAATGCAAAGGATTTTAAAATGTTATATATAAACTTTACTCAACGACGAATCCAGGATTTTTTTTTTGGGAGGTGACACTTGAAAATATATATATGTTTGCATATTTAACTATTAATACGTATATTTTTTGTGTTGATAAAAGAAACAATTTTTTATCTATGACCAGATATTTATTATTCCATTTTTTCGATTCGTCGTTAAAATTTGATAATTTACAAGTTAATTACTAAAATATTAGTTTTTTATATTTTTAACATTAAAGTTTTGAAATACAAATTATTATTTATCAGTTTTACATTTCAATTTGTAAAATAATCTTAACGTTTCTAATTTAATATAAATTCAAGTTTTCTGTCTTTAATCCTTGCAAATCCGCCAATTACCTCGTCAAATTAATTTCCAAATTTCAATCGATTTCTCAAATTCCTTTTAAGTGGTAAAAATCATCTCGACTTAAGCAACTTATTGGTAGAGTGTTGTGGATAAGAGCTGATTGAGATAAAGTGGGGCACATGTTCTCATCCAATATTAAAATTGAGGCTGAACAGACTTTTAAAATATTTGCAATTCTTGAGAAAGCTGGTATTTTAATATCAATGCATATTTTAATGTCAAGTTTTTGGGAATTAAAATGTATGTCCGAATGTTTTGTCAATTTTTTTGAAAAGCGGTCTGTGATGTCCATTAAAATATTGTCGAGCATTGGGATAAATATTATCTTCTTGTAATAATCTTCTGGGCCAAAGTTAAGAACATCACTGATTGCTTTGTCGTTTCGATTGTTTTGTTATTTATCTAGTTTATTCCAAATGTTCAAAACCTTTAAAAAATAACCGAAAAGTCAGAGTCACAGTTGTTTCGCATCTTCTTCAAAGTTTCAGTCAACGAACCAATTAAATCTCGGGCTCGTAAAACACCAAGGGAAGGTTTTTGAAAAATTTTGCTTAAAGGTATAAACAAATGGAGAACGGAATCTTGGCAATTCGTGGCAATAAAAATGTAAATCGAGTTAACAATCGAGCTTTACTGGAAGCAAAGCAAATATCTTACCAGTCAGAAATTTCAGCAATAGTTTCAAATCTATTGCAAAAGTCTCGTGTGCAAAAAACCTATATAATGAATATTTTTCACAGTAGTTCAGGCAGTTCAAATTATTAGAAAATCTTCCCATAATGCTTTTTTTTTAAATATATTTTATTGTACAGAAAAATGCCAATTTTTCGCCGCAATAAACATGGAACCACATTTAAGTCTGAAATAACACAAAACAGTAACGCGTATTATTGGATTAAAACGAACTCTGTTTATAAGAGTGCAATAAAATAACGATTGGTTTATGTTAAAGTTGTCTGGTGCATCTAGTGTATGTTGAGTCGTAAAAATTAACCCTAATGTATGATGATTGTTTTCTTATGTTGTGTTTTCTGATAAGCAATATGTACAGTTATGTACACAAAACTTATGACGATTGTCTTATTTTAACTAATTTTAGTTCCAAGAAATCAACTTAAAGATCTTTTTTGGGGAGGGTCATCGCCGTTACCCATCCTTGACTGTACTAATAAGTGGGAAAGGATTTTATGTGATGCATTTGTGATTAAATCACAATTCCATTCTATTAATATTGAAATTATTTAAATCATCATTATTGTTTCCCTATTATTATTATTATTATTATTATTATTATTATTATTATTATTATTATTATTATTATTGTCATAATCATCATAAAAATAATTAAATAATTTTTTAGAAATATACAACTCTGCAGTTAGAGGTAAAAGAAATAATAGATAGAATTAAAGAAAATGAAATCAACATTTCAGAGGAAAACGACACAATTGAAAAGGTATAATTTTAAAGAAACTAATTTTATGAATGATACAATGATTCAGATGCGTCAGAATTATGAGTATAATGATATCGGGAAGACCGTAGTAAGCACTATTGAGTCGTCCGGGTATTTCTCTACCAACGGGCCGTATCTGGGTAGCGTGAATTCCAATTTAAACCATTCCCCTTCTTCCTCTTTATCTGCAATAAGTCATCTGAAATTTTCCTCGCCGCAATTCCTTAACAAGCACACAAATATGATGCCCATATCCTGCCCTTCGGTTTCAGAATCACACTGTAATAATACAGTCATGGTAAGTGAAAAATGTTTTTAGTAATACTTTTATATTATTCACAATTTCTATATAATATATGGATTTTATAATATTTTATTGATATTATAACTTTATAATATATTCTATTTTTCTACTAATCAGGTAAAGAAGGTTGTGGTGAAAATTCTGTGACAGTATATTTTATCTTATAATATTTCCTTTCGTTTATAGCCGATAAATAGTAGATTTTTTTTACAAAAACAATTCATAAATATTGAATTAATAATTTTAATAAAATCAACGTCAATAGATAAACGGAAAAAGATATTATAAATAAATATATAATTTTGTCAAATGTTTTTGACACTTTTGGTTAACGACACAAATATTATAAACATATTTTGTTAAAAAGATTCCATGTTGTACATATTACTCCAGTGTGATGGCTGTGACTGTTTAAGGAAACACATAATATTCCATCAGTGCTACGGAGTTATCGAGCAAACCACGTCTCTTTTATTAATTGGACTTGATTTCAGCAGAGGCGTAGCTAGGAAGGGTCAAGGGGGTACATATGCCCCAGAGCGCTTAGGTACAGGGCACAAAAATGAGGCTTATAACAAGAGGGGTTGCAAGATAGCTAGATGTTTTGAAGCAAATACTAAATTGTATAAAAGTTTTGGTCACTCAAAACCTGTCATTGCGTGAATATGTGGGGAATATTGACACCGCACTGTAAGAAATAATATAAAGAAAGAATAATACAATTATTATGATGATTAATGTGCAATATGCATAGAAACATAAATACAATGAAATGCATGTAGGCATCAAAGACTCGAAATATTTGCAAATACTGAGTAAGAAAGTTATTATGTTTTATGTATTTTGTAAAGATTGTTTGCGGGGGGCGCAGATTTTGTACCATTAATGAAAAAAACTGAAAATGGTAGTAGAGTTTTAACTGCTTTCTAAATGATTAAAGTACAAACTTTTAAAACAATGTAAAACCCTAGAAATTTTTAATATTCTAACAAAATCTATCGGCACACAGGTTGAGAAACCCTGCCTTGGCAAATTTGTATTTTTTATTTTTATTAATTAGTTAATATATTTTGTTTGTAACTTTTATTAATAAGGAAATTTTTTTGATTCAATTGAAGTATTTCAATGACATTTTCTCGCAATAATGTCAACCTAATATTGGAACATTTGCGAGCTTTTAGTCTAAGAATGTTTCATTGACATACTTTATGAATAAATCGAATTGTAGAAAACATAGTCAGAATAAAGTCAATTCATATTAACCATTTTTATGAAAATATTCCCATTAACAGTAAACGAATTATTATTTAGTCCATATCAGAATTTAGTTTACTAATAATCAACGAAAATATGTAAATAAACACAGTATTATGCCAGTGAAATTATAAAATCACATTTCACATTTATACAATCAGATTCGTGTATTAGCAATTCGTCTAGCATTTATTTTTTACTCACCACCGGCAAAATGACTATCTAATACGATTTCAATGTTTATTGATAATTTACTACTGATGCCACTATTCGATGGGTTAAAAACATGAAGCCAAACCTTATGAAAGCTAATAACCATTGGATCAGTTATATAATAATTTCAAAGTATAAACTGGTCTAATAACAAGTTTTTTCTGACATTTTTCGACTTTCTATTATGTAAATTCTGCTCTACTAAATAAACTATATTCACTTTTCTGTATTGATGGATTCAGGCACTTGGTTTGTGAATTCTTATGTAAGAATTATTTTTGAGTTATCATCTCCCCATATAGACGTACTCTGAAATTAGAGTTGTCAAATACGAGCCAAATAGTTAATTATATGCCAGCCATCCTTGTGATTGTAATAATATTATATATATATATATATATATATATATATATATATATATATATATATATATATATATATATATTGCTCAATTGCCCAAAATCTAGTCCAAAGATAACATATAGTATTCATTTGAAAATCAAGTAGATCATAACTTGCTTCATCCAAGCAATGGTACGTCAAGGTGTGGTCAACGTTGTTAGAATCGCATTTCAATATTTTATTTGCGATCTTTACACCATTATTATAGATCGACCTATTTATCTTTATACAAAGTTCAATTAAAAATTAATCACAAATTTAATTCAACAAAACTCTGATCAGATCAGCTTTAGGTGAAATTATAATTGATAATGTAGATGGAAATTCTCAGTTGATTTAATTGCAATAACTATAAATTATTTCAACGATACAAATCTAAGTAAAATAAAAGGAAATCTCGTCCACTATAAAAGCAAGCCGGATACTCAAGTAAAGGGTTCAAGCCATTCATTCCATCTCCCATGTCTCATAATAAATGAAATTTTAAAGACAACAAAAACAGATCAATGATGAAACAAAAAACACAAGAATAAATAATCGCATGGCAGTGATATAATAACATTGCAATAATTGGAGAAATATAATGAAACACAAAACCTTATAATAAAAAGTAGTTGCATCTCGATCAGCATCTGAATGAAATTGTATTTGCACATTCAGATCAGTCTCTCAATTAGTTCAGATCATTCTATTTACATTCCGATTGAAATTGTAATGATTCGTTTAAATTCAGTCTTGATACCATTTTGGTTATGAAATTTTTTGTAATATTATCTAGCTCGAGCTCTTTCTTATGGAGGTTCAAAAACTCCCCAACATTTAATTCAAACAAAGTTTTGTATCAAAAAAGCGCCATTTCATTCTTCCAGCAACTACGTTAAATTCTGGATACTTGTCCAAGCTTTGTATTTTAACAAAGGAATTAAACAAAATGTATTCTCCACACAGCATTTATTGGTTTTTTTTAATTTTTTTTTAATGCATTCCCTGGGATTTTTTGCAAATCCAATAAATATCATTAGACTAGTAAAAAAAATTTACCACAAGAGTAAAACCCACCGTTTTCTTTTGACAAAGCTCCGAATTTATATTAGTATTTGAAATTCGGAGCTTTGTCAAAAGAAAACGGTGGGTTTTACTCGGTTTTTAAAGTTTTCGAATTTGCTGAAAACAAATGGTGGACCTTGAATTCACACAAATCGCAAAAATCACTAATAAGTGAAATTCTTGTTCACTTTGCATAAACAAAATGAATTTTCATATGGAAATGGTTATTGGCAAATTTCTAATGCTTTTTCCTCCATCTTTAGATATTGGCTCCCTCATGAAGCGGCTGTCACCGATCAAAGGATTTCATATATTCTAATATTAATTAAAATCAAATGCAGTAGCGTAGCTAGAAATTTTGGCCCATAGGCAACAATGCGTGATGGGCCCCTGCCCTGGGCTTCCAGTCCCTAATTGGTCTACTTTGTTTAACAAAATAACTTGTCATAAAAAATAATTTATTCATAATTAAATTTTTGATGCATGTTTACGGCTTCGTTATTTTAATCTATTTCCTTTAGAAATTCAATAATATATACGAAACGAAGACTACAATTTGTAAAAATTCATATGTAATTATGCAATCTATAAATTTTTCTTTTTTTTTACGTTTGCAAAATCTTGAATAAGTTCAACGTAACTCATTTTTGCTGCTACTTTATCAAGATTTCACAGCCTGCTTTGGCCAATTGAATTACTTTTGTACTCCTTTATAATTTTCAGTTTGCTGAATGGCTTTCAACACTAGCTACTGTAAGCCTGGAAAGGGCCCACTGTCTACATGGTCCCCTAGGTGGTACCTACTCTTGATATATGGTAGCTACGCCCATGATGAAATATCGAAGTACAAATAATTTTATCCTCATTTTGAATATTTTATTTACAAAAATTACATTCACAATTTATATAAATAGTCTATTTTCTCCGTCCAACCGTCAAATACTTTGTGATTAGTATACTACTGATTTCTAATAGTCCTAACATTCACCCGTTACGTAATGGACATCTTGTATTTTACAAGACAATTATTTGTTATTAACTGAATAAAGTCCTAAATAAGAATTTATTTTCATATTTGTTGATTAGAAATTTGATGTGAAATAAAATGCTTAAGACGGATTTTTTAATATCAATCAACTGGAATGATAAATAAATTATAGTTATATGTTTTCTATTAAGATGGATGAAGATCCTATCTCTCTCAGAAAAATTATCATTCACGAGAAGAAAAGAATACAACTATTGAAAGAATTAGTGGACAACCTTCAGTTCACGAACGCAGCTGAAGCAGAAACGATTGATCTTTCTTCTAAGAATCTCAACATTAATATCGAGAAAGTCGCCGAATCTAAATCGAATGTTTTAAAGTAAGGAAATGTTATACATTTATTTATTATTTATTGTCCTCTTAGATATATTGATTTCGTCAGTAATAATCTCAATTCATTCCAACTCTCTCAGAATGCCAGTTCACATGATAGTCTTCTCAAACAGTTCATAAAGATTAATGCCGAATTGCAGTCTATTTTAATTAAATCTTCGGCCGAAAACAGCAATCAGCAGTAGCCAATCAAATTTCAATAAATCAACGATGCGCGCTGTGTCTTGATCAATGATATTTGCTCATTTTCTTTATTTTCTAAACTGAAAAAGCGACTGGAACATCTCGAGTCAAATATTGTATATTGACTAGTGAAATATTGTGATTATTGGATTGATTTTCTATATTGAATACAAATTATTTTGTAAATTAATATCCTATTGAATTTGAGTTGAATTTCCACATTCATCGGTCTGTAGATTTTTTTTTGATTAAATTTTTATGTGATAAATCAATATTATGATTATGGCACAGTGGATAGTTAGAAAACTGTTTTCAAACTATTATTTTGTTGGAAATATTATTTATTGATCAATTTAAACAAATCAACCATAACTAATATTGACAGTTATAGTCACCTCAGTGTATCAATCAGATGTTTTCGATGAGTTTCGTAAGAATATATTTCTTTCAGAAATCGACTTTTTATTTCATTTCAAATGAAGCTTCATTCGGTTTTCTTTTTTTTTTCTTTTGATGTTTCGATAGGATTCTGATAATTGTTTAATATATTATGATATAAAATTGCTGAAGTTTTTTAAATAATTTTCTTATCAAAATTTAGTTTTAAAAAAATTATAATTTTATAGAAAAAAATATAATGGATAAATCACGTGACACTGTAAAGAAAATTTTATCACATTTGAAATAAATTAATTGATAATATTTAATTATTGATTTCCTATTAAATTTGGTTACTTAATTTATCATTGTGTTTATTCAATAATTCTCATTGTAATGCAAATCAAATTTATAGATAAGATTTGGCAGTCATATTATTGATGAAAATTGATTAATCTAAAACTAGTTTTATTTTAATGGAAATTTCTGATTCAGTTTATTCCCTAGAATATTTCAATGCCAACATTTATCAACAATAGGAATACTAATAATTCATCGCTTTGGAAGCACATCTATTCATGACGAGTAGACAATATATAATATTTGCGCAAAAACAAGAAATAATTTTTATTTGTGTATTCAGCACGTTAATTCAATATAAACTCAAAATCACAAAATTTGCTGAAAAATAAAATTTTATTTAATTATTAAATAAAAATAAAAAAGATTCAGAAAATTAATTAACAAAATATGTAAATAAATTTGTTTTACCGAATCGAAATAAACACGCAAAAATCGCGGAAAAAAGCCGATGCTGGACAAACAAAAAGTATTTCACTAATCTTGAGAAATTAAACTTTTTATTTATTAATTAGTGTCTTTTTATTCGTGCAAACAAAAGCATAACTGAATTTTTGGCCTCACTGATAAATGTCAGCTTTCTAACTTTTTCCATTGTCACAAAAAAATAATATTTCAAGAATTACAGTATCTTAGTTGGGTTATCAAAATTTTATGAAATTCATTATGCATGACAGAAAACTCCATTTCAAGGATGTAAATGATATTAAAAAATAATTTAGCGTGCATACAAGTAATTGAAACTATATTTTACCGATTGTTGGGTGGTGTTTTTACCAAGGATTACAGTTAGCAGGAGGTGAAACAGCTGTGCAAACGGTCGTAAAACAGTCGAGCTAATTTCCCATGAAGATCTTATCACTGGGCGTCCTAGACTGAGTCTGACTCTACATTATAAAAAAAACATTAAAAATACACAAATCGGAAAAATAAATGAAATTAGAATGAAAAATGAAAGTACAAAGCAAATGACTGTACATTAATCACCAAACGCGACCTTTTAAAGAGAACTAATAAAGACAAATTATAAATAAAATAAAGCGAATATGAGTGTAAACGACAAGTGTGAAAATAAAACAAAATAGTTAACGATAAATATTAACGATCTCTTGAAAAAGGCTGTGCCGAAAATTCGTGAATATCAATAAAACATCTGATTCATATTCAAACAATAAAAAAAATTCTTTATGTCATTGCAAAATGAAAAGCAAATCAGAGGTGAAAACTAGAAAAAGTTCTTTCAATAAAACCTAGTAGAGAGTTCTGTGTAGAAAATGTGGAAAGAGAATACCATAATTGTAATGAAAATTGAAGTTGACGATAAATTCATATGAAGTATTTAAATATTAACTATTATTTCTTTTTATGTGTGTCATTGTTTTAATCTATTAATAAAATGATGCTATATTAACAAATTTAATTTACTGAATCTTTTTTTATTTAATTAGATGAGTTCTGTGAAAAACCTCAAATCGATTAGGAAAGCTTTAAATTACTTAAGAAAATAATAACAAAAATATTTTCCAAAAATTTATTTGATGAAACATTTTAGCTTATAAAATTCGAGAGCGATCATAAAATCCGTGGCTCTTTGTGGCGGAGATAATATCCAAAGATTGAAATAGATAAAAATAGATTTAAAAAAGAAGACAAATTATATCTTTGAACTCATCATCTTCGAGTCGGTAAAGATCTGGTAGTGATGTGACGGTTCTTGTTCACGTCGCCCTTTATTTAGATGATGAAGTTTTGTTGGCGATCACCATAGAGCACATTTACCTATTTTCACTTTCGAACTATCTCCAGACTTCATTGACTCCCTCCAACAAATCAAATCATGACTTCAAAGGTGCCTTTACGCTGTTAACATTAGAGTTATTATTTCGATTAATTTTATCAAGTTTTATTTAAATTATTTTATCAAAATCATCCTCACTTTCGTTATCATTATAAGTAGGTTCAATATTATCGTTGATAGTACTAATTTTGTACCCATGTATCGTACTGATTTTGTTATTATTATTATTATTATTGTTATTATTATTATTATTATTATTATTATTATTATTATTATTATTATTATTATTATTATTATTATTATTATTATTATTATTATTATTATTATTATTATTATTATTATTATTATTATTATTATTATTATTATTATTATTATTATTATTATTATTATTATTATTATTATTATTATTATTATTATTATTATTATTATTATTATTATTATTATTATTATTATTATTATTATTATTATTATTATTTTATTAATTTTTTTTTAATTATTATTAATACTATTATTATTAAAATAAATTAATTAATTTCTTCTAAGTTGAACTTAAAACACAATTCCGAACATATTATGGTGTTTTAAGCTCGTCAGATGCGAAGAAAGACTGGATCAGTTGAAGCCACTAAACACTCTAGTCGTCCAAAAACAAGCCGTTCAAATTTCATTATCGAAGCAGTGTGTGAGTGTTGATGAAAATTCAGGAACATCAATTCGGCGTCGTGGATAAGACCTAATGACCATGCACAGCTTAGAGGGTTCTTTGAATGTGTTATTGAACATCAACAAGAGGATGCAGATTTTTCAAGCAAAATCATTCTAAGCGATGAAGCACATTTTCAACTTGAAGGCTTTGTTAATCGCTTAAATTCCCGTGTTTGGGATTTTGGTGAACCCACATTTGTTTGTTGAAAACTAATGCATCCATGATGTGTCACTGTTTGGTTTGGATTTTGATCTGAAGGCATCATTAGACCATACTTTTTTGAAAATGAGGCTGGTTAACCAGTGATTGTTACTGGTGCTCGATATTCCAACATAACAACACAATTCAATCTGCCGAAATTGGATGATATTGATGTAGCCATATGTGGTTTCAACAAGACGGTGCCACATGTCATACAGCCCGTAAAACAATTCAATTACTGCATCAGAGATTTCCTGGTTGTGTACTCTCTTGTTTCGATGATCAGAATTGACTCCCTAGATCTTATAATCTAACACCATTAGATTTCTTTTTATGGGGTATTTTGAAGTCAAAGATCTATGTCAACAAGCCAACAACCACCCATGCATTACAGTAGAAAATTTCAAGAAAAGAGTGCGTATGTGCCAGCAAAGTCGTGGAGGCCATTTATCCGATATTTTATTCCATAAATAACTATATACTATGAAATTTCTATTTAATTCAAATCTTGCGTTCATTTTGGACCTCCTTTTATCAACTACATTATTTTCAGTAATGTATGGATAATATATAATAGGTTTAATGTTCATATTGTTTTTAGTTGATTCAGCTCAACTAAACTTCGAGAAATTTAGAAAAGACGTCGCAAAGTTTCATAAGGAAGCAATGCGACAGGCCGAAAAAAGAAAATCCATGATTCGCCGTTGTTTGTGAATGGCAGTAACTCGGATCCGTCCGGAGACGGCCATTAAACTCCATAAAAAAATCGACAAGTTGAAAGGCAGCATAATGACTAAGTTTTATTATCAAAGTCTTTCAATGTGAAAATATGCAAACAAGACTGTAAGATTGTGGCACTAGAAACAAAGTATAAGTCAAGCAAACGACATTTATGTTAACGATATAAGTTAATCAGACTCCAACAAAGAATAGATAAATCCGGATGAGATGTGTCAATAAACCCTTTACATGTAAATCGATAAATAAGATCCTATTACCATCTAACCTTAGTATTAGACTTATTAATAAACATATTGCATACTTTAAACGAATTAGAAACACTCTTATAGTCAAAATTTCTCAACTACTTACTTATTTTCCTCTAATAATCTGTAATACCTTCCGAGTGCCCCAATATCAACAGAAATTTAGGTTTATCATTCTTACACAAACTATTGATATTATTTTACATCACCATCGGATTCACACTCACTAGTTGAATTACATTCAGGCATTATCAAAAATGGATCCATTAAATTCTTAATCAATTTGCAAACAGTATCTTTTATCATCATTAATAAAAATGACAACAAATAAGTGAAAACACAATTAGAGTTTCCAATGGCATCTGATGACGGGCAGTGATTAAAATAAAGCTTTAAAGTTACATTCGCTGTGATTTCTAATAGTAAACTAGTTTCGAGCTTCATTTGGTTCCTTCATTACCAGCCGTACACAATTGAGATATTTAATACGAAGTGATAAGATTCTGGAGAGTGATCATAATTTGCTGTCCGACTACGAGTAAATCAAGGTTTTTACATTTGTACTTTCATTTGTATTTTTACATTTGTATAATAATAATAATAAAATATGAATTCCAACAAAAAAACTTTATTACGAACAAACCTGAATACACATGATATATTAACATTTGACAACTCCGACGCAAAAATCCGATGGACAGCTCCCTAAATCAAAAACTCTACTTTAATTTCGTATTTCGGCTAATTTGTGTTGGCTGTGATCTACTCTTTTAGCTATACTATTAATTTAATTTTTTACGATATTCGACTGACTGAAGATTTCAACTGAAGTTTTCAACTTGTTGCTCATACAATATTGGGCTTGTTTTCCCAATTTAATTTATTGCCAAATTAGTCTGACGTTCACTAAATTTTCAGCGATCGATATTCAATTAATTAATTAATTAATTTTATATTATTTGCCATGGGTTACAACTTTTTCACTACCAAAAAATAGTGACTTTTACTTTTTGGATTTTAAAAACGCTTTTAATAATTTTAACAACTTGTAAATTTTTATATTATTTTTTATATTTTGCATATCGCCAATAGTAATAATAATAATAATAATAATAATAATAATAATAATAATAATAATAATAATAATAATAATAATAATAATAATAATAATAATAATAATAATAATAATAATAATAATAATAATAGTAATAATAATAATAGTAATAATAATAATAATAATAATAATAATAATAATAATAATAATAATAATAATAATAATAATAATAATAATAATAATAATAATAATAATAATAATAATAATAATAATAATAATAATAATAATAATAATAATAATAATAATAATAATAATAATAATAATAATAATAATAATAATAATAATAATAATAATAATAATAATAATAATAATATAAATTTAGTAAATATTTTATTGAGAATTTATTAAAATTTTGTTTAAATCTCGATTTTATAAAATTTTAAAAAATAAAATTTTTAAAAGTTGAGATTTATAAAAGCAGAATTTTAGTAAAATATATTTTTTTAATATAAAAGAAGAAATTTGTTAAAATAAAAGTAAATTATTCTATATAGTTCCAAGTTCATATCTACCTGGCGATGATAGTGAGTATATTGAAATATATTGAAGTATAATATATATGTTGAATTGGCGCTTTATTTTATTTAATAATAATAATAATAATAATAATAATAATAATAATAATAATAATAATAATAATAATAATAATAATAATAATAATAATAATAATAATAATAATAATAATAATAATAATAATAATAATAATAATAATAATAATAATAATAATAATAATAATAATAATAATAATAATAATAATAATAATAATCATAATAATCATAATAATAATTATAATAATAATTATTACGTTGATGATATCTTTTTAGTATTTTCTAGTTCTTATGATGTTGTTCATTTTTAAAATTATATGAATGTGCTTCATTCTAATATTAAGTTCACAGTAGAAGAAGTCAATTCATTTCTTCCGTCTAAGTGTTTTGAAACCGAAATATAGAGAAAGCCAGCGGATACAGGCCTATACAATACTTTGAAAAGCTTTTGTGACTTTAAATATAATATAAATATGATTATTAAATTTTATTTTTAGATCTTGGTCATTATCTTCGAAGTTTGAAAAGTCTAACAAAAGTAGAAAAAAGCTGATTTCTCTTTAGAATAAAAATTGATATTCTAAGGCATTTGTAGAAAGACTGGCTAAGGAAGCCATTGATCGCCTTATGATTGTGCCTGATGAAAACAATGGCAACCATAGTCCATCTAATGACGGTGAACTCATAAAATCGCATGTTTTTGTAATTCCATATTCGGAAGGTTGTAGAAATTTTAAATAGTGGGTCACAAAATCATTAGACATTTCAAATTTGTTTAAAATAGTATCAAAATCTTTAAAATCAATAAAATTGTTTAGTAATAAATCTCAAACCCCAATAAGTTTAGTTTCTGATCTAGTGTATACATTTTCTTGTAATGAGTACAATGCCGTATACACTGGTGAGACTTCCTGTCACCTTCGCACACGGGTTCAGAAACATAGCCGATTGAGAGGTGTGATTAATATTATTGAGCATAGAAAAATGTGCAAAGACATAACTGATTTTTTAAATTTTAAAATTTTATATAAAAACTTCAATAATAAGTGGGAAATAATTTTATGTGAGGCTTTGGTGATTAAATCACAATCCCCTAAAATAAACATTCAATCAGCATCAAATTTATTGAGATTATTTAATTAAATCATAAAATCGTAACTATTTATACTTTATTGTTTCCTTATATAATATTTAACTAAAATTATGATGGCAGACTGAAGATGAGGATAATTTCATCGAAATATATTTCTTATATTTGGAGTTTTGAAGTTTTTAATAATAATAATAATTATTATTATAATTATTATTATTATTAATATAACACTATTTTTATAGAATATTACAAATCATTGAAATATAATTATTTATGAAGTGATAAGTGCTATTTTCATAAACTTTTATCAATAAAATATTTTCAAAAACTTTATAATGAATTGATAAAATATTTTTCATATTGAAATTCATTATTCATGAAGCTTGGTAATTTGACGGAGTCCTGTCGGAGAGATATCAGTTACAAAGTCCTGGAATCTGTAGCTTTTTATTACATCTATGGATTCTTGAGTTCCATTGCAATTATTCTCAATTTTTTGCTGATTTTGAGTTTGTGTTTTCCGCGATTTAATCGCCACTTGATCAATCTGCACAAATTGGTGAAACTGTTGATGATATTCGACTTAGTGAATTCCTGTCTGGTACCCATCAATCTGATCGTTATGCGATTCTTCGACACGAGCTATGATATTTCAGTAGATATTTTCTACAACCTTCGTGACGGAATTCTCTCTTGTCATGCCATTCTTCTTCTATTATTGAGTCTTGAAAGGAATTTATTGATTATTTCCCCAATAAATCACCGAAAAATCAATAATACTATCAATGCACTTCTGTATGTGTGCATTGCGCTGATCGCCATTATGTACATTGTGCGAGTGATATTAATCCAGATCGAAATCGATTGTCAACTGAAAATCAGTATTGATTCTTCATTCATTTTACTGATCGGAATTTCAGCGTCGATTATTTTATCCATATCAATTCTTTTGTATTGCTCATTGTTCTTTCTTCTGTATAGATTCCACACCAGAAAACCAATGACAGAAATGAACAAATCGAAATTTAATCATTCATATAAATTTGCTGTGGTTTTCTCATTCGCTACTTTTATCTTAGTTGTCAGTTTTCTGCCGGTATTTCTTAGCAACACGAAAATGGTGAAGTGGCCGGGTTACATTTTGTATTATGGTTTTTATTTGCATTCTCTCAGTGATCCGATTATATTGATTGCTTCAAAGGCGACATTGAGAAATAGGATCAAATGGATGATAACTTGTGGCAAGACAAAACTGAGACCCAGATCAAGCACATTTCTCAGCAACATCAGCACGAAAGTTTCCACAATGTTATAAAAAAACAACTCTTGTTGAAAATTGAAATGAATTTTAAAACTTTCCATTTCAAAATTTTTCTTGTTTTAATATTTATATTTTTCTCACATTTGACTTTTCATTTATTTTTCTGCGGGATTTTATAATTCTTTCGATTAGATTTGTATTTTTTTCCTCCCAGGATTTCATAAATATGCAAAATAAAAGAAACAAAAAATACTATATACCAAAACCAAATAATATCGGTTAAAATCTACCAATGCTTTTGAAAGACATTAGAAATATAATGATATATTGATAAACTTTAAAATCTTTTTTTTTGTCGATGGCAGAATCATTTATACAAATAAAATTTAGATAAATAACAATGTTAGCCAATTTCCGCAATGTTTATTCAATGAGTGAAAGAAAATATCAATCAGGGAAGAAGAGGAGAAAGTGTAAGTCTAGTTAAATTTTGATTATGAGTGATCAGGACGGACTTTTGGTTGAAATATTTCATATTTCATTTTATGAATAAACATTACGGAAATTGGCTAACGTTGTTATTTATCTAAATTTTATTTATAATGATATATTGTAAGGAAAATAATTTATAGAAACCTCTCTATTCATTTTGTATACTATTTTAAAATGTATATGTGACTGTCAAAAGTGTAAACTATTCAAAAAAATAACACTGTAGTCAGAGGTGTAACTAGGGTATGGCAGGCATTGCACGTGCCATGAGCGCCAACTGAAGGGGCTCGAAAATGCGCCTAACGTATAAATACGCAAATGAAAATAAAAATATATTTTTATAGATATAAATATGCGTATTACTGACAATCGCGGTTTCTATTACCAGTTGCGAAAAATCATTTAACAAATTAAAATTGATACTTTCATATATGAGAACCTCATGGGCCAAAGTCGATTATGTGATCTTGCTTTACTTACCATAGAATGAGAAATTACTGAAGAAATTGACTTTCATAATAAAATTAAACAATTTGCGTCAGCTAAAGCAAGAAAGATAAATGTGTAATAAAGTGTTAATAGATTTAAATTGTGTGATTTTTTTTACCCAATTCTAAAGTAGTTTTTTAGAAAATAAAACGTGAGTAACCTATCGTCGGAGAGGGGCGCAAGGTCGGTGTTTGCCATAGGCGCCATGTATCCTAAGTACGTCACTGACTGTAGTTTGTGACACTGATACTGATCTGTAAGATAGTGTTAAGCTTTTAGATGTTAATTGAGTAATAATATATAAAATTAAGGAAGGTTTATAAATGAAGGAAGGGAAAAGATTTGAAAAGTTTTGGAAAGCACGAATAGGGAGTTACATAAAAGAGTTAAAGAGCACCCAGATCATCCTGGTAATTTATCAGTTAAACAACATATACAGCTTCCCAAACAGGACAAAGAAAGATTAAAAGCCCGGTAAAAGTAATAGCCAATGACAATGACTTAAAAATCTTTGATTTACAGATTTGATTTTTATCAAGTCGGAACAACCCACAGCCAATTCGAAGGGGGAAGCAAGTGAAATCTCTGATTTAATTTTCAATTGGCATTAGTTAAATGAAGTGTTTCATCAGAAAAGCAGAGTTGTTCAATTAATTTTCATGAACGATGTTGTGAATTGTTTGGATATTTTTTTATAAAAAATCGCATTTAAAAGAAGTTATTTTTTATTTGAGAATTTTATAGAGTGCTTTATAGAGGGCTTTGCAAATTTTGGTGAAGTAATTGGCTTTTAATTGTCGTTCTGTGTATTAAAATTTTATAAAATTAATTAATCTGCTTTATAAGATTGCAGAAAATATTATCCTAAAAACTATAGTAATATTGTCAAAAATAATAAAAAATAATTTTAAAATTTAAAATATTAAAGGTTTTTAAAAATTAAAACATATCTAGCGAAACTTTGATTTTGAAATTAAATTAAGGTAAAATCAGAAGGTAGATAATTTTAAAAAAATTATAAATATTTTCAAATTAACATTCAAATTATTTTCGTAAGTAGATTGAAGTAAATTGTTTGATAGTTGAAAATTCTCTTTTTTTTATTTGAATCAACTTGAAAATTGCAGCAAAGGATTATTACATCTTTTAAAATTTATTTTAATGACAATAATAATAATAATAATAATAATAATAATAATAATAATAATAATAATAATAATAATAATAATAATAATAATAATAATAATAATAAAAAGAATATTTTAATTTATTTATTTAAAAAAGTATTTTCATCTTGACATGATTAAGGTCGTCTAATTCAAATCATAGGCATGATCATAAGCTTCATTTTGATATACTCTAACTGGATAAAGATTTCCTTCATATTGCATGTTATCGAATTCTTTCTTTTCTTGCTCTTGTATTGCTTTAATTTTTTTCATTTGAACACACTGAAATATAATTATTATAGAATTTTAATTTAAAATAATTTTATTACTTTGATTATAATGACAATGACAATGATGACCACAGCGAGACAAATTATTACTATCATTGCGATAGCCAAATCACTCAATCTGTCATTTTCATGTTGGTGCTCTGGGATAAATGAAATGACCCGATTTTCTAGAAAGAGGAAATTTTTGCACAACTAAGGATTCAATGTATAAGTCTTACCATCCAACTGAACGTAAACTGTCGATTCAGGACTTTCGAGGCTATCTTGGATTTTGAGCAAATAAGCTGGTACGTCGAACTTTTCAATTGAATCGACTAGAAGTCTCACTTTGACATGAGCTACAATGCTTCCTTTCCTAATTTTATTATGAATTAATAACTAAAACAATCTGTTTCATCTACTCTAATCTTGTAACAGCAATCTGGTCGAGAATGTATTTGGCTTTCATATGAGCCTTTCTAATAATATCTGTGTAAGACAAAATAGCTTTCTCGTATTCAGAATCCAATTTGTTATCTAAGCTGCTATTCCATTTATGGTTGTTGAAGGTGATCTTCAACGAATATGAGGTCTCAAACAGCTGGATCGGTTGTTCCGTTGTGGATGCAACCGAAGTAGTCACTGTTGTCATCTCCATTGTTGTTGTCATTGGTTCGGTTTTTGATAGCTCTAATAAATTTTATATAGATAAAATGAAAAAAAGATTAATAAAATTGTTTACCTATATTGGAAATTGACACTTTTTTGTTGTTAGAAATGCTTTGGATCATATCCAACAAGTTTACTATGAATTGATTTTTACTGATTTCAGCTCCAACTTTTGAGAATTTCGATTGAACTTCTGCAATTATGCTTCCGTTTCTAGATTTATAAATATTATTTATAATATAATTTTAATTTTTTGCAAATAAAACTACCTAAAATTTTGTACGTTGACTTTTTTAACTTTGTATCCGATAGCTTTCAATGACTTTCTGATCAATTTTATTGTTTCTTTTTTGATAGCTCTATATTGTTCACTCTGTGAATTCTTCAAATCTTTGCTGAATACTCGGTCTTCATAAGATAGATCAAAGTTGAGATACCAATATTGGACTGGTGAGTTTGTAGTCATTGAACTGGTTGACAAATCAGAAAATTTAGAAGTCACCGGTTTTCTGGTAGTGGCAGAGACTGTCGAATTTTTCATTGAAAGAGTAGTTGAGTTTGTTATCAATTGTTTCATAGTTGATGAAACGGTTGAAGTTTCCAACAAAGGTTTCGCAGTGGTTGAGTTCACTAGATTTTTCAACACAATTTTTGTCGTTTTCGTATCCAATATCGGTTTTATGGTTGTTTCCTTTGATAATGGTTTCATAGTTGACAGAGATGAGTTAGACTGTGTTCCATTATTAATGCCTTTCGTTTCATTGGATCCTAATGCGAATGCGACAACCAATAGCAACACTATAGAGTGATGAATCATTTCAATTTAAAATATATATAAATAAATTTTTGAATTCTCATATTTATACTTAAATAAAAAAAAGCATAGATTATGTAATAATTTAATGGTTTAATTAAATATGTTTTTGCAACTATTCTCAATTCGACAACAAATCAATAATTATTTGTTCAAATTTCAAACGAAAAGTGTGCTAGAGAATTTCAATAAATTTCGAGCAGTAATGCCAAATATTTGTAGAATTAGCACAGACATGCTTGATTATTTCTCACAAATAAATCGAATTGAATTTAAATAATCTCAACTTTATTTGATATTGATTTTTGAGTGAATAATTGATTGATATTTTCATGAGCCAATATTTCTCTATAATTTATTAAGCAGGAAATTTTTATTGCTTTTTGTATTGCTTTTCATTGTGATATTGATTTAGAATATATTTTTGCTGTACCGGATGTGCAACTCTTTGCTTTATCATTATTATAATTATAATTAATATTATTGTTATTATTATTATTATTATTATTATTATTATTATTATTATTATTATTATTATTATTATTATTATTATTATTATTGTTATTATTATTATTATTATTATTATTATTATTATTATTATTATTATTATTATTATTATTATTATTATTATTGCTATTATTATTATTATTATTATTATTATTATTATTATTATTATTATTATTATTATTAATATTATTATTGTTATTATTATTATTAATATTATTATTATTATTATTATTATTATTATTATTATTATTATTATTATTATTATTATTATTATTATCTTTTTTTAATATTATCTTTTTAAATTTTATTCGTTCTTTTCTTTTTATTAGCTGATCTCTTATACTAAGAATCTGTTCTCTAATTTTTTCTGCTGCCAAACAAGTAGAGACATATGAGGACTATGCCCCGTGGATATTTGGCTTGTAAAAAAAACAGAGACCCCCCTCTAAAAAAAAATTTCCAGGGGGAGGGGGGTTTAATTTTTTTATTCAAATTATTTGTTTTAATGAATGAAAATTTTTTTGTAATTATTTGTTTAAATGAAAGAATTTTTTTTTAATTATTTGTTTATATTAATGCATTTTTTATTTAATATAATTTTTTGTTTAAATGTTCAAATTTTAAAATTTTAAAAATTTTTTAATTCATGATAAAAAATTCTAAATATTGCTGGTGTACTGGGTGTAATTAATTTGTTTAAGTCTGTACAAAGCTTATTCAAACTTATCCTCCTCGATCAAAATACCTTCTTTTCCTTGGGTCTATGCTATCTCACCCAGACGCCCCACAATTTTAATCCTACCACTATATACCCATGAGCAAGCTCATGTTGGTACTGTATATAGCAGCTGAAAATTCATGATCAGGTGAGCCCCATTTCTTGAACTTCTCCTCATGATATTTTCACTTTCGGGTTCCTGACTGCCGATGGAAGGTCTTACGTCTCTTTCTATCTATACGCTTGTTCATACTCATCTATTTCTACAATTCCTATATCAATTTGTCATCATTACTGTTTATTTATTAAAATATTTTTCAAAAATTTGGGCAGCGTTCCGCCCTTATTTTATGGAAAATTCCTTTTTTCATACAAACGTTAGCCTATGGTAAATTGAAATGAATGCATTATTATAATGTCATTATTTTAGTCCAACAACTCATATTTGCTTTCCTATGGTCGCCACAGTTACCACCCTTCGTAAATCTTTATATTATCATCTCACAGATCTATGCCAAATGTATCATTTTATTTTAATTTTCCACCACGATGATTATCAAACAATGTACGTGATCTAACCCTACTTTCTACTTTCGTTGACCTAAATTTCTATCACTAGTCGTACCCTTGATAATATAATAAACGGCAGGAGTTAAATTAAAAATTCGATTTTCTTACTTAAACATTTTCACAAATGTTAAACCCTTAATTATGGCGATCTTCCCGCAGTTTACCCTCTTACCGCTCCGACCAACATCGCAATGGCCGCCACGGTGAATTACGACGGAGTCCTACCCCGCGATCAGTGTAACGAGACCTGACTGGACTAAGCAGACACCGAAGGGTGGTTAGCGACAAGGCAGCACATCAACATTCCACAAAACTAACTGTGGAAATTGAATACTGCCCTACCACTTTCCACAAACTAATGTATATAAAATGAATATAAATAAGTTAGGGGGAACCTGCCGAGCGATGCCAAAAGACATCGCGGCCATCCAGAATAAGTTAAATTAAACAAAACATTAACTTAGAAAAATATATTTCTACAAAAAAACAATACTTACAATCAGTCAAGCATCCAAATTTGAAAAATTGTCATACACCGGCATAAACATTGACTAAACAATTGTCAATGTCTAAAAATTTTGTGTCTACAAAATTTCTCTCTAAGTCTCTAAAAATTTTGTGTCAACAAAATGTCTACCAATGTCTAAAAATTATGAAAATGACTGCTGTATATATACTGATTTCATGCCTGGGTGCGACCAATCAGAGTATTTTGAGCCTTTTTCGGCTATTTTTCGGGGGGTTTTATTGCTTTAATTTTATTTTAAATATTTTATTTTTCTCCTTATTTTTCTCTATTTTTTGATATTATTTTCTCAATATCTCGTAAATTTTTATTTTTTATCGTTTAACCATTCTTTTTGATTGTTTCTCTTTTTACCCTTTGATATTTAAATTTTTGATCGCCGCTTCTGCCTATGTATTTTCTAAACCTTCTTTTGCAAGGTTTTGGCGGTTTTATATTTTGGTTTTGTGTTTCTTTTTGCATCTGTAGACTTTTCAATGATTTTAATTAATATTTGTTTTATTTAATTTTGTTATGTTTTTATTTTGTTTTATTTAATGTTTTATTTTATTTTTGATTTCTGCTTGCGGTACGTGCTTATGTTACAGCAGCCATATTGATAATTTCCAAACCTCATTAATTATTTTGTTTTAATTTACACAATTTTTTCATTTTTGTTTAAATTATGGCTTATAGCCCAACAAACAACTCCCGGGGCCGTTTAAATTGCGCCCCGCAATTTCTCGGTCTAGACCAACATTGGTCTAGCCGCCACATTCACATACTTTATACATACGCATATAGAGTTAATACTTTTACGCATTCATGAAACAGAGTAATGTCAATTTACAAGCTTCAAGCAGAAACCACATAAGGCGGTAGGTCATATATACATTGAACATTTTTATGTCACAGTTAGAATGCAGGTATTTACATAATAATAGATATAGTAATTGTCACTTTGGCTTGCGATTAATCTATGTAGTTGGGATTAGGGATGTCATCTTCATTTGGTATCTTTGACTGGTTCTCGACTGTTGGGTTTGAATTGGAAGAATTGGTTCTTTGATTGTTGTGATATTGGGTTTTTGCTTTTAGATTCTCTTGAATTTGATTGTTTGATTTGGGTTTTCTTTAGACTTGCAGCTTTTTTTTGCATTTGCAGCTTTCAACTGGTTTTTACGATTCGATAAATAGTTACGAAGATTAGGATAAGGATTGCACAGGTTTCAACGACTACCAGGCTTTGTAGGAAAGTTTCGAGATTGGTTAGTGTTCGAGTTTTCTTTGATTGGGTGAGTAGGAGAGGTTGTTGTAATTGATAAGAGTTCTTCGAGATTAGTTAATTGTTCTGGTTAGCTGTGGATTGATGTTTCTACAAGGGGGTTTTCTTCAGGCATTGAATTTGTATTCAGATAAGTTTTTGTTTCAGGGTTTCGATTCTTACCAGGGCTGCTATTTGGTTTCGATTTTGTTTTCGGGTATTGTCGCTCTGGATCTTTTTTGGTTATAAAGTTGAATTGATGACAAAGGTAAGGGTAACGACGAGGGTAAGTTTGAGCCACTGTTTCATTTGTTTTATTTACACTTGGATTTTTTGATTGTTATTTTAGCGATGAGTTGTTTTCTCGCTCATGTAGGTTTACTTACATTTCTTATTATTAGAAGGCGACTTATTATTATTTTTTTTTCGGGTATCGTTGCGATAATGTTGTCTTTTCCCTCCATCGCTCTCTTCTGTCTTTCATTGTCTTCTAGCGCTTGAATTCATTGATTGAGTTTAAATGACTTTCAGTATTGTTTAATCGCTGGCCTTTCAAATTTTCTGTTTGCCCGATTTAACTTCTTTTTTTTTCTCCTATATTTCCTTTGGAATCTTTTTACTACCGTTTGCTAATCGTCTTCCAATGCATTGTTTGCTCATTTCATGACTAATTCTCTCTTTAGTTCCTCTATTTTTGTTCCCATTTTTGGCTTATATCCAATTGTCGTCTCAGCCATTCATTTTCCTCCTCTACATTTTCTCGCTAGTTACTCAATATCTGACACTCTCCCTTAGCGCCTTTATCAGGTTCCTCTACTGAAATTATTGACTCTTGATTTTATCTGTTTCTTGTGCTTGTTGTTCCAACGCTATTTTCAGGTTTTCTATCTCCTCCTCTTGTTTGCTGATTTAAGTTTCTACTATCTCTTCGATTTTGCATTATACTGGTTTTCAACCCTCGTTTAACACTTCAATTTTTATTGGTTTTGTGTACAATCTTTCATTATCAACGGTCTCGCTGATCTAAACCTTCATTGTTGATAATTTTCTGTTATTTTTATTAGATTTCTGAATTTTTTTTTGATTTTGTTCGTTGTTATCTTTTTATGATTTTTTTTATGATTTTTGTTTTTTGATTACATTTCGTTTTTCGTTTTATCTACACTGTCTCTATTCACAATTTCTATTTACACTTTACACACACTCCTTATTATACATACGTTTTTTATATCTTTCAACATCTTTTATCCTTTTATGCTCTTTATTTAATTTTGTTATGTTTTTATTTTGTTTTATTTAATGTTTTATTTTATTTTTGATTTCTGCTTGCGGTACGTGCTTATGTTACAGCAGCCATATTGATAATTTTCAAACCTCATTAATTATTTTGTTTTAATTTACACAATTTTTTAATTTTTGTTTAAATTATGGCTTATAGCCCAACAATATTTTTTCTCGATTAAAAAGCCTAAAAAATAAAAATTGGCTAAAATCGTCTATGATTGGTCGTACTATAGTGAGGAGTATTTTCGAATAAAATTGGATCAAACTTGATTAAAGAACCTAAAAATATCGAATAAAAAGCCTAAATATTTTTTTATACTTAAAATCCCATAAAAATAAAATTTGCTCAAATCGCCTGTCGACTAAAAATCATGAATTTTTTATTTACTTTAATTATTTGCTTAAGTCAATAATATAATTTATTTATATTCTAATTATATAATTAAATTTAATTGTTTGTTTTAATCAAGTCAATTATTTATTTTTAAATTATATTATTATTAAATTATTTATTTAATATTATTATTATTTTATTATTATTAACATTTTTTTTATTTATTTTTAAAAATTTAATTGTTAGTCTAAGAATAATTTTTCAATGTAAAAAAGATAAATCATCGATAAATTTTGAATTGTAAAAATAACAAACTTTCAATCCATACCAATTTTTTTTTATTGACAATAAAGATTAAATAAAAAAGATTAATTTTTATTTCAAATCAAAAATATCCGAGAATATGCTTTACGCATTTCGGCCAACAATATAAGGATTGTTTGGTCACGTTTGAAAACGTGGCAACATGGACATCCATTTGAACATGTTACTCTCATACTATCTTTACAAACAATGCAATTTGCAACACATCGGTCACCAGATCCCTGAACGTTGTCATAGTGAATCTCGAGAAGTTATTCAATGTTAATCCCTGTGAAATAGTAAGTTTTTGTTGCGAGAAACTCTGGTGCGCAATAATCCAACGTATTTTTAATTCTTCGATAAAGTTCCTGAATTTTCTTTAAAATTACTTCAAAGAGATAAACTAAATAATAAAATAAAATACATATTTAAATATACATGATTTATCTTTTGACATTTTTTAATACTTAATAAAAAATAATACTAACTTAAAAACATACAAATTTTAAACATCAACAAAAATATACAAAAACAAAGAATATTTTCAAATAATTTATTCATTCAAAGTTCTTCATAATCGTCATATTCTTCATTAAATTCTGAAAATTCTTTTGGACTGTTACATAAAACCACATCACCTCCCTATAATGACCATATGCTACACTTATATTTTTCCCCACCCAAACTCTTTTATCATCCTTATTTGTTAATGCAGTTTTACTGTTTTTAATTGTAAATAATTGATGTTTTTTACTAGTAATACGAGTTTGTGGTACCGAAAAAATTAAGTTTTTGTTATAACAATCTAGGTATGACTTATGTTTTAAGTCAGTACTTATGTTTTACATTCACTAAATTAATTTACCGTAATGGAGAGTTAAATTTATAGATAAAAATTGCAAAACTTCATCTACTTGTTCTTGTTAAAAAAGCAAAGAATTAAAATTTTACTATAAATTTCAAAAAATTCTTTAATAATTAAAAAATAAAGAAGTTGTCATTCAAAAATAAATTACTAATAAGTAATAAGATAAGGAATTTTGCTATCACGAAAAAAAATTCAAAAATCAGGACAAATTCTTGTAAAATCAGGACGCAGGACATTTTGCAAAAAATCAGGACTGTCCCGCTCAAAAACAAGCAGATGGTCACACTAGTCAGTACCCTTCAATGTTATACCCTTAGCTTTGATACTTTCAACTTCAGACAAGAGGCTATACCATTTTGGACGAAGAAACACCCACTCCTTGTATTTAAGTCCTTTATTCTCGTCTTTGAACTTTCCAATGACAGAATCAAGGTTCCTACTATACAAGGGATGTTTTGGGTCATAATTAGAAGTATCGAGGAGATTATCATGAAACATAGCAGATAAAAGAATGTCTAACTTACAATTCTTAATTTCCAGAAAAAAGGAATCGGTGTCCCCAGGAACTATATTAATTTCACAAGTGAATTCGTTTCGACATTTTTCTAACTCTATATATTGTAATTGATACATCCTAAGTTTAGATAAATCGACTAAAGTTTGTCCAATGTAACTCGGTCGATCTAAACACACCGATTCCTTATTTAATAACACAGAGACCAAATCATTGTCGATTTTAAATGATTTCCGAAAAGTTGGTTTTGAGCAATAATTAATTAATTTGTTTGCAGAATTAATTAATCTTAAATTAATTTGTTTTTTAAGATTTTCAACGGTTTTTCCGTAGAGGCTATTAGTTAAAAGTTTATAACAGTTTTTATCTAATTCATTGGTTGATTGCACTCTAAGTTGTGTTTTTGTGTCTATATACTTTTTAAATATTGAATTTTGATTATATTTAATGGCTCTATGTATATGTGTAATTTTAATTTGTAAAGAAACAAAAAGCTACAAAAGTCTCCAATGAAGAACATAATTCTTCTTTGGATAATGCGTTAGCATTAACTTCTCAACCTTAGAACCCGGAGCGCACATCTTTTCAGCAGCTACTGGAAAATCAATAAGTTTATCAGGAAGAAATGTTGGGATTTCTAAATCTACTTCAAATGTGACAGCAAATGACAGTGATTCAAGATCCTTATTCAAAAAACTAATTAAATTGTTTAATTGATTAGTATTAGTAAACCCATTCAAAATCTTCTTATGGTAATGGTTGACTTAAAGCCCAAACGTAGAGATTATTGATGTCAATGTAAAGCAGTTCGGTGTTGTCATCAGATACTACGTGATGTTTTAATAACAAAGGTTAATCCACCACGGATTCCCCTTTAAAAAAATTATACATCTCCATGTCAGTGAGAAGTTCAATTGGTTCGTCAAGAGTCATAAGAGCAGATGCCCAAGACATACCGGGAATTCCATAAAAGTTAAATTTTTAAAAATAAATAAAATAAAATGTTAATAATAATAAAATAATAATAATATAAAATAAATAATTAATTAAATATAAATAATAATATTAAATAAATAATTAAATGAAAATAAAAAATAATTATTTAATTCACTTCATTAAAACAAACAATATAATTTAATAATAATATAATTTAAAAATAAATAATTGGCTTGATTAAAACAAACAATTAAAATTAATAATAATATAATTAAAATATAAATAAATAATATTATTGACTTAAGCAAATAATTAAAGTAAATAAAAAATTCATGATTTTTAGTCGACAGGCGATTTGAGCCAATTTTATTTTTATTGAATTTTAAGTATGAAAAAATATTTAGGCTTTTTATTCGATATTTTTAGGTTCTTTAATCAAGTTTGATCCAATTTTATTCGAAAATACTCCTCACTATATTACGACCAATCATAGGCGATTTTAGCCAATTTTTATTTTTTAGGCTTTTTAATCGAGAAAAAAATATTTAGAATTTTTTATCATGAATTAAAAAATTTTTAAAAATTTTAAATTTGAACATTTAAACAAAAAATTATATTAAATAAAAAATGCATTAATTAAAACAAATAATTTTAAAAAATTCGTTCATTTAAACAAATAATTTTAAAAAAATTTTCATTCATTAAAACAAATAATTAAAAAAAATTAAACCCCCCTCCCCCTGAAAAAAATTTTTAGGGGGGGTCTCTGGTTTTTTTTTGGTTTTTTTCAAGCTAAATATCCACGGGGCATAGTCCTCATATGTCTCTACTCAATCATTATTTCCCAAATGCAAAATGTTTTTACCAATTTTTATTTCACTTTGAAATTGTTGAGGTTATACATAATTTTGCAAAATAATCAAAATTTTACAAATTGTTAAAATCAATTAAAAATTATTTAAAATTCGAAATACCTAAGGATAAAAGTGGTAACTGGTGACAAATATTAATTAAAAAACAAATTAATTAATTAATTAATAAAGTTCGAGGACAATTCTTTAATATCTCAATAAAATAATTTATGTAGGATTTTTTCTGTTTTAAATTCATTATTTGTCACTTAACACTGAGGTTATTGAGAACAATGACTTTAATATAAACTTCTCAACTATTTATTTGCGAAAAGATTTTATATTTTTTAAATTTTCAAAATAAAACTTGTCAAGGAGAAAGATTAAAATCGGGTAAAGAAAATTTCACAAAGTCAGTGAATTGTATACAAGACGAATATGTTATTAATTGATGTCGAAAACACCTAAATCAAAGTAAAAATCAAAAAATGAAGAATATATGAAATTAATTTATTCACGAAACGACAAAAATATGAATAAGAAAATTGAATAGAGTCATTCAACTCCGAATATGAAATATGATATCAACCAAAAATAAACAACATTGTTTCAACCAAATGCCATTCGGAATAGAAGCGGCTCCAGTAACTTTTCAAAATCTAATCAATATGGTGTTAGTTGAACTCAATTGGAAAATAGCAGTGGTATTTCTTGATGATATCCTCATATTTTCAAAAGAATTGAAAGAACATTATTAAAATATGGAATGCGTCTTAGAGAAATTAAAACTAACTGAATTAACAATTATTCCATCAAAGTGTAAATTTTTGAAAGATGAAGTTAAGTTTCTTGAACATATTATCAGCAAAAATGGGGTAAAAACGGATAAGGATAAAATCTAAGCAGTAAAAAAAATTGAAGGATCGAAGTGTGTTAAAAAAACTCAGAAGTTTAATGGGGTTAATCTACTAATATAGAAAATTTAATAAAGACTATACAGGAGATTCAAAGATCTTAAAAAAGTTAAATGAAAATAAAGAGAAAACGTTTATTTGGACAGAAGAATGTGAAAATGCTTTTATAAAGCTCAAGGATAAACTAATCAAAGACCCAATCTTAAAACTTCCAGATTTCTCAAAACAATTTATTCTTGATACCGATCCTAGTTTCGAGCGTATCTTGACAGTTTTATCATAAACAAACAGTGATGAAAAACAAAATATAATTGAATATGGATCATATGCAATTTCGAAACATAAAGTTGGTTATTATATAACAAGGAAAGAGCTTCTAGTTATATACTATTTTATGAATCACTTCAAACTTTATCTCTATGGGAAAAAGTTTACACAGCGTACGGACCACTAAGCAATAACCTTTATGATGAAAACAAATAAAGCTTTTGCACCAAACTTCCAGACGTGGATAAACTACTTAAGCAGCTTAGATATAGACTTTCAACATAGGAAAGGAAGAGAACGTTTCAATGCCAAACCATACACGAAAGCCCCAAAACAGGTAAATTAAAAACAAAATTACTCGCAATAATGACAGAAAATCCAGAAGTAGAATGGCAAAGTAGATCAAAGGAAATCAAGTGTAAATAAACATGGCAAAAGAGAAAGAGAGAAACTTCAGATATAGTGACGGAAAGGAAAGTAAAAATAGGCGATATTGTCTTAATTAAGATTAATAAAAATAACATATACTTTGGGCCTGCAGAAGTGATCAAACAAATGCATACTAGAAGCTATTGGGCCATCTAAAAATGAAGTCATACGATTTTGACTGATTTTTTACCCTATTCCTCCTCTCGTCACACATCATCACAAAACATTAGATCCCCTCAAATATGACGTCACAAATATTTGCTTCCTCTCTAAAAAGCCTTAGAGGCCTTCCATAAATTATATCACGCACCTAGGGCAAGGGGTCACACATGTGTGACAATGTGTGACGAGGTGGAAGAGTATTTAGTAACTGTGACGTCACATTTTAAATTTTGTATTTTTCAACATAATTTTATACTAATTTCAGTTTTTCAGCTCCTCCTTTTTAATATATGTTTTCTCATACGATCTTACACTAAATACATACTAAAATGTCAATAAAGTGATTTGAAGCATGTTTATTTTCAAATATTAAATATGGCTTTGTTAGTGACGTCATATTTGAGGGGATCTAACGTTTTGTGATGATGTGTGACGAGAGGAGGAATAGGGTAAAATATTATGAATATTAAGAATTAACATTTAATTTAAACAATTTATTTTTTATTAATTTAATTTTGTAATAAATATTTTAAAAATATATTCAAATAACTTTTAATTAATTTAAAAAGGTACTGTGAGTTTTATTCGTTTCAAAATAAAATAGCAAAAATCTATAAGTTTTATTTATTTCAAGGTAGAATGATGAGAAAATCTATAATGAAATTTATTTAGTTCAACTTAACATAAATAATTAAAAATTACCGTAATGTAAACATCAAAAAATATTTACATTGCATTATAAAATAGAATAATGTTGCCGAGTTCGATTGGGAATAATCCGAGATAGATAGGTCCAAAAGATTAGAGGAAACCCAAACGGAAGACTCGTTGTGGTTTGAGAGAGAGAGAGTTAAACGTTCATTAGAAGGGATAAAATTTAACTTGTTCTGGGATGTTTCATTGGAGAGTTCTAAAATTACAAGAATATTAAATTAAAAGCTAAAATACACACAACTTATTTTTTACTATAGAAAATCCAATTTCTATAATATGTTGCCAAGGAAATGAGTGGCAAGCAAACGGATAAATTATTTAGGTCAGAGTTGAAAATGAAATTAAAGTATACAGCATTTTGTTGATTTATTTTTTAGATTTATGATTTTAAATGTTATAATGGAAACCCTTAATATAAAATAGGAAACTCGTACGAGTTCTGGTGTCAATTATATTATATAGCTAATATTTATAACAGTGAAATTTCCCTATTACAATACTATATAGATAATTAAAATCGATTGATATTGTTTTCGGACATTAATAGAACCATCGTTACTATATTGGTATTATAATATGATTATTATGATTAGTGTTAAAATTTACACTGTCATGTTTAAAATTATTTTTTAAAATTATTATTATTACTATTATTTTTATAATTATTATTATTATTATTATTATTATTATTATTATTATTATTATTATTATTATTATTATTATTATTATTATTATTATTATTATTAGTATAATTATTGCATTAATTGCCCTTACTATTTCTGTAGATATCCTCATTGTTATTTTCTAATCATTGGTATTATTACTACTCTCATATATATTATTATTACGATAGTTATTATTGTTCTTCTTGTTCTTCTTGTTCTTATTATTCTTATTATTATTATTATTGTGGGGTTACTGGTGTTTATAACCGTGACCCCTTTCATACAATGCTATGCGTCTGCCACTGGTTACCCGTCGCTAAGCAACGTTGGTACTGTAACCGATGTTTCTGAGACCATCAAAGGTGAGCTTTGTTTCTAAAACTGCTAAGGCCCGGTCTGCAGCTGGTTCAGCGAGCTACCGATAGAAGGTATGTGCTCGTCTTGCTTATTTAGGCCATCGAGAATAGGCATGCTCTTCCCTTCCTCTGTCCATCAGTATCTCCCGGATGTCCGGTTGGAGAAGATGCTTGGGAACAACCAGGTGTACTGGCGCATTGAGCTCTAAGAGGGCCGGATCTTTTAGGTCGTACGCTACGCAGTAATCTGGTATGTAGCTCTCGGAGCTCGGAATGCGTTCGCTGGCGATGTCTGCATTAATCTTCAGCAGTCGTCTACGCTGCTGGTTGGTTTAACATTTGTATCTCCTTTCAAGTTGCTCGAATTTGTGAAGTGCCACCTCGGCTTCATGGCGAATCTCCCGAGCCGAGTTTCTCCCGGGTTCTCTCTTTATAGCCAGGCTGGGCAGTTCCACATCCCCGTCATGCGGGCTCTTGCTTCGATTTGGCCATTTGGGCGTACCATACGTGGATAGGGAATATCCCCGATCCCACAGGGCCTGACGGTAACGTCCCGCGAATTTGCTCGGAATTGTCAATGTCGTCCGTTCTACATCCCTCCATTGAGTACTATAACTTTCTATCATAATTAATTATTAACATCATTCATACAACATATTGTCATTATGGATAGTTAACCATCTATCAAGTTTTTATATACCATTCAGTTTTCGGTGTATCTCGGGTTAGATAGGAAACAATAAATTGTTCACTGTTCTCTATTGGCAGGGTCGGTGGAATAAATCTTATCAACTCATCCAGGTGTTAAAAGGAAAATCCTTTAGAACAATCCAAATAAATATCAGCCACGTATGGCCGCCTTATCTATGATGGTATAGACTAGAATCACATATTAATCTACTCGTTAATACCTATTACCAGGATAAAAAAAATCATCGTACGCTAACTATATAATACATGTTTAAGTAAAGAAACAATCTATGTTATTAATACAACATTAACCCTAAAAATCAATTTATATAATGAACAAAATATAAAATTACAAAAACCAACATATATACTTTTACTTAGAATGTATTGTCCTTTACTCACTATATCATATAATTCTACTCGTATCCCTAATACTTATGCCGAAATCTTTAAATGTCAATTTCCACTACCAACTTACTAACATGGCAACCTTAATCTATTTTAATGTCATAATAAAAAATAGTGAAAAGAAAATTCTAAGCTTAAAATGTATTATTTACTAAATCCATTAGGGTTAAGTTAAGAAATTACCAAACAATCTGTCTTACCAGACGCGTAGTCCCCTGAATTTATTTCTTCTGGTTTAGTGTTACGAGATTCCTGAGAATACCTGTTACAATTCCCAATTCGGCTTTGGTTTGAACCATCATTCATAGCATAATTTCCCGATTCCTTCCTTCGATCCGTTTCATGCATATCGATGTCATAATTCTTTGCGCGACTTCTATTAGACATGTTCATAACAAAGTGATGATGGTTTTCACCTTACACCGGTATTTATAAGAACGCCTGATTCATGGCTCAAGTGATACTGAATGCTAGTGGCTGCTTCTCATTGGTTGATTTTTAGTTCTGAAGTCGTTTCCCTAGAAATCTGGCGTGCCCTCGCGTTCTCGAGTGATTCTGCTGTTGGCGGTGTATACATTGCTAATCGACGTCTCCTTTCTTAATATGCACTACACACTCGGATAATTTCAGGTTTCATTTGGAGCTCTATTAATTTTTCAGCACGTTGAGTAAGGTTTTCGCTTATTGTCGACCGATTATAATATTTAAATTTTAGATATTTATCTGTAACTTGATAAATCGATATGATCACTGGAAGGGCTATGTATTATCTGCTCGCACTCCTCTTTTGAATCAAATACAAAAAAAAGTTTCTTGATGGGTATCTTCCATTTGTTATGACTAATTTTTCGTTTAGGAGTAGGGATTACAGCAAGATGATTTAATGACAAACTTTGTTTGTTCCAGATGGCTAAATGCTTTATGTCTTAACGACGTGAAGATGGAGTCACTTATCGGCTCCTATCTCTATCTGATGAAAAGGTGAGATGTATATTTTTATGGTTGGTAATTATTTTGTATTTAGAATAGAATAGTTTATGTGTTAATAGACTTATTTTTCTCATCTAATTTTCTATGCATGTTTATTCACTATTATTATTCTATTTTTCTAATGGAGCATTCTAGCTTACCTACGTATTATAATCATCACTATATTTAACGAATTATTGCGACTAACCGATTTTGTACTCCTCCCTACGCTTTAATGTTAAATGTTCATAGTAATCGTGTAATAGATTATTATACCAATCTTTTTATGTTTGTGGGATTTCACGATCCTATTTGGGTTTTGTTGCGGATTCTACGGTGGCTTGGGTGCATCTTAGTGGGTTTTATGCGCGGCAAGTTTTATCAATAAATTTATTTCTGAATTTATCTTTTGATTTTTGGGATACCTGTTATATGTTGGCTGCAAGATCCAATACGTTTATCTTTATCATATGAGTGTATTTTCTGGTTGATTGTAGGATGAATGGATGATCTTTTTGTGGGTTTTTATTCTCTATTTTTGTGAGTTAATAGATATTTTTACTACTAGGGAAATCGCATGCTCGATTGTGCTTTCACAGCTATAACGTTGGGGGTCGTTTTAGGAATCTGCTTTTAATTCGTGGATACTAGTACATTGATTTAGTTTTCTCGAGACATTATTAGCATTTTTATAACGGTTAAATCTTTATATTATTTACCAAATTATAGTTTAATTCCTATCTATACCGGCAAAATACCGTCTTAGGCGTATTTCGTAATTTTTATTTTAAAAGAATTTTTTAACATGACCGTTACATCGATTTCCGCAAGCCCCTTCCTTTTAACCACAAGTTGATCCTAAAATATTCATGTGTTTACATTAGATTTCAAGAGTGCTCACTGGACTACTCTGTGTTATAATTTTAGCCGATAGGTATCAGAATTTTAGGTCGATTTTTCGGGAGTGAGTGGAAAAGGAGTCAGCCAAAAGATTGGTTCCCGATTTCCTCACTGCCCCTATAAGCAAACTCATTAGACGTTCGAGCCCGTCGTTACTCATGGCGAGGTCTCTCATGGGCACGAGCTATTGGCGGATAAACCGCACTTACACCACTCGATAGGGATGTTTGATTTTAATTACTTGCTGGTGTGTGGCTGTGGGCCGGAAAAATTTCAACATTAGTAAAAAAAATTCATCTTTTCATATCGTATAATTGCCCATAATATTCGTTACATAGTTGCATCATTCACATGGCATACTCATAATCATCGTTCATGCTCACTTCAATAGTTTCGATAGTTTCAGAAATTTGTGATCGTTCTCGAGTCTTGTTTCTAGAAGCTTGTGTTGGGCCAGAACACATATGGCCTTGGAAAATGTTTGAATGGATCGGTAACATACATGCAAACATAACATGCAAATTTAAATAAACCTATTGAAACACCAATTAAACCCTACCAAATATGAGGAAAAAGAGAATTAAATATAAAATAATAAACATAAAAATAAATTAAAATAATAACAAAATGCAACAAGATTCGCACGATACAAACACAAATATAACACGAAAACCCAACAAATTCGACCAAGAATTACAAATTAATAAAAGTTCATGAAAATGAAACTTAAATCAAAAAATTTGAATTAGTAATAATTCAATAAAAATTCTAAATGAAAAATTATTAAAATAAATTGAAAAATAATAAAATTAAAGAATAGAATTCACTAGAAAATAACAAGGTCGAATTTTGTTTTACTACATCAAATTTAACACGCGAGGTTAGGGACAGAAAATAGGTATAAATACCGATTCATTTTCACATTAAATTTAACCATTTTTAAAACCGTTTTTCAAACGAAAACCATTTTGAATTAAAATTTGATTTTGAATTATTGATTAAAAATCTATTTTGGAAGACAAATTTTTTAGGTGAGAAATAGCTTTTATTGTGGAGCTCTCTCTCCACGTCACCTCCTCGCAACCTCGGTAGAGCTCTGCTTGGACGGTCGGCGTGGGGAGAGATGTAATTTTATGTTTTGATGAATTTATTGGTTGTCAAGTAATTTTGTACTTTGTCTTTAATATGATAATAAACCTTATATTATTCATAAATTGTTTTATATATTACATAAATTAAATTAATCTGTCGAAATTTTTCCGGCCCACAGCCAACACATATCGCAAGTTATTAAAATATACACAGTGCAGATTCGTGTAAGTGCGTGGAAAATCGCCAATGATATGTACCCGTGAAGACCTAGCGTGCGGAACGCAGGGGTCGTAACGTCAACACGATCCCGTATAGAAGAAACGAGAAATAAGGAAGAAGTTTTCTGGCTGCTTCCTCGTTTCTCATTTCTGTAAAATCGACCTAAAATATTCTACACACGGCTCAAAATCATCACACCGAGTAGTCCAGTGGGCACTCATTAAATATAATATAAACACAACGTGCGCCTAAGGCTTATTAAAGGGTAAGGATACGGGGAATAAATTAATTGTTGAATAAAAATAAAGTAATTCTTTGATAAAAATAAAGTAAATCTTTGAGTAAAATGAAGTAAAGCATTAATTTCATTGATAAAGCAACTGATTGATTAAGAATAAGTAATTCATCGATTAAAAATAAAGTAATTCATTAACTTATTGATTAAAGTAAAGGAATTCATTGGTTAAAAATGGAGTAATTCATAAAGTAGTTCATTGTTTTTAAAAATAAAGTAAAAATTAAAGTAATTCATTGCTTAAAATTAAAGTAATTATTGAGTAAAAATAAGTAATTCATTGACTAAAGGTGATTATTGATTGAACTCATTGATTGCAAATAACAAAATTTATCAATTAAAAGTAAAATAATTCATTGATGGAAACTAAAGTAATGTATTGATGAAAATTAAAGTAATTATCAAGTAACAATAAGTAAATTATTAACTAACCTAATGTTTATAAAATTAAAGTAATTTATTGATAAAAGTAATTAGTTGATTAAAGGTAAAAACAAATAAATTAATGGAAAGTAAGCACAACCGTTGCTTAAAAATAACTTGACAATTCATTAACCCGAGATCATCGCTATAAAATCTAAATCATTGTTGAAAGCAACTTAATATCATTATTAAGAAAAGGGGAAAGTGTTAACCCAAAATCGTTGATTAATTCGCCATAAAACAAAATAAAAGTGACGTAATCGGTGATAACATTTAAGTTAAAAATTATCTACGACTTGAATTTCGGATAAAACCCCAATATTGACCCAAAAAATCGAAAATTAATACAAACTCGATGAAAGATCAGAATGACCATAAAAATTCAGGACGATAGATCAATTAAGATAACAATCAAAAATTTTATATTAATATCACATTTAATGTTAAGCCACAGGAAAGGCTTACCGCCGACTTTCGATAAACACTAATAAAGTGATCCAAATATCTCCGGGAAAACGATGAATGGCAACTTCCAAATAATAAAATTCCAAATAGTAAAATTCCAAATGCGAGAGATTGCACAAAGATGCGGAGAAGGAGTCCACTCGAAAACCACGGTAGATGTAAATATTTTCCCTAAAATGTTGATAGAAAACATTCAAATTAGTTAACGCGTTAAATTTCCAAAATCGATTTGACTAAACCTCGGCGAATTTACCAACCGCGAATTTCTACAAATAAAGTATAAACAATGCAGAACAGGATGTAAACTTACCGATTTGAATTATCATCAATACCGGAAAATCTTAACCGAATCCATGAATCGACCAACGTCAAATCCGCCGGAAATCAACTATCTAGGATCATTTCAACTTACCGAATCAATAGGAAATAAATAAGTCTATATACAACCGACGTACACGAATCGACATCCTGCCACGACATCAACGACTTCCAAGTTTTAATAATGTAGATTTTTCGATAACAAAGGGGTTCATACACAAGGCCCAAACCTGTAAGGCAACATAACCTCCCTTGCTTATTTTCGCAACGATTAATGACCCTTCGAGTCGTTACCATTAAGAAATTTAATCAATTAATAGTTGCATCTTACCCTACTACACGTCAAGCCATTAGTTTATAAATAAACTCATGCCACAACCCAATTGGTAGTAGTAACGAGATGTCGCTTTATCCAAAAATTATTGTAACCATTATAAAAAGGAAACATAGGAGAGTCACGAGCCAGGATGGGTAACTGAACGTGTTATATCATAAACTTACAGATGAACAGCCATATTTACCTCATTCGAAGTATGTAGAAATAATTCAAGTTCAACAGAATTTGATAAGGTTTAGGTTTTGACAATTCAAATAGTAATATCATAGTCATTATTTAGTCGGTTATTAAAATCAAGCAGACGATTTGAACAAATTAATTTTCACCCCTTTACATACAACTGGCTGATCATGACGATATTTTAGAAAAGGACATGCCGCTCGATTGGACCGCTATTCAAGTAACCGACGAACAGTGTCGGAAAGGAGCACCGCCAACTACAGAAAATATCGATAAACTTCGACAACAGTGGCCATATCCCACCACTTGGCGGCTGTTAGGCTTCGAAAGGGACCCTTGTTGGCCCAACGAACAGCGCTACCCTGCTGCAGAAACATACGAACATGCACGGAACCTCCTCACCCAATGGGAAAGGGTGCAGGAACAAGTGAACCAGAATGTGGTCAAAGCGAGGATGTACCTCGCGAATGTCGAAGAGGGCATCCTCGCCGGGCGTATTGCGGAGGCCCATCCACCTCGCCCAGTCCGCGATACCTGACGGCCATTCCCAGTTTCGCCTCAGAAGAAGAACTTAAAGAGACCGTTCATCGGAGAACATTGATTTCTCAAAAACACGAACAATAAACCGTACATTAATATGATTAAGTTTTTTTTTGAAAAAGAAATCTTCGTTAAGTGTCGTTCGTTCTAATTCGTTGCATGAATAGACCCATTTTGATAATTATGTTTGCGATAATCACAGCTATTAATTATGTAAACCCATAGAGAAATTTAAAGATTTTGTTCATTATAGCAATGACAACTACCCGAATCCTACAAACTGAATTGGAACTCGCAAGGAGCTCAAATGCAAATCTCCTCAACCAAATACTCCAGATAACTCGTGAAATACAACAAATCAAAGCAACTTGGTCAGACCCGAAGAAGATGAAAAATCTGTATCTCAGGCTAACAACAGCTCAAAAAGGTTGGGCGGAGGAGCGACAGCTCAATCAGAGCCTGCGCACTCAGATCAGGGGACTAGAAGTCGCCCTAGCCATCTGTCGGGAAGGGGAGGCGGTAACGTACCCGCTCGTCTTCGCCCCGTCACAGATACCGCGTGGAGACTCCAACAGTACCACAACCCAACCTACGAACCAACCCGTCACTCCATCGAGTAATCGTCGGCCGGGACGCAAGGAGCGTGCCCGACGCCGAGCAGCACAACCCCCAAGCCCACCCCATTAACTCACGAATGCTATGTTTTTTTTTGTTGTTGATTTGAATAAAGTAGTTGCATTTATAGTTAAATTATCTCCTGGATGCACTTACGTACAAGTGTTACTATGAACACTCGCATCGCGGTTTCAAACCTTCGTTCCACATCTGATCATGAACTTTCTTGCACATGGGACAGAGCAAAGCGAGCATAGGTCTTCTATCGACAGCTCGTGAACCCGAGGGTTGTCCGAGCAATTACAGTACTAGCGATAATACTCAATTTTTTCGGAAAATCCACCACTTGAACACATTTCCAACGTTGCCTAGCAACGGGTGCCAAGTGGAAGCTAGAAATCATTTTGTATGGCGTTACCAGGGCAACAATAAAGATAGAAAAATTACGAACCCCTGTAACCCACCACTTGTGATCCAATGGTGTTTTTTCTGTTAAAAAACGTAAGAGTTTTTTAAGAGAAAAAGTGATCCTTCACAAGTGATGATATTTATGCGAAAATGAATTGGTATTTATATTTATTCTGTGACCCTAACCTTGCCTGTTTAATTTAATGCGATAAAACAAAATTTGACCTTGACATTATTTGTCTAATCTAACTCTAATTTTTATTATTTTGATTTAATTTGACAATTTATTCATTAAATTTTTATTTAAATTATTTCTAACAAAAATTATTTTATTTAATTCAAATTTTTCCATTAATTCTTTGCTTTTACGTAAATTGTCGGTTTTTCAGTCAAATTTAATGTTATTATGTTATTTTTATGTTATTTTTATGTTATTTCGTGCGGATCTTGATGCATTTTGTTATTATTTTAATTTATTTTTATGTTTTTCAATTTTATATTTTTAGTTATATTTTTCTCGCATTTTAAGGTGCTTGCTTGATGTTTTATGGATCTGATTTTAAATCTGCATGTTATGTTTGCGTGTTGTTTCCAATTCATTTAAACAAAACTCAGTACTAGCACAACATTATTATTATTTTTTTATCATCAGTATAATTGGCGTCACTGAGAATAATATGTGATCCAAGGTGTCCCCAACAATGTTCCTACTACATTGACCAAGTGTCGTGTATACGAGCGTTGTTGTAGAGACCCTTCCCAAAAATATAATGCGGAACAAAATACAGCCTCCCTCATTCCTTCCTTCATCCAGGCGATGCGATAAAGTCCCGAAAAGGAATGTTTCGATAGGAATACAAAGATAAACTTGTTGGGCCAAAACACAAACGGCCTTGGAAAATGTTTAAATGGATCGGTAACACACATGCAAACATAACATGCAAATTTAAAATAAACCTATTAAAACATCAATTAAACCCTAACAAAATATGAGAAAAAGATAATTAAATATAAAATAATAAACATAAAAATAAATTAAAATAATAACAAAACGCAACAAGATCCGCACGATACAAACACAAACATAACATGAAAACCCAGCAAATTCGACCGAAATTTGATAAATTAATAAAAGTTCATGAAAATGAAATTTAAATCAAAGAATTTGAATTAGAAATAATTCAATAAAAATTCTAAATAAAAAATTATCAAAATAAATTAAAAAATAATAAAAATAAAGATTAGAATACACTAGAAAATAACAAGGTCGAATTTTGTTTTACTAAATCAAAATTAACATGCGAGGTTAGGGACAGAAAATAGGTATAAATACCGATGCATTTTCACATAAAATTTAACCATAACCATAAACCAAAAAACCATTTTTGAAACCGTTTTGTGAATCAAAAATCATTTTTTTAAATCTATTGTGAATTTTTAGGTGAGAAGTAGTTTTATTTGGAACTCTCTCTCCATGTCCCATCCTCGCAACCTCGATAGAGCTCTGCTTGGATGTCGGCGTGGGGGGAGATGTATTTTTATGAAATTTTTTGATTGAATTGAATGGGTCAAGTAATTTTGTATTTTGCTTTTAATATATATTAATAAATATTTATGATGTTAAAATTTGTTTTCATGAAATTAATTAATTTATTTGTCGAAATTTTTCCAGCCCACAGCCAAAACACATCGCAAGTTAGAAAAATCAACATACAACTCAGACTCGTGTAAGCGCGTGGAATATCGCCAATGATCTGTGCCCGTGAAGACCCGGCGTGCGGAACGCAGGTATTGGAACGTCAATATTATCCCGTATAGGAGAAACGAGAAATAAGGAAGAGGTCTTTTGGCTGCCTCCTCGTTTCTCGTTTTCTGTAAACTCGACCTAAATTATTCTACACACGGCTCAAAATCATCACACCGAGTAGTCCAGTGAGCACTCATTAACTATAATATAAACATAAAATGCGTCTAAGGCCTATTAAAGGGAAAGGTTACGGGGAATAAATAAAATAAAATCGTTGATATGGATCGGAATAATTTGATAAATTCAACTTAACTATAGATCGTAGTTGTTAATCATTATTGTATAAACTACTAATAAAATAAAGAAATTAATTATAAATTCGAGATTCGACGCGACTATTTCCCCTATAAATCTAAAATTGATGTGAAATTAAAAGGAAAAAACCATAAACTAATACTGCTATTACAAAATTATCCATAAACTTATTAAATACATAATGGTGAGGTTAAAACCAAGTTACCCCGAATCTACGATGAGGTAGAGAATTCAAACAAGCTATAGATCAGAGTGCATCCATAAGCATAGCAAGCGCATTTTATAAGATACTTTCATAAAACAACTTGGTTAATAATTGAAATTGTTACAGAAATCAAGCAGTAGAAACATAATAAAATGCCGATGCCTTAAATCCACTAGAATCACGAAAAAATCCATCGAACAGACAATTTTATTCTCCCTCCAAAAGTCATTGGCAGAACCGTAAAGCATCCCTAAAATCTCTGTAAAATCATGCGAAATAATTAAATCACTAACCCACTAGAAAACTAAACGAAATTTAACAAAGCATCGTAATAAAATTCCAAAACATAGATAAGAAAATCCGATCGAAAACGCATATATATCCAAAATGGAGTTCGGATTGATAGACCTTCCAAACCCTAACAATCGCCTATAATCCCATGATAAACCAAATCAAGGCTGAACCAACATCAGAATTCCCTAGAATAGATTAATGATAACCTGATTAAATGGAATAAACCTACCTGAATTTCTCATCGCCACACAAATCCCGTATATGTAGTAATAATAGGTAAAACTGGAGAGTATACTAAAGAAAAATGAGGACATTAAATGCAAATAAATAAAAAATTTAAATCAACCTGAAATATCAATCGAATGAGGGCTACGACTAACCGGAAACCACGAATTTCATTTCATAAACCATCCTGATCATCGAGATTGGATTTCCGTTAGTGAATACTTCGCCCAGACAATAAATATTGATTCCATAATCATAAATAAACATTTTTCACATGCGAATGTTCTGGACTAACAGTAGCACAGCGGAAGCACACACAACCACATTAGTTTATATGATTAGGATACTAACTAGTCAGTTTATTAATTTCAGTTTTGTTTTTTGTTGGGATATGAATCAGGCAACTACGACGATAGAGGGAAAAACACCAAGGGAATCGAGTTCCCCAATCCAAGGTAGATTATATAATTTCATTTTAACTATTCCTAATTCATGAATCTTTAAAAAAGGGGATAGCCATTATTGTTTTCGTAAATTTTCATATAAGTTAAAAGTGATTTCTTAAAAAAAAAAATTCAATCGATAGTAACCCTATGTCATAAATTTTAGTTACCGGATTCCACAAATTTCGAATTAATGGTTAATCTTGTTCCCCACTAGTCTTAAAATGGATAATCAGTATTATTTATGAATTTTAGAATCAAAGATTATATTATTTCATAGAGAACTGTCATCATTTCATGAACTGTAAATCGATAGTTGGTGACATCGCGTAGGTTAAAGGTCGATAAATATCTCAGTGCATAATTTTATTGTTATTTTCGTAAGGGTTAGGATCCGCATTCGCGATGATTTTCTAGATAATAAGTGATAATTATTCCTGTTTTCATAAACCTTAATTCAATATGCACTTTATCTCATAAATCATAAATAGAGGAATTATTTTCATCCTATAAATATTAAATTGATTCTGATTTTCATGGCATAAATTTGAAGACGACCAGTACCTCCCTTACCAAAACTTCAGACTGACAACTAAATTTTGTTCCTTCATGAATCCTACGCTGCCAGTCATTAAACTACCACAGATGATTTGAATGGACCTATGGACATTCGTGCGGGACATAAATAAATAGATATTTGCCGTCAACATTTTGTTACACCATGAGAGTAGTGGAAATTTTTCATTCACAACAATTATTCGGCGACAAACACTGCTTTCACGTCAATACGCAAAGCTACAATTAATATAAGTTACTTTGAAACTACGTTATGCCTATTCACATAACCCTAATGGTATTTTAGAAAGCCAATGCCTCTCGAGTGGATTCCCGCCCATGTGGCAGAAGAATGGCGTCGGGCTTGGAAGCGAACACGGCCGACAACAAGCCTCGAGGAGCCTCAACTCAAGAGACCGCATCTGACCGCCTTGCAGATGCTGGGCATGGAGAATGACCCCCGTTGGGCGAACGAGCGGGTTAACCAGCAATACCCTGCGGAGGAGATCCGAGATCACGCGCGGAACCTTCTCGCCCATTGGGAAGAAATACAATGGCAGGCCGACCTGAATGTAGTCAAGGCCAGGATGTACCTAGCTAATGTCGAAGATGAAATCTCTGTCGGGCGCATTGTAGATATTTATCCGACCCGGCCGGTCCGCAATACCAGGCGACCAGTGGCTGTCATCCCAGGCCACTCTCCGGAAGAAGAAGTTAGGAGATTTTTTGAGGAACCCTGACTCCCCGGACTAACGGAAGCACGGACAACGATTTTTATTATTAATTCAATTAAAAATTAAAAATGTTGTTCGTTTTATTTTGATGATTCGGTAAACTCATTCTCGCAACTTATGTTTTATATTAATCAGAATTTTGATTCATTTGAGTTAATAGTGGAATTAAAAGATTTCTATTGCAGTGATGACATTCTACTCAACTATTGCAAACTGAACTTACCCATGCTAGACGAACAAACGCGAACCTTCTCGACCAGATAGTTCAAGTAACACGAGAAGCTCAACAGATCAAGTCTACCTGGTCGGACCCGAAGAAGACGAAGGCTCTCTACCTCAGGCTCACTGCCGCTCAAAAGGGTTGGGCGGAGGAGCGTCAACTCAACCAGAGTCTCCGGACGCAAATCAGGGGATTAGAAGTCGCCCTGGCGGCCAGTCGTGAGGGGGAAGCGGTAACCTATCCGCTTATCTTCGCCCCTTCTCAGTTGGCGTACGGGGATCCCATCAACAATGTCGCGTTGGCAGCAAATCCATCAACCGTCCCGCCAAGTAATCGCCGGCCGGGACGCAAGGAGCGTGCCCGACGCAGAGCCGCACGTCTGCCACGCCAATCGAACTAACTTACCGACATTATATATATTTTCAATCGTTTTTCTTGCTTGAATAAATAGAATTGTAATTATTGTTAAACAAATCCCAAGTAACAGGTCACAAGATATGATTTATATGAGATTATCATCGTGAGTACTCACACCGTGTCATCGAAACATCGTTCTATTTCTACCGGTCAACATGAATCTGATTTTGAATTTTCTCACACAGGGGACAGAGTAAAGCGAGCACAGGTCTTCCATCGACAGCTCGTTGAACCCGAGGGTTGTCCGAGCAATTACAGTATTAGTAATAGTGCTCACTTTTTGCGGACAATCCACCCACTCGAACACATTTCCAACGTTGCCTAGCAACGGGTGCCGAGTGGTAGCTAGAAGACATTTATATGGCGTTACTGGGGTAACCATAAGACGATTTAAACAAATAACGAAACCCTGTAACCCACCAAACTGTTGGGCCAGAACGTAAACGGCCTTGAAAAATGTTTAAATGGATCAGAAACACACACGCAGATACAACACGCAATTTAAAATAAACCTGAAAAACACCAATTAAACCACAAAAAATCTGAGAAATAAAAGAATTAAATATAAATTAATAAACATAAAAATAAAATAAAATATTAACAAAATGCACCAAGATCCGCACGATACCTACACAAATACAACAAGAAAACATAACAAATTCGACAAAATTGGAAAAATCAATTAAAGTTCATTAAAGCGAAATTTAAATCGAAAAAATTGAATTAGTAATAATTCAATAAAAATTATAAATAAAAAATTATAAAAATAAATCAAAAAATATTAAAAATAAATAATAGAATTTGCTAGAAAATAACAAGGTCGAATTTTGTTTTACTGCATCAAATTTCACACGTCATACAAATAGGTATAAATACTGATCCATTTTCACATTTAACTTAACCATTTGTAAACCATTTTTTCAAACTGATTAAAACCATTTGAAAATTGTCAACTATTTTTCAACTATTTTGAACTAGTTAAATACTTCAAATCTATTTCAAACAGAATTTTTAGGTGAGAAATATTTATGTCAGAGCCCTCTTTCCACATCACGTTCGTAGCATCTCTGTAGAGCTCTGCTTGACGGCGGTGTGGGGAGAGAGGCATTTATGTTATGTTATGTTATTTTATGATTAATTTTATGAAATTATGGAATGGTCAAATATGGGTAATTTGTTTGTTTTATAATTAATAAATATTATTAATATATATAACTTGTTTTATATGTCTTTATGAATTTTAAATGTCGAAATTTTTCCGGCCCACAGCCGACACATCACGCAAGATAGTAAAATCTACATAGTACAGAGGCATGTAAGTGCGTGGAAAATCGCCAATGATATGTACCCGTGAAGACTCAGCGTGCGCAACGCAGCGGTCGTAACGTCAATATTATCCCTATAGCTGAAGCGAGGAATAAGGAAGAAGTCTCTGGCTGCTTCCTCGTTTCTCAATTCTGTAAAATCGACCTAAAATTTATATTACATACGGCTTAAAATCATCACACCGAGTAGTCCAGTGGGCACTCAATAAATATAATATGAACACAAAATGCGCCTAAGGTCTATTAAAGGGAAAGGGTACGGGGATAAAATAAATTAAAATCGTTGATATAACTAATTGAAACCTATAATGTGTAATAAACTAATCATTGGTATACCAAATTAAATGGAAAAATTATTCAATAAACAATTCATTATCTCGATTAGATTAAATGATTGATTAATAATTAAAGACAAATAGCTTCTGATTTAAACTGAATTCGTTTCACTTTTGGGAAAAATTAAAAGAACTTTACGTAAATATACCCACTTTATGGTTAAATAATTGAAACAATTAAAGTTAACGTAGTTATAGATTAGAACCAAAGTTTCATATATTAGTTTATTGGTTAAATAGTCCCTCGGTTAATAAAAATCCCTTAATTGAATTAAAACTCGATGCCGATCAACTAAGTCATTCAGTAATTAAAGTTAGACGATTCGAATAAAAGTAAAATAATTCCCTTAGTAAAGACCAAACTAGATTCATGAAGTTATTAGTATGATGTTAATGTTAAAATGGTTTCGTAGAATTACAATCAAAGTAGCATAAATTAGAAAGGATGTTAATATTAAGGTAGGTTCACGGAATTAAAATAAAGATTGAATAAATTATTTGAAGCAGTAATATTAATATAGTTTTCTAGAACTAAAATACAGGTTGAATAAATTATTTGAAGCAATGATACTAATATAGTTTTATCGAATTGAAGTAAAGGTTGAATGAATTAGCGTAGTAAAAGACGCGCGAAAACTGAGTAACGAAACCGAACTAAGTTAATTCAATCATTCCCAAACCTAAACTGAAATGATTTAGAAGTCTATGATAGGGTTTTCCAAAAAATTAAAATAAGTTTAGAGATGAAAAACAAGATGAATTCTTGTTTAAATTAAATTAATATCATTATAAAAATTAGCGTTTAAAAATGAGAAAACTTTTATTTTAAAAACATACGAATCATTTACTCACAAAATTGTCGAATGCATAAAAATCCATAAGAGAAAATCTTCCACTAGCATAAATTCTATCAAGGTTTCGCACGAAATGTAATGATTTCCCTTAAAAAATAGCGTTAAGATATTCAAATTAATTCGTAGAATAACTTACCCGAATAAATTTTCGACGAATTCGCCAATCGATAATTCTAAATGAAATATGGTAAATCACCGGATGTAACTATATAATCTTACTTCCTTTCCACCGTTCAAATCACGATATCCGCAGGAAGTTACACCACACATACGTCGATGCTTCAGTGAATCGACATCCGCTCTCGCCTTCCGCTGATCATTTGGTTACCACATTTGATAAACAAAATTGATGTTGATATTGGGTTTAGAAAAGCCATGAATTTATATCGTAAGATGTGACGATAACAGTTGCTAGGTTAAATAATTAAATGTTATATTGAAAAACCTAAAAATAAAAATTTAAATAAACGGGTAAATTAGAATACTGGTACGAAATCTTTAGAATCCCTACTTACATTCGACGCTACCCCATCGATATAGCCGCTATTCTTAAAATCAACTCGACAATTTCTTGACATCATCTTGTTTAACTAAATAAAATGAATTGATCGATAAGCTTACCACCTGTGTAAATGTAATTCCACCAACTTAGTTCACTCGTTTCGAAAGAAGTACAACAAACGAGAAAGCCACTAGAACTCAGCAAGATTAAATCCGATGGTACACTCGACAGCGACATAAGCCTTATTTGTCTAATAATTTAACATGATAAAGTTAATAGAGATAATAATAGAGTGCTTTAGATATGCCACATGAACAAAACAACAGACGGAGTATAGGAAAGCAGAGCCAGTCAACAACTCAATCGACCACAATGTCAGTAGATCCGATACCTCAATTATGGCAGTATCCGACTGCTTGGAGGGTATTAGATGTAGAGAAGGAACCCTGCGATATCCCAGGAAGACAATACCCAGCAGCAGAAACATACACAAACGCACAGAACCTCCTCACCCAGTGGGAAAGGGTGCAGGAGCAAGTAGATCGGCAGGTGGTTAAGGCGAGGATGTACCTTGCAAACGTGGTAGAAGACATCCTCGCCGGGCGGATCGCCATCGCCTATCCACCTCGCCCGGTCCGAGATACCCGAAGACCCTACACAGTGGAGGCTCTCCGACGAAGCCTGCAGCGATACTGTCCCGAGGAATGACTCCATAACGACAATTTGTGTAGTGGATGATTCAAAATATTAACAATTTGTGTCTTCTTTTGTTTTGTGTAATTGGAATTATTTGAAATTTTGTTTAAATGAAATAGATGATTCTTTAACTTGAGCAATAATAAAAAAAAAAATAATCTGTGTAATTACAGCGATGTCTTCTTTACGAATCTTGCAAACGGAACTGGACCACGCGAGACAAGCAAACAAAGAATTACTCGCCCAGATTATTCAATTAACGCGGGAAATGCAACATATGAAAGCAACATGGACGGATCCCGCCAAGACAAAGACAATCTACCATCGACTCACAGCGGCCCAGAAAGGCTGGGAAGAAGAACGGCAACTCAACCAGAGTCTGCGCACGCAGATTCGGGGACTCGAAGTCGCCCTAGCGGTATGCCGAGAAGGTGAAGCGGTAACTTACCCGCTCATCTTCGCCCCAACCCAACTGCCTCAGACAACCACCAAACCAGCAGAACAGTCCATCACGACAATCAACAACCGTCGACCGGGACGTAAGGAACGTGCCCGACGTCGTGCAACACAACTCCAAAACATCAAGCAGTAAATGATAATGTGTTTAGATCGAATAGAATAGATTTACACTTAGTTGAATTGTCATTTTAATATAACCGTATGCCAACATCGCCAATTCGTTCCACAGTCAATTAAGAACTAATCCTGAATAGTTACGAGGGACAGAGCAAAGCGAGCACAGGTCTTCTATCGACAGCTCGTGAACCCGAGGGTTGTCCGAGCAACTATAGTACTAGCCAATGGTACTCAATTTTTGCGGGCAATCCACCACTTGAACACATTACCAACGTTGCCTAGCAACGGGTGCCAAGTGGCGATCAGTATCATTTTGTATGGCGTTACTAGGGTCGCCAGGAGGATAAGCAAGATTTGAAACCCTGTAACCCACCAAAACTTATAAAATACAGTTTCCTTAAATTAATTTACTTTCGACATCAATTAGACCAACTACTTGACACATTGCTGCTTAAAAATGGGTGCCAAGTGGAGGTGAAAACATTTGTATGTGCTGGCCTGAGTAGAATCTATATAGTTTTAATTTCGACAACCAGAAACGTATCACGAGGAAAAGGTTAGGCGACCATTTGACCACCACAGCTATGTTTAAAAGTGATTTATAATAAAGACAAATTTGAACGACAGAAAGTGACTAAGAAATCAAGATATTTAAATAAATTTAAACTTATAATTTTACTGATTTAAATTTGGTTGAATTTTAGAATTGAATAAAGAATTTGAATGAAACCAAAAATAATTTTAAAATAAATATCAATATTAATAGTTTGACTCGGTCATTGATTTTTAATTTATTAAGTATTTTCCGAAGAAAAATTAAACAAAATTTTAATAAGATAACTTTGTAAAAATAATTTTCAAAAAATAAAATAACAATTAGTCAAAACTTGTTTAAATCCATCAATACAATTTGTATGTATTATTCATATTTTAACAACTAATTTCCTATTTAAGTCAAAATTTCTTTTTAATAATATCATTTAATTAACTATGGCATCTACAAAAACAAGAAAGAAGCATAGACCAAGAACCCAAAGATATACTAGCAATGTATTTTCAATGTTCAGTGAACCTCAGATTCAAGAATTTAAAGTTTACAAAAATTAAAATTTATAATATATTAAGTAATATTTTTCAGGAAGCATTCAATATGATTGACCAGAATAAAGACGGCTTTATTGATCACGATGATCTAGTGGAAATGCTTACTTCTCTTGGCAAAGATGCCAATGAAGCATACATTGAAGAAATGCTCAAGCAAGCGGTGGGAACAATCAATTTTACTATGTTCTTAACATTATTTGGTGAAAAAATGACTGGGAGTGATCCGGAAGAAACGATTTTGAATGCGTTTGCTTGCTTTGATCCAGATGACACGGGATTCGTCTCCGAAGAACATCTTCGAGATTTAATGACTTCAATGGGGGATAGATGGACAGACGAACAAGTCGATGAATTATTCCACGGAGCACCGATATCAAATGGTAAATTCAACTATAGAGAATTTACAAAAATGATTAAGCATGGAAAGAAAGAAGAAGATTTAAATAATCCGAATCTTTAAGTGACTCAATCGTCTAATTGAATTTGAATAAAAGTTATTAATTTATAGTTTTTTTTAAATTAAATGTTATATTTCTGTTTTCATAATATTTTATTTTCACTTGGAATTTAGTTGTTTGCAAATTTGAAATAGGATGTTAAGATGTTTATCAAATTATTATGAATCGATTTATTTATGTGCATATGGTATCTCGTAAATTATTAGCTTTCATTTCATGCATAATTGATTGATGTGGAGGTAGCTATTGAACAAATCTGTGTGTTCTTGTTATTTGTGTGCTATTGTAGCAAAAACGGTGTCTTGTTCACATGCGAACATTTATTAAGACGTATGCATTGTTTACGTTTCATAGGTTAGTTTGTTTTGATAAAGGTGACAAATTTTATTTTCAAATTTTTTTGATAAACTTGTCCGTTTTTGTAATTTTTTTGCAAGAGATATTGATTTAAGTCTTTAATTTTAAGGTGATGATTTTTTTTAAAAAATAGGGACTATTTGTGTTTAATCTGATAATCAAATTCCCAAAGTATTAATTGATATAATCAATTATGTAATTTTATCAAAGATAAATTTAATTTGATAAATTTAAAGTCTAATAGAAATATCTGAAAGAATATATAGAAAAAAATTCGTATTTTTAAAAATTTTTAATAAAACATTAAAATAATTTTGTTAATTTGTACTAATGATCAATCCATTTGTTAGTATATTTACCAAAATTTGACTTGATTTATTCTATTCAAACAGTTTCGATATTACTTTGACAACTTATTGCTATAATAAAAGAATTTCAATTGTTTTGCAACAATTATTAGTAAAAGTAATTGTGTTGTTTTAGAAATGTAAAAATTTTTAAATAAACTGAAATGGATTCATTTAGAATTGCTTTATTTTCAAGTTATTGAAACTATACAAATCCAGTTTTACTTATGGTATAAAGCTGTAATTTAGTTATTAAATTTAAATATCGTAATTTTGGATTAGATATCAACGCAATTGTTTTTATGAAGTCAACATTATTCTATTCTGATTCATGATTGAAATTGTGATTTTAAAATGGGAAAATCTTTGACTAATTAACCTAGTATTTTCATCTACTATGAAATTCATAATTAGATAAAACTCCAGAGATATTCATTGGAAAAAAGCTGTTCTCAAAGGTACTTGATGTTTTTTTAATTCAAGATTACGAAAACAGAAAGTAATCTTTAGATAAATTTTTAAAAGTAAATTTAGGTTATTTTGAATTGGTTGAGGATATATAAAATAAATGAAATATTATATTTAATAATACACTTTATTATTTAACATTATGACATTATATTTAATATAAGCAGTTTGATATAAATCAAAACATCTATAATATAAATCTACACAAATTTTTAAAGCCATTTAATGAATTCAACATTTACCTTCTACATCAACGCATTTTCTTTATTTGATTCATGATCTTGTTTCGATATGTTGGATATTGACTCCAGTCTCAGCTTAGACAATGTCTACAGGATAATTAACAGTTATGTAAACGAAACCAAGTATTTATATATTTTAGTAAAACTTTCATTCAAAGGTATAAATAATAGAGTTTATGATTTAGCTGAATCTCTATATTTAGCTTAACCAAAAATCCACAAATGTTAATTGGTTGCTCGCTTTTGAGAATGCGATAAGCAAAATTCTTCACCTCTATTGCAAATCTTGGGCCTCCTAAAGATCTAGGATTTGATTGAAATTAATTAAAACTGATTTCACCATAGTCTTTTTAATATTTAACCGTATTGAGGCAGTTCTTCTCTAATATTTCCAGTCCATAAATATATAGAGTGCACTCAAGTCTCATTAACTATTAACTTTACAACTTTTACATGCTGGATCAATATATCATCTTGTAAAATGGTCATGGTCTCTAACCTTATCTACGATGTTCTTATTAGACAAATAACAATATTCACAATTATCAAATGAATATTTTTCGTCAAAAGTAAGTAGTAACATTAGCTTTTTCCCATTTTCTTTATAATATGGTAGCACAATGTTTGTTCCTATATCTGAAACCTTCAAAAATTCATAAACGCAGTTTCGACTAATGAAATGATGGTAACTTGTCATACCAATGAAGTTGTTGATTAATAAGAGTCCAGTAGAAATTGGCAAATATTTTTGAAAATAAATGTCATCTTTTGGTAAAATAAATTCAAAATCTGCATAGATAACGAAAGGAGGTGTTATCGTTTTTGACCAGTTTTTGAACTCCAAATATTTATCTTTATCTTTTGGTAATGTATATAGCGTAGTACCCAACTGATTTTTCTTACATAACTCTTGGTGTTTTTCAAAGGATTTTGGCTTACGAAATCCATTTAAACAATTTTCACACCATTTGCAACGAATTCTAACATTACAATCATTGTTTTTATGACAATTCATCAAGGATTGTAAATTAGTTACTGCTGTATAATGATATTTTTCACCCTCCTTTATCAATACTAAATAAATTGGATCCACTCCAGTTACTTTTGTTCGGTGAATTATATTTAAATATGGATGCTTCATTATAAGTTCTTCTCTATCCTCAAAATTTTCTTTATTATAAATCATTACATTAATTGCTAAACCAGGATTTTTCTTTTCAAAAGTTGGAATATCACACAGTTTCATTGACATATCGTTAGGATCGTATACCAAGTCATTCATATACAGTAAATATTTTCTTGGTCTATCTCTATGTTTCTTGATTTTATCAGATTTCAATATAACCAAAACACTATATATGAAACATAAATTATCGGTATTTTGTACGTTAACTATTGCCTTTTTACCTAATAGAGCTTTAGGTGTTGGAATAAAACTATGTCCAGATAACCTAGATATATTCGAAACTTTGGTTACCTTGAAATTTACTTCTATTATTCGGTTTATTTTCCAACTACTTCTTAATTCTGTTCGTTCAAAAATCTTTATATTTATTTTCTTTATACCCTCATCAAGAAAAGTTGTAGTCACTGAAGCAGCGCGATTTGATATACTAACTACTTTGAGTTCCCCATCTTTTTCAAATTCTACTTGGACTCCAAATTGAACTTTTGAATGTTTCATTTCATTTAATGTAATTTTTAATTTTTCCTAAAGAGAAGATGGAAGAACTATTTCCTTAACATTATATCTTCCGATGTTCACTTTTATAATTCGATGTGAGCGTAGTAAATCATATTCAATTTCTGGTTCAACAATAATGTCACTTAACCCTAGTCCAATTTGTAAATCATCTTAATAAATATTTTTTCAAGTATTTCAGATTTTTATGGTGCTTTTTCGTTTCAAACTGTGTTTAAACAACGATTTTTTATTCGTATAAAATTGAGTCAAGTGATTTTTATGGTCATTATAAAATTTAAGGTACGGGTCAGAGGTTTGGGTCTGGCATACAGGACATATATAATAATTATTCACTTGATAATATCGATTCATTTTATTGTGGCAGTTGTTATCATGGCTTGTAGATTGACAATACTTCGGATAAAGATTACCTGAAACATGAAAAAAGTTAAATAATTCTGATTGTAATAACTAAAAACTCACATTTAACATTCACAGTAGAGATTTTTTCAAGTTCGTCATAATTTGTTTCATAAAATATTCTATCATCTATGTTTTCAATGTGAATATTTAAATCATCTAAATTAAAAATAATTAATAATTTAAATAAATGTAAAAAATCACCATTTTTATATTCATTTCTTTCATTACTCGATCTTGAATCTTGAATATTAAAAGTATCTAACAGTTAATTTAAAAATCATTAAAAATTATCAAAAGATTACTTGTATCATATTTATCAATATGCAAAGTGTCTTGAAAGGTTGTCCTCTTTGACAATACTAAAAAAGGTTAATAGTTAGTTATATTATACATACACGTACTTTTGGCAACTATACTACTTTTCGATTCTCCGAATTGTCTGAGGTGATGCCCGTGTTTTTGTAAAAACATTGACCATCTACCAGATGTTATGGTGAGACATTCTGGACACACATAACAGGGAAACCAACATCATTTATCTTGAAATATGATGATATAACAAGTTCACAGTAGTGAACATCTTCGTGACTGATAGCTACGCAAAATTTATATGTATAGCAATAATTCACTAAAACCAAATAGTAAATTAAATATATATAAAAAGTAAACTTACTTATGATAATATTTTAATAATTTAATTAATAATCGATTGTTTATACTAAAAATGACATCCAAATAGAAATTTTTAATCAATTTAAATTGAATAAATTATAAATATGAAGTTTGAAAATCAAATTTAATAACAGCTTGCTATAGTTTCATGAAAATCATTAATATCAAGATTCAGTAAAGTACAAAATGAAAAATACTTATTGATTTATATCACATCGATTAATTTTTCAAAAAAAAGATGTTTATGCAATAAAATATTACTTGATTCACCGCAGAGAAATAAAATATAACTAGGTTTGAAAACCAAATTTTTAAAATAAAATTTAATAACACAGGTTGCTATAGTGACATAGAAAAGATTAATATCAAGATAAATCAATGATATATGATGGTCACATCGGGAAATTAACTTTTTAATAAATTATTTTGAGTAAAGTACAAAATTAAAATACTTATTGATTTATTTCTCATCGATTAATTTTTTAAAAATACATACTTATGCAATAAGTTATTTGTTGATTCCATATAAAGAAATAAATTGAATAACATGTATCTAAGATATTTGAAAACTAAATTTTTAAAATCAAATTTAATAACAGGTTGCTATAGTTACGTGGAAAAGATTCATATCAAGTTAAATCAATAAAATATGATATAAAACAATTGTTCGGCATCGTACTCGACACTTATCGAAAATTTAAATAAATTCATTTTGTTGGACGTATAGGAATTTTAGACTATGGTATTACTCATCTCACTGATATGACCTTCACTTTTGACCACTAGGGATATTTGCCTAATACGTCACACGATTTTAATAACCATTGTGTACCCATGACCGCGATCATGTTGGTGCTGTACACAAATGGCCGAATGCCATTCGAGCAGGTGAGCGTCATTACTAACACTACTCCTCGAAGGACCTTCGTTTTCCCGGATCATTAGCTGCCGCTAGAAGGACTTACGCTTCCTTTTCTTAACCAATTTCCAGTCACTACCTTTGACCTGACTACGTTGAGAGAATCATGGAGAATGGTTATGTCCCAATATTTATTTGCGAAGTTTTTACGATACCCATTGTTATCCTATACCTCACCTTTCATGAAATGAACTAATTAATGTTGTTTCAATAGAAAAGGAAAAAAACAAGGCAACACAAAGATTATAAATAAGTTATATTGAAAACGATGTCCATTGATAATATATTTTACAGAGATAAATTGTTCGTATGAGCATTTTCAGACCGATCGATGAAGGCCTGTCTTCCCTTTAGTCTTCTTCGGCAACGATGCCGGTGGGTAGACATCTTCTTTTTGCCGGCCGATACGGCGGGGGGTCCGCTTGACAGTTGTCCTCCCTTCGAGTGGAGGGTCCTGCGATTTCGCGTTGAGAGACGCTATCAGGCACTTCGCCCGTGAGGATGACGATATCGTCAACGTCTAGCCTCAGCCGGTCGAGAGCTCGTACGACCCGCGGAGGTTCAAGATCCTCATCCACTAGATTTATGTGGATGGATCGGGGAGGTGACGAGAAAATAACCTGAGGTGCATAACAAATATCTTGATCGAGCCCCGGAATCTCGAATTCCTGATAAGGGGGCGGTAAGTCATCGATCCGACATGAGGTTTCGGTGGGTTCCGCTTCTCGGATGAGCTCTTCTTTCCGGCGGCGTCGATCGCGACGTCGCCGGTTTCGGTTTGGTCGATGACGAGCAGTATTGGCGACAGAGTTCGCCGCGAATTCCGCTGGCGGAGGAATGGGAGCTGACGGAGGGATGAGAGCGGATGGAATTGGAGGGATTTCGGCGATAGGGAGATGATGAGCCGGAATGATATTTAGCTGGCTGGCCCGGACACTCCCAGGGACGTGAGTCCGAAGCTCTACGTCCGTGAATGCTCGACGGAGTGCGGTTGACTGCTCACGGATTAACAGCCGTTGACTGCGTGACTTGGCGATTAACTCGTCACGCGCCTGGGTGAGCCTAAAGATCTTCTGTTTCAGCTCCCTTACGGCCTCTGGCGGAGCCCAGGTGCCTTTCACCCGCTCATATTTAGTCCGAAGTTCGTCATGTGTCCGTTTCAGTTCTTCATATTTATGCCTGACGGCCACTATAGATGGGGGAAGTCGGGGAATCCTCGATAGACTGTTTAGTTCCGAATTGATGTTGTTCATTCTAAAAGAGAAAGGAAAAGAAAAATTAGAAACGGGGGTTACTGAGAGGTGGGATAAATGGACGGAGCGTCACCAGGAGGGGCTTTGAACGTTTAATCATTGAGTTAACTCCTACTCTCATTATCTTCCCGTCTTGTTATCTATGTTGGATATACATCCCTCCTGACATTGCTACGTTCTTTATTCCCTAATGAACATCTACTCCCGTTATTAAATATCAAATGACAATACAGTTATTGAATGAAATTCCTTGATTAGTGGCTATGCAAAATGATAATACTAAAAGAAAATCAGCCCATGTTAAACTAACTATTAGCATTAAAGAAAATTTTACTAAACAAAGATTACCCTTACTAATAATATAGAATGAAATTTATTAATTGATAGACTGGATATTAATGTTAACTAAATTCTATTAGATGGCCATGAAATGGATTGATAGTGTTACAGGAGACTCATTAAAATGTATTGATTGAAATAATAATGAAAGCAACACTAAAATTTCATTGATTAGATATTGAACACACTTATTTATGGTGATTCTAAGCGTCTCGATTTATTAGAAAAATTCTTGAATTTCACTGAAGCACTGGTTGTCTATTGTTATCTATCGATTAACTTTTCAACGTTTTAGAAAGAAAAAAAAATTATGCGTAGTGATTGTACGGATTAGTAATTCTGCACGTTGGCATATTATTATTATCGATCTACTTAATGTACTATGCAAATGTCATTCCAGGATCCAATACGGCTACTGGAGTCTGTTTATTGACGTTTTGTGCAATCTGGACTCTTTTCACGAAGGGAATAGTTATTACTGGTTCCAGTAGGCCATAAAAATCAATCTCGTTCGAGGACATTCAAGTACGGATGCATGTAGTACGTGGATATATGTTAATGGGTGAAGCTTATCTATCGTGATACTGTCAGTGAAGGAGTTGACAGAGATCTTGCTAGGACAGCGTTTTGCCAGAGTAAAAGTATGGATTTGAACTCCTTGTTGGCCCTAGAAACTTAAAGCGGAATTTTGCTGCACTCCCATACTACGGAATATTCTACTAAAGTGAAAGAAAGTTTTCATATGGATTCGTAGTGTAAGGTTTATTTCGTTGTAATGACATGTTTAGAATAAATCATATGATTTCCGTTTTTCAATCTCGATTGATTCAAATTTTTTGTGAAAATTCTAATAGTTAATTGTTGACGTCTAATACTTATCCCTTCTACCCGTTTTCTAGTTATGGATTTGTCCGAGATTTAAAAATTTTCTTGATCAACCGGTGATCATACCTAATCTCCCCCTAACTGAAACTTTCGCACTTCCCTGGATTTTAAATCGACTCGCTCCGACCACTTTTCAGCAGCCGCCTCGAGTATACAACGGCGCCCTGCGTAGTGGTCCTGTGCATATTGCCAGAACCGACTGCGGACTGCCGAGGGGTTCACGAGGCATGACCCACGAGCTCAACTAAGGGTTTTCACCCACTAGCCGGCACGAGATCCGTCCCATGAATCGTCTATTTCGATACTGTAAGTATATATAAGTTTAAGGGCTCGAACTATAAATATATATATGATGTTATTAAAATGATTAAACGAAACATTACACATCATAAGGTTTAATTAAAAACAAAATTACATTATCATAATAAGCGAAAATTCAAAAATAACAAGAAAATTCCTTACGTTTTTTCAAATTGGTGCTTCGTTATGAAAATCAAAATTTTTGGTGAAAAGCATAAGATTAAAAGTAATGAAATTCATCACTGTATATATACTATTTTCATGCATGTGTGCGACCAATAGGCGATTTTTCGCCATTTTTAGGGCTTTTTAATTATTTAATTACTTTAAAATTATTTTTATTATTTTTTGTATATTTTTCTTTATTTTTTGATATACAATTTATTTTATGTTTGGATTTTACTTTTATTACTATTTTCTTGTAATATTACTTTTAGCCCTTTTTATTTGTTTTCTGGTCGCCACTTCTGCCTATGTTTTTTCTAAACCTTATTTTGCAAGGTTTTGGCAGTTTATTTTATTTTTCATATGTTTCTCTCTGCAGCTGTAGGCTTTCTAGTAATTTAATTAATTATTTGTTTTACTTTATTTTTTTGTTATCTTTTTAATTTGTTTTAATTAATATGTTTTTATTGATTTTTGATATCTTCTTGTGGTGCATGCTTATGTACAGTGATTCGTTCCATTACCTTTATCCTCCGTCTTTAATTTTAATTTTTATTTTTTGTTTAAATTGTGGCTCTGAGCCCAACAATTTTAATATTTTTCTGGGCTTCCCATACAACTCGATTGTCTACATGCCTCAGATTCCACATTCATCCAAATAAATTAATTTTAATTAAAGTTTTTTCGATTTTAACTTTCTCTAGGGTTCTTCGCTAAATTTTTATTATTATATCGGTGTAAGTCTCAAGATGTATTGTTCAATCTTATAAGTTTTCCCTGGAAATAATTTTATATTTTGATTAAGTTTCATTAATTTTAAAATTCTATTATGTTTTTGTTTTGTTTTATTTTTCATTGATTTTACTAGTTTTATTGTTTCTTTAATTGATTTCATTTCGAATTATTTCAAGCCCTAATACTTATGTTGAGTTTTTGTTAGATTATTCAAATGTTAAAATGTATTGCTTAAATTAATTCAAATTTCTCATTTGACCGACTTTTGTTTGCTTGAGTTTATAAAATTTAATTTTAAATTTATTCATTGTAAATTTATTTCTTAAAAATTTTCTTTCATTTTTATCTTATCATAATTTTTTTAAAAAAATCTTTACATTTAAATTTCAAAGAAAATAAATATATAGATATAAAATAAACTGATGAGTAGGTAGTTAGGAGCACACTGCGCCCACACCATAATGAGGAGGGCGGGGGTTTAAAGTACCAAAAATTTCAAAAAAAATCGCGCCAAAAATCAAAAATTGTGCGCACACAAAATTATGTATTTTTTATAAACATAGCCTTAGTAAAATAACAAAATGGATTAAAATTCTATTGTAATTAGTAATGATACCTCTTATTCACCTCTAACAAAATTCGAGTTTTTATACCTTGATTTTGTAAAATACACTATCCTCTAAGGATACATCCAATTGTCGTTTAATTTCGCCTTTTTCAAAATTGCCTATTTTTTTCCTAATGATTTCAGGTCAACATAACAGTAGTCGTTTAATAAGGTCTATCGTGATATTATCAACGTTCTTCTGGTTCTAAATTCTTCCTCCTAACTAGTCTTTTTTTATTTTTATTTTTATGTTATTCAATTTTAATCCTTCCTCATGGCCTCTTTCAGTCTTACGACGGTCAGGCTATAGGGTTTCCGGGGGGAAAACTCTGGGCTGTTCTAACAAACGTTCTCACAGCTTCTTCACCTGCACACTACATTCAATGGTTTAGCACCACTTGTAGTCGGTCATGCAATTTCATTTTACTAACTTGCGAGTTTTGAAATTTGAAATTATAATTTAAATGTGATGTCACACCGTCGAGATGGAGTTCGATAATAGATTTGTTTCGGTATTTCGAGAATGATAAAAATTTATTTTGTATAAAATAAAATTAAAATTAAAAAAAAATTAAAAACTATAAGGTTTATAAAAATTAATATTTTAAATAAATATATCCATGAAATAAAATCAATATATGGAAAAAATAACAAATAACAATAAAAATTACTTTTCACAATACTGTTTGATATTTTCCCAAAAGATTCTTTAAATAATAATAAATGTTATAGTACGAATGAAAATAGATTTTTTAGAAAATGTACTGAAGATTTTTAAAAACGTACTGAATGTTGCTTGTTCAGCACTGCCTTATTTACCACGATTGTTTGTGTGTATTTTGATGCGGAAAACAAGGAATTTTAATTTTTTTTTAAATTAATTTTTCTAATTTTTCGATTTTATTAATTTTTCAAGTTTTGTGTATTAAACTTGATTTAAATTTTAAATTATTTATTTTTCTTTTAAACTTTACATTTTCTTTCTCAGTTTAATATTTTAGTTTTACCGCTCAAAAGTATACAGGCATTTTCGTGCTAAACAAACAAAATTGAGGGCTTAGATCAGTTTTTGCTCATCACCTTACTTAAAATATTAAGTTAGAAAAATCAAAAATAAACAATTGAAGAAAAAACATTTATTAATAAGACATCAAAATCTCCATATCAAGTTGATAACGATCCAGAAGGCATTCTCAAAAAATCCAATGAGAATGGAAAAGTTTTTCTATAAAATCAGGAAAATAAAATCTAAAATCAATCAATTAAAATGAGTAGAAAAATAATTTAACTGGCTCACCCGAGTATGTATGCGGAATTATGAAATTCCGTTCTAAAAATAGAACGGAATTTCTTGTTTTAATCGACAATTTTAATAAGTTTGAATTCTGGGATTTTAAAGGGGAAAGGATACGAATCTCCAGATTTCGATCACATTTTTGGTTAAAACCATATTATTAAAACCTTATACATATGTAATTCGACCGATCTACTTCTGAAATAAATAAATTAAACTAAAAACTCCCCGAAATTGATGGAATTCTTCGTAAAGCTTACATCGTCCCACAACCCAATATATTCGGTCGTAATATATACATTTGCCTTGAGTAAATTTTCATCAACCGCATTACTATAAAATAATTTCAAACACGAGTTTCAATTCAATCTAAAATTTGCTAAATTATTTTAGTGCAGCCAAATAATAATAAAACCCTGGACGTGGAAAGATTCAGACGGGACGTAACTCATTATCACAACGAAGCCCTAAAATAGAGCCAGAGAGCTGAATCGATGATCCGAAGATGTCGGATGGAGGAGACATGTAGGAGGGTGCTTTTATCTGGGATAAAATTTCGTTAACCGATAAAAAGTTAAATTCTTTCTCCAAGTGTCGATTCTTCAAAAAAATCATAATTTTCGTTTGCAATGCAAAAGAACCACTTTTAGCAGTTTGGGCAATTATCCCTATGGATTTTGAATCTGAATCGTGTTTTGATCTATTATCTTTGACATTTTTATCTGACTTGTTTTCTTTATTATTCGATGATTTACTTTTCACTCTTTCTACTTTGTTATTATTTTGATTTTTGATGTACTCGGCCGGAGCAGGAACCAAAATTGAAACAACAAAATGAATTACTAAGAAACCAACACACGGAGATGATGGCCGAACTCGACAAGTTAAAATAGGAACTTTATCAACTAAAGTTAAAGGAAACGATCAGAGTAGAGATCGGACATCATCCTAGCACAGTTTCAAACGTTGATCCGAATATCGCCTGGCCCATTTCATGTTTCACTCCAACTAATACCCAAAGGAATCGTGATCTACAATCAAAACCAAATCACAAAAAATGTCACCACATTAAAGTGGAAAGGAAAAAAATACGCAGATTGAAGACCGCTCGTCTACTGGATCAGATAAAGAAATCTGGACCTTCATCTCCTAACATTCTCTAATAATCTTGATTCAATTTTTATAATAATCAATAAAATGTTTTGGGATTTGAGTCGATGTTCAACTGTAAAACAAAATATAGCGATCAAAGGATCGATATTATTTCAATTAAATTAGTGACAGAGGGACACATAATTAAAATGAGCGTAAATACCTTCTATGGTAGCTCGTGAACCCAAATGTTTTCTAGGGTATTATCAGTCATGGTAATATGGCTCACCTTTTACTAGAAACCGCCTATTGGAATATATTTCCAACGCCATTTTGACGGGTATCCAATGGTTATATTTCTTATGCACATATCTGGTGGGAATTGCTTGCAAGTGGTAGCGAAAATCTTATCTTTTACCTATCAGATTCCCAGCAAATTCAAATTATGGATATTTTTTGGATAAAACGCTAGTGGCAAGAGTCTTCAAATAGCACAAAGAATTTGATTGGTTAATTTCAAATTAAGTTTTTTGTTAAAAAAATTAAATTACAAAAGTTGGTTAAAAATGGGGCTTATTTATATTCTGCAAATGTGGTTTGGGTTTTTTGGTAAGGATTTAAATTTGTATGAATGTGTATTTTAATAAAAGTATTTTAGCGTTATAATTTTTAATTGCAAAACATAAGTGGATAAATTCATCCTAAATTCCTAGTTCGAAAATAATACTGATACATAATACTCAAATTATTTCGATAAAATAAATGAATTGGTTATTGAAAATCCTAATGAACAGTGTTTAATAGAAATCATCGATGCTATATGTACTGAAATAAAATCCAGAACACAGTTCGAGTGATTTTTACATGGTTGTGGGATGTGTAGTAGTCTTTGAAGACATGGCAGGAAAAGCAATTGCAGATTTAATTGAGGAAAGATCAATTAATGTAATGCATGTTACAATCAATTCCGATTTGAGTTCTACAAAATGTGAATTATTAAGCCCGGTGTATAGATGCTTACCACAAAAATATATGCAGAATTTAGCCGGTAAACAGTTAGAAAATCTTAATCTTAACGATAGTCTTAAAACTTCGAAATTGGGGATATATCAGTTTATAAGACAAGAGCAAAAAAAATTCATCACAAATATGATTACTAACATCGATTCAAGTTGTCATATCAAAGATAATCTAGATGACATGAAGATGGCGGAATCCTTGGAGAATGGAGTTATTTTCGATCAATGTTCAAGGAAGCACCATTCCGCAATAGACTGGAAATGTTGCATGGAAATTAGTGATAGGAGTCTTCAAATAGCACAAAAAACATGATAATATATGGATCGCACCTATTATCTGCCACTAGTAATATTATCATATGGATTAAAAATTTATCTTAAATCAGGTGATGTTCTATGATACCGCTGTGGGTGACAGATAATGGGCATGATTCACAATAATAATAATATCAGTTAAACAACAGTCCAAATGAAGTTAAAGTTTGGTACTATCATTAATTTGTGAACTGATTATAATCTTCTTGATAAAAATAATGTCCTTTTGCTCGAAGTGATAAATTTTGATATGAAAAAGAGTAAAATAGTTTTTATAATGTCACAGGTTTTTCTTTCCCCATCCGACATTAATATTTAAGTTAATTATAACAATTAATTTCTTCCTGGAACATTTTATTATAATTTTTATTCATAACAATTTTTAACTGAAGTTTGCTAAATTTTTTTATTTGTTTTAATATTTCATACGTTTGGGAGTTTTTGGGGTTTTAAAAAATCAATTTGGTAGAAGATTTTCGCCCTTATACTGGTTTAGTCCTAACAAATGTTATGAAAATAAATTATAAACATTTTTTTTCTCGATTGAATTCCTGTCTTTTTACTCAAATTTCCCTAATCACTTATCGAATTACATGCTTTAATGGTTATTCCAGTCATTAAACTGGATTATATTATTGGTTGAGATATTATTAAATTATCATGTTCAAACAAAAGGCTTCAATGCTTCGTCGTACTCGCTGAATGTTGTCCAGTGACCTCCCTGAACGTGTGCTCCAAGCATGTGGTAAATCACTCACATACCCTTAAATTTGAAAACGTCGGAATATTTGTGTTGGTTTTCTGACTCAAAAAATGACGAGCGTAGACTCATTACATCAGCATAATTTATTGTTTGTTTTGTATATAGAAATCGAATTATCTGAAATAATTTGAAGAAAGTTAATTTAAGTGGTATTGTAAGTTTTGGTCTTTGAGTTATTGACCAAGTTTTTTTCAAATATTTCAATTTAATGGATAAACAGAGCTTGCTTCATTTTTATCAATAATTGCTAGATCTAACTATATGATGTTTAAAGTCCTGCTGTTTAGTCTCTGATTCCATTGAAAAATGCCGAAAGAAGTCTTGAATTTGAATATAAAGTGTTTATTTAAAAAACTTATTATAAATTTGACATTTTTGAAATTTTTATTTATAACATTAAATTGCTTATATAAACAAATTTAATTGTTTGGTTTTGGAATGAAATGAATTAATTTCACTATAGTTAAGTTCAACGTAACTCTTCTCGAAGGTTTTTTGAAGGTTTTGTGTTGGCCGATATATTTATTACTTTTCAACTTTTTTTTGGTAATGGCATACTGAAAATATCATAGAATTTTCGCGACACATTAAAAATATATTTAACTTATTTTTGAAATATTCACTAGTTTTATTTACTTTATTCAATATTTATTTCAATGCTTCGTTAAACTTTTGTACATTTACTGCAAATAAGTCAATGGGCAAAATATTGGAAAATAAATAATATATTCCCGCCCGAGCTGTTATATTTTCAATTTTGGCGAATGAAATAGTTGTTTTTACTTGCTGGAATTTAAGACATTCTCTTTTCCATGAGCGATCTTATTACTTACTATATATATCTTTCTGCTCACAGTTTTATCATTGGCTTGTAACCTGGATGGAATAGGGCATCATATCCAGATGCAGTCTTTTCTAGATCTTCTGAAATAAGTAGAGTAGGTAGATGTGAGCCCCGTGAATACATATGAGTTATCACGCAAGTATACACCGCAGGGTTCCCATTTTTATCGAAAAATCATTACGAGTTATCGCGTATATATTGATTTTTAAGTACAATTATTGATTTTTGGGTGCAAAAAAGTGCAAAGTACGTTTCTGACTAGAGTCAGAGATGCTTTTTTGGTTTTTAAACTATACCCAGGAGCACTTATGTTTTGGCTCCTCAAAAAATATATAATTATTGATTTAAAAGTAAAAAAAATGTGCAGTGTATTTCTGGCTATAGTCGGAGGTATATCGTGGTTATTCTTATTATTTTGTCAAAAGATCCTATAAAAAAGATATGTTCAATGACGTCACACAAGATTATCCAATAAAATCAGGGAAAAAATTTCTTTTTCTTACTAAATTCGTATTTTTAAAGAATCTTTTTGGGAACATTGAGAACGCGACATAATTTGTGGAGACATACTCCAAGAAAAAGTTGCGTCTTCGCTCCACTAAGAAGATTCCAAAATAATATTATCAAAAAGTTTCTTGATTCTCCCAGGAATTAAGAAAAAGTAGAATCAATTGATAATTCTCAGAAATTCGTCTATGTTCGTGGTCAATGAGTTATCGCGCGACTAAAATATAAGTTAGATCTTTGTTTAAAAATAAAATATTTTTGCGCTGGAAATTCAAAATTCTCAATATAAAAGTTTAGATTTCCACATTTCCAGATTTAGATTAATGTGTTCAAGTTAATATGAAAAATATTTTAAATTTATTTTCACATCAATACAATAAGTAAGGTAATATATGATTAATATTTTTTAGAAAAACGAATAAATGAATTATGATTAAAAATATTTAAAAAGAAAACAATCAAAAACGTAAGAATTTATTAAGTATGAATCTCTAAAACAGACTATCACATAAACAAAAAAAAGAATAGTTGGGTTTTTTTTAATACTTTTATAAATAATAAAAATAAGGTAATTTTGTAAACAAATTTTTAATTAATATCATTTACAATTTTTTTGACAAATTAATCAGTTACAAATATTCAAATAAAATTGAAATGCTATTATTGAGGAATTTTGAATTTCTTGCCTCAGTCCTGTCGTTGTCTCTTTGATTGACGACAAACGTATGTATGATCTGATTCTTGAGGTATTTTCCCAATGCGTTATATTATTGAAGTATAGGATATGTTTCGGTACCACTACGATTGTTGAAGCCGCATTGTCCTCAGAACGTGGTTATTGATATCATAAGATACCCCATAAGTCGGCACATAACCACCTGTGCTCGGGATTCTACCAGAACCTATATCTGTATTTACCTTGGCCAATCTACGCCTAGCCAAGATAGTTTCACATTTTGCCTTTCTTTTTCTTTTGCTTCGTCTAAATCAATTTCAGGTCGTTGACGAGCTTCTCGAGCCGGGTTACAAACATTTTCTCTTTATTGCAACGCTAGGAATTTCAACATCTTGAGTTGTGTGTCGTAGTGGCCAATCTGGATCTTCTATTGTTGAAATCATATACATGGCATCCCACATGGCTTGTCAGTATCTGGCGGCTGATTTGATTTGAAACATTAATAGTTTTCAGGTCTCATCTAGCCACGAACAATTCGGTAGTTAATCATCTATACCTAACATGATATATATAATAGATAGAATATAAAAGAACCTAATCATTTCACTGAATATGTAAACAAAATTTTAGCATAAATTCACGATCTAATCAAGTTTTTATAGTAAAATCCCTTTTCTTAGTATTAATATTAAATTAATAGTAGTTAATAATAAAAAAAAATATTAATTGAAAGTTTTTCTGTCCTTTTTTATCTTTTATATTACTTATAAACATAAGTAATATAACTGCATTTCATAATTTTCAGTAATTTTTAATCTATATTATAAGAATGAACGTTTATAATAATTGCTATTACATTATTAAGCATAATAAGGATAATTTATATTATAAGAATGGTACAACTGCTAGTAATAAATAAATATTATGACATCAATCCATTTTTTCGTCACAAGACAAAAATATTTTAGCTACTGAATTTTAATGAGTAGTAAAGAGTAAGTAGTAAAAAGTTAAAATACATCTTACTGCTAATAGTTATCATTTGTACTATTTTAAATATAAAATAATGCTATATCCGTAAATTTTTCTAAAATGTAAAATTGAAGGAAATTAATTAAATCATTAACAACCGAAAATGTGAAATGATAAATTTTATAAAATTTTTTTTGTTATAATTGTTATACATGCTCAATACAGGTCAAGTATTCACTTGTAAAATCACCTTGTTAAATTTATTATAAATAATAATTGAAAACGCCAACTATATATTCTATATAACATTTCACTATATACTTCTACCATTTGTCAGTTTTCTTCAGGCTAGAAATCACATTAACAATAACTAAATGGAAATAAAAAAAATTAAACAAGTGATCAATCATAATCGTCATCCAATTTGTTCCAGAAAATATAAAATTAATTTAATTTTTAGAAAATAAAAGTAAAAATTAATTTTTTAACAAATCTTAAAAATTATAATTCCTTTTAAATAAAATAAAGCACCAATCCAACATACAATATATTTCGACAGACTCACTGTTATCGTCAGGTATGTTTGAACTTGAAACTATTTAAAATAAATTACTATTTATTGAAACTATTTAAAATAAACAAATTTCTTCTTTTATATTCTAAAAATATTCTATTACAAATTAAAATTTTTGCTTTTATAAATCTCAAATTTTTAAAAATTTTTTAAAACCGAAACTTTAAGAAAATTTTATTAAATTCTCAATAAAATATTTAAAAATTTTAAACAATACTACGTCACTATACTATGCCACTCTCGCTATTATATCACTTTTACTAGGTTCCAAAACAATTAAATATAAAATACATTTACTACACCACTCTATACGTATAACTGAACACAACAATACTAAATACATATACGCATAGTATGACTGTGTCAAGGTCAAACACGTGATGCTTCTCGCAGATAACAACTAAAACAATCTAATCCTAAGATGTATAGCGACGTCTTCAACCGAAGCTAATAAGAGAATATAAAAGTGCGATCATACATGAGATAAGCAGGACGTCAAAGTTAAGAGAACCACCGTGAAGGGCATTCTCAGCCAAAAGGATGCAATCGAGAATGCAATCAAATCTGGTGTTCCATCGAAGCACATGAATTTGACACAAACACACGACCCGAAGCTTGATAAGGGAGTGCTCATGTGGCTGAAGCAAGCAAGGTGATTTGATCAAGGAGAAGGTGATGAAACTGGCCGAGATGATGCATATTTTAGACTTCATGGCGAGCAACGGTTGGTTAGAAAATTTTAAAAAACGTCATGGCATCACGTTCAAGACGATGCATGACGAAGTTGGAGCAGTAGATTTACAATTTCTTCACATTAATCACACAGTTTTCGGCAGAAGACGACTTCAACCTGAATGAGACAGGACTCTTCTGGAAACTACTTCCGAACAAGACCATGGCTTTCAGAGGAGATCAGTGCACAGGAGGAAAGAAAATTAAGCAAAGGATCACTCTTTTAGTTGAGGCAAATATGAGTGATAGCGAAAAGTTTTCTCGTTTGGTAATTGACGCTTCCAAAAGATCCCGTGCCTTCAAGAACAATGAGGTCCCGGTCGAATACAAAGCGAACTCTACGGCATGGATGACGGCGAAGCTTTTTGAGGAAATATTTCGTGCGTGGGACGGAAGACTTAACCAGCAGGGACGTAGAGTGCTGGTCTGTCTTGATAATTTTGCTGGCCACCCTCAAGAGCTCGAGCTGAACAACATTCAATTAGTCTTCTTCCAACCCAACACGACAGCCAACTCGCAACCAATGGATCAAGGAATCATAGAAAACCTCAAACACCAACTACAAAAATTTCCTGTTGTGTCGCCGACTTGACACCATGGATGAAGGAAAGGAGTTTAAGTTTACATTGCTTAACGCTTTACATGTCGCCCAACGTGCTCTGGTCGGATATGTAACTCTAGAAAATAAATCTATTTTTACAAACCCTCGTACTATGCCACTCTTGCTCGATCCTGACAGGTGGCGTAATAATGAGATTCGACTATATCTTGAAATCAGACATCGATTTTCTTTCTCGTACATATTCTAAAATGATCACTGATGTGAGTCAATCCATTAAGACGACAATGCTCAAGAACTCGAGTGCAGAAATGACGGGCAGTCTCTTCAATGTATGCGGCATTACACCCAATTCAAGAAAATTTATTAACGAGTTCAGAACACAGACCAACAGGAGTTGGAGACTTAAACATACGTCTAACTTTACATGACTTTGAAACAATCTTAAACTGAGCTTTATCTACATGTTTAAGGATCCTATGCTTTAATTCTTTGAAACCCTCGGAATAAGGCATTATCAACATATATTTTGGTTGATTGTGTTAAGATCGAATTTGATCACCTTCCAAACTTGGTAACTTATTAATTTCAGAGTCATTAAGCACATTACCTACAGACAAATCGATACAAAAATCATGAGAATTTAACACGCACTTATCTACAGTCTCTTTTGTCATACTCTCAAGAAAATATTTAGCATATCCATTTTTAAGTAGCAGTGCAACCAAATAATCCACACTTTTTGCTGAGTTAACAAACATAAAAGATAAAGACTATGTATACAAACATGTATCAGTTGCTTTTCTGTATATTTCGGTCTGATAGGGTTTTTCCTTCCGTTGAATAAGCAATTCTAAAATTGCAATTTGCGAAAATTTTTCCTCTCCACACGCAAATTTGATATTCGATTGTAAAATGTTCATAAAATCCAAGAAAGACAGGCTTTACATGCTCACGATACTCAAAAACCAAAAAAATATCATCAACATACCTTTTGTACACAGTTGGTTTAATTAAATTGTAAAATAAAATTTTCTTTTCCAAACTAGACATAAAAAAGGAGCCGTAGTGGAAGCCAATGAAGAACCCTTAAATCTCTCTCAAGTTCACTCACATTTTCTTTCCACATCTTACAACATAACTCAATGGTTTCCATTAATCGAATGTTTGTAAAAAGACTCCAAAAGTCAAACGAGAACATTGTTTTTATTCAGCTGCGCAATAGACGTTGAAAATTCAAAACTATCCTTACATTCGAAATCAGCAACAATTTAGGGTTTTAATAACTGATCCAATGAGTATCATGGGCATACCCTCTTTATGTAATTTAGGTAGACCATAAAGTTTTACTGACTGGGAGCCTTTCGGATAGTTAGACTTAGCCAGGTTTCCGTCAATATGTTTTTTTTCTGCTAGTTCCTTCAACAATTTTTACAAAGGCAATTCATCCTTCATCGGAAGTAACTTCTTATTACTACGCGTTATTTCGACTTTCATAAACTGAGGAGATAATAAAACATCATTCAATTTGTTGACATAAACATCATGGTCCAAATTTTGGACTCCAAAATTACCAAACCATTTTTTTATCATACTTACAGATATTAATGTCTTTTTTAAAAAAACTTTTTCACTACCATGAAGTTTTTAATATTCTGTTTTTTTATTTTTGTTAACATAATCAATGGTACAAACATTCAACCAATTTTTTACATAATTATTTTCAATATCCTTATTAAAACACACATTTAATATAGTCTTTCAATTTTTGTGAATAATTTATTTTTGTCAATCTGTTCTTTATATTATGTTTCGAACCGTATTTCAAAACCCATTCCTCGTCCTTCGAGAACACAAATTTACTCATATTATCTTTACTCATATCTTTAACAGCAAATTTGCAAATACCAAACAATCGCCTTAAATTATTTAATTTCTTAATGACTATCATATTTATTTAATTTTAAAACAGAAACATTTATACACCATTTGATACAATATAGAAAATGAATATTATCAATTAACCTGACCAAAGTCGATTTCATTATGTTCAATTCGTTATCCATTAACTGTTTCTTTTTTTTCTGTGCTTCCAACATTCTACGTAACGTTTTACGGTGTGTTGATTGAGTATCTTTCGTAATTAGATAATTACTCAATAAATATAATAATAACAATAAATATAATGATATTTTGAGAATAATATTTTTAAGGTTTTTGATGATTATTGAATCCAATGCCGGTTATCGAGTACTCGGGTACTCGGTATTTTAAAACTTATTTCGAGTACTCCATTAATCGACATAAATTAAACCTGATATCGAGTATCTATTTTGAAAAAAATACACTAGTGTTATTCAAAATATAATTAAAAAAACGCAGAAGGCGAAGTGATAAAAATGTATTTCTATGTTGATTTCTAGTTTGTTTCTTCTTTGATCAATATAGTTAATTTCGCGTTTTTTTGTTTTCCGTTGCCAGTAGTTTTTACTAATTTTTCTTTATGAAGTGAAGTTCAATTTGAAAAAATAAATTCGTGAAAAAAATTATTTGGTAAGTAAAATTATTGGAATCGTTCTTTGTGAAACAAGATTATAATTTTTTTAAAAAGATTTTGCGTTAGGAGCTGCGTTCTGCAAAAACACATTATAGAACAAGAAGGTAAAAGGTTACGGTTTTAAATAAGCTAAAAGAAGCAAATAATGATCTTGCCACTGAAATGAAGAATGCCTTAAAAACCCGAATTGATCAAAGAGGAAACAAAAATATAGTCTCTTTAATGTTTTTGCAAACGGTGTCTTATCCACAATCTAATGAATATTTTATTTATTCCTCAAAATATATAATCAAATCATTGACAAAAGAAATTTTTGAAAGGTTATTTATTAATGACGATGAAGGTGAGAAGAGCCAATATAAGGAAGAATTACAAGATGATGATTCGGATGTGCAAATTCAAAATTCTGTCTACGATGAACTTCAAAAAACCATAAAAACTATTATGACGGTTCCGAAAATTACTGTATCTAAATTGTCATTACTAGATAAAGAGCTTAAGTTATTTAATGGTGGTGACTGTAAACGAAGGGAAAGAACCGAAAAATTATTCCAAGCATTACTTACAATTCCGCAAACTTCAACAGCCAGCAAACGAGTCTTTTCATAGCTTCTAATTTCATAACGAAAATACGTTCCCAACTGAAAAGTAACACGCTAAATGGGCTTATATTTCTTAAATACTATGTTGTAAACAATAAATGAAATACTAATAAATAAAATAATATTTTTCTTTAACAATAAATCAATGAAAACAAATTTTTTCAAAATTATTTTTACTATATTTCTTTTTCAGTATTTTTTCCATATTGATGATATTCGCATTAATTGTGCAATATTTTACTTTTGTAGTTACGTGAGTTACAATTTAATAAATTTAAATTGGTACAATATATTTGTTGTCTCTTATGATTTGATTAGTTAGAAATTTAACCCTTAGTAGCCTGATTTACGAAAGTGATTTTTTTTTAATATTATTGTGTTTGCTTTAGGGTCTAGATGAAGGGAAAAATAGCTAAAAAAATCACAATATTTATTTTACATATTTATTTAGAAAAAAAACCAGGTATCAATTTTGATACTTCAGGCATTAAGGCCATAAAGAAATCAGATATACATATGCATGAAATAATGCGAAACATTGATTGTTTTTATTATCGCATAACGACACTTTACACTTTTTACAGAACCAGGAGGTAAGTTTCCTACAATTATTAAATTTACACTTATTTCTAGAATCCATAAAAATTTTTTCATGACCAATACAATCGCAACGCACGTCAGTAGAGGGTAATACTTGTACACCTGTCCGGGGTCTTTTAGAAGGTACTGTAGTGTCTGGTCGACTGTTGCTACTGGGTCTTCCCCTTTTATTTTTCGAGTGACTTTGATATCTACATAAAGTATCGCAAGCTCAGTTCTAAAATCAGCAAACTTCATAATGTTCTTCTGAAGTTTTCCTTTCACTGTGTTTACCTTTTTGTATAGTACCCAAGCATTCATGACAGTCATGTCTAACAAGTGGTAAAAGAGCCTCATTGTCCACTTTCTCGACTATCTCAAAACTGTAGGCATACCCAGACAGAGAGCATAAAACGTATAATTTGAATCCCCACTTATGGGGCTTGTTGGGTAAGTATTGTTTCATAAAATGTTTAATTTTAGTGGAACACATTTGCTCGTCTAGTGATAGACGATGCTCAAATGGTACAGTAATAAATTTCTTGTTCAAATAGTCTATCACTGGTCTTACTTTATGCAGTCGGTCGTGCTGGGGATGATCAATGGGCAAATGTTTAGAGTCGTCATTCATGTGAAAATTTGTCGAATTTTATCAAATCTGTTGCGATTCATTGTTTGTGCTATGGGTTCAAACTTTGTAATGTTTGACCAGTATGACCTGACACTGGGATAATGATATACACTAGTAAAAATAAGAATTCCAATAAATTTACGTAATTCTAAGACAGTTACAGGTTCTGTAAAGTTGGGATTTTTTGGAAGGCATATTTATTTGACTCGTTCACTAGAAATCTTAAAATTTCTTCACCGAAAAAATAAAAAAAAAACTGAAAAGGAGTGTCTAAGTTCATAATTTCTTGTGAATACTCAGTGTTTCCAGCAAACTGGAAAGCATTTTGGACTATGTCCATATTCTTTACTCTCCACACTAAGTTTCTAGAGTTGAAAGGTGCAGTTTGCAGGTTGTTCTGGCTGCTGGTTGTAGGAGTTGGGCTTCGTTCAACAGTCTCTAAATTATGTTGCATGCCGGTATCTACGTTTGTTGTAGGCGGATCTGCATCCAAGTTTGGGTCAGTGGGAAAATTACCTACATCCTCTTCATCTTCTAGCTCCATCAGGCGATCTCTTTGGCTCGAATAATAGTCTATGTCATCTTCATTGTCGGTGGAATCGTCTTCCGAAATTTCACCATTTTCTAACCGCTTCAATATTCTCTTCATCTCTTCTGGTCTCATTTTTGATAAATTTCTATAATAAAATAAAAATAAAAGTAATCCCAACACCAAGCTATGTAGAAAAATAATGAAACGGAAGTTCAAAAAGTTTTTATAGCTAAAGAATTAGTAGGTAGGTTTTATGTAGGGCGGAATGACTGAAGTATCAAAATTGATACTCACAAAAATAGCACTAGTTTCTTCAAGTAAAACATGCACTCGCAAAAAGTAATTATATCATAGCGAAAATAATATATTCACTTACCTCAAAAGTATTTATATTCTTCAGAAAAAGAAAATATATCAAATTTGTATTCAACAAAACTTTTAGTAAAATGTGTTGTTTAAAATGCTTTCCCGGTCGCGGTTTAGACGGCGGCGGTCGCTTCCCAGTCGGCGCGCCTATTGCGGGAGACGGCTCTGGAGGAGGTGCCGAGGTAGAGGCCCTTTCCTCCGTTTGAATCATATTGGTTGCTGGAAACATTTCTGTTTCGGCATACGAGGGTTTGATGGTAAGATCTGCGTGGATTTGGAGTTTGGTCGCCAAGGCCGCTATGGTGCAGGCCTGTTGTCGTATTTTCACCTTGAGGGAGCGGGACAAGGTAATTTCTTGTACAACTTTTTAACTTGGGCCAGTTGTTGATGAAGCTTCTTAGCTTTATCCGGCCGGATCCACGTCGCCTCCATCCATTGCATATGCCGCACGAGGGAATCCGCCCGCTGGGACTGTTTCATAGCCTCTTCGTGATACCTGGCGACGTCCCTTCTAAATTTTTCAAAGTCGGCCTGGTGATTATCCACTAAAACGAAAGATAAAGTTTAACTACTAGTCGAGTGGGCATGTGCAATTGATATTATTAAAATCAAAGTTTATAGGTTAAAACGGCAAATTTTACCCAGGGTTAACGCGTTCCGTTGTTACTTATCAAATCACCCGGGAGTGGCCCTATGTATTGTTTGTTGGTCAATTTTTGATTTCAAGGGTACAGTTAGTTCGTGGGTAAGTATGTGATGGCGAATTACGTTGGACCTTAGAATGAAGAAAGGTTACGATGAAAAACGTGGTAGTCATCTAATAATCATAAAAACAATATCATAACATTGACAACCCTTAATAACAATAACCATGACAATAGTAATAATAATAAGGATAATAATTTTCCCAATAAACAATAATAAGGACAACAATAGTAATAATATTTATCAACAATTAATATTTACAATAACCATAATAATTATTTTTATAATAACTATCAGTATATTATCTACAATAATAATAATAATATTAATAATTTTTATTTCCTAAAATGATAAAATTTATTTCGAATTTTCCTAACAAGGTTTATTTTTTTAACTTTAAAAATTTAATTTATTAACGTTAAAAATTAAAATTATTTACTTTAAATTAATATTATTTACTTTAAAAAAATTTTAATATAAGATTTTTGATTATTTTTATAAGTAGTATTAAAGTGGTTGTCCTTTTCTGTCATCAATTTATTAGGACCTTTCTTTTTAAAGAATAGATTTTTGGAAAAATTATTTGATTTAAAATTATTGGGGTTGGATTGGAGGCATTTCCTTGCGATCAACACATAACTTTATTAGTATTAGGGTGAAGCAGTATTGTTACTTGAACAATTATAACGCTAGGAGAGGTAAATTTAATTTAAGTAGATCTCGATACGATGGTTATCTGGAGAATCTCTGCGAGGTCAAAATGGGTGAAATTTTTACTGTAGTGAGGTTTGAATCTTTTAACACTTGGATCTTGTCACTATGTATAATTATATTAAATTCAGCTTTACGAATTTTTCCAAACTCCTTAATACTGTTTAAGTCAATACCTCGGTAGTCGTTCTACCTTCCCTAGTTTTAGATTTTTCTTTTCCCTAATCAGTCATTTTTATTCTTTTTATGTTAATTGATTTTAAATCTTCCTCATGGTCACTCTCAGTCATCATGACGGTCAGGCGATAAGGTTACCGGGGGAAAACTCTGGGCTGTTCTGACAACCGTCCTCACAGCTACTCTTCCTCCTGGGCACTACAGTCCGTGGTTTATCACCACTAGTAGTCGGTCAAAAAAAAGAAGTTTAATTTTATTAACTTGCATATTAGTAGGTGATTTTAAATGATGCCACTCCATCGAGATGGGGTTCGATCATGAACAAAAAATAATCTTCGGTTAGCAAAAATTAATTCAAAATCAGTCGTAAAAATTTGTATAAAAAACTAAAATAATAATTAGCAAATTGTAATTAAAAGAAAAATTTAACATAGTAAATGACAAAACATTTGGTAACAAAGTTTATGTATAAAAATTCAAGAAATATTACTTGTTATGCTCCTGCGAAAATAGAATTTTGGCAATTGCTCAATAATAATATAACTTCAAAAAATTAAGAGTTAGTAGACTTCGTGAATAAAAATTTATCGAGCACGAATATAGGTCTTAAATCAAAAAGTAAACAAAGAGTACGTAAAATAAAATAAAAGATGTACTGAAATTTGTCTGCCCAGCACTGCCTTATATACCACGATTTCTCGTGTGTGTGTTTTGATACGGTGTAAAACAAGGAATTTTCTAGAATATTCCAAAATTATAAATTTTTAAATTCTATTTGATTTAAAATTAAATTTTTATATTTTTATGTACCAAAATTTTTATTTTATTTTTCTTTATATTTCTTTTTTTGCTAAATTTTTAAGTTTTCTGCTCAAAACACACAGGCAGTTATCGTGCTGGTCAAACAAATATAGGCTGAATCAGTTTTTGCCCAACAATTTTTAAAAATAATTAATTATTACAATTTATGGACAAGTGAGAAAATATTGGATAAAATATGACGAAACAGTGTATTATTTGGATTGTAGGGTACTATTATAATTAAAATAAATATAATTAAATAATAATCATTTGGATTATTTTAATCCTTGATAACATGTAAAAATGGAATCAAGCGGTCTAACTTAATTTTAATAAAATATTATGGTAATTTTTAGTATAAACACTTTTTACTATTAGCAAAGGTTTTTTTGTGCTTTTCACAAACGAAAGTGCAGCATCTTTTACAAATTTTTCGGTTATTTGATTGGTTAACATGATAAATATTACATATTCCTCGCTCAACTTTTGGAATTTTTACTGAATTGAATCTTCATTTAGATCACAACTTGAATTTGACTAATCTCCGAGTATTTTTAAAAATGCACATCTTGATTTTTATGCATGATTTTTTCTGACTTGATTTTTTACCATTATACCTCACTAAAGTAAATTTGCCGTAAAATAAAACTACTCTGCATGCACTGCCTTTCGGTGTCTCGAGCTCAGCGTGCAAAAAATTCTTGTTTTTCGGATCATCCTTTTAATTTAACCCACAGTTTAATTAAATTTAAGATTGCATTGAAAAAATCTGCTCTGTTTTTAAAATAATAACAAAATTCATTAAGAAAATCCTATCTTTTTTTTGTTAAAACACCTCTCCTTCGTTTTATTTCTAATTTTAATTCATTGTGGAATGATTCGATAGCTTGAGTGTTAATTCCATTCTTTTTATTTATAAAGTCATACTTGTGGCAAACTGTGCATTGATAAAAACTATATTCATCAAGATTGAAGTACGCTTTATGTTCATCTGTCCATATTACGCTATTATTGGCCACTTGATTACATATGATAGGCACTATTGTTTTTTCTTTCTTGTCTGGTATTGTAACTGGAAATGCTCTTTCAATATTATTATATACCTCTACAATACACAATGAATCAGTTCTGTTACTAGGAGCCGGTCACGATGACTTTTGACCTTATAATTAAGCATAGTCTCATCGATTTGTGCTATTTTTTCAGGCCTCCCTAGTTTAGAATTGCTAAAATCAACTCTAGGTATTTTGCTGTTTAATCTCTATATTACCTTTTCAATTGTTGAATCAGATGTATCTAATGCCAATTTGATACTAAAAATAAGCTGCCTTGTTGAATATTTTATAATTATTCTTAAAATCAAAGCCATCTGAACACTTAATTCATCAAAAAAAGAATTTTTCCTAACCGATTCATAGACTTTGTACCTTTGACAAGCTGGTGTCATACACCTCCAAGCAATTTTGTCTATAGAATTTTTATGATGTACCAATTTCATAAAGGTATTACATGTGCTGCACACATGTTCATTCTTCAAAAACGAGTTTGTCATCAAAAATAAAGTAAGGTTTTTTTCGTCCAGTGTTATGCATATTCTTTCAAATTCTTCAGGAGTCATTTAAGGTATTGAAAAATTAATTATTATTTTAATTAATATTAATAAATATTAACTAAAAATATTATGAATTAACATTTAATTTAAACAAATTATTTTTTATTAATTTAATTTTGTAATAAATAAATATTTATCAAATATATTCAAATAACTTTTAATTAATTTAAAATTTAATTTCTATTATAAATTTTTTAAAAAATTAATGTAATTTAAAATTTCAATTATTTTAATAATATTAATAAATATTACTTTTTATTTATTTTCTGGGTTTAAATTAAAATGCTGATTATTATGGGGGTTAAATTTCAAGGTTGATGTCTTGTGTTCAAGCTGGTACTTTGCGAGATGGAGTGTGGTAAAAAGATTGTCTGTTATGGACATCAGTTTCCTTGATTTGTCTCAGCTTGTCAGTTTGTGCTGGTTGTGCGATATTAAATACTGTGTTCGGTTCCCTTTAGTTCTTTTTTAATTCAGGTTTTCTCGCGATTTCCCTTCATATTATAATCATAACGAAACCAAAAAAAATTATAAAATTAAAATTCATATGTAGATTAAAATCAAAACACATTCAAAATATTACATCTTAGATCATTGGTTGTTGAAAAATTTATCCGAGAGAATACACCAGATAGACGCTCAATCACCGTCTCATTCTCAGCTCTACTTCTTCAATGGAGCCATTTCTCTTAACTGTGTTTTGTTTTGACGGAGCTAGTTGATGTGCGCAGGAGACCCTCTACTTACTTTTGGTTAAAGACTGAATATTTACAATTGGTCATTTTAAACCTATTCAATGAACTCGTTACTAAAATTTATAGTTGTAAATCAATCACACTTATATGTATCCAATTTCTCATCTAAATTCACTTCCTCGCGTTAAACCATTTATTCTCGATCACAATTTGTTAATTATCTTTTATCATGTATTATATCATAAAATAACTCATGACTCAACAATTAATAATATACAATAAATATTTAAAAAAATAAACAGACTAAATTTATTTAATTACGAATTCTACATATCAATTTCAACTGTTCTTATTTGTGTTACGAAACTATGGTGTGGAGTTTTCGGGTTCTCGGATTGTTACTGGTCTTATTTGTGAGAATAACTAGTTTTCGCCCCATAAGAATAATGCATTTTGGGTCTGTTTAATCCAAATATAGAGTTTTTGTTTGGGTCGTTTTACATCCATGGATGTCCTTCGATACCATACCATTTTCCTATTGTCATTGTCTTAGATGCCCCACCATACGTCAAATTTTCCGGCAAGTTTCAATTTTAAGGCTTTGCTGTTGTAGTTGGGTCGGACTGTCACAACGGGTTTCTGTTAAAAGAATCGTTTGTGATTCTCACAGGTGTTAAAGTCTTCGTAGACGTTGGAAATGATTGGATGTCTTTGTAACTGTGCTAGAAACTATAATTCTAAAAGATTATATCAGTATTGTTAGTAAAAATGATCAAGACATCGGCTATTACCTCATTTATTCATTGGTTCACTCGGAGACTATATACTCTGTGGCTTGAAAGATACTAGTTCTGGTAATTACTTGAGTATGAGTAATCTAGTAATTTTGCTCTTAACGCATCCGTAACCGAAAGTGTGGGATATTATCTAGTGAAGCTATTAGTGTCAATTTTATTATGTATATTTGGTACTAATGTTCTACCTATTGGGCTCTACGTAGTGTTGTGGACTTTGAGATGAATAATCTGTGTAAACAGTAAATATTTGTCAATGCTAATAAAAAAAATATATATTTTTTGGATTATCATCGTTATAATATCTTATTTTGTAGTAATTTTTGGAGTTAAAGCAGAAATTTTGATGGGCTTTGAAAGATTTTTTAGGTATTAAAAAGATAAATTTGAAATCGATAATATGAATTTGATAATAAATTAGTATTATTAATTACAGAATTCATTTGAAGAAAAAATTAGTTTTCAATTATATGAATTTTAAATATATTAAAAATTTAAAACCTTATTTTATAAAATAATAAAAATTTTAAAATAAGAATTCAGAATTATAATGAATATATATTTTAATAATGGGACATTTTATGAAAAATTTACGAAAAGTTTTATAAAATATTTCAATAAAATATATCACATATTTTTGTGATCCTAACTTACAGTATTACAAATATGAAACTTAAAATTTTTTTTATAAAAATAAAATGAACAAATAAATTTTAATATAATATACGAATTTCTTTTAATCTTCACCACTGATTTCTTTTCATTTTCAAATGATATTATTTTCTAAATAATATCATTTGAAATATGTTTGTTCATATGTTAATAAAAACATAAAACTTATATATATATATATATATATATTTATAAATAGTTAAGTGAACAACATTAGCATGTTTATTTTTTCATATATCTGATGTAAAATATAATAATGAAATTTATATATACATATAAGAGTAAAGATTATTAATTTTAAAACTGTTTTTTTATCACAATATTAAAGCAACTTAATTTCAATATTTAGGAATTGCACTTGTGTGTACTGTTTGGTATAGTAATCAAACCACATAGTAGGTAAGGGTAATAAAGCGTAAACCGGTTTACCGTAGATTATTCCATGAAATTAAACTACTCTATGTAACTCGTAATGTATATTAAATCATAAAATACAGATTCACGGATTATTATTTATAATATTAATCGCCGAGTGAAATGTAAAAATATTATTTTTCGAGTCGGATACAATTATCAAGTGCATTTTGTATAGCTGAAAGAATATTTAATATGATTCAATCTAATAATTTGCGTTAAACGTCACATAACAAATTGTTATTAGTAAACCATGCAAAATCTATATTTATAATTTTGTGAGTCTTGTCATGGATGGGTTAATTTACTAGTTTATTTATAGTAATTAAAAAATTATCTGTTGTAGTTAAATTAATAAAAAGATGTTCAAATCGTAATTACTAAACATGCTTTCACATTCATTCTCATTCATAAAATCTATGCTGAGAGTATTATTTACCTTTATATACTTTACATCGAAATATAGATATTTTAAGTGTCCTTGTCTCTGGCAATTTGCAAACTTAGCATTAAGACATTTGTCACATCTCCTTGCATGCCAGCACCTAAATACTTTCAGTTCTGGTTTATATTCTCTTTCATGGATTTCTTCTTTGAATGAATTCTTACTTTTCTATATTGATGTTGTCTTTTATTTTTCTTCTAATTCTTGAAATATTGTTTGTTCATTGGTCAATACTCCACATTCTGGTGGTTATTTTGATTTTCTACATATGATTTTTCATTTGCTTGCTCTTCTGTTTCAAATAATAATTCTATTATTTTGATATTTTATTGTTTCTGAATACGATTTCTTGTCTTAAACCGCGATAAATTGGTTAGTTTTGTCTAATACTTTAATATTTTCTATTTTAGAATATAAGACTTCAAATACTGAATTTTTCAAGTCATTTTTCATCTCTTTGTCAACTAGTGTATTGAATAATAATGATTTCTTTAACCATTTTATGTTTTAATGTACTTTTGGTTATTTTCTGCCACTTTTTCATTGATCTTTTACGTCATCAGATTGCCCTGCAACCGTTCTTCAATATTTGGTATCTCAAAGAAGCGTTCAGTTTCTACGATGAATTTTTGAATATATATTAAGCACAATTAATATTTTTGGTTCTATAAAATTAGTTAATAAAGTAGTCACCATATTAGAGTTACTTTTTATCGGAACTCTTAGTGTTTAAAAAATCTATAATCGATTAAAAATCATTTGTGATAATTAAAAATTCCAGTACGCTAATATATTTATTTCAAAATAATGTTAGTTAAACAAAATCCTCTTAAAGAGATTTTATGATATATGTATATACTCACCAGATTTTCAACTTTCCACAATTATTTAACACAACATATGATTGATTTGTTTAATTAAAATTTAATTTTAAAGTTTTATTAATTGGAAATTTTATTTTACATATACGGGAAATTCGGAGTAAGTGAAAGAAAACATAGTTTGATTTACATTAAATTTTTCACACAATTTACCAGATTTTGGGAATGTGTGTAAAATATACTTAAAGGACAATGAATTATGGAGATATAAAACCAACTGCTTATGAACTTATATGTTAATGTGCCTAAATTTGGTCGTCAAGTGTCAATTCTAAACAAGTAATTCACACAGAGAGAAATTATGTCTTGATTTAATGTTATATCTGAAATTCCATCGATTTTTTTAGATTTTGTAGTAAAATATTATTTTTTATGGAATAACATTTCGTGATAATAGATAGTCTCCAGACCTCTATGGGTTCGAGGCAAGTTTAATTCTGTCTAAAGGTAAATCCGTCACTGCTTTCTAGAAATTCTGTTGCTTGGATAATTTTAATTTATTCTTTGGTAATCTCGATCTGCGTATATTTGATTGATGTTGATTTGGGACTGTTATAAGGATAATCATTTCTTTTTTCATGGTGAATCCACTCAGGAAATCGTCTGTTATATTTGCAGTAATAATTCATCGTGAAACTGGGTTTTTTGTTCAATTCAAATCATATTTCTCTCTGGATTTCTTACTGGGTTTTGACTGTGAGAAATGTAAGGTCTCTTTTTTATACATTAAATTTCTTAAAATTTAATTTTTCTTTTCTCTAATTTCGAATTTTTATGTAAAATATTTAGTAATTAAACATTTGATTAAAATCTATCGTAAAAAAATATTTTTGTGTAGTTATAAATTTTATAAAATAAATATAGCGACCAAAGTATTGTGAAACTCTGAAAATCCTTTATATTAGATTATTCATGGTTTCCTCCTTCCACATAAAAGCACTATGTTTGAAGACGAGACTACATTCTTTGCTCATCATTACATAACCGACGACGTAATGACCATTTCCTTTGATTTGGAACTAGTGTCGTTACTCCAAACTGATAAGTCGTCATTGTCGTCATCGTAAATTCAAATCGGATAAACTGATACTGATAACACGTTGACTATTAATAAAAAAACTTGACATCTGTGAAATACTATCTGTTGTGTATTGGTTATTCTGCATAGTATGGTTCATTCTCCACATATTTATGGTAATTGTTGTTCTTTTTTCTTGATTTCTTACAATACAAAAACTAATAATCTCCAGGTCTCAGTTAGACCTTTGTGAAGTGTAAAAGTAAGTTGGAGTTGTCGGTAAAATGTGAATTTAAAAATTATTGATATGAATCCAAAACGTGTTTATTACAGCCCTTCCGGAATCATGTCTTCAATAAAACTTAGAATTCACGATCACTTAACCACTTCTGATTTCAATAATCAGTATAATCGAATCCTAGTTGCTTTCCTTACTTTAACTTGATCATCTAGAAATTCGCGACAAGTAAATTTGATTTATTAATTGATTTGAAATTGCTTCTCCCACCTGTCAATACTTTTCTTCAATATTTTCGGGTTTTTTCCTTTTTACCCGTTCTTTAATTCAATTTCTGCTTTGCGTTTATACTCTGTTATTCAATGGCACTTGTAGATCATTTTTTTACTTCTACTTTTTTAATTTTGTTTCATAAATAAACCTTCCTGCTTTCATAGGGATTTATCCATTATTTCGGACAAGATGCCGATATAAAACATTTTTGTTTCTCAATTTGTTTTTCCTTTTTAAATTTGTACTTATTAATTAATAATGACCTTGTCTTGTTTTATTGTTGAATTTTCTTCAGTTTTGCAATTGTCTAACTCTTACATCTAAGAATTCTGAAACAGCATTCGATTTTAATCCAATTTCCCTTAAAATATTTTCTATAATTATTTTATTTTATTATTTAGGTATCATATAAAGTTCTATAGCAGAGCTTCAGAAATTACCGGAAATTAAGAAAACCGGTTTTCGGTTTTTACAAAATTCAATAACCGGTTTTTAACAGGGGTTTTGAATATAAAATTATTAATAAATTTTGCACAAAGTATTGAAGCAATTTCGTAACTATAATGTTGCATTTATTCATTTAAAAAAGGGACATTCTGAAAATTAGAACTTTTTTTCTCCAAAATTTGAAAATTAGAACGTTTTTCTCCAAATTTTGAAAAATAGAACGCGAAGTCACTAAAATTTGAAAATTAGAATAAAAATTTGAAAATTAGAATTTTTTTTTATAGTTAAAACTAAAAAAACAAAATAAAGTGGCAAAGTTTAAAATTTCATCTGAAAATAAAGAAATAACTAAATATTTATTAACGCTCAAATGAAGCTTTAATTCTTTTCGTTCTTGGTCTTCCCCTAGCTCTTCTTAATTCAGGTGGAAGCAATTCGGATTTAATTAAACCAACTGAAGTTAAAAGTGTAATGCAACTAGAATAAGAGCTGTAGTACTCCTCAGCTAAGCAGTATTTTGCCACGAAATTGGAGTAGTTTAAATTGTTCTTATAAAGAGCCCCACAGAAGTGCATACAAGGAATTCCAAATTCCCGGTATCCATGGCATTCGCATGTTCTGCTTTGAACATTCACAATAAACTTGTGGTTTATTGAAAAAATTTCAGTGCTTGATGCTTCTACACTCAGCAGTCTTCACCTTGTAATATTCTTATTAAGAACATTTGCATTCTTTAACAAACTGCGTTGAAAATTTTTCATTTCTTCTTTCATTAAATTTGCTCAATATGCATTTGCCTTTAGCAACGTTAAATCTGGCTGATACGTGGAAAGAGCAACTTCTTCTTTGCATTTTAAGCAAATGGGTTTTTTATTGCTTTGCACAACTCTAAAACCAATTTGCTTTTCTATAGCAGCTGCAGTGAATAAGTCTTTAAATTCTTCAATTGAAGAATTCTGTGAGCCAACTTGAATCTGTTGAATGATTCCTTCTACATTGGCATGGTTCATAAGGGCATAGAATGTATAAAATATAAGTTTTTAAACAATTTCAATTTTTAAGTTTTAATAAATTCTAATTTTAAAATTTTGGTTATTTCTAGTTCTGAATTTCAAATTTTCGTTACTTCGCGTTTTAATTTACAAATTTTCCCTTTAAAAAATAATACTTTAAAAAACTAAGTTATTAAATGTTTTGTACTTGAGGCTAGCCCGCAATTTCGTATTGAAATTCCCAGAAACTGAAAAGACCCTTTCACGTACAATTGAAGTTTGTCTGATAATTTTTCTACCCTTTCGGTATGTACTTTGGTTGCTACGAGATTTTTTAAGTCATTCAATATAGTAATCTTGTCACCTTGAGTATTTTTAATGTTGACTTCCGATGAAGAAATGATGCTAGATTGTAGTGTTTCGTAAAGAGAAGGTACTATAATTTCAGTATGAATTACATTATCACTTGAAGTATGCGGGGCTGTATTTCACATGGAAAATGCTTACTGAATATGAGAGATATTCTTTGACTTCTCTTTCGGTACAATAGTGATTATATTTCGTATTGTTCGGAATGCTGTCAGAATTGAGAAACATTATTGATGTAACCAAAACACAGTTACGACGTTCATTGATACCAGTGAAAATGGATTCCAATATTCTTGTTGTGATTGGAGTTTGAACTTTGTATAACAATCTTTCGACAAATAAAAACACCGCTTCTGCATGCAATAAATTTGTTTTATTTTTACTGAGTTCGATTATTGCAAGCACAATAGGTTTTAAAATTACCATGAAGTCTTCTAAGATTTTTTTCTTCAATTCATATATTTTGATGTTCGAATTCGAATGCAGTCTTGTGAACAGCATCCTTGATTTCAAGATAGCACTCAATCATGATAATTAAAGAGTTCCATCCTGTTGGGTAATCAAGTTGCAAAGGCTTTTCAATTCCTAGTTGTTCTTTAACGCTATTTTGAAGAATATTGTTTCAAAGAGGTGATTTTCCGAAGAACTTTGCCAATTTTCTTAATTTATTAACTGCGTCATGTCAGTCTTTTAATATGTCCTGTATGCATTAATTCCCTGTTCATCCAATCGCCAAGAAACTTTAAGAAGACACTATTGCGAAGGTTTTAGATATAAATATATTTTTTAAATATTGCCCCCCTAGAGCCGCCACAGATAAAAATTATAAAATATTATTATGTTACATACTACTGACAAGAAATGCAGTAAGCTAAATTATTTAAATTTTACTAAATTAAAATTTTTTATATTTATGTAGTGTAATTATATACTAAATTTTGAAAATCAAATAAATTAAATATTTATTTATTCATTTATGTGCAATTATTTACCGTTTAAAAATTAAAAATATTTAAATCATTATTTTACTAAATTGAAAAATTTTAAAGTTGTGTAGTGTCTAACGTTTCGCAAAACAATTGATGGATATTGGGAATGGGAAGATGGTAATCGACAGATCTACACAAGATCACATTGCCATTAAACTATTGTAAGATGACATCAACCAAAGACGAATTGATTCAACAAGTTTTCCTAAATATCACGCGAAATTACAAAAATCATCAGTGGCTCAGTTCACTTGCAATATTAGCCGCAACCAACAATGATGTGAATGTCATCAATATCAAAATTCAAAGTGTAATACCAGGCGAAGCGACAACATATAAGTCCATCGATACCGGGATGAATCAAGACGAAGTTGGAATTCTTGAATTCACTGGATTTGCCAGGTATTCCACCGCACATTTTAATATTGAAAATTGGGGTGCCTATCATTCTTCTCCGAAACAAGAATCCACCACAACTTTGTAACGGTACGAGACTTTCGGTTAAAAAAATTGAAAAATGTCATCGAAGCCTCATTTTTGAATGGTAGATTCAAGGGGAAAGATGTACTGTTACCACGAATTCCAATTGGCCCAACAGAAATGCCATTTGGATTTAATGGTTTACAGTTTGCGGTTTGGCTCGATTTTGCAATGACCATTAACAAAGCACAAGGACAATCGCTGCAAGTCAATCTAATAGAATTTTATTCGTCTTCAAAATCAAATTGGCCACGGGTTACAACTTTTCCACCCGAAAAATATTGATTTTTATTTTTTTCAAAATTTTAATTAATTTTAATTGATTTTGATAATTTTAAAATGTTATTATTTTTATTCATGTTTTATTATAACCCCAACATATCTCCACCCTTTAATTAGAATTCGTCCTTGAATTAAGGTTTGATATTTCGTTTTTATAGGACTATTAATAAACACCTTCAATAAACACGATTCAATTTCATATTTATTTATAAAATATTTCTGACTATAGTAAAGATGATCTACTTGTTTAAAAGAAAAAAAATTTAATTCAAGAAAGTAGTTTGAGCCGAAGCTGAAACCAATACTAATAAGTGTCGGACCTTCGTGATGACTGCTATTAATAAGTCACACCAAATGCAATATACTCAACGTAATTATTATTATTATTATTTTTTATTTTAAATCCTGACTTTTATAAAATATTTAGTTTGATTATGTTTTTTTTTCAATTTATATTTTTCCGGAAATATTCTAATTTTATACAATTTTCAATATATATTTTTTTGGAAATATTCTAACTTTTTTCCAAAATATTTAATTTGATTATATATAATTTTTAATTATGTTTTCTCTTTTTTTTCCAAAATACTCAATGTGTCAGATTCCACAATGGGTTTTAGTTTTATTTATTTAAATGGTTTAATTTTTCCCTTTAATGGAACAATAAATTTATTTCTTTCCCATTAGTGGGAAATTCAATCCCTTTAATGGGATATTTATATTTCTTGTGCCCATGATTAATGGGACTTGTAATTTTCCAATTTCTGGATTCTGAACCAATAAAATTGCTGTGCTCTTAATGTGATCTCATTGGTTCTTTTGTTTCTGTTCCCTCTTTCCTTTTTAATGAACAATTTTCTTTTTCCTCATTTAAAGAAAATTTTTTTTATTCGAATGCTCTTTTTGCCAGACTAAATCAAGTATTCTCAATAAAGGATCAGGCTGAAGTGTATGGGTTAGAAATCAAATCGGGTGATACTATTTTGTTGCCCGCTGGCTGGATTCACGCGGTGCATACATTAGAAGACCACCTGGTATTTGGCGGAATTTCGTGCATTCATTAAGCATTCCATTACTGCTCAAGTAAAGCAGGAAATTTTCCTATAATTATTTAGTTATTGTATATCAACGATATCCGTTGTTCTTTTGAAAATTAAAAGAAACCTGAAAGATTTGAGCTCTTCAGTCTGTATTCATTAAATGCGAATTTTCAGGAATGGTTTTATGTTTTTTACTTTTATCATTAATTACAATCAAAATGAAAGCGCTAACAATATTATGCTCATAGTTATATGTTGCAACTTTATACTTTTTATTTATAAATTTTATCTAATATATATTGATAATATTCTCTAAAACTCGAATTACTCCACCATTTAATACATATTTCATAAAATACGGCGAATAGTGAATTATTTGAGGTAAAAATTGAGGCTAAATTGCATATAAATCCTCCATAGTGATTTCTTAGTCGTTCGGTAAAAGTTTAATTCAGGAATTTATTCTTTTTCTTTTTATTTTGGCATGAGTATGTGGTTATATGTATAAGTCACGACTGTAATCGTGCATAAAAGTTATTTACTTTTTGACCTTATAAGTTTTATTCTTATCTTGAGTGATCATTGGAATTGCTGGTCGCAATTTAAACTGAACCCGGAGTGTTTATGTTTGGCAAAAACAAATATTTTAAATTGTTGTTTATCTGGCACGACATCCGATAAAATCAGGGCGCGCAAAATGCAAATGGACGAAAAATCAGCAAAAATAGCCTACTTAACATTAACCCCTTAACGCACACTTTTTTTGGAAAAAACCGGCAAAAAAAACAATTTTTTTTATTTGAAAAAATACATATTTGAACCTTATTTTCACTAAAACCCAAAAAAGATGCAAAATTGTTCAAAATTTAATAGAAAAGGCGGATAATTAATTGTAGTGGATATTCAATCACATCACGGATCGACTATTGTAATTTTATTTCTCAGTTACTATTTGAAGAATAATTTGAAATACTCCAACACATCAAAATTATTGTCAAAAAAGAAAGTCGGTCCTGAAGCGCCAACAAATGGAAATCTTGGTGGAGGTGGATTTGTTTGGCTATCACTTATCTGCTTCCAATCAACAGGGATATCTTCATCTGAACTATCTTCAGAATCACTGGAATAGTTATCAGAATCTTCTGAACCACTTTCTGACAAATTTGCGTATTCATATTCAGATTCGGAATCTCTCATTTTTCAATATATATTTTACTAGAATAAAATGTCAAATAGAATAATATTCCTTACTTTATCATTAGAAAACATACCTTTTATACACTAAATATCCAATTTACACAATTTTTTTGGTAAACAAAATGCAACTGTTTATAAACATCGTCCTAAAAGGCCATATTTAATTAACTTTATAGCTTGCAATATAGAGTTAAAATGATGGATATCAGAAAAACGAATATTTTAACTAGTTTTTATTCAGTTATTTTCAATGCTCGATTATTTACGGGTGTAACTATTTTAGCGGCATAAAATGTGACGCCGCTCGAGTTAATTCGAGTGTGCACAATTTGGCCGGTTTAGCGCGCTCGAATTAACTCGAGTATGCGCGTTAAGGGATTAAATAATACAAAAAGTAGAAAAAAGAGTAGAAAAATACAAAAAATATGTAAAAAAATAAATAAAAACATTTAAAAAGAATCAAAAAAAACATTAAATTTTAGTCAAGTTAACCTATTTCATCAAATTGGCTCCAAATTCATAGAAAACGCTTATATTCTAGAAAATCAATACGAAAATTTAGTTTAAAATGTAATTAGAAACTTTAACAAAAAAGAATCAATGAAATCTGACAACTAGGGGAAAAGTGATGAAATATGGTAAAAACGTGTAGGCGTTTTGTTTTATCGCATAAAAAAACATGCGTGTAAAACTCCCTTATATAAGTCGATGCCAGATCGACATAATTTAATGCTAATTTTTAAAAAAATTTATTGAACCTAGGAAGAATCTCAAAGTAAGGGAGAATTCTAATTGAATTTTATTTATTTATGTCATCATTATTAAATCATTGTAAACTTTTGATGAAATTTTAGGAACACCATTATTTGAATTTGAGTTATATTTTAGTCTATGGTAGAATTTTTAATAGGTTATATATGCCAAATTGTTTTATTTTAAAATGTCTTTGAATTATATGATTTAAATAGTTTTAATTTGTTAAATTTTATCAGTCTATTGACCAAAAAGACGATGTTAATGAAAAATAATTCAGAAAAATTTTCCTCGTATCGACTAAGTCCCAAGGAAACTTCGCTTCTATTGTACTTGACATATACGAGATACCTCGTGACCAAATTTTTCATCACTCGAGAAAAGTTAATAATAACATGTTAATCATAATCATTTATTGCATTTAATATTATTATTATTATTACGTTTAATTGTTATCATTAATTTCATAAAATAAACTCTTATCTAAAACTTTTTTGAAAATCCAAATGTTGCAAATCGGAACGTTATTTTATCCTCTATGATTATCAATTTTATTGACCATTGTTATTTAATAATATTCACATGCATACAAAAGTTAGCAAAGTTAAATTTTTACCAACTAGTTTAAAGCTAGTACTTCGGTGTTGGAGGTACCCGTAGTGAATGGTAGTTCGCCGGGTCAGATCTCCTCTCCAAGAACCTCAACGTCGAACCCTAAGTTATGAGCGAATAATCATGAGGAAGGAGTAAATATTAACATAAAAGAAAGAAGAATAAAAAGACTAGTAAAGTAAGAATGAAGTGAAAAATTGTACAGAATAATATTGTAAATGAAAATTTGAGAGTGGATAAAAATTGTGAAGGTTTGGAAGCAACAGAAAGTCAATCAAAGAATCTATTGTATTACCAAATTATTCATATTGAATAATAAGAAATCAAGGATAAATACGCCGGTTAGTACAAAGTAAATTTCTAATTAAATTTAAATTTAAAAATACTATTTGTCTTTTTTTATTTTTGTCTTTAAGAAAAAGTGAAGGAAAAATAAAAAAATTATATTATTATTTTTTTATACATCTTATTCAGGCTCACAATGTTTGTATGGAATTACTTCTAATTTTGAGGTATATAGTCACCAGAAATCGCTGTAAAAGGATACCAAAAGTGGCAATACTACTCTCAACCTTGAGAAATTTAATTTAATCTCGTTTCATGAGTTTATTTGGTGTCACTGTTATTGATTAAAAATTTTTTTTTATTTATTTATTATTTATTCTCATTATTATTAACTTAATAAATTTGATTATTATTAACCTAAATTAATTAATTTAATTCTTTTTATGCCTCCTCACCTAGGAACAAGTTAAAGAAGATCAACCACGATACAGCAAGATACAATCGAGGATCCAAATTTTTCTTTCGTGTGTGCAAATTACTTTAAATAAATGATTTGATCCGTAAAAATCCAACAATTTGTTCTTATTATATAGTAATTAAATTACATTAAATAAATGATTTGATTAATCTGTAAAAATTTAATAGGAAGAATTCGAACAAATTTTCTCTATTATGTAACATTCTCACTTACTTAGATTTGAATAAATAAACTATGAAAGACAAAAATTTATGAATTGAAAAAATCCAAAATTGAAATGAGAGAAAAAAAGTTAATTCCAACGAAAATAATGCATGCCAGAGTCGCGACGAGGAGCCTAATAGATCAAATCATATTTACCCATAATAAAATAAACATTCACTAACCTGCCGAGTACGCTTTCGATCGGATTTAGATGAAACCGGCCGATGGATCACTAAGAATGGGAAAAAATCCCGGAAAATGACCTAAATAAAATAAATATAAAATTAATATCTCACAATCTTACTTCTTACCAAGTAGTGGTGTACAATTTTGAATAAAATAATTTCTCCCCGAGATCTAAAAATAGAAAAGAATAAATTCCTCGATTTGGACCAATAGGAATTTAACCGTATTTTAGGATGATAAAAAGGGTTAGATTCCGGGGTAAAAAGGTTTTCTCTTTTGGGGGATTCAAATTAGTTACCAAAGACCTCCCCTAGATGTTATCCAATTTTTGATTTTAATGTAGCCTTTAATTAAAAGTAAAAGTCAAAATCAATGAGTCTATTTTTATTGTTCCCAAAACGATCCTCGATTCAATCAAAAAATTTTTTTATTACTTTAGTGCAGCCAAATGATAACAAAACCCTGGACGCGGAAAGATTTAGGCTGGACTTAGCCCATTATCACAACAAGGCCTTGAAATGGAGCCAGCAAGCTGAGTCAATGATCTGAAGATGTCGTCGGATGGAAGAGACCTCGACTCGGCTGGAGTAGACAAAAAAATTAATGCAACAAAACGCATTGTTGAAGAATCAATACACTGAGGTAATGGCTGAATTACACCAATTAAAAAGGGAAAACTACCAGCTTAAGCTAAAGAAAACTATCAGAGCAGAGATCGGACATCAACCCAGTACTGTTTCAAATATGGATCCAAACATCACCTGGCCCATCTCAGGCTCCCTTCCAACTTAGGTCCAAGGTAATTCCCAGCCAAAAACAAACCATTAAAATGTCACCCCAGTAAAGCAGAACGAGAAAGAAGACGTAGACTGAAGACCACTCGTTTACTGGGCCAGATAAAAAAATTTAGACCTTCATCTCCTGACAATCTCTAATAATCTTGATTCAATTTTTATAATAATTAATAAAATGTCTTGGGATTTGAGTCGACGGTCGTTTTGAAATCATTTAAAACATTCAATAAATAGCACCTTCAAAATAAAATAAAGTGATCGAAGGATCGATATTATTTCAATCAAATTAGTAACAGAGGGACATATAATTAAAATGAGTATGAATACTTCTATGGTAGCTAGTGAACCCAATGGTTTTTTAGGGTATTAGAAGCCAGGGCAATATGGCTCACCTTTTACTAGAAACCACCCATTGGAATACATCTCCAACGTCATTTTGACTGGTACCAGATGGTTATATTTCTTGTGCGCGCATCTGATGGGAATCCCCTGCAAGTGACCGCGAAAATCGTATATCTTTTATTCATCAGGTGCCCAGCAGTCTGCTCATTAAATGCGAATTTTCAGGTATGGTTTAATGTTTTTTATTTTCATCACATTCCTTTTTATCATTGATTACAATATTATTTTCATAGTTATCTGATGCAACTTTATACTTTTTGTTTATAAATTTTGGGTACTTCCGTGGTATTTCCGTTCTGGCAAAGACAATCAAATACTTAATAATTTATTTATAAATAAATACAAATATATTTTTCAATTAATATTTCGATTAAGTTTTATTTCTAATTTGTCCATTCCACATTCATATTTTACTATGGTTTCTTTCCTCGTATATTTCATCCCATTGATTAAGGTAGCAATGTCGGTACTAGTTGTTGGTTGTTCCACTGGAGATTTTCTTTTAAGTATAGGTTTGCGTTTATTGAACGGTACTGGTTCTATTTTAGTTTCTGCTCTCTGTTCCACTATTGGTAAAAAAAACTAAAATCTTTTCTTTCATACCCATTGAAGATTGTGTCGCCATCTGATATTGTACTGTCACCTCCATTTGCATTGCTCTATCTTCTTCGCATTCTTTTTGACTAGTACTCTCTTGACCTCTTGATTCATATTCCGCCTATGAATGTTTTTTTGAAATTACTTTTTGTGGCCATCTTACATGATCCTCCCATTGGTTTTCTATTGCTTTATATATCCGTCGAATACTCTTCGCATCTTCCTTTGCTGAGTGGAATCCTGTTTGCGTTGTCTCTATACATATTTCATTCATCAACGTTACTTTAGTTATTCGAATACTGTTGCCGCTGCTAAATCTCTTATCCCATAAAGTTTTCATACCCAGATTTTTAAGTACTGTATTTCGGCATGTAAATCATGTCCAACTAATATTTTTCCAATTGCCAACTTTAGGATTTCCCACATTTCTGTGTATTGATCCAATTGATTCCTAGATACGGCTTCATTAATCCCATGACAGAATGAGAGATAGTGCTGAATTCTTAATCTTGGAGTAACATAAATATCTTTCAATATTTTCCATTCATAATTGATGATTGCAATTGACAATGGAACCATTTCCCGATCTTCAGACGTGCCGTATTTCAGCATCAATGAATAACAAAATACTACTTATTTCCTCCAATGTCATCTCCTTTCGAAGAAATGACTGCTTCTGCTTTTTCATCTCTGTAGAAATTGACATTAATTCTGGCTCATTCATTATTAGCTCGTTCTTTGGTACTTCATTTTCTGTATTTCTTTTTCAGACTTCTGATACTATTACCGCATCAATATTTGTTGCTCGGATTCGCTTCTGAATCATTTCTTTATTAACTGTCCAAGATTTAAATCTGTCTTTCTCTTCTCAAACCTTTCCGTCATTATTTATAATTTCGATTTTTCCTTGCACAACATTTAGGCGATAATCTTCTTCCGATTTCATTATAAATTCTTCTATTAGCTTCATATTTGATCCTCTCTGAAATGTAAACATATATATTTTCATCTTTCTATTGTCTGTTCTGAACCAATTTAAGTATTCGGAGATTATTTTCTATCCTCAAGCTTTGCGGATTTATTAGCTCTTTTTCACCTCTTTATTAGCTTGGTGAAATTGTCGAAGGTTAATCTTGAACTCATCCATCGTTCCATTTTTTTCTAAAGACATTAAAAATTAATGGTTGAATTTCAAAATTTTGTGATCGGAGATCGCCGGTAAGTTTCTGAAGGGGGTACCACCTTCGATCCCGATATAAATAATAATATTTAATAATAATTCTTACCGTTTTAAATTATTTTAATTTTACTAATTTATTTTTATTTCATTTTTAAATTTATACCCTTTACTCTTATTCAAACAAATTTTATTTTCTATCCCCTTAACTTCGTCATCCATTCAGATTGCACTTGACTTTCTACATACAAAGGATACCTTATACTAAAAGATACACGTCAATCAGAATATATATATGAAAGATATAATGTCTATATAAAATAGGCATGCAGTAATCAATTGTATCTCACTAGACAAATGTTTCCTCGTACACGACCCACAAAGGTCTTGGTCGGTTGATACGATCGCGATGTTTATTTGTTCGAATAAGTTTTGAAAATGATATCATGTATATGACAAGAATGATAATAGTTATTGTCGTGATCACAATAATGAATTATGTTCCAGCATTACCGGTTTGTAATGTGGTTTTGTTGAATACTGTTTCAGAATTATTAACTCGAAATATAGTTTTGTTATACACAATTGAATAGAATTTATTCTCGTCTGTTTGTTTTCTCCATGCTTTGGTTGAAGGATATGCATGGTTGATTTGCATTGGTAAATTGGATCTTTTGTTTGATTGATTCACTGACACTCGAATGACTTTGTTTTCGGCGAATGCTTTCTGCTAACTGCCCGTCTGATTCGTATGTCGATAGTATTTAATTTTCATGTGCACCATTTTAATTTTGGATGCTGACCTTTGCTGAAAGAAATTAACAGTTTGCCAGTTTTGTTTGTTGTTCAGTAGAGCCTGAACATTTCCATAATAGTATATCATTATTTGCTGATTGATGTCTAGATTGGAGACAGCCATAATTATTTGATTGAGGTAATGGAATACAACTCGATTGGTTTCGTTCATTAAATGAATTTACTGTTGATCGACATATACCTCGACCCCTTTTGTTATTACTAAAATTACCATTTGCCTGAAGAAATTTTTCATAATAATGAATCAAGATATTATAAGTTTTATTTAATTTTAAATTAAAGTACTTTACAAATGGTTTTCTCAGATTGAGGGTATCGACTAAATTTTTTTGAAAAATCACTTTGAATTGTTGGGTTTCATCTGGTTGCAATAAACGTTAATTCCACTTCGACGTAGTTTTTTAATTTTTGTGTCCACACGTTCAATCTAATTAAACTATGCAGTTTTCTTACAGAATTCTTTCGAGGTTCATATTGTTTTATCAGCCAGAGATATTTGAAATTCATTGTTAAATCCCGTGCAATAAACATATTTTGATGATAACCATGTTTTTTCGGGGGTTCAAAATATCTCACAAGATTATCAATTTCGATTTTTCTGATTCTTTACAAAAATATAACGATACGATTTGAGTAAAGGTTGAATATGTATGAATATTTTCAAGCACCTCAATCTCCGTTTTGCACACCTTGGCATGACTTTTGACTCGTTTATACAGAATAAATTAGATATTATTAATGTCATGAACAATACTTTATTCATATAATTCAATGGGGTGGGGTGTTTTGTAAATTTTTGTATAATATTCGGACCATTACTTATTTTATCTTGCTTTGATCTCAATGAATATTTCACTTCACCATCTGATTGAATCTTTTTACAACGATTCGCATTCACCACTATTGGGCCTGTCTTTTTGTTTCTGATCGGTTGTAACTTTAAGTTGGTTTCTGTCGTATCACATACAGTATATGGTCCTTTGAAGGGTCTTTGTAATTTTGTTGACAGCCCTTTTGTTGATTCGGGTTTGTTTAAATATACTAAATCCTTCACTTTTATGCCATATTCATGTGCTAGTTTATCATACTGGTCTTTGTAACTCTCCTGATTATATTTGATTTTGAGTCCTTCTTGTTTCCACACTGATTGTAATCTCTCTTGCATCACAGCTTTATAGTCTGTAACTTCCATATACTGTGTAACTGGAGGTTGATATTCCAAATCAATAGGCATACTATTTCGTTGTAGATACATTAGATAAAACGATGTTTCTCCAGTACTTTCGTTAACTGAATTTCTGTATGAGAATAGACATGGTTTTATAAATAGATCCAAATCCTTTTGATTTCGATTGACTTAGGACGATATCATGCTAATTAAAGTGCCATTAAACCTCTACACTAGTCCGTCTGTATTCAGGTGATATGGTGACGTACTAAGTGTTAGAATTTCAAATAATTCCGTATTTGATTTAAATAGATCACTCTGAAAATTTCTACCTTGATCAGTTAATAATTTCTTTGGTGAAACATATCTAAATATAATATTCTCAACAAATATTTTAGCAACTGTTTCTGCTTTCTGATTCTGCATTGCAGTAAGCTTCAGGCCACTTTGTTAAATAATCACAGAAGACTACAATATATTCATTCCCATTTATTGTTTCTGGCAATGGTCCGACGATATCCATTGCTGTAATTTCCATTGGTGCCGACGGAATTGGCATTCGTTTCAAAGGTAGTTTGATTTTCTTTCCCGTATTTCTACGAGTTAGGCATATTTGCATGTATTGCACCACTGCTTTACATCTCGTTCCATTGTTTCCCAATGATATTTTAATCTCAGTCGAGAATATGTTTTTCTGGACGACAGATGTCCACCAAGCGCTCCATCGTGATATTCCAATAATAATGTTTCTCGATTTTTCGTCGGTACTACTATTAATAAGCTATCATTTTTTATACAAATGAGCAGACCTTCATGAATGACATATTTATAGTTGTCTTCCATCACATACTTCCAATCACTCTCCTTTTCGATTGTAACGGCGGGCTTCCGTAATTGATTTACTTCCTCATCTTCTTGATTAGATTATAATTCTTCCATGTTACATGCTGCTCTCATTACAGTGAACATTGTATTTTCACACTTTGTTCCTTCCTCAACTGGAATACGTGACATAGTAACAGCGTTTGCATTAGATTTTCCTGTCCGATATTTAATTTCAAAATCGTATTCTTGTAAGGCTATAGACCATCTTATTAATTTGCTTGCTGAATCTATATGCTTTATGAGCCACTGCAATGGATCAATATCTGTAAATACTATAAACTTTCTGCCAACCATATATTGTCAAAATGTAGTAATGCCATATACTAATGCTAAAGTTTCTTTTTCTATAATAGAGTAATTCTTTTCGTGAGGTTTCAATGTTCTACTCGCATAGGCAATCACATGATCTTTTTCGCCTTCAAGTTCTTGCCCTAAAGCTGCACCCAATGTAAAATTATTAATATCGGTCATGACGATAAAAGGTTTTTTAAAATCTGGGCACCTCAAAATTGGCTTCATTGTTAAACTCTCTTTTAGTACATCAAATGCGTCTTTTTAGAACTTTCTCCATACGAATTTACTTTGTTTCTTCAATAGTACGTTTAGAAATTGTGCAATATTAGAAAAATCTTTAATAAATTTTCGATAATAACTTGCCAATCTCAGAAATTGTCAGATGTGATCTATATTCTCTGGACTGGATAATCTCTGATTTTTATTACATTATCTGGGTTGGGCTGCAACTCTCTACGAGAAAGTATTTCTTTTAGCTTATGTCCTGGAAAAAGTGGAGCTGTTACTGTTAATGTAGCTGGAATGTGCCATCTAGTGAGCGTGTCTATCCCACTAAGTTTTAGTATTGGTTCTAGCAAAAATCTAGATTCAGTTTCAACTCTATGAGTGTCTATTATTTTCTTATTTAAAAACGATAATTTGTAGTCTCCACCATTACTGTTATCATTTTTATTTTCGGTTATTGAATCTAGTTGTGAGTCTTTACTTCTTCGGTCATTTTTAAATTACGCTTTCACATTTTTTATTTCTTTATACTGGTGATCCATGATAAAGAATCTAGCTAAAAATGGTACACATCCTATAATTAATTTCCATAACCAACCCGAAATTGCGTATATTCTATGCGTCGACAATATTTGAGATAGTATCACTTTCAATGTCACTGCAATTACATATATGCCGATCAATCCAGCACAAGAATTTGCCCCAAATCTTTTTCATTGTATTATACGTAGTTTTTTTATAATGATCGAATGTCAACAAATAATCATAATTTACTTTGCCTTGTCCATAAGGCAATATTGTATCTAACATTTCTGATATGACGTGCTCCTTTCTCGACGGAAATAATAAATTCCTTTGTGCTTCGTCAATTTCATCGCTTGAAATTTACTAGATACCCAAGCGTTATTAATTCTAATTTGTCTGGAGTCTTTACTCCTCTTTTATTTTATATATAAATTCTATTTTGGCTCTTCGTTCTTTTCTTATAATACTTAAGTACATACTTATTATGATTTATAATTATGGTCTATGGATAATATTCCAATAGATTTAACAGTTAGTGAAGAGTAGGTAATAAAAAATATATAAGTTCGAAAAATCACCATTCATTACAATCCTTTACGATTGGCGACAGTAATAGTATACAATGATTGCCACTTATAAATCACTATGATTAAAATATCAATAATTATCAATAATAATTCGAAAATTCTTTTACCGGCCGCGCTTTTCGTACCCCGAGGAATGCTGCACGTAACCTTACTGGGTCCATAGACCCGGGTTGGGAACCCATGGTATAGAGCCTTCCTCGTTAGTAGATGGTTATGTCACCGCTAGTTCAACAGCCGATGAAACCAATGCAACCGGTTATGCAAAACAGTGCAACAAATCATCAATATTCACATTTCCATTATATATTTTTATCTATTTTCTTAAAGACATTGCAACTTAAATACAATATCCATGCGTGATTCTGATTAGTCGAATATAGTATAAATAAGCTTATACCTCCAAACAATTTTAATAAAATGCCAGAAACTAAACTAACTTTGTTAAATTAGCTGGTTGCTAATAATGGAGATGATGATGATATCATTAAAACATAAAATTCATGGTCAAACGTACAGAGAAAATCGTAGAAGATATCCCATTTGAGCCTATTCTCAATTTGCCAACATTAGAGAGAAAGAAAAATTCATTCCAATAGATATTTAGTTATATGTTTGATGAAAATAATAAATGGATGCGAATAATAGAAGGATTAATGTATATGAAACACATGATATTAAAATCCGCATCCGACTATGAAAATTATTTTCAATGGTCTATAGAGGTATATTATTTTATATTATTATTTTATTTTTATCATTATTTAGGTAATAGAAACAAAAATTGATCCATGGGTAGAAGCAAATGGTGGGTGGGTAAAAACTTTTCAAGTTGCCGCAGAAGCCAAACGTTTAGATATTTATTTTTCAAATTGTAAATTTTTATTAAAACTATTAACTGGATCTGTCATATATATCTGTAATAAAGTTTATCATAAATTTTAATAAATGTATTATTCTTTGTTATTTATGAATTATTAAAAACTATATTTTTAAAGATTTATTGATTATTACATGTACATGCTTCATCACCACAATATTATATCGTTATATTTTCTATAACATGGTAAACGCAAGGCTTAAATTCGTTAGGCTCAACTAAATTTTCAGTAGGGATTTCAGTATCTTCATCATTAACAATTTCTTCATCATCATCGCTCTGACATTCTGAATCACAACATAAATTTTCTTTACCCAATGCTTCAACTAGAGTCAACATATCTCTAATTTTTACACCGGTGATTTCTTCGAGTTTATCAAACAAAACGTTTATTAAATATTCTATACAAAAATTAATTAATTATTTTATATTTTATATTTTACCTTTTTCCGACATCATTTTTAAACAATTTTAAAACTAATTATAATTTTATTTATAGAATATGTTGTAAAGAAAACAAACAAAATCAGTTTAAATACATTTATTAACATCCATATTAAACACTAAAATATACATTAAAATAATTGTTAAAGTCTAGCAGTAACAATTTTCCATATTGGAGAAAGCACATCATTTTGATCTGCTTTTTATCCTTGTATTGCTATTGTTAAATACCAGTTTTCCTGTTCTTTGAAACCTATTTTTGTAAATTCATTATAATATCTAGTATATTGACTGATGAAGAATGCATTTTCATTACATTTTAAATTCGAATTGATCGTTTTGAAAACCATATCAATATCCTTGATATCTATCATTGAGAGTGTACCAGCGAGAGATTGAAATTGAGTTCTACTTAGTTTGACTGGATTCACCAATTGCATATTGAAAAGCTCCTTTAAAAAATACATTTTATAATTGTGGAACATCTGAACTGGTTGGAAAATGATAGCAGACCTCACTATTTTCTTGGTCATGTTTCATTTATGATCTTTATAAGGTGGTGACGAGCTTTTATACCCTTGACAGATACTGATTAACCAATCAGAATCGTGCATGGATATTGAATCGATGTTGCATGTATGTATTTCTATACAAGTCTATATTATTAACTATTATTATTATTATTATTATTATTATTATTATTATTATTATTATTATTATTGTGTGTTGTATTATTATTATTATTACTATTATTATTAGTATTATTATTATTATTAATATTATTATTTTGTTTATTATATAAAACAATGACTAACTAAATACAATTATTACTATTAAAAAATATTACTATTCTTATTACTAACAATTAACACTAAAAACAAATCATAAAAAAAACAAATCAAAAACATGTAACACAAAACATTTATTGCCGTAAAAGTTGTAGTTTACAAAAGTTTATCTTCTGATACGCTAGTTATAATCATCATTTTTAACTCATTTTTAACAGCTGGAATTAATCCACAATCAACTAAAAATTCATTGTCTTTCAAAGATCTCCTTTTAAATTCTAATTCAATTATTGCCCCTTTTGTTTCTTGTTGCAATTCCTGTTATAAATCTTTTCCTCTACCATATGCTGCACAACGTACACATTTTTAAAATTCATTGTCTTTATCTGAAGTATCAACAAAAATAAAATCTAACCACTCTTTTCCTCGAAATTCTTTACCAAATTTTACCATCAAAACTTCGATCTCATCCTTCACCGGTGGATCCAATTCATACCAATCGGCGCACAATTTAATCACTGTTTTAAGTTTTCTCATACTCAATGACATCTCGCATAGCTTTTCCATTCATTGCATCAATTTTGGAGCGTTAATATCTCTGTTTTCTAACAACTTTTCTATCATGATCAACATTGCAGCTTTTTCATTTTCTAAATTATCCTTTTTTGAATTACTGTCACTTTCCATTTCTGGAGATTCTATAGCTGTTTCGGATATCATATGGCTTTCAAGCTCATCGTCAGATTCAAATTTCGACATTAGCAAATTTAATTTTCGGCTCATATTTCTCAGCTCATTTTCCATCTTCTCTTTATAATCGTCATCTTGTACATAGGTCATATTGCTTATTGATAAAATATCCTCTTGAAATCGAATAGACTTTTTTAGAATTGTTTTTTGAAATCTCTCAGCATTTTTTGGACACGATCTTGTCATATGCCCATAGCTTTTACAAGAATAGCATTGCACTTGACCGTTTAGATTCACTTTATCTCTTTGTGGCGATTGAGATGTTGATGAAGATCTGGACTTTGATTGACAATTTCTAGAAATATTCTCTCTTCTTCCACAATTGAAACATTGCAGATTGTCAGTAACTCGTTGGATATTGTAGCTCGTCTGTAGGTAGTTTCGCTCATTATCGCCTTTTACTCAATCTGGCCTCACCCATTTTGAACTTCTCTGTGTGCTATTTTTGTACCAACACTGATTGGCATAATGTCTCATCTTTCGACAAATATCGCATTGAATTGTCTTTCCATTGTTAGAACTCTGAACACTAGCTGTTGATCTATTGAAGTTAAATTTATTTCTGAATTTCGGCGATGGACTGGTAGTTCTTTGAAATAGATCATTTTTCACTGGCGTTAGTGATCTGTCTCGTCTTTCAGAAATCTCTTCAAAAGATTGAGCTTTCTTTTTTGTGGTCTTTAGATTTAATTCGATTTGCATTGCCTCTTTCACTAATTCGTTGAAATTATTGAAATCTACATAAAATAGAGCTTTTTGGATCTCCTTGTCAACGGTAATTAGAAATTGTTCTTGTAGCAAATCTCTAATTTGTTTTACAGTATTTGGTTGTTCCTGTTTGACTTCAAACACTTTATCTGCAAGTGTTGTTAAATAATGAGAAAATTCACTTACCGATTTGTTTGATCTTTGAACTCTGCTATAAAAAACTTTTGTCTCATTATGCGCTTTATATCTCCACCGATTAATTTATTTGCGAATTCACCTTTTAACTTTGGGAAGTCATTTTCAATGTTCCTTTTGTCTAACTGCTGTCATGCTTCTCGTGCTGCTCCTTTGACATTAAGTGGCAATCGCTGTACCATCACAGTTTGAGTCCATCCGTAGGCCGTTGCATGCATGTAATATTCGCCCATGACGTCAGCGAATTCCACAGGATCTCCTCCGTACTGGTTTACTGGTAACTTTTGACAACTTACATAATCATTTGTATCTCTGACGGTCGCTGATGACGTTGAAACTATTGGTGCTGTAGTTGACAACGTAGTTGAATTTTGCTGCTCATTGTAATCTCTATTCGTTACTTGCTTCGCAAATTGTACGGTTCTCGTTTATTTTCCAATTTAGAACGTCTGATATTAACACTTTTCAAAGTTTCTATTTCTCTTTATCAATATACTACAGTTTTCACAAAGCTTTTGTTGCTCTTTGGATACTTCTCACCGACGATTAAGATCACGTCGGGATCATCAATTTGTTAGGATATTAAATATTCGTCGATGGATAAATCTCTCGATCCGACTTGTCGTGTTCAATAATCAATAAGACAAAATCCCAACAAAGAAATCTTTATTCACAAATACAATTATTTGATTTTTCGTATGCACCTTAAGGGTATCACTCCATAAGTCACTGCAATCTGATTAGCTTCTTTATTTGTTTATTACTTTCAATTCGTTTTAAAATTAATTAAATTTTCCTCTTCGACTAACTGGCAACTTATTTTGTTGTCAGTTCCTTTTATAATTTTGGGTTTCCATTAATTTGGATTAGAGCTAAGGAAATAATTTTTTACCGGTCGGACAATTTATTGCCCATTTTTCTAATTGTGGGAAACCAATTACGCTGACGTTCAGCTTGGCGGCCCTTGATTAATGGGTTAGTCGGCAAATAATTTAATTAATTAATTAGTTTGGTTTTGGGCTCCCGACCCTTCAATATACCTCCGATCAATCTAATAGTATTTTATTCGTCTTCAAAATCAAATTGGCCACGGGTTACGACTTTTCCACCCGAAAAATATTGATTTTTACTTTTTGTCAAAATTTTAATTAATTTTAATTGGTTTTGATAATTTTAAAATGTTTTTTTTAAAAATTTTTTATTCATGTTTTATTATAACCCCAACAGGTTCGTTAAGTTTGATTTGCTGTAACGCCAAACACAGCTTTAATGAATCTCACTCCAAAAGAGTCTTTCACAAAATCGTGCATTTATAAAATTGATTTAATGTTTATAAATAAGTCGTTTAGACTTCTATAACTAATATCTATTTATTCAAAATTTCTTTATTGTGTATAAAAAAACAAACAATTATTTGTGTAGCTGTAAATTTAAGAAAGATATCAGTTGTATCAAACCGGCCTGAAGAGAACTTCTAAATAATCAAGGTTGGTCCTAAATTCGCCAACAGCCCGATCTAGGTAATTAGAACAAGATGAGGGTTACCTGAAAATTACCGTGATAGTAGAGACCCAGAAATTGGCCTCTACTCTTTCCTAAAATCCTTTCTGGTAATTGGTATGAAGGAAAAACTAGATAGTACAGTATAAATACTGATATCTCGATCTTCTTTTAAAGAGATAATAGTAGATAAAATTTTAAACTACTAATTCAAAATTTACCTAATACACAATGGATAATAATTTCCAATTACGATAAAATTAATTCTCTTCCATTAATGCTCAGTAGATAATGATTTCCACTTTCTTATTGGTTAGAGTTTGTATGCAAAAATTTGCTATAATTATCTTTCAATTGTATTCTTATCACTAAATTACCCTATCACTTAATTATGCGTAGTGTTTATTTAAAAGTTTTCTACTAAATATAGACTAATCTTATCATAGTAATATGTATTTACTATTAATAACTACAGACCTAAAAATAGTAATATAATAGTAATTAAAAATAGTAATATAAAAATAGTAATTAATTACTATTTTACATTTATTTATTTAATATTTCTAATGTTACCGTTAATAGTAATTTATAATTACTAAGCATAATTTATCTTTTAAAAATAGTAATTAAAATATTACTATTTTTAAATTTAATTAAAAATATCTGACATATTTAAGTCAATGTTTCTGAACCCCAACAAGGATATTGCATGCATTTTTGCATTACGTATTGACAAAGGAAAAAAATTTAAATAACGCCTTTATTAACACATTGCTAAACTATCCTTTTTTTAGAAAATAAAAATTTGATCTACTGAAAAAGAAAAGGCATTGAATAGACAAAGAGGCGTACGACGGTAGGACGAAGTGAACAAATAGATATATAACATATTTTAAATCATTTATATATTTTTAAATGTATCAAAAGATGAGTTTTGTATACTCTGCATTCTGATTGCTACGCCTCTGGTAAATAGCGTGACACCACTAAGTATTCTAAGTTCGACAATAGAAAGATTCGACAAATTATACACTGGTACTTGAAATAATTTTGGTATAATTTGAAATTGAAGTTTGGCAATGGACAAAAAGAACTAAAAATATGAAACTAATAGAGAAAGGATGAATTATATAATCTACATTGATCTGAACAACTTTTAGTGTTTATGGATCACAACAATAATGTTTATTTAATTTATACCTCGAAGTAATCGTCGTTATAAGTTTTTTAATATTCCAATTCTTAAATGAAGCGTTTATTAATTTATCTTTTCTGTTCTGAAATATCGAATTAAAAATATGTTTTTCATTGTTTCTCTATTTGTTAAATTTTATATAAATCTTGGTATGACTTATAAATATATTTAAAAATTTTAATAATATTAATAATAATGAAAAATATTAATTAAAATTGTTAAGAATTTTTTTTAATTCTTAACACATTTCAAACTAGAGTAGTAATAGTAATTAAAAATTAAAAATTAAAAATTAAAAATTAATTTTTTAAATTTCATCTATTATCAGAGTTTATCAAATCTGCAATTACGTAACACTTAAAACTCCCAGTAGTAGAATCCAGCATCGCAGAACTTGGCATCAGATAAATCTATTAGTGTGTGTTTATAGATCCTTGGCATCCCAGAACTTCAGAAATTAGTAAATATAATATCAGATGCATACAGAATTTGAAACTATGCGTCTGTAGTGCAAATTTACAAAACGGATTACAGGTGTATTGGTTGTATATTTAAATAAAATATAAAAAGGAAAAAATAAAATAGGAAATCATATTAAGTTTTTTTTTAATTAATTTTAACCTCAAAAATGGAAGCAATCAAAAAGAAGATGTTGACCATGAAAATGGAAAAAGAAAATGCCAGAGATATGTAAATAAAACTTTAATATTATCCAAAGAAAATATTTTTAAATTGTTATTTTGCCTATTACAGAGCTGATCAATTTGAACAAGAATTAAAAGCTAAAGAATTGGAAAAAATGAAAAAAGATGAAGAAATTTTAGAAGTACAGAAAAAACTTCAACAGGTGATTGCTGAATGCGAGAGCGCTGAAGCTGCTTTGAAAGAAGTCAATGAAACACTTCAGGCTACTGAAAAACGAGCTATCGAAGCTGAGAGTGAGGTTCAGGGTTTATCGAAAAGAATTCGAGTACAAGAAGATGATTTAGAACAAACCGAAACTAGATTACAGGAAGCTACTGTTAAATTAGATGAAGCTACAAAAGCAGCAGATGAAAGCGAAAGAACAAGAAAAGTATTGGAAACTCGATGTTTAGCTGATGAAGAACGACTTGTCCAATTAGATGAACAATTGAAAGATGCTAAATGCATTGCGGAAGAGGCTGATCGAAAATACGATGAGGCATCTCGAAAATTGGCAATTACAGAAGTCGATCTTGAACGAGCTGAACATCGATTGGAGGCTGCAGATTACAAAATCTCTTCACTTGAAGAAGAATTGATGGTTGTTGGAAACACCATGAAATCATTGGAGATATCTGAACAAGAAGCCGTTCAGAAAGAAGAAGTTTACGAAGCATCTGTGAGAGATTTGAGCTCTAAATTACGAAATGTAACTCAATATTTTCATTATGATAATTATTATTTAAACAAAAAAACAATTTAATAATTTCTAGATTGACCAAAGAGCTTCAGAAGCTGAAAGCCAAGTAGCAAAATTACAGGCGGAAGTTGACAATCTCGAAGGTTGATTTTCATTTCAATTTCAAGCCATAATTTACATGTGGAAATCTCTTTTTTTAGATGAATTGGTGAAGGAAAAAGAAAAATACAAATTTCTCAGCGCTGAATTGGATTCAGCTTTTGCTGAATTAACCGGATACTAAGGAAACGGAAAAAGTCTTTCGATAAAAAAATTTCGAATAGAAATTAGCAATTTTGATGAATTAAATATTAATAAATTTTCATTTTGTTTTTATCTTGATAAAAAATAATTATAAAAAATTTTGATTTTAAATTTTAATAAATTTCACTGAAAAAATTGCAGCATATTTACTGAGATTTTTAAGAGCATTAAAACAAATATTGAACATTTAAATGTGATAAGATAAGTCTTTGCTGTAAAATAAGTATTAAATTTTCCAATTAACTTGAAGCTAATTTTCTGATTAAAAAATAATTTGCTGCTACACTAATATTTATAAATTAAAGGGATTTTACAAACCAATTATTGGAAAAATTAATTTTCCTAATAAAAATGACACGTGGACATAAATTAAGGCCATTATATAAATGATGTCAATGAATAAGATATAAATCAGAATAGAAGAGCAGAACAGCAAATATACAAACCCAAATCAAAAAATGATCACCAAAAATAATTAACAAAGCATATTTAAAAATAAATTAAAATTCTAGAAATATGAGAAATCATGTGAGAGCTTCGATCCACATTACCTTTTTAAGAAAATAACCAAGATAATTTAAATAAAGACTCGTCGAGTTTAGAAAAGTTTTAAAAAAGTCAAGGGTGCGTGAAGTGTTATTTAACTGCTTTTAAGGGAGAGAAACATTACGTTTCAACTTTTTGAAATAAATATTTTTCTTGTAATTAAAAACTTTACTGCTTTTGTTTGAAAGATAATTAATTCTTTGAACTCTGAGTTCCTTGGGGATTTGGCTCACATACCCTTAGCTCTCATATCTTTCAATCACAATGCTTCAGATAATGAAGCTTAGTTTGTCATATTTTCATGCGGTATTGTCACAGTACAGTCTCAAAAGCCTTGCTTTTCTTATCATTTAGAAAAAAAATCCTTATTACATAAGTGACCTGTTAATGACAATTTTTTTGACATTCGTCGCTATAATTTGTATTCATTATGATTTTAAATGCAATGTTTAACATCGTATGGAATAGGCCTGAGTAAGCATCGGCTCAATGCAAAATGTCTTGCGTATCAGAAATAAAGGTCGACTTGGATTTTAAAGACATTGAATATTTTTTTAATATTAATATATGACCTTGTTTTTTGGAAAATGTAATTTTTTGTTTCAATATTTAAACATATAATATTTAAATGTATATAAGTAAACAAGTTTAAAAATTGAAACAAAAAATTACAAAAGTGTTTTTCAACACTCACTCTTATAATTGTTTTTAAATTTAAAAACCATTTAAAAAATTAAAATTTTCAGTAGTCCCTTCTCAACTATATTAGATTATCGAGAATTTTTTAATTTATTATCAGGAACATTTTTAATTCTTGATTAATTTTTTTTAGTAAAGATACTTCTTGTTTTTTTTCAAAAATATCTATTACTTCACCAAAATCACATTTTAGCCTACTTTGCATTATTCATATTGATAAGGTTTTTTAGTATGAAATAAGTAGAAAAAAGAAATTTCTCGATTTTTAAACCCAGCCAAAGGAAAACATACCGACTCCACATTCCTCCGCAGCCCTGGAGATGAATTAAGATTCATGTGTAAGTGTAAATAATTGAAACCCATAGATATAATTTATTATCAGAAATATCTAATAAAATTTTCTAAATAAAAAATGTCAAGCATAAAGGGACACATTTTTTGAAAACGCTAATTTCGAACGAAACAAAAGAGGCTTTATGGATAAAAATATGCACAATTGATATTGCTAGATACCCTTGACCTCAGTAACCAGTGAGCTCAGCAAAGGCTGAATCCAATTCTTCACTAAGTTGTTTATATTTTTCTTTTTCCGCCAATAATTCGTCTGAAAATGAAAAAAAATAAATGCTAATTTCGATTGTATTTTTTTTACCCTCAATTCTATCGACTTCCGTTTGTAATGTAGCTACTTGACGTTCTGCTTCAGTGGCTCTTTGCTCGGTCTAAAACTTTATGATTAATAGCCAATGAAAAAAACTCTTAATTACCGATTTTAATTTATCAGTGAAATCGCGGATCGTTTCTTCATAAACTTCTTCTCTTTGAACAGCTTCTTGTTCGGAAATTTCAAGTGATTTCATATTGTTACCAACAACTCGTAATTCTTCTTCGAGTTCTAAAACTTTATTATCAGCCGATTCTAGCCGAGACTCAGCTCGTTCTAAATCGACTTCGGTGATTGCCAGTTTTCTCGCTGCTTCGTCATATTTTCTATCAGCATCTTCGGCAATGTATTTGGCTTCTTTCAGTTGTTCCTCAAGTTGCGCCAATCTTTCTTCGTCTGCAATCGAACGAGTTTCTAAGACTTTGCGACCTCGTTCACTTTCGTCAGCTGCTTTACTTGCTTCTTCATATTTTACCGTAGCTTCCTGCAACCTTGTTTCTGTTTGTTCAAGATCATCTTCCAATAATCGCGTTCTTTTAGTCATTGCTTGAACTTCACCTTCAGCTTCAGCTGCCCTCTTTTCAGTCGCCTCAAGATTCGAGTTGACTTCTTTCAATGCCTCTTTAGCAGTTTCACAGTCGGTTTGTACTTGCTGTAACTTTTTTTGTAATTCTTGCATCTCTTCATCTTTTTTCAATTTTTCTAATTCCTTTTCTTTCAATTGCTGTTCCAACTGATCTGCTCTGAAAGTTTCAAAAGAAAATAAATGATTTAAAAAATATCTATTAAATCAACTCATCCATGGCGTTTTCTTTTTCCATTTTCATGGACAACATTTTCTTTTTAATTGCTTCCATTTTGAGAATACAAGAATGTTTAAAGGTTGATTTTGAAAAAAAATTTAAAGCAAAAAAACTGTATTCTGTTAGAAATCAATATCGAAATAGAAATTGGAGGCAGAATTAATTTATAAATTTTAGAGAATCTTTATACAACATGAATTTTGTCGAGTTTCGATAATTTGACCAATCTCACCGTTGGAAAATGTGCAATTTCGTGTGCAAATCATTTTCAGTGTGCCTATGTCCCAGCAGTCAAGCACTGACACATGTGTGCTATTTTGCACTGTGCAAATCGATATAATCCCTTTCATCGATAATTAAGGCCACAGCAGTTTTGTTTATGAATTTATGGAGTTTTCATAGTCCCAGAATTCAAAAAATTGTTTTTTTCACCACGGCAATTTTCGTTTAAAATAATTTTTTTTTCTCATTTATATGAGATATTCATTTTCTGTATTTATTTTATAATTGGATGATATATTATATTTTACAAATAAAATACAAATGTAACAAAATAAATCTATGTAAGTAGTACATAGATGATCTACCGCCAGGACAGGTCCTACCCCAACAATAACCTATTAAGAGCGACCTATGGAAATACCTATAAGAGCAACCAAGTCGGTTCAAATGCCCACCGTGGAAATAGAATAGTTTTGTTTTATTGCAGAGATTTTTAACAAGATTTTTAAATTACTAAGTGATCGTTTAATTCAGCGTTTCCCAAAGTGGGTTCCGCGGAACCCTAGGGTTCCGCGAACTTTTTGTAAATATATTTCCAATATATACATGCGCATACAACTATCAGCAATAACACCAAATATAAGCAGGATTTGCCAGGAAAAGAAGCAACAACACTGTCCACACTAATAACTTACTCATTGATAAGTTTATTTTATTTTTGATATGTGATTGATCAACAATCAAATGAATTTATTAATTTAATTTTTTGTATTATTGTTTTTTTGTTTTAATAAATACTATAATTTTCTATAATAATATATAGCTCATATTAATATTTAAAATTAAAATTCGAATATATTAGTATATAAGGGTTCCGTCAAAAATTTGAAATCAAAAAGGGTGCCGCGGTGAAAAAACTTTGGGAAACGAAAATCTCGAAATATAAATTAAAGTTTAATTTATATTTCGAGATTTTCTTTTGTAAATGAATATTTAATTTAAGGAAATTATATTTTAGTAATTTTTGATAGACTATTTTTTAACAAATTTTATTTAAATTACTTGTTTTAAATTAACTTTTGAATAAAGTAAAATATTTCCAATTTATATTTTTAAATAATTATTGATTTAAAATATTTTTGGTTAATTGTATTTAAAAAATTTTTGATTTTGAAAGTTAATTTGAAAAGTTTTTAATTAATTTTTTAAGAATGATTTTTATTGTAAACTAATTTTAAACTAATATTTTTGAATAATTTTTAATTTAAAATAATTTTAGTTATTAAAATTAATTTTATCATTGATTTTTTAATTTATCAGTAAATATTATTTTACTTTTTACTAAAGTCAGTAGACAAAATATTTAAGTAAATATATAAGCCCTCAGTGTTAATACTCCTCCCTCTTTCTACATGCAGTTACCCAATGAATAAATTTATGATTACCTAAATCAAATGTGTAATTATTGATTTTTCGATGCAAGTATTTTAGTAAGTTAAAATATAATTTTGTTTAAATAAAATCAATAATTTCGATGTAATTTAAGTTTTTTGTTAAAATTAGGTAATAATAATATCGATTTCGAAAAGATATTATATGTGTATTGTATATTTGTTTAAATCAATGATTTATGCTACTTATTTCATCCTATTTTTAAAGTTAGTAATAGCATTAATCTTCATATCAACTATTACTTATTTTTTAATAATGGACAATTCTACGGGAAAAAATTCATTAATGTCCTCTATGATCCTTACAACCGAATTTTGTAATTTTTTTTAATCGCTTAAACTTTAATAAGAAACAAATTATCTTGAAAAAAAGATTCGTCATTTTTCTTGTCTCAAATTCAAGCATTGCAAACTTATTTGGTGGCCAGTGCATCAGGATCAGTGTATAACAGTGTTAACTTTGCACTGTTTTACACTTACCTGGCGCGAAAAGAAATCTGAGAGCCTCCCGCATAGTACTGATGAGAGTCATTAGCACGAAACTAGTCTACTACTTGGATTTGCACTGGACATAACGTTATGTTTCTTATTATTCTTTCATTAGAATCAGACATTCGTGAATACGGCGTAAACTTTGGTAATAATAATAAATATTTTACTTAGCCCAGGAGCGAGAGGAATTTGAACATGAAAAGTTTCAATAATTTGATTGTCCATGTATAAGTAAGTTGCAAATCTAGAATAAAGCACGAGTGTATAAATAATTCAAAAATACTATTGGGTTTGTTCCGATAATGGAAGATTTGGTCCTAGGTTTCCTAATGCTATAAAGAAGACATCATTTCTACGCTCAACTTAGTGAGATGTCTAGAGAAGTTCAACAAACCAAAGCTTCATGGTTGGAGCCAAGAAAAGTAAAACTACTCCATCAGCGACTGACTGCAGCCCAAAAAGGATGGGCGGATGAAAAACAGATAAATCAAAGCCTCCGGACTCAGATAAGGGGGCTGGAGGTCGCCTTATCGGCCTGCCAAGATGGAGTCGCTGTAACGTACCCCATTGTCTTTGCCCCCGCCCAATTGGCTTACCGAGAGACGGCGGCAACTCCAATGACGACCACACCTTCAACCCCCACAACAATAAAGAACAGTTATCGTCCAGGACGCAAGGAGCGGGCCAAACGACGGGCCGCGCGACTGCTAAATATAACGCAGCCTACAAACTGAAATTGATTCACTTCTTGTAGAGAATTTGTTTTATCTAGTACATTTTAGTCGTTTTCATTCAATAATAAGTGTTCACTAGTTTTATTCTCAACATATATTCGTTAATATTTTTTTTCTTGGACTAAAGAACTCAGGGAACGAGTGATAAAGCCTACGACTTAAAGAGGACCAAATGACCTAAAGCGAGCACAAGTCTTCTAGCGACAGCTCGTTGGACCCAGAGATCGTTCGAGCAATTACAGCATTAGGAATAGCGCTCACTTTTTGCGAACGACCTACCAGCTCGAGCACATTTCCAACATTGCTTAGCAACGGGTGTCGAGTGGCAGTAAAGAAAATATTTATATGGCGTTACCTGGGCAACCACAGGGAGATTAAAACAAAACATAATACCCAGTAACCCACCACCATAAAGAACTATGTGTGACAAAAGATCGACTTAATTCGGGAATCGATATTGACTCAAACTTTACAATAGAATTTTATAAAGTCGTCAGTTGTATCTCAGTAATATTTTCTACTCTAAAGAACGAAATTTGATTCTAAACTCGAAATTCCACGTTGGCCCAAAATCTTAAACCATATTATTGTAGTAATGACACGATACTATTGGTGGGTTTCTGGGTGTTGATATTTTGAAACTATATGGTTGTTACCCAGACAACCCCATACAAATATTTCTTTCGCTTACCACTCGGCACCCGTTGCTAAGCAACGTTGGAACTGTGTTCGAGTGGGTAGATCGTCCGCAAAAAGTGAGCACTATTGCTAATGCTATAATTGACCGAACGATCCATGGGTCCAACGAGCTGCCGATAGAAGGCCTGTGCTCGATTTCAATTCTTAGGTCCCATTATTCTCCTATCTCTTTCAAATGTTAACCTATACTCTCATATCATCTATCTTTATGTCCATTTGCTTGGTCCTTCTCATTATTGTCCATGCTGATGATTATTCTTTGGCCTGTACACCCTTCGTTATGTTAAATACACCCACATTATATCTTTCACCCTTATCCCTATTATAACTACAATGTTTCCCATTATTATTACCAGCATTATTATTGTTGCCATCATATGTATTACCTTTATTAATTGTTACTACTATTACCTTTATTATTATTTTTATTACTATAACTACCATTATATTTATTGTTAATACTACTATGATTATTACTACTATTATTACCATAATTATTATCATCATTACTACAAATACCATGATTTTTATTATTATTATTATTATTATTATTATTATTATTATTATTATTATTATTATTATTATTATTATTATTATTATTATTATTATTATTATTATTATTATTATTATTATTATTATTATTATTATTATTATTATTATTATTATTATTATTATTATTATTATTATTATTATTATTATTATTATTATTATTATCACCATTACCCTTATCATTATTGTTATTATTATTAAGATTTTGTAGGGATCCGTTCTTATTCCTCAGCGTTAAAATTTTTTTATTGATATACAACATTAGCCGTAGTCCATCTGTATTTTTCGGTTTTCGATAAAGTATTTTTGTAAATTCGAAAATTTTAGCAGCGTTCCGCCCTTATTTTACGGTTCATCCCTATTCTACAGTTTTCGACAAAGTATTTTCATTGACTCGGAAAATTTGAGCAGCGTTCCACCCTTATTTTACGCGTTCCATTTTTACGTTACTATTTTTTTTAAGTATTTGAATTAATTCGGAAAATTTGAGCAGCGTCCCGCCCATATTTTCCGCCTCAACTCAAATTAATTTATTTAATTCTTATTTAAAAACATTATTTTCATGATTTTGGTCGTTCGGATTAATCTTTTTCCGATGGCTATTCATTTTAACTGTTGCAACGATTTCGCGATTTTCCCCGCTACCCATTCCCTCTTTTTGTCCTTAAGATCTATGTATGTTCATTTCATAGTTAATGAGTGCCCACTGGACTACTCGGTGTTAGAGATTTTGAGCCGATTGTTGTTAAAAATTTATGTCAATTTTACAGGAAACGGATGATGAAGGAGCAGCCAAAGGGCTACTCATTTACCCTCCAATTTCCCCTATGTACGGATAATATTGACGTTCCGATCCCTGCGTTCCGCACGCCAGGTCTTCCCGGGCACAGATCATCGGCGGTATTCCACGCACTTACACGAATCTGAATACTGTATATGATTTTATTAACTTGTGATGTGTCTTTGGGTGTGGGCCGGAAAAATTTCGACAATTTGAAAAATTAATTTATGCATTATGATAATTTATTAAAACCAAAATTAAATTACCAGATACATCCATCAAATTAAAATTCATAAATATATCTTCGTAATAATCCATAAAACATCGACCAATGAATCCATTATTCACAGATAAATATATTAATCCAAAGTAAAAATCCATCAAATTAAAATTCATAAATATTTCTTCGTAATAATCCATAAAACATCGATCAATGAATCCATTATTCACAGGTAAATATATTAATCTAAAGTAAAACTATTGAAATCAAGTGTCAAAGTACGACGGAAAATCAATACTGAAAATTAAGATTAGATATTTGTCAAATCATATCAGTATATATACCTATAATTTGGCCTTAACCTTGCGTGTTAGTTTTAGTGCGATTAAACAAAATTCGACTTTGAAATTATTTGTGTTATCTAAATTAAATTTTTATTTATTTCTTAATTTAAATTGGTAATTTATTTTTAACATTTTTAATTAAATTTATTCATCCAAAAATATTTTATTTTTATTCATTTAATTCATTAATTTTTAATTTTATATAAATGGTCATTTTACGGTCGAATTCTCTTGTTATTATGTTATTTTTTATGTAAATTTCGTGCGGTTCTTGATGCATTTTGTATTTATTTTATTTTACTTTTTATGTTTTTGATTTTATATTTATTTATATTCTCTCAGATTTTAAAATGTTTAATTGGTGTTGTATATTATATTTTAAGTTATCTTGGTGCTAGGTTTTCGTGTTGTATTACTGATACATTTAAACAATTCTCAAGGCTATTTGTGTCCTGGCCCAACACTATGCATTTTATAAAAAATTAATTTCATGACCCCTCAGATCGTGAAACGACTATCTTTATAACTGTCAGCATTAATATTGTGCTTCTAAAATTATTATTATCATTATAAAAAGTAATATTATTATTATTAAATTATTATTATTATTATCACCAATATTATTATTATTACTATTAATCTAATCTCATTATTATTATTACCATCATTATTATTATTATTTTATATTGATATTGTTATTATCATCCTTAATTATATTATTATTATTATTGTTAATATATTATTATTATTATTATTATTATTAATATTATTATTATTATTATTATTATTATTATTATTATTAGTATATCATTATTATTATTGTTATTGACTATATAGTATTATTATTGTTAAAAGCTTGTTAATATTCTTATTATGTTTTTGATATTATTAATGTCATCATTTTTGTTATCAGCATCACCAATATTATTGTTAATTTAATATTTTCATGATTATTATAATTACTGTTTATATTATTATTATTAATAATATATTATTATTATTTCTATTATTATTATTGTTATTATTATTATTAACACTAATTTAATATTATTATTATTGTTAATTTATTAAGATCTGTATTATTATCATTATTGTTAATTTCATATCAACGTTATCATTATTAACCCTTAAATGCATCGTGTTGCCATTTGGCAACATACCAATATTGAAGCTCATACATTGCACAGAAATAAAATATTGATGCAATACATGTTACAGTGGACAGGCTACATAGTTCTGCGCATGCGCATGATGTGACCAGCGTGAATATAGCAGCTATAGGTTATTTCTTCTTATTCGTTTACAGGCGTTTAAACTTATTCGCGCGCTCGTCATACGTGAAAAAAAATTAAGTCATGCATTTAAGGGTTAATCTATTATCATTATTATTAATCTTATCATCTTTATTATTATCTCCATTAATATATTATTACTATTATTATTAACATTAATTTAATATCATTATTATTGTTAATTCATTAAGATTATTATTATTAGTATTATTATTCTTGACGTTATTATTAAATCCATATTACGATTATTATTATTCTTATTATTGTTATGATCATTATTATTACTGTTATTAGTAATATTATTATTATCAACTTAATATTATTATTATCTATCCATTATTATTATTGCTAATAAGATTAATAGCAATATCATTATTATCGTTAACACTATTACTATACTTGTCATTATAAAGTGATGTAAAAAATTTTTTTTAAAAAAAAGTTTTATATTAAAATTTCTAAAAAAAATGAATAGTCACAAATAAAACATAATACCGTTGATAAAATTTTATTTCAAAAATAGCATTAAAAAATGACAGTATTCTGGCACAGAAAATTCCAAATTGTGTTGTGTGATAGGAGCGAGATTTCCTACAATTTAAAGTTAAAATTATTAGGAAAAGAACAAATGTACCTTACTGAACATGTCCGCGGAATGAAGGCAGTAGCATTTATCCTCGAGGTTCCTAAAATACCTAAAATAAAAAAAAATTATTAGGAAAAAGTAGCTAAAATTTATAATATAGAACTTACTAATTGTTTAACCCATTGCCATGGCAATAAACGGCATGCAGGTTAAAACACATATAAGGAAAAAGGATATATGGTTAAATTTCTCTCAAATTATTGAGCTTTAAAGATTAGGATCATAACCAGTAATATAAAATAAGGGGTTTTATCTTTAGGTAAAGTTAATTTCAATCTTAAAATAAAAATTTTATAAATTATTTTATAGTAATTTAAATTAAATAATTTTATTTTTTTACTTTTATAAATTAAAATTTCTTGGGTCCAAATGAGTTTTTGTAGGAAAATTAGTAATAAAATTTTAAAAATTTTAAACTTAGGAATTTTTAATATCATTATTATTATTAAATGTAGTCTAAATTTAATTATTACATCTGTTACTGTTAGTGTAAACATTATCATTAATTCAATATTATCCGGTACGAATTTTAGGATCCAAAGCTTTCTGAGATTGACAACTATATTAATAAGATTCTTTTGATAATATGTTGACTCTGTGAAGCATTGTGGGATTGAGAGGACCCAGAATGTCCCCAGCAGTGGGCATAGTACGTGGTCCGGTGCCATGTCTATGAGCACTGTTGTAGATGCTTTCCCTGGGCGTGTAGGTCGGTTAAAAGGTGCATACTCATCCTTTCCCTCGTCCAGATAGTATATTTTGTCCCTGAGGAGCATTTGTTTTAGAAACATAAGGCTATTTTAATAATCATTATGCATAATTTAAATTAATAAAGATAAGAATATAAGAATCATTCGTTCAGTGGACTCACACAGAAGGATGATTCACAAATTCCGCAAGAAATGGAAGATTTGAAAACCAAGTTAGGTCGAAAGGATGAAGCCCTGCAGCTGGCAGAGCAGAAGGCCCAGGAGCTTGAAAAACAGGTAGCCGAACTGAAATTGAGGGACCAAATTCGCACAGGCCTGGTGCAGAGCGGAGCAACACTATCGGCAGAGCAGCAAGCCATAGTGATTCGTAATGTTACCGGAAAAGATGTCGGAGTAAAAACTATGACTCCAGGTCCCTCAGGCCCACCAGAAAATTTGCCTAAGAGGAACATAAGAAAAAATCGGTCTAGTAAAAAGGAGCGGGAGCGGCTGTTTAAATTAAATAGAGCTCGTTTATTATGACACATCCTGGATGCGAACGGGTTCTGAATCCCGCGCGCTCTTTAACTCTGATCGCCTGACAATTTATCTGATGTTACAATTATTGTTAAATTTAAATATAATTTGTTAATGTTAAATTTGATATTGATGTTTGGATGTGAATTAGAGTAGTTGGGTATTGAGATATTAAAATGGTCAAATGATAAAGTAAATTATGAATTAGATAAATAGATGAAGGGGGACCGATCGAGTGGAGCATGAAGTCTTCTATGACAGCTAGTGAACCAGAGGAGGGTTAGGGCATTAGCAGTTCTTGAAAAGGAGCTCACCTTTTGCTAACCTTCCACCCACTAGTTCACAGTACCAACGTCAATTTTGACGGGTAGTAACCCTTAGGCAGTTTAAACTATTTTAATGACACATCAGTGCCCAGCATTAGTATTAGTCATACACAATTTATTTCTATTTGTTTAGGATTTATGTTAGATGACGAAGGAAAACCGTTAGACACCTTCGTGTTGTAAAAGTATTACAGGACTGCGTCTAACAAATATAGAATTAACATCTATGCGGAGAAGCAATCCTAAACAAATCCCAAATCAGACCCAAAGCAGAAAGAAGGACAACAGGCAAGCAACATCATAGACAATATTTAATCACTGACAATTATCTATTCTTTAATTAATGACAATTATCTATTCTATTGATACCTGTTTATTAGACATTTATAAATAATGATCTGTTGACAATTATTTAGATCTGTTTATCTATTTGGACAATTGTAAATTAACATTTGTAACTTGTTTATTTATTGACAATTTTTGTGATCTGTTTATTCATTAGACAATTGTAAAGGGTGTAATTTGTTTTATTTATTAAATTTATTTTATCTACTCGTTTTGTATTACTCAATAAAAATTTCTATAAAAAAACAAAAGGGTAAAATCACTAGTACTAAAATCATCTTATTATTATTGTTACTAGTATTACAAATAATTAATTGTTAGTATTACAAAAATTATTATTATTATTATTATTATTAAATTGCGTGACATGCTTCATTTCATAGGTAATAAAAATTAATAACAAACTCAGTCATTGTAATTATTTCCTGTGTAAAAAAATTAATAATAAACTTACTTCATTTTAATGAAACCTATTTTAATTTCCTATGAAAATGATTAATATTAAACTTATGGCAATAATAATAAATTTATTTTCGTTCTCTACGTTATGTGGAGAATAATAATTAATTTCCGGTAAAATAAATTGAAATAAAAATCACGAAACCTATAATATAATTTAGTATATAAACTGGAGCTAAAACTCAGTATATTGCCCAAAAATCTTGGGACATATTTTTCTTTTAGAGTTAATCTCGAAAAAGAACTTAAAATCGGAGCAGAGCTCAACAAAATCATTTTTGCAAAACAAACATAACACGCATACATAACATATAACAGAAACAAAGTTTGGCACGCATTTGTTTGAAATCGAATATTGTATTTTATCGTGTGGAAATTTGGTAATTTTTTATTAAATAAATATTATATAACAAATTTGTTTTTGATATATTAAAGTTTATATATATACTAATACCAGTGCACGGTGGGATCTCGATCTAAAATAGTGAGACCTCAACATTTAATTCGTGACATTTTACGGATGTAATTGTTAGCTGGACGCAAGAAAATGACTCATGATTGTTGTGGAGACGGAAAGGTGGATTATTCCCGTTAAATATGAATAACAGATTCGACTATAAGTGATCAAAAAAATGAACAAACGAATTTAATAATCCCCAGTACAATAATCATATAATTTATTTAAAGTTCAATTATACCAGAACTTGAAACAGATAAGAATGATTTGCCGAATATGTGAACCATTTTAGTTGCAAATAATTGCCGAGTTTTATTTTGCCGAATTTGAACTGAACAATCCGCATAAGTTGCTATAGATGTAAAACTAAAGTAATCCATTTTTATTAAAGCCTATATTTTCTTTAAAAAATTTAATAATATATAATTCTTCATTAAAATATCAAATTTATAATTCATGGAAGATTTAATTTCAAATACCTGTACGACATTTTTATTTCAAAATTATTTTGTTTAAAAATATATAAATACGCACTTGTTAAAATGAACAATTCAGTTGATTTTTTGTTATTCGTAGGCCAATTAAAGGTGATTTACATAATTTAATAAAACTATTATTATGATTCAGAATACCGTTCGAACTGGTTGGGTTAATTACGGAGTAAATGATCCTGAAAGTGTATCTGATCACATGTACAGAATGGCTTTTATGTCATTTTTATTACCAGCTATAAATCATAACAATGAAATCAAAGTTGATAATAATCGGTATTATATTTGGTTAAAAATTATTTACAATTATTTAAAAAATAAGAATAATGAAAATGGCTTTAATTCATGATTTAGCAGAATGTATTGTTGGTGACATAACACCGAATTGCGGATATACTAAAGCTCAAAAATTACAACTGGAAACGGTAAGTATCATGATTTAATAAATATAGTTATATAACTATTATGTTAATAATATAACTATTTATATTACAATTTGAGATAAAATTAGTTTTCATTTAGTTATTTTATTACTTTGGGCTGTTATTTATTTTACTTGCATTTAAATTAATTTCATTGTGGTCTAAAACGGCTTTTTAATGAATTTTAAATACAAAATAAAAAGCTTATATTTTAGGAATTTTATTAAAAATTTGCAAATATTTAACTGATAAAATATATGTAGTAATAAAATCTTTACTAGCACTATTAATATATCAATCTTATTCCAAAAGTTATTCATTGAAGCTGTTATAGCCACTTAATAAGATATCCCCCGGTATTATCTATAATTGTTATCACCATGTTCAGAGTCGTAGTTTTAATTTTTAGTGATTAAATTAGCGATTCTCAACTACTGTCCCTCCAGCTTATGCGAATGAATGTCTGATTACCAATGTAAAGTATAATAAACTATAATAACCAATATATTTATTATTATTTGTTATAAATTGTAAATGAAATCGAGGATTTCGAATTTTATCTGTATTTATATAATGATGCACAAATACAGATAAGCCTCCGTTGATACGTTCCTAAAATGCCGCGTTTAAGGATATGAAATCCACATAAAAACTACGAATAATTTTTTTATTGTATCAAAATAAATAAAATAACAATTTAAAATGTCAAGAAATGCAGATTATTAAATTAAACGGCCAATATAGAAATCAGTATTTAATTCATCTTCGACACTATTTATGACTTGACTTGGTCGCAAACGTTTTCAAGAGCACTATTGACCTGAATTGCTTGGTTTTGTTTTGCAAATCTTTATACTCTTATTGAATGGCTGATAAGCTATGTTGAAAATTTCTTTTAAATATATTGGCTTTCAATCATTCTCAATGAAACAGTATTCCAACTGCTTCGCTGTATCTAAACCGTATCCTAGGAAATCCAATTTAGCTTCATATTTTTTTTGTATAACTGTTAATTTTTTTAATTTTTTTTTTCAGTAAACCGGTTTGAATTTTTAAGAAATGCATTATTCAATATCGAGCGTATTTTTGTACAAAATAATCCAACGGCCGAAAAAGAGTTCTAATTTGGCACTGGCAGATTTGTTGAGGTCTCACTATTAAGATCTCAACGTGCACTGGTATTAGTATATATATAACTTTAGTAAAAGAAAACACAGATTTATTATATAAGATTTATTGAATAAAAATTACCAAATATAATATTCGATTTCAAACAAATTTTCACACGATACAATATTCGATTCTAAACAATGCTTGCTTAACTTTGTGTCTGTTAAATGTTATATATGCGAGTTGTGTTTGTTATGCAAAAAATGATTTGTTGAGCTCTGCTCCGATTTTAAGTTCTTTTTCGAGATTAACTCTAAAAGAAAATATGTCGTAATATTTTAGGGCGAATATACTGAGCTTTAACTTCAGTATATATACTAAATTTTATTATGGGTTTTATTTTTCAAATGCTATAAGAGCATATTATTTTTAATTTATTTTTTCAAATGCTAAACGATTTAATTTATTTTTAAGAACACTTCAATCGAATAATTAAAGCTGTTTTGAAAAAACAGTTGATTAGTAAAATTTTAATAATAATAATAATAACAATAATAGTAATAATAATAATAATAATTAACACGATTATCTGTACTAATATTAATAATAATAATACTAGTGATTTTCCCCTTTTATTTTATTGAGTTGCACAAAAACGAATAACAAAAATGAATTTAATAGTTAAAATGAATTACACCCTTTACAATGAATAAAATACACAGATAAATCATTATTTACAAATGTTTAAATAATTGTCAAACAGGTAATGGAATAGATGAAATTGTCTAAATGAATGGATTCAACTAGATAGCAATAGAATAGATGATTGTCAATTGTAGAATTATCTTTGATGTTGATTGTCTGCTTTTCCTCGTTCTAATTTGGGATTCATTTATGATCGTTCTTCTGCGTAAATGTTGATTCTATATTTGCTGGACCCTGTCCTGTAGTACTTTGTCAGTACGAAGGTGTCTAGTGGTTTTCCTTCGTCATCTAACAGATTGAAAAGTGCCTAAATATTCAAAAGCACGTTCCAAATATTCCAAAATATTTTATTTCTTGTTTTAAGCAATTTGACAATATAATTTTTACTGTTTTCTTCCACATCCAACTTTGATAGTTTTTTCTGCTGTTCTAGTACGAAATTGAGTCTTCTTTTGACGTAAGAAAACTTTTGACTGGTTTTGTGGTTCAGTTATTCGCATTCCCTGTACAATTTTATGAGGTGTTGGCGTACTGGGTAGAATTAATTTTGTTTTAATCTATGCTCATTTATTTAAATCTACTTTCTCAACCGCTCTTGGCTTTCTATGGTAGTTCCTTTCTCACCCAGACGCCCCACAATTTTGACCTTACCACTGTATACCCAGGAGCATAGCCCCTGTTGATACTGTATACAGCAGCCGAGAGTCCACAAGCAGGTGAGCCCCGTTTCCACTACTACTTCTTGTGATAATCTCGCTTTCGGGTTCCTGACGGCCGATAGAAGGACTTACGTCTGCTTAACTGGTCTAATTCCCTCGACGTTAATGCCCACATCTCTAAATTTTCACCGTCGATCTCATGTATACATTCGGAATAACTATGGGATTGGTGACGGGCGAGATATCCACGCATATTTGCATCTCGTCCGATTCGTCGACATGGATTTGCGGAGTGGGGTTTTCCGATTTTTTAGGTTCTGGCATTGTTTCGTCTTTCTTGAAAAACTCGGGATGCTGTTCGGCAACCAGAGCCGCGGCTTCTTCGAGCACCTGCGCTGCGTTGCTCAACAATGTTAATCCCTCGGCTTGGCGTCGCTCACGACGGCGGCGATTTTTGCATGGGTGATGTTTCTTACTGGTCCTGGGGGTTTGAGCTGGACCAACTTGATGTGTTTCAGGGAGATGGTTTACGGGGATCAGGTTTAATTTCACCGCCAGATCACGACCCGCTAGCCGTTTAGTCAGCTCCACTTCGGTGAACGAAGCTACCAGGACGGCGCTTTGATCATTAATGATAATCCGTTGAGCGCGATTTTCCGCAATTAAATCTTCTCGGCATCTAGACAGTCGATATATTTTGTCTTGCAGGATCTTTACCGCTTCGGGAGCGAACCACGTGCCGAGAGTGCGTTCGTGCTCCGCAAAGAGTTTATTATATCTTTGTTGGCATAGAAGGTGATTGTCGTTCTGGACGCTGGGCTGAGTGACTATGTTTACTTTAGATTTCGGTAATTTAGGGATATGATAATTTGGATTCATTTGACGATTTTCTTGGCTATGGATGAGAACGAGATTTTTTAACGTTTTCGGAACGAAGAAATTAAACGAAGAAAATTTTCTTATCGTGAATTTTATAATCATAAATTAAATATAATAAAAATAATAATTAACAAAACAGACAAAATTTTAATCTCATTCATCATCAATCTCTCCATTAGTATCGGTTGTCGTGGTATTGTTAAATGTCGTCATTTGTGGTAAATCTAATGATGGTCAAACTTTTATGGATAAAAATGAAAAATGAATTAAATACCGATGCTCCGGTCATTATTCGACTTGCAATTAATTTTCAAACTCATATTCGTTCATTACGATCTTATAAAGCATCATTTATCCGATCTGATTTCAGAGAATTTGAATTCTAATGATACAATTACTGGTTCTTATACTTAACCCTAGTCGTTCCCGTTAATCTAAAAATTCGACAGGTTTTGAAAAAAATATAAATATTCCTACTTAAACATTCATTTGAATGTTGTTCCCCTAGCTATTTCGATCTTCCCGAATATTAATTTTTACCGTTCCGACCAACATTGAAATGGCCGCCACGGTGAAGTACGACGGAGTCCTACCCCGCGATCAGTGTAACGAGACCTGACCGGACTAGGCAGACACCGAAGAGTGGTTGGCGACAAGGTAGCACATCAACATTCCTCAAAACTAACTGAGGAAATTGAATCCTGCCAAGCCATCTTCCACGAAGTTAAGGCATAAATATATAATTTAAATTAGGGGGACCTGTCGCAGGTACTAAAAAGTATCGCGGCCATCCATGATAAATAAAAAAAAACTTCATGACATTACAAATTATATTTATCATAACAATCAACAAAACTACTTACAACTAAAGTGCATAAAATTTCAAATTTCAAAATTTTCAGAAGTTTTTAAAGGTTAACTATTATGAAAATGACTGTTATTTATACTGTTTTTGTGCGTGTGTGTGACCAATCAGCTAATTTCGAATCTTTTTTGGCCATTTTTCGGGTTTTTTAATGGTTTTTCTTTAATTTTATATTTTTCTCTTTTTCTATTTATTTTTCTTAATTTTTTAATATTAATTTTATTAAATTTACATTATTTTATTTTTGCTGATTTATTTTTGTTCTGGTCTCCTCTTCCGCCAGTGTATTTTCTAAACCTTATTTTGCAAGGTTATAGGCGGTTTTGTATTTTTACTTTATTTTTCTATGTATATTGCGTGCGAAATTTATTAATTATGTTATTTTTTATTTTGTTTTATTTAATGTTTTTATTATATTTTTGATTTCTGTTTGCGGTGCGTGCTTGTGTTATAATAACCATTCTCATAATTTTTCAACATGACTTTACATAGTCATTTTATTTTGTTTTAATGATGGCTTATAGCCCAACAGAGGTTTGGACCTATTTTTGGAATTTGGCTCTTTTAAATTTCTGTTTTGCTTTGTTTCTTGGTAAAAATGCTAATTATTTGATTTTCTGTATTATTCGGATAAAAAAAAATTTGGAAATGTTCGTTCTCCATTGTTAATCCGTTCGATTAAATTATCTTCCAGAGCGTTATTCAGAACTGTATTTTGAAAATTTAACTCGTCCAGCATAAATTTTAGAGCGACGCCGGTGGTGTATATTGCGAGAGCAGTTTTCTTGTTTTGATGAAGTGCATCTCGGAATTGTGATAGGAATGTCATTTAATCGCCGAATTTACTGCTAGAAACCGATCCAACCTGTCAAACCTGTTGTGGTATCCTTAATTAACGACAGAGTTTTGACCAACTTTCGTCAGAGATACTTTTGCAAAACTTTATCGTTTTGAACGGCGAAACAAATTTACCACTTTCTGACTTTCAATACCAATGACTTGATATTCTCCTTCAAATCAAATTCGGTTTCATCTGTTTCAATTATGAGCGCAAATCCATCGTTGGTGCTCAAATCATTATCATCGCCTAGCAACAAGTCACCATTAACATAGATCATTTTTTATTAAGTGTTAAGAATATCTAAATAAAAAAATCAAATAATCATTAGAGTGAGGAAAATGATTGGGTAAAGATGTATAAAATAAAAGATGTTTTTTCCAAAATTTCTGAGAAACAGAAATTGAAAATGAGAAAACCAATACGAAAGTTTATTTTTAATTATACAAATTTAAAAGGAAAACAGAAAACAAAACGCACATGGAATAAAATTATGTTATCTTGACAGCTTATTCGAGATAACAAAAAAATCAAAAGAAATCGAGGAAGAAAAAAAGCCACTTAAATGAAATCGGTTATTTTGGCAGAAATATGAGATAACAGATGAACTCGTCGGAGATTGCACGGAGATAGAAATTGAAAAAAACAGAGTTATCTACAAGTGCTAGTTAATAGCAATCTTTAAAAGACAAACACAAATGGAATAATCAGAAGAAAACCGAAAAAACTGAGATGAAACTTAAGAGAGAAATTTGGACAAAATTACAGAACTGAAGAAATAGGAAACTAAGAATTGTCACAATTGGAAATAACGCATCACAGAGATTAAAGAAGACGAAACAAGTTAAAATAACTACCAAATTGATACAGCCATATCAAATAGGTTTAACCGATGTTCACTGTAATGCAATAAGCCACAAGTTTTGAGCAATTAATCTTTTGTGTAATTGTATTAGTAGACATCAAATCGATTGTAATTGTAATATACAATAAATATTGATTGAATCGATAATCTGTTTGTATTATTTCAAGACATGCTTAGAATCAGATCAATAATTGGTATTGTTTAATTTCACAAATTACCCCACAATATGTAAAAAATAAATCTAACAAATTTTAAATATATATGATAAAATAAGACAACAATTATTTTCTAGGATATAGCTCATTGCATGCATAATATTATTCTATTTTCGTTCTTTAATTAACTCAAAAAATCTTATTAAGAATTAAAATTTATATGAATAATAAAAACTGTGTCTTCGACTAATATCTGTAATTTGATGAATTTGTTGAAATGTGTCGAGCTTTCGCTACTTAGTTTAGTTGCGGTGTTTTCATTTTTGTGTCTTTTTGCATCATTTTTCTGTTTAGGATATTCATAGGTTGTGTTGGCAGATGTAATGATTCTGTCAAAATCAACTAAATGTTGCTTATCTAAAATTTGATTCCGAGATTTCTTTTTTGTTCTGGGGTTTTAAAATAAAATCAAAATTCATGAAAAGGATAAATTGTGATTGATCGATCAAAATCATTTGTATAAAAATGAAAGAAATTTGACGTGTTGTTTCTAAATTATTTTATAAAAATAAATATTACCCAATGATTAAACTTAGCACATCAATAACTCTTAAATACTTTAATGAATTTTGTTACATATAACGCCACACGAAATAACACAAATAAATTCTATTACGATAATATAAATTTAAATTCGGTGACGGAGTCATAATCCCGTATACTTAAATTATTTAAAGTTAGGCATCCAATTTTATTATTTAATGTTAATCACTAAGACACTAAATGCATAAACTCCTCACTGACCTAGATTTTCAAAATTCAATCCAAAAGCATTTGTGCGTGTAGTGAATCGCACTGTGTTCAGTGTCAGTAGAATTTGGCAGAATTGACAAATGCCTAAACTGTCAGCATGGTTAGTTCAGTAAAATGACTGTTTTCGGAAAACCTTTAACAAAAGAAAATTCGATGTTTAAATTTCTATATTTTGTTTTTTTAATAACTTATATCTTGATATAAGTACACGTGAGTTACAAAAAACAATTTAATAAAATTCACTCCCGTACAAACTTGATAAGAATATTAAAACATGTTTACTTTTGATTGTTGAACCAATGAGAGTATATACCACTTTTTAATGAATAAAAACCCACCGAATGCATAAGTAAGAGTAAAATACCTTCGTCTAATAAATATGTGAATTACTATTGATTGAGCTTAAACAATGATATGATTATAAGACAACTAGGATGCATAGTTCGAGGCAAACTTACGTTTACAAGCTAAACCTTGATATGGATTTAAATATATTCCATTTCAACTGTGATGTAAAGTGATGAGTATAGTAGTGATAGGGAAATATTAATACGCTCTGTAGTAAAAACCCTATAGGGAGTTACTCAGAATATAAATAAAAAATATAAACAATATTAGTAAAATTGTAAACATAGTTATTTATTCGTATTCTCTATAATAATTGTTATTGTTGTTTTTATTAGCATTATTATTATCATTAATAATATTATTATTATCATATAATATTGATAAATATTCTTGTGAACCACAATGCCCGAACTTCGAGATTTGGAGTTCAAGAGAAGAGTTAATTCGCCGCCTGCAGCACGGGCGTAACCAGCTGACAAAATCAACCCAGAAAAATGTTGGTAAAATTCTAGAGTAAAGATTCAACATAATGATTATAAATTATTGATTATAGCAAACAATTATTATTAAAAGTAGTAATTCTGAGTGTTGTCATATTAGAAAAATAATGTTATTTCATGGTTTCAATTTAGAACTGAAATTATTATTTAAAGCAATGCTATTGTATATATTGGTTATTTAAGAATAATATACTTTATAAAATAGAATAGATAGTTTCAAAAAAAATATTAAATCAAAGCTTACCAATAAGATATAGTTCCACAAAATAGCATAATATGAACAGCAAACTGCTTATTGATAAAGTAATAATTAGGAGTTTAATTAAATATTAACATAGTTGGTATATTAGTATAGTTGGAATAAGAAATCAGAAATAATCAATGTCCATTAAGCATTCCGTTGAAATAATTTAGCTGGGACATTGCTGATACGATAAATTTTATCAAAAAATCTCATTTTCCTGGCACTAGATTTGATGAATTTCATTATTAAAATAGAAAAAATACTTGAGGTATAATCATAATATTTGATTAATCAATCGATGTTAAACGAATATCATAATGTAAATACTTTTTGAATGTAAAGCAGCCAAATAAATAACATTTAATGAATTTGATGCTTTTCTCGTCTTATTTGCCACTGGTTTTTTTAAAATTTATCCTGGTTTTTAATTTAAAATTTATGTAAATCGATCGAATATTGTTCCAATGTTTAAAATAGTAAAAAAAAAATTTTCCTAAGTGATAAAAATGGAAAATTGTATTATTCAAATATATTCCACCTCCGTCTTTACCCTGCATGATTTTAGTCTTTGAAGCATCAGTTAATTATGCTTATTTTACATTTCTAACAGCATTTGTTATTTCAGCTGTTGAACTGCAGCTGCTGTTATTCATCCAAAAATCAAAGGCAATAAAGCTGCCAAAGGTTAAATTCCTCACTGTTTGAGTTCTGATATTTTCTTTTTACCAATATGTACTTATTGACCGTTGTATTCGTTTCTATTTTTTCTTATTTTCTCTTCAACATCAGTCATTTTAATATTCATAATTATTAAATAATATATGGAAAATATAAATACCAATTGAAAAAAAATTGTGATGAAACTTCCTATACCATGATGCCTAGATGTCTCTGTAATGTTTCCATAACTTTCAGACAACTTAAATTTTATATAAGTAAAACTCAAATAAACCATTTTTTAAAAAGTTCTATTTGTTGCCACTTTGTAGTTATCTATTTAAATAAATTGTGTCTAAAATGGTTATTTAAATTAAATTTATAGACTGCGAAGTGAAGGGCATTACATCATTTATATTATTATCACGAGTCTAATTCGTATTGTTTCTTAAAGCCAAAATTAAAACAAAAATATAATGGAAAAACGAGTTAAAACAAAAATAAAAAATAAGGAAAATGGCCTCTGTACATACACATGCACCGCAAGCAGAAACCAAAAATAAAATGAAAACACCAAATAAGCAAATTAAAATATAACAAAATTAATTAAAACGTATATTAATAAAATCGATTAACGCATAAAGGCAAAAAAACATGAAATAAATAAAACTGCGAAAACCTTGCCAAATAAGGTTAGAAAAAACAGGCAGAAGCGGCGACCAAAAAATAAAATTTTAGGGGCTAAAAAGAAAATTACATAAAAGTTACAATAATAATAGATTAGATAGCAATAAAAAGAAAATATAAAAAGAAAAATACATAAAAATTATAAAAATATTTTTAAATTAATAAAAATCATAAAAAGCCCTTAAAATGGCGAAAAATCGCCTATTGGTCGCACACATGCATAAAACTACTTTATAAACAGTGACAAAAATTACTTTAAACATTTAATCTTTGATCGATCGATTTTTAAAGCAAGGATTTTTCATTTTAAAAGTGAATGCTTTAGTAATTTTATGTTTTCATAATTAAATTAACGTTTTTATTAACGATTTTTTTTGAATGTTCATGAATGCATATTTACCTATTTATATTAAAAGGTCTTGACAAATATTTACGAATGGGAATAGCTCTCAGGAGGGTAGGCCGGTGATCCGGCTAACGAGTTAACTTTCGTTAGTTGCAACTACTGGTCGTGCACCTTTGAAAACTCGGTTGTTCGCGGTGATGCCTGGTCGTAAGACGCAGGACTTTACCCACAGGGCACCGTTTTACATCTCGTAACGACTGATAGAAACGTCGGGCGAGACAAGCAAAAAATTAAAATACGGAAGGGCGCCATCTAAGAAAATTAGAGGTGATCGTAAAATCGATAATTAAGTAAAATTTTCATCAAAACATCTTCGATTTATAACACAACCGGGTAGCTAGGAATAGAATAGAAATTGTAAGGTTACGAAAGTCAAATGTCTTGTTTCAAGGTAAAACGCAGGAAGGCATCGGCCTAAACCCCTCGTGAAATAACACGATATAAGAAAGCGACAGAATAGCACGCATTCTAGTAAATATATAATTTATATAAAATAATTTGAAAAAATAGGACTAAGCGGAAAATCTCATGAGTTATTATTCGCCAAAAATCAACCCTTTCGTAAATTTTGACCGGAAAAATGGTTTATTCACCATCATAAGTAAACCTGTAAATAGTAGTCCTATTATTTATTAATGAATAATGAGTTCATTTTAACCAATAATCTCATAAAAACCCGTTCATTAAACGACTGTTTTAAGTAATTAAAATCATCCAAGAATAAAAGAACCTGGAAAAAATGGCGAACAAAACAAGCCCAATACTTACAAATCCCGCGTACACTACAACCTGTAAGGGAATAAAATTTGGTTATAGTTATATAAAAGATCTTCTCGAAACTAGTGGCCCACACACGTCCAAGCTTACATGATTAGGACAATCATGCCGACTACATCTCACTAATCCAAATACCAACGCGTCCAACAGAAGTACAGAAATATTTATTCACAAAAGAAAATTTGAAACATGCATATATAAATTCATAGATCCACAATGTTGAGAAAAATCCTTCCTGACGATGGAACGCGGCGCATACTGAATGAGATCCAACTGAATTACGCAGATGAAACTGATTTGCCTGGAAATATCGCTGAAGAAAAGGAGCAAAATCATCTAAATAAGTTAGTTAACCCAAAAATAAATTGATCAAATCAAACCTCAACGATCAATAAGCAGATGTGAAAAATGAAATCGGAGGAATAATGACTGAAATATTTGTGGCAAGAAATACCAAATAATTAGTCCTGAAATATGGGAGGGAGAGAAATATCTACCAATAGAATGGTAGAAAGCAGAGAGATTATTTTTTTGCGATTGATAAATTGGCAAATCGTCACTACTACCAGAGAATCAGCATGCGACCACGTGGCGGCACACACCCGGTGACGGGGTAGAATAGCTCGAGCAACTGGTTAAGAAAAATCTGAGACACAGTCGGTGTGTGCGTAAACCACTCTAGAGATTTTTGCTGCCCTATGATCAATAGAGGTGAATTGAATAAATCCGCCAACCACCAGTTCTCGCCGAGATTTCTGTTCAGCCACGTGGCAACACACCCGATCGATGCAGCTTATATATAATAAATGGACCTATATCCAATCCAGAACGTTATGTCAGATATTCCAATATCAACAACATCAATGAATGTAATTAATATGAAGGAGACGAGGAAAAAATTACTCACTGAAGGTCCCAGCCGACAAATGCCCGAAGTATACAATCCTCAAATCAAGGCTACTCCTGTGCATAGCCGAAGAAGCATTCCTACGGAAAGTTACGTTCCAAGTACGGCTATTCTAGCCACATTTTGATACATAATAAAAATCAGTATTTAATTGTTATACTTCCGTTCTTTTTTGATAATCGCCCAACATGAATTACGATCTAGCGAACCATAATTATCCTAAATTGAAACAGCCAGTTCCAAAGTTACCGGCAATTGTAGTGAACCGCTCACTTTAGTCGTGGCATTTCCATAAAATCGACTAGTCAGAATTTTCGTCATCCCTTGCCAGCCGTTTTTCTTCTCAAGTAAGAACCTGAAATAGAAAAAGTAAAGACTCAATAATACGGAGAGCGTTCGTTAATCTAATCGCCAATAATCCAACAATCTCTCGGAAATTAATGAATAGTTTTATTTTTTCAATTAGATTTATTCCTGGGATCGTTGTATTTTATCCTTTAAATTATTTATCTCGGAAATTCTCCTTTTAGGCTGTTTAATCATTTAGCATGATCTAATTCTACCTTCTTATTAGGATATTTAGATTTGTGGAATTACTCAATTTGATGTTATTATTATGATATTTGAATTATTAGGATGATTTAATTTTCCATTTTCATTACAAAGTAGATTATTAGAATTATTAAATTTTCTTATTATAATAATTAGATTATTAATATTATTTACCCCTTATAATAATTACTATTAGGATTTTATATCATTGGAAATAAACTGGTTACCTTAGAAGCGAACACTTTAATTTAGATAAACATCGTAGTTAACCATAATTAACTAGGTTTGCAAATTTTCATTACCCTTTTTATGTTAGTTTATCGTCTAGAAAGCAACAGGTTTAGGTTTGTAACCATTAATTTTATTATCGTCAGGTACCCATAGTAATAATTGGGAGGACGTGGACCGCACTACTCTAACAGTGCCGACCAGATTTACCGGGAGATATCGGCAAGCATTATGGGATCAGGGATATACCATATCGACCTATGTTACCACCCGAGTGGCCGAACCGGAAAGCCAACGGGCCAGGAGAAGATGTCGAACTCCCCAGCATCTTCATCAAGCGGGAGCCGGGTCGAAACCCCGCACGAGAGATCCGGCAAAGGGCAGAAGGCGAGCTCCAACGCCTAGAGCAACTGGAGTGGCGATATCGATTTTTAGCGAGACGGCAAAAGGAGCTCCACGCCAGGATCAATCGGGACATCGCCAGCGGATGTATTCCCAGCTCTGGAGCTACTTTTGCCTTACTGAGCTCCAAGGGGAGAATACTGAACGGCTCCAGCTACTGCCTTCACCGCGGCTTCCCCCACTAACATATCGGTTCGATCCGTGGTAACGAAAAAAACAATTTTCATTTTTCTATCTTGCGTTCGTGTGATTTATAGTGTATAACTGCAACGCAATAACATTAAATAAGATAATTTAAATTCAATTCCTCATAATAGAGGTTCGAATTAAAATGGACTCCGATCCATTGTAAAATCATATTATGATAAAAAATTTCAAAATAAAATTGTTAAAATTTTAATCATATAATAAATCAAATTGACATTAATATCATAAGATAACAATCATAAACTAATAAAAATTATTTTCACTCAATAAATAGTATTCAATTGGTAACCAAAATATAAGTAAATAATGTAAAAGTTCTGAGAAATTTTGAGTAACAATTATGAGAAAAAGTTCTGCGAAAATTCTGAGGTTGTCTATCCAGCATTGCCTTATATATCACGATTGTTCGTGTGTGTGTTTTGATGCATTAAAACAAGGAATTTTCTGGAATATTCCAAAATTATAAAATTTTTATACTTCGATTTAAAATTAAATTTTTACATTTTTATGTATCAAAATTTTTATTTATTTTTTTTTCTTTAAATTCTCCATTTTGTTCAAATTTAAGTTTTCTGCTTAAAAACACACAGGCGTTATCGTGCTGGTTAAACAAAATTAGTTTTTGCCCAACATGCATTTTATGTTTTTTATTTTAAAATATAAAAAATCTATTAAAATACAAAATCTTTAAATCAGGATCCCTGGATTGAAAAATCTTTCCAGGTAAATTAAACAAAGAAAGAAAATTAAAAATAAATAAATAATCTATTCTTCGTCACATAGTGGCGTACCTAGAACTTTTTTCGATCTTTCTACATCAATCAAATGGTGGTTTATTTGCGGCATAAGTTGATATACATATATATGCAATTTTTATAAATAACAAAATACTTTCTTAAAGGACACAAGAAACTTAGAGGCCACTTATGAGACAAAATATATACTTAATTTAAAAAAAATTACATTGAATATATTTTATTTTATAAGTATAAATAAATAATTTTAAATTTCTTTTATATCAACAATCAAATTGTATACATATTTGTATGTAAACACTATACAAAATATATACTTAATTTTTAAAAAATTACATTGAAAATATTTTATTTTATATTTATAAAAAAATAATTTTAAATTTCTTTTATATTAACAATCAAATTGTATACGTATTTGTATGTAAACATATTTAGATATTTACTTTTCTAGCTTTAATAGTAGAAAAATCATGTATAATCCTCTCAAATTTTATATTATTTGTAATTTTTTGTTCTAAGGACAATATTGCAAGATTTTGTAGTCTTAAATCACTCATTGTGGAACGAAGATAAAATTTAATCAACTTCAATTTTTGCAACTAGCAACACTGATGGCAATTGTTAAAAAAATTCTTGACAAAATTACAATGTTGGGTACAGAATTTTCCAATCTATAATATTGGATAAATCTTAGTAGATCAAGAGAGGCTCTCCCCATTTTTCCAAAACTTTACCTGTTCTTTTAGTTCTGGTACAGCCAAAAAAACCAGGATCCTTTTTCCTTAAATATAAAACTGTTCTTTATCAATGTCAAAAAGATCATTTATTTGACATTCAAATTCTTCGTTTAGTAGGTTGCATGGTATTATACACGAATATTTTCTTGCAAGATCATGCAACTGATCAAAACGATTTTTTATTTCCTTTATAATTCTATGCATAGATAAAAACATTTCTCTTCGTACTTTTTGTTCTTAGGATAGCCCCACGTCTTGCGAATTTTCTCCACTCATATTTTTCCCTTCTAACTCGACGCTCAGTCGATATCTCCAACTCTTCACAAATCGTTTTGGCTGCTATAATAGCGTTTTGTATTAGCGCATCTCTTTCTTCCGTGAAACAGATTTGCAAAGAATTTAGTTTTATATGGCATTGATGGACATTTAACCCTTTTATTTGCAAGTAATTTTGCGCGTCATTAATTTCCAAAACGACGGGTTCCCATAAATAGAGATAACATAGAAAAGAAAAATATTGCATTGAATTTAGATATTTAGCATCTGATCTCATCTTAATATTCAGATGTTAATTTTTCCAAAGCGCTTAAAATGTAAAAATAATCTTTTTTTTACTATAGTTACTGCTTCTGCTCTAGCATTCCAGCGAGTTTCTTTACTGTATTTAACACATTGACCAGTGACAGAAAGTAAAACATCCTATCGATGTGTGGAAGAAGAAAGAAACGAAAACAACTGTTCGTTCCAAAAAATGTAAAGCAATCGATTGAAGTAGAAGCTGCGTGTAAACAGGCCAAGTTTAAAGAATGATTTGTAAATTCTGCATTTGGATTTATTTCTCCAAATCGAGCTTGAACATCGCATTGTTTTCCTGTCATGACGGCAGGATTATCGTAAGCCTGTCCTCTGCAATCTTTTATCTATAAACCGTCATTTTTTTATTTCGTTAAAATCATATTTGTTATTTTCTCAGCAGTTTTTCCTTTATTTTCTACAAAGCAAATAAACGGTTCTACAACTTTAAATTCGCTCACATCAATAACTATATATCTAGTAATTTGACTAGTTTGATCTGTGTGAGAAATATCTGGGTTACTGTCAAATATACAAAAGTATTTTGCTTGCTTTATTTGAACCATAATTGATTTTCTCACTGCGTCTTCCAATAGCTCTATGAATTCTTTCTGAATCTTCGGCGACAAATAAGAAATACTATATTTATTACCCATCATAATTTTTACTACATGTTCAAATAATACTGTATCGTACTTAGCTAACAAGCTCTAGAAAATTTCCTCTATTTTCCATTGAACTGATATTTTCTAGATGAACACTTTCACGATGACCTCGAAACGCCAAATTTTGTTTTCTTAAGAATCTAATTACATCAACTATTCTTTTAAGAATTTTCTTATCAATATTCTGTTGTAAAAGTCTTATTTCTAATTCCTTCCATTGGGAAAATGATTGAATGTGCAGTGGACTCAACTCGTGTTGATTTTTTTTGGATTACGTTTCCACCATTTGTTAACACCATCTTCTGTGTTAAATCTTGATTGACAAAGATCATCAAACAGTTTACTACAAAAACAATAAATACTTTTCTTCGATGGTGAATACACCATCCGTGACCTTAATAGCTTTTCACCATTTGACAAAATTTGAAAAAATCAGTCGCGATTAAGTTTTATTGTTTCAACTTGGGCTTTGATAGTATTTCCAGGACGTTTTACTCCTTCACTAAAATTGGCATCTAAATTTTGAATTGTAAACGAACGAATTGAATTTTGAACCGCTAGTCACCCGTCAAAAATTGACGTTGGTACTGTGAACTAGTGGGTGGAAGATTAGCAAAAGGTGAGCTCCTTCTCAAGAACTGCTAATGCCCTAACCTCCCTCGGGTCCATGAGCTGTCATAGAAGACTTCATGCTTCCTAATCGTCCCCTTCTCATCTATATATCTATTTACTTCATAATTTATTTACTCATTCGATCACTCAGTTTCCCCATATTCAACAACCTCAATCCCATCCAGATATCCGTAGCAACTTCAATATTAAAGTTAACATTAATAGATTATATTTAAGATAAATAAACAATTAACATTTATAAATCATAGTCAAATTAAATACGCGATCACAGAGTTATACTCAACACTTCTAAATGAATGAATTAAAATCCATTGGCGTCCAAAATATGTCCCAATAGGCGAGCTCGGTTTAACCTAAACTGTCGCTCCCTCTCCTTTTTATTTGGACGGTTTTTTCTGCGGTTTCTTTTAGGTAAATCCTCTGACGTATGGGAGGGGCCTGGTGTTATGGTTCTTACGCCATCGTCTTTCCTGGTGACGTTCCTCAGCACTATGACTTGTTCTTCTGAAAGCGAGACACCACTCTGTATGAGGCCTGTACGGATGTTATCCCTAAGCTTCCATTCAGCTACCTGCTTCTCAAGCTCCTGGGCCTTCTGCTCGGCCAACCACAGGCTTCACTCTTCTGATCTAACTGTGTCTTCAAGGTATCTATTTCTACCTTTAACCTGGTTGCTGCCTCGGGGCGAAGCCACGTCTGCTCCATGTAGCGGCACTTCCGCACCACGGCCTCCGCCCGCTGGGTTTGAACCATTGCGGTTTGATGATAGCCGGCTATATCTTTACGGAACTGCTCCAACATCTTTCTGTGAGGGTCCACTGAACAAAATTACTTTTTAATTTCGTTTTTTTTAACTCTAATTTACACATAACGAGTATTAATGTAATAATATATTTTAATCATTATCTTTACGGTAAGTATTATGTCATCTAGATGGGGGAAGGGATGGGTATGTCCTTTCCTACTTATATGTCTTAACGGCATCTATCAACGTACTCATAATCACTTAATTATAACAGGCATTAGCAACGATAACATTGACAATACCTGTGATAACCAAGGGTAGGTGCATAATTCATTATATTATCAACGTTAAAACAATAATACGAAATTTATATTTTCCTATTTAAGAAGCTAATTTACAAAATTTAAATTTATTAAACTCAAATACAAAAATTTCAATTTGAAATACTATAAGATTTACAAAATCTTTTATTACAAAATGAAGATAAAAAAATTTTTTCTTCAACAATCTAGAATTTATTATTCTAATTTAATTTTGTTTTATTACAATTAAGCAATTTATCTCTTGCTTGTCGCTCGTTGTCATAGCAACGAGTCAAGCAACTGGTAATTGTCAAGGTTGTAAATTTTGTATTTCTTTTAATCAGCACTCCAAGGACCTTCAGGATAACCGGGGCCGTTCCCATTTCGTTGACATATTCTATAGAGTATGTTTATTCCTTTTTAATTCTATTTCAACTTTAAATTGTAGAGATTCGCTGCCTATTGTGCCTCGCAAAAATTTAGTAGGTGGGTTCAATAGTCATAATGGTGTGAAAATAATAACTAAAGTAATAAAACTATGAAACTTACAACATTAATAATAATAAAATAAATATTAGTAGCAACAACAATATCATTAAAATAATAATGGAAATAGTAAACGAATAACAATAATACTGAAATAAATAATGAAACTGTTCATAATAACGATAAGTTTAAATGCAAAATGGTCACGTCAACAGTTGGTTTATGGGTTATAGGGTCATGGATTGGATTTTATGAACTGAACGAAAACTCGAAGTCTAAGTAATGAGGTAACGTACAATCTTTTGGAGTGATATTCAAAATCGATTTTAGCTTCCATGTTTAGCACGTAAATTAAATACGAATGATGATGTCACAAAGAAAATCTGATCTGTGACCGATTAAACTTCCTAGTGTGGTTGGTCTCGAATTTTAGTGAGTTATACAATACTTTTTATAACGGAATAAAATTTGTCAATTACCAAAAAAAGTCTTTCTAATTCTTCTAGATGTTAGTCTATATGTTTTTCGTTTATTGTATTATGAAACTTTATATTTGACCTTTCCCAGAACCTCAACACTACTCTTTCGAGGGTCGAGCGATAGGAGTTAGGAAGGGGAGAATACTGGACGGGCCTGGTTACTACCGGCACCGCGACCGGTTCGATCCGGGGTATCGAAAATAAAACAATTCAATTTACTTCCTTGCGTGCATGTAAGTCTATAGTATGTGATCATACAGCTACGCAATTAGTGATTTTAAATTTAAGACCTCATAATGGAGGTTAGGTGACAAATAGATCAATTGATTATGATGGGTAAAAATATAGAAAACATATTTTCAAATAAGTTTTATTCCCAATCATAACAATAATAAAAAAATATATAATTCATACATGAATTGTCAATAAAATTAATGTAAAATAAATAATGGCTCACTTCAGAGTACAAAAGATAATAATTGTTGATAATAATAAAAATGCATTAATTTTTGCTCAGCCAGCATCGCCTTTTATATCGTGATTGTTTGTGTTTTGATGCAGTAAAACAAGGAATTTTTCGAATATTCCAAAATTATAAAAATTTTTATTCTTTTTGATTTAAATTTTGATTTATTTTATTTTTCTTTAAATTTCCATTTTTAACTAATTTTAAATTTTCTGCTCAAAACCACAAAGGCGTTATCGTGCTTGCTAAACAAAAATAAAAGAGTTTTTATCAGTTTTTGCCCAACACTTGCATTTCTTTTTCTTTCTAAATGAAGCTCTGCTTTCTTTTATTCGTTTCATCTTAAGGATATGTTAAAAAATAAATTACAGAAATAAAACGTTTAATTTTTATTTTAAATAGTATATATCTTTTTCAAAATTATGTATGCCTTTTTTAACGTTTGTTAATGGAGAAATTTGAATATAATTGTTAAATTTAAACGATTATTTATATTACTAATTGTAATATTTTTGATATAATTTAAATATAATTAAACAGCAGCAACAAGGCTACGAAAATAATACTTCAACGTTACGCTGCAAAAAATTATATACAGTTCACTTTAATAGTAAATTTGATAGAGAATAAATATGTTAACATATTTAGAAACAAACCAAATCCGAGGTCATATCACTTGTAAACAAGTAATTGAATCCCGTTTTCTATGATTTGGACTGGAACAGTTTTCTATAAAATAATTGGAAAACTTTCATAAGCCCCGTTATTAAAGCTATAATACTAATAACGATAGGCTTTATATATATATATAATATATATATATATATATAAATTTACAAGTAAAGTACAATTCATTAATAGTAATTAATATGAATGTAATAAAGATTGAGCAATCTATAAAATATGTTTATATTTAAATGATAGAACTAATAATCTATTTATATTTGAAAATAAAAGTTTTTAAAATTAGAGCGAGTTTTCTTAGTCATTTTTATCGATTTATATGTAAAACCTTTTGGAGTCAGGTTATGAGTTGTATTGATCGTTAAACCCACTAACGAATACAACAAACTTATGAAGACTCTTGGCCGAAAAGGTCGATTGAAACAAGAAATTCCAGTCTATTTTTAGAATGGAATTTCTGATTCTAACACCGCAACTCATGGTGAGAAGGGAAATTCATTTAATTTTCCTTACCTTATTTTATTAATTGTTTTTTTGGAATATTTCCGCTACTTTCTTGGAAGAGATTTTTATCCGAAAACTAGCGTGACCTGGATGAAAAATAGACAGAAATGGTTTGATTTTCTTTGTATTAATTAATAAACCTTTTTCTTAAATAGTTGTCTTTAATCAATTATAAATTTTATCAAATGAAATAACACTTTTCAAAATGATTCTTTTTGTTTTTGGCGAATTATATTCACAATTATGCTTCCTTTTATGCTGTGAAATTAAATTACAAGACAAGGATGTTATTCAGGTTTGATATGTGTCAATTTTGAAGATAAGTGTCAACTTTGAAGAAGCATTCCACTAAAGAAAAATTATAATGAAAAAATAAATCGATAAATAAATAAACTTAGATTAAAAGTAATGAATTAAATAGTAAGTTAAGGAATATACTTAATATTTAAAGCAAAACTGAGTATAAATCTCCTTTACATATATTTAATATAGTGTATTTCAATATAAATAAAATTATTTTTAAAATGGATCTACAATTTATATTTGCGGTTGGATTCTAACCGTTGGAAAAACATACCAATTATGATTTATGTTAATGTTTTCATTAAAATATAGACAATATCTACTTAGAACTGAATTATAAATGCATTTAAAAATGGAAATGATGTTTCGGAAGCTAAAATTTATAAAATAAAATGTTGAAACCACAAATTTTCTGCATAACAAAAGTTGTATTTTCAGAACCCTGGGGTTCCAAAGGGTATTTATAAATTGTTTGATTTTTGGTTTAACATGTTTTGATCTTCGCGGCAGCGGCGTAGCCGGTATTTCAAAGGGGGTGTAAAAATTGTTTTTCCCCGAAAACACTAGCAATTCTGAGTATATTTCCGACCTCAAAACTCAGCTATAACATTTATTTTTGATCTTTAAAATTCACACGTCAGGTTGACATTTTCCTTTGCTGAACTCGCCGATGAATGTTCAAAAACATCAATCCATTGAATATTTTCTATCATGTCGTGTTTCTGTCCTCTGTTTTAAGTTGTTTCATTTGGCTGAATGAGAACGTTCGACGTCTGCGATTATTATAGGAATCAAATTATAGATTTACAGCAATGTAAACACGACATGTCTTGTGTTCCATGGCCCATCACAGTTTGTGGTTTGACTTAATTTAATGTTTTATGAAAAAATAGTTTCGCCTAAAAACCCTGGCAATTTTGACCATTTCGGCTAGGAAGTCTGGGTGCAAATGCACCCTTTTAGGACAATGGACAAATATCAAATCTAGTCATTGTAAACTTAGTTATTATAACTATAATTATTACTTGGATATTCAAGAAAGCTATTTTCTGAACATTTATTTTCAATCAAAATATTAGATTTCATTTTATTTAACTTTTATTTTGGTTCATTATGATATTGAATTAAAAAGAGAGCTTACATGTATTATCAAATAATAATTTTCCTGATTTTGATAAATTATTTGAGTTCTCAGAACTATTGTTAATACCGGTAATTATTGAAGCGGATGTTATGTTCGTTGCGGAAACAAACTAATACTAAAAGGTTTCGGTTTATATCTGATCTCAAAGCAATTATTATTTGGTGTAAATGTATTATTTATTATTTAGGTAATATATGTTAAACAAATATGATTTAATACTTTCTGATCGAAATTATGATGTTTAGAAGGATACTCAATTTTGTCAAACTTTTGAATGTTAAATAGAATAATAATCCTGGAATACTATTTCCTTCCTTTTCCATTCTGTTATTAGGATTTGTATCAAACTATTGTAGTTCCTCTTAAACATTCAATTCAAACACCAGATTTCTCTTTTCGATTAATGTGAATCTTTTTTCTGGATTCCACGATGATATATTTCTCTCTCTCTCTCTCTCTCTCTATATATATATATATATATATATATATATATACAGGGTGGCCCAAAAAAAATGGGAACACTAAATTTTTTAAATGAAATTAAAAAAATATAAAGAAGAAAAGCAAATAATAAAAATTTAATTATCTCATATTTATAAATAATTCTCAATATGACCACCTTGTCTTTCAATTACTTTGAGTAATCGAATTCTCCATTCATTAATACTTCTATCAATAAAAGATTGTTCAATATTATTCCATTCTTCAATAATTCCATTTCTGTTGTTCTAATTGATCTTGGTCTTCCACTTCCATGTTTACGATTTAAAGTCGTATTGTTGTCAATTTTTCTAATTAAGCGACTAACAGTGGATTTACTCCACAGCTTATTTGGAAATTCATTTAGTATTTTTCTTGCACCCCATCGCTTTTCTAGTCTTATAATTTTTATAAAACTACGATCTTCAGGTGTAAGTTTTGTCATTAAGGATATTTTAAATATTTGAATTTATCGAAAAATAGAATAAAAAATCTTAGTATTATTTTATCAATATTATCATTCGGCATTAATTCATCATTTTTTAATTAAATAAAAATGTTCCCATTTTTTTTGGGCCACCCTGTATATAATTTCTTTAATTCTTCCCCATAGCGAGCCTCAACCTAGTGATGGCCGGCCGTCCCTCCATGTCACTGAAACCAGTCCATTTATTGATGCTTTAATTTATTTTCTTGCGATGATTTTTAAAAAAAATAATAAAACTCAAAATTAAAGCTTGAAGATTAGATTTGAATATTATTTTATGACAACTCTGGAATATGCATAAAGATAGCTTCCTACATATCGCAGTCGTGAAATCATTTGTTTCTCCGAAGTACTACTCCCTAAAATTGTCCTACAGCCTGAAAATAATTTATTTTAATAATGATAAAGATAAATTACCTTTCTTTAATATATTTGTTTGAAAACATGTATGAAATCGAATTATGATATAATAAAAACAATAAACAAAATTCTCTCTACTTCGGAATTAATGAGTAGCGAAATTAGAAATTTAATCACAAATTTGCACTAAAATTTAGTCGGTAAAATGGAAAAACAAAACGCCTACACGTTTTCCAAATTTCGCTAATTTGTTATTGAATTTTAATCTTATTAAAGTTTCAAATTTAGTTTGAAGTTTGATTCTTACATTTGTTTTACATAATTTTACATCTTTTCTATAAATTTGAGACCAATTTGGTATTTCAATTTGTCATTCTTTCCATCCATTCATTTGTGCCGCTGCGAGTTTTTTATGTATAGTTGTGCTGAATGATATGCACCGCGATTTATGATAATTTTATTTACGAAAAAATATTATTAACCTTACTTTCATGAATGATGATCGCGGTTTAATACAGACTTGTTAACCTTCATGGATCTGAAAAGTTTTCACATATATATGTACTTCCAAGCATTGCAATATTTCTTGTAGCAGCCGCAAGTAATTTAGGAAACCTTTCCAGTGATAGAAACATGTATAATGCTGGAATCCCCACTTCAGCATACTTTTGCTTCAATATACCATCACGTTGAAGTTCTAGCTACACCATTTGAAATTACTCTTCAACAACATCAATATCTACAGCAAATTGCATAGAAAAAAGTTGAAATTGCGGCTCGCACATCAAACTGTATAAGTAGTATAGTCATTAAATAAGTATATTTATTTATGTATTTGTTTCCAACTTTTCCCAAAGAGTTGAGAAATTGTCATACATTGTCATACATTTGTGTGATAATCTATTTTTTATTTTGAAGTTTCAAGTTCAATGCATTTAAATGACACGTGATATCTGTTAGAAAAGCAAGGTCACATTGAAAAGTAGAATCAGTTAGTAAAGGAATCGCCTTATTTTTCATTTCTATGAATTTTAGTTATTGAACAAAGTATTATGTAGATTCTTTGCAGGTGCAACATAGTAGGCAATGTGTTTTAAATAACTTAACTGTCAAAATTACAGCCGAATAAGAAATTTTGATACGGATGTGATATTATAAATACATTCAATACAATGCATTTTAGTAATTTTTCTCTAGAAACATTTGAACAGATAAATTAGTTTATTTAACTTGAATTACATCAAAATACAAGGGATTTGGCAGTAGATAATATTTATGACAAATTAGTTTAACCTAGAAAACAAAAGTAACTAACTACAATTTTTGCAACTTCTGTCACAATGACAGGCATAACAAATTTATTGAGGATAAACGCACATCTTGGAGTGTGGTAACCTTGGATATAGTGATATATTTTGTATCCCTGGTCAGAGCAAATACTTAATAAGGTTTTAATTGACATTTCTGTCTGAGGTTCATGATTTGTTTTTAATTTGTTCTACCAAAAAATAAAAGCAATTTTCTTTACCACCCAAATTAAGAGCGGACTCCCTTAGCCCGTTGCCTAAATGTAGCTGTATATGGAATCTTATCCACTGCATTTGTCGGTGCTAGTTAGAATCCTGGTCTTTTTCTATGTTTGGATGAATACAAAGCCTTTTACTGATGAGCATTTAGCACCGTGACCGAAAAATAAATGATTATGCAATGTAATTTTAAAGGAAATAATAAAGCGCAACATAAAAATTATTAATAATTTAAATACTTGGAGGATAATTTTATCAATGGGGCAAAAAGAATAACATATAAAATAATTGACTAAGTAAATATCCAAATTCACTATTGCTGTTTTCATTAGTAATATCACTAGAGGTAGAGGGGTAGGAAGAACCTTGATTTTCAAAACGAAAACCCATGATAAGGATAATAATTTATAATCAATGAATAAATAAATAAAATCGATATAAATACATTTTCCCATTTCATTGGAAATTTCGATAGCACTTTCGGTACATGCACTATAATAGCTTTGTTGAGTCTACCTGTTCTGAAACTTGGGTTCTTCCAAATTAGGGTCATCATGAACCTGACCCAGCATCCAAAGAATTTTAAAATTAATGATAAAATTTATTTAAAAAAATTGGTATTTTAAAAATAAAAATATTGAAATTCTTTTTCATAAAATTTTACTTCATTTTTAGTATTTTCAAAATTGATAATTAATACCTCATTACTAATTCAGTTACTAGCTTCCGGATGATAGTTGGCAATACGTTGTTTTGATGTTGAACTCTTTCTTTCTTGACGTATCTCTTCCAACAATAATTTTTCTTTCTCTATTATTATGTATTTTTTCTTTTTTATGATATTCGTTACTCTTCTTTCTCTTCTGAGTCGTATATTTTTCTTTTATTCTTGAGTATTATTTAGGCCTTTCTCGTGACCAGTCGCTCTCTACCGAGGGTCTGGCGTTGAGATTCTTGGAGTAGATAACTGACTCGTCAAACTGCCATTTACTACGGGTACCTCCACACCTAAGTACTGGTTTCATAACCAGTTTGGTAAACAATCATCTTTCTAACTTGCATGCATGTGGTTACTCTCGATATCATATGGTTAAAAATCATGGACAATAATTAATAATAATATCTATAATATAAATGATAATCAAATTCGGTTTTTTATAAAATTAATCGGTATTTATGAATCATGTGAGAATTTAATCATGAGGCATCTCGTATAGGTCAAGTACCATGGAAACGAAGTTTTGATGGGACTTGGTCGATACGAGGAAATAATTTTTAAACAGAGATTAAGTAATGACTAAAATAATTTAAATAATAAAATATATGTTATTTCAAGAAAATCATTTGACCCCCAAAGGTCTATATAAACGGGGTATCAAAATTTACTGGATTAATTTCCTAAGAATTTCACAGAGATTTAGTTTCGAAATCTTCAACATAATAAAGTTTAAAATATAATAAGAAAACAAAATAAAAACAATAAAAATCTCACTTTTCCAGAAAATTTGAAAAAGATTCTTGTACAGATTTTGATTCTTTTCAGAAAATAGCATTCACATTAAATCGTGTCGATATTGCATTGACTTATATAAGGGGCTTTTACACGCATGTTTTTTGATGCGGTAAAACAAAATGCCTTCATGTTTTTACCATATTTCATCACTTTTCCCCTAGTTGTCAGATTTTCTTGATTCTTTTTTGTTAAAGTTTCTAATTAAATTTTAAGCTTAATTCTCTTAGTTATTTTCTAGAATATAAGCGTTTTCTATGAATTTGGAGCCAATTTGATGAAATAGCTTTATTTAATGTTATTTAGGCTACTTTGATTATTTTTCGTCCATTTGTATTTTGCGCGTCCTGATTTTATCGGATATCGTGCCAGATAAACAACAATTAAAAATATTTTTTTTGCCCAAAATGTGGATGCATTAGCTTCCCCTTATCCAGCTTTAAATCTAGCAATATAGATCCTAATTTTCTGATGACGATGGCTGTGAATTCGCTTCTGTTGCGCGATTGGCAAATGCTAGATAGCTTTTTGAGATTATTGACCTCAAAACACTAAATTTAGTTACATAACTTAAATAGTACAAGGTACATTAGTATTCCATGTCTGATAAACTTTGAAAATCTACCAATGTTACTTTTTCTCTTTTATTAATGACTGACACAATATTAGGCCATGTGACAACGCCTTATAGAGAGTTCTTTGATTTCTCTGTGCACCTCTCATTCTATTAAATAAATATTCTTACAAGAGAAATCGGTATATTTGTATAGTGCTCTGCAATTTGTGAGATTTATTTTTCTATATACCCACAAGCAGTATGCGTTTAATTTATAAGTGATAGTACAGTCTTTTAGTGACATTATTTTTTGATTCTTCATTCTAGACTTTCCACTACTCCTGCGAAAGCATAAACTGAAAGCTACTTTTTATGTGGTACTATTGTCTATTTTAAATGAGATCCCTATGTTCGAAAATTTCGATTACAAGCTTTTCATGCTCTTCCGTTTATAAGTAATCACTAATTATTAATCACTCATAAGTAATCATTCATTAATTTCTGGCTGCATGTACATTTTGCTAATATTAAAATCTGAATAAATATATACAAGCTTTAAAATTTCTTGCTAATTTTTGGATATTCGACATTTTGCTTGACTAGGGCTTGTTTAGATAAACTTTAAAATAACCTGTCGAATAATCCAGCTTATATTTTTTAAAACTAAATAGCTTGTTATTTTTGGTATTCTCAATTACTATTTTTCGGTGAAAATACAATGCTGTGCAAATTAATGTAAACACTAAATAATTTACATGTTTTCGACGATGGAAACACAGTAAATTAAAAATTAGTGGCGTTTTGTTTCTTATATAATATGGTAAAAATTATCGTCTTTTTATTGCTTTTAAGGCTGCATTCAGACTGTTTTAATCTTTGTTTTTCTTATTTTGGAAGATGGCTATTTCTTTCAATAAGCGTTTAAAGATTGTTACTTTAAGTGAACACACATCAATGACTCAAAGCTATATTACCAAAGAGTGGTGTGAGTCAAGGCTCTGTAAACAAAATTTTAGAACTGATTTTAGACACGGATGATTGAGGTGAATTGAAGAAGTAAATGTGGAACGAAGATGAATACAATAAGAAGAGATGGCACTTTTTTAGTAACGGAAATTAAATTTTATCCTCGAAAAAAATTCCAGAACTTCAGTAAGATATTGCACACGCTGGATTATTATTTACGACTCCTTCGTTCGAAGAAGTCTTATCGAAGGGGGAAGAAATGCAATAAAACTTGATAAAAACAAAAAATATTATTTCCAAAGAAAATGGAAAACTGAAAAAGGAGGATTATAAAATTCTCAAAAACTATAAGTTCCACATTTGGCGATTTTCCCTCAAATTGCTGTATAAAGAAGTAAATTTTTGGTGAATAATGAATTATAATTTTAAACTTATCTAACTTACGTTTGTTCAAAAAAAAATTAATCACTAATAAATTTAAAATAAAATCTCAATATTATTTTAAACTATTCAAAACTAGAAAAGTAAGAAATAAATATTAGCGATTATGTATTTTTTCAATAGATATAAAAGCGAATTTCCAAAGATAATGGAAATAATGGATTCATTAGTCAGTAAGGCTTTGAAAATTGAACTGAAAAAAGATTATAAAAATCTCAAAAACTATTAGTTCCATATTTGACGATTTTCTCCAAATTGCTGTTAAAAGAATCTTTGGTGAATAATGAATTTTAATTTAATAATTTTAGTTTAAATCTTATCTAACTTATGTTTGTTCGAAAATTTTAATCCATAAATTGACAAAAATTCCTAAAAATCTAAAGTAAATTAATCACTAATGAATTTAGAATAAAATCCCAGTATTAATAAATTTTATTTTTAAATTTATCTAACTTACATTTATTCGAAAATTTAATCTATAATTTGACGTAAATTCCTAAAAACCTAAAATAAATTAATCACCAAATAATTTTAAAATAAATGTCGATAAAAAGTACTATTTAAGAGCTTGTATAATGATCTCATAACTTTACGAGATCACAATCAAGCCTTAAAAATTACTATTTAAAATAATTTACCAGTCATTTTTAAAATGGTTAATACATAATCTGCATAATAACTAGAGCTTGACCGATTGCATTATTCGCCGATTGAGCCGATTGTTAGATATAAATTTTAATTTTTGTTAACTATTCGACTTTTTAAACGCGACTTGTTATAATTGGATTTTTTTACTTGGTTCTTCTAAATACGCTTAATGTTTGCATTAGGTATTATAATATAATTAAGTGATGCACGTATTGTTTTGTCGCTAATCTATGTTTATCCAGAAAGGTTTATTATCTTTTGACTTCTGTTTTTTTTGTAATTCCGAGTAATTCCCCGTTATCTGCGAATTAATTATTTATCTTGAACAATCGACTCTGGATGGGCAACTGATTTCCGATTGCGACATTTTGCTCATATAATCCACCCGATTGTGAATGTTACCGATTAATCGGTCGAGCTCTAATAGTAACTGCAATTATATTTCTATTATTCCGAAGTTTCTAAAGACTAATGGTTATTTATCATAAATGAGTTAAACAATTACCGAACTCCTCTGACAATCACAGAGACATAATTTATCGTTCGGGTAGGTTTCTTTGATCTGACTTAGATAATTATCTAAGTATTTAACTTACCCCTAGCTGGGTTTCCCATTAGCGATTAATTAATTTTAATTAGTTTGTATTTTGCTTATAACTTACCCGAGGGCTCTACTAGATTTTTATTTTATTATATTGATATTTGTCTTATGATTTGGCATTCAACCATACCCGTTTTCGGTCTATATTAATTTTATATATTTCACTTAATTTTTAAGTTTTTGGCCATTTTCTATTTACCGCTCATTTATTTCATTTCAATAATTTTATGACAACCCTAACACTTTTATTGTAATACTAACGATGTCTTCTATCGAGTCCTACAGTAACTTTGCTATGACAGCGGTCGGTATAGTATGTTACTATGCTAAGTTACAATAGAAAAAGAATTTGAAACATTCTTTTATGATTTTAACCTTTTTAATGTTCGATTTTAATCTTGAGGATGTCATTTTTCAACGGGTAAATTTTTGAAGGTTGGCTGAGTTAGTTAAAGTTAACTAGTTAATAAAATTGAAGAATATAGAGTTAGAGACGAAGTTGGCATCGGGAAATTGTAAAAAAGTGACAAATGACAGAAAATCAATAATTTTATGAATGTTAAATTTTTTATTTGAAAATGGTCTATGAATACATTAGTAGACAGAAAATAGTAGGTTGACATTTGAATTATCAAGAAAAGAATAAAAGAGGAAAAATCACAGAAATTTGCGAATACATGAAATGGCTAATTATTTAGAATTTAGGTTCTGGACTGGCCAACCCGATTGATCTTACGGGCAACTTTGGAACTCTGCGGGCCACATATAAAATTAATATCCTCATATTAGATTTAGATACACTATAGACCTTTTTGAGGATTTAAAAATTGAAATATAAATGGTCAAGGTGGACCACATGCGGCTCGTGAGCCGCAGTTTGGCCACCCCTGGTATAGTTAATAAGTTTTGAGAGACTGCTAGTTAAAAACATTTTAGGCGCTTATTATCAAAGAATATATTTTTATATCAATTTGAGTTTCAAATCATTCAATGTATGGATATATTCTCAATATAAAGGGAGAGGGTAACAAGAAAACGAAAATTTATCTGAACAAAATTGTAATAAGAATTTGATTATTCGAAGGAAATTTTTTTAATATTATAGGACGTTTAATAATATATATAATATTTTTTCACCAGCCTCAACACATACATTTCAGAAGGGCTTTAATGGGATAGAGGTGCTTTTTATATTAAACTTTGATAAAATAAATGATGGAAATTTCTAAAAATCTCTTTATTTTTAATCTCGTCAAATTTTAAAGCACCTCTTTAACAGTCATTGTTTTAATATTAGTTGTAATATTAAAACAAATTTCTTTTTTTATCAAATACTTTTAAAACTTAAGTGAAATTCCCAGTAAATTTTTTGCTTAGATTTCTTATATGGTTTCCGTGTGATGCAGTGATAAAATTTCAAAACTGATATTTTCTTCTTCATTTTAATTATATCCAGGAGGCTATGATTACCATAATGAAAACCGTCGGAAAGGAATTATCAAATGAAATAATGGAGCTTTGGAACGTAGGATATTGGAAATTCCTTAATGTAATGCAACTATTTACTAGGAATACAATAATCAGGTGACGGAGGAAGCAAAAATTACCAAAGATTTTGATCGATTCGACATGATTTTACAAGCTTATGAATATGAAAAAAAAGAAAATAAACCAAAATTTTTGCAAGATTTTTTCGATAGTACCGAGGGTGTCAGAATTGATTTTATTGCAAAATTTTTATTTGAATAATTATTCAGGGAAATTTAGCTCAGATCTCGTAAAAGGTTGGGCGCAAGATTTATACGAGAAAAGGAAATGTTTGATCGATGAAATAGAAGTAAATAAATGATAATTTTTCTGTAATTAATTGTTTGATGTGAATAAATTTGAATTTTTACCAATTTTTTAACAAATCTAAAATAATTTTTTTCAATAATAGAAATATTTTATGTTTTCCTAAAAATTTCATAATTTTTTTAATAACACAACGATTATAATAATATAATGAGACGGGAGGAATAGAACACTAGGGCAACGAAATCACCATTATCTCATAATAATAAAAGGAAAATTTGGATCAACTTCATTTTATCCCCTCTCCCCCAAATATAAATATATATAAAAAACACTAAATTAAAACTAAGAAACTACTATAATTAAATATGATAATTATAATTGCAAAAATAGAATTAAATAGCTAATGAATCAAATTTTAATAAAATTAAGCAATGATTCAAATAAGTTTTCCTGGTGCCTTTCCTTCAAAAACAAAATTCGATAATATAATCATCTATTCTTGACTTTTTTCAAACTTTTTGTTTGTTTGTGTTAGATGACGAAGGAGGACCATTGGAGACCTTCGTACTCTCAAAATACTAGAACTGGACCTAGTAAATATCGAGTCAACATCCATGTGGAAAATTAACCACAAAAAGCCAACAATTAAATCCCAAACAAATTTCCATTCGAAGACTAAAATCCTTTGAATAGACAGATTTCAGTTGTGTGACTTATTATCTGTACACAAACAATATTTCTTTATGTGTAATTTTTGTATTGTTATGTTATGTGGGTGGAATATATTTTTATAAAATTTCTACAAATAATAAACATAAGGGTAAAATCATCATTAAAATTATTATTATTATTATTTTGATTATAAGGAATATTATTTCAACCGGAAATTAAAAAACAAAACTTTATAATTAAATTTTATAATTATAATTTTATAGTGTAATTTAATATATCTAGTGCGTGACAAGAAGTATATAAATAATAATGGTTATTCATATTATATAGTAGTTAGATTGATTAAAAAATATATTAATTTTTTCTATTTTGTAATATTAATTTTAATGCGTGACAGAAAAACCAAATAAATTAAAATTTATAAATAAATAATTAAATAAATTTGGCAACGATTTAATTAAACGATAACGCCAATAAAAAACCTTTCGTACGATATATTTCGATAGCACAGCTATCATCTTCAGGTACTCAAAACCAACTAAAAATATTATGAATTAACATTTAATTTAAACAAATTATTTTTTATTAATTTAATTTTTTAATAAATAAATATTTTTAAAAATCTATTTTAAATTAATTTTAAATTTTTTAATTATATTCTAATTTTTAAAAATTAATGTAATTTAAAATTTTCAATTATTTAATTAATATTAAAAAAACAAACATGATTTAACATACGTAAACTATTTAAAAACATTCAAAACATTCGTAGTCACAGCACTCTGCACATTAATCTTTGGATCCAATGACCTTATCAGCAATGCTTCACATATCACTCGTTCCCAATAACTATTAAAACTTCTCAACAAAATTCTAAAATCAGACATTCCTATATCACTTTTACAGCCTCTATTGTGTTCACTAATATTGGTCAAACCCTTCAATCGACAATGCTCTAGAACTCGAGTACAGAGATGACGGGAAGTCTATCCAATGTATGTGGCATTACACCCATTATATGTAAATTGATAAACGAGATCAGAACACAATCCAACCGGAGTTTTTGATTTATTAATAAACATATTGCGTACCTTACACGAATTAGAGACTATCTTATACTCTAAATTTCCTATCAGTTTACCCAACTTCCTCTTATAATTTGTAAAGCCTTCAGAGTACGGCAATACTAACACATATTTAAGCTCAATTTTTTTATATCCATTTTTACTATTATTTAGTTCAACACACAATTCACACCCATTTGACAAATTACATTCAGACTTTCCACAACATGGATCCTTAGGATTTTTAATCAATTTATCAACAGTCTCTTTTATCATTAACAATAAAAATGATTTAGAATATCCATTCTTTATCAACAACTCAACCAATTTATCAACACTTTTTACCGAATTAGCAAAAGTAGAAGATAAAGCCCATGAACGATAAATCAATCCTTTCACCATATTTCTCTTATACTTAAATTCACAAAAGCTTTCTGGAGAAGTATAAAGACCAGTATCAGTTGGTTTTCTATAAATCTCTGTCTCATACTGTTTATCTTTGCGTTGAAATAACAAATCCAAAAACGCAATTGATGACTTTCTCTCCGTTTCACATGTGAATACAAAGTTTTTATGTAAGCTGTTCATAAAATGCAAAAACGGTTCTACATGTTTCTGGTTTTCAAATATAAGAAAAATATCATCCGCATACCTTTTATAAACAAAAGGTTTTTCAAATTGGAAAGAAGCAATTTTCTTTTCCAAACTAGCCAAAAATATTGATGCCATCGTTGGTGCTAAAGGGGAACCCATAGCGACTCCATCTATTTGTTGATACCATTCATCATTGAAAAGAAAATTGACATTTGAAGTAGCAAATTCAAGAAGTTTTCGAAATGCCCTTCTATCCAAAATGTGATGTTCCGAATCATTTTCATTCCACAACGCACAGCATAAGTCAATTGTCTCAACCAGTGGCACATTCGTAAACAAACTACAAACATCAAACGAAACCATAACATCATTCATACTTCGTTTTTGTAGCTTTGCAACAAGAAACAAACTCAAAGCTATCCTTACATTCAAACTCTGATCGCATTAACGGTTTTAATAATCCATCTAAAAACTTTGCTATTTTATACTGGGCAGTACCAACCATCGACAAAACTGGTCTCATAGGTACACCTTCTTTATAGATTTTTGGCAACTCATATAGTTTAGCTGGCTGCGATCCTATTGGACGAATAGACTTACCTACCTCTTCATCAATAAGCTTCTTCTCAATAAAACCATTTAACATTTTTTGCACAAACTCTTCATCCTTAAGAGGAGGTAATTTTCCATTCTTCCGACCCTTTGGCAATTTCACAAACTGAGGAGAATTTAACAAATCATTCAACTTATTTACATACACATCATGGTCAAGAATAACTATCACATTTCCTTTGTCAAACTTACAGATATTTATATTTTTTTAGCTAAGTTTTTTAAAGTCATAAAATCCCTAATATTCTGCTTTTTTTTATCGATATACTCCATCGTACTTGAACTTAACGAGCTCTTCACATAATTGCCATTAATGCCTTTCATCGATCGGGCTATATGAAAATATAAACTTTCAATTTTTGCACACAATTTTGTTTCATCCAAGCGATTCTTAATACAGTGATTTGGACCAAATTTTAAAACACGCTCTTCATCATCATTCAACACTATTTTACTCAAATTTATCACAGTATTCTCCACACTAAATTTAGAAATCCCAAATATTTTTCTCAAATTAATCAATTTTTTAATATGAGCATTCTCTTTAAATTTTATTTGCACAATCGAATTTTTGATACACCATTCTACACATACCTGTAAACAAAACTCATTCGTAGCATTATTTAACATTAATCCAATATTTGTTAGTTTTTTATCAATGGAAGTTCTCCTTATTTTCTCTGATTCCAACATTCTTCTTAACGTTCTTCTATGTATTAATTGGACATCTTTACTAGAAAGACAATCACTTAGTTTCATTTTATAAATGAACGAAGGAATCATCTTTTCTTCTAAACAAGTCTCAAGAAAACTAATGTCTAGTTCCTTTCTTTTGAGGGAGTTATAAACCTTCATAAACCTTTTGAATATTGGAACAGCTGCAGCATGATTTATAAATAAATAATTAAATAAATTTGGCAACGATTTAATTAAACGATAAGGCCAATAAAAAACCTTTCGTACGATATATTTCGATAGCACAGCTATCATCTTCAGGTACTCAAAACCAACTAAAAATATTATGAATTAACATTTAATTTAAACAAATTATTTTTTATTAATTTAATTTTTTAATAAATAAATATTTTTAAAAATCTATTTTAAATTAATTTTAAATTTTTAAATTATATTCTAATTTTTGGTTGGATTGTGTTCTGATCTCGTTTATCAATTTACATGTAATGGGTGTAATGCCACATACATTGGATAGACTTCCCGTCATCTCTGTACTCGAGTTCTAGAGCATTGTCGATTGAAGGGTTTGACCAATATTAGTGAACACAATAGAGGCTGTAAAAGTGATATAGGAATGTCTGATTTTAGAATTTTGTTGAGAAGTTTTAATAGTTATTGGGAACGAGTGATATGTGAAGCATTGCTGATAAGGTCATTGGATCCAAAGATTAATGTGCAGAGTGCTGTGACTACGAATGTTTTGAATGTTTTTAAATAGTTTACGTATGTTAAATCATGTTTGTTTTTTTAATATTAATTAAATAATTGAAAATTTTAAATTACATTAATTTTTAAAAATTAGAATATAATTAAAAAATTTAAAATTAATTTAAAATAGATTTTTAAAAATATTTATTTATTAAAAAATTAAATTAATAAAAAATAATTTGTTTAAATTAAATGTTAATTCATAATATTTTTAGTTGGTTTTGAGTACCTGAAGATGATAGCTGTGCTATCGAAATATATCGTACGAAAGGTTTTTTATTGGCGTTATCGTTTAAATTAAAATTTGAAAACCCATAGTAAAAATTAGTATATATACTGACGTAAAAATCATTATATTTGCCCAAAACTTAGCGAACTTTCCTATTCTTCTAGAGGTAATTTCAATGAGAAATTAAACAGGAGCAGGAATTACATAACACGCTTATACAACATACAACATAATAGAAATTGCACACACCAATTAGTAGAATTGTACATTGTGTTTTTTGTTATATAAACCGAAATTTTGAAATACTTTTATTGGAAATTTTTAATTTAATAAAATTTGTATATCGAATATATATATACTAAAACCAATACATGTTGAGATCTCGATTAGCGATAGTGAGACCTCAACACTTTATTGGCAACTTTAGATTGTTATTATAAGACTCAACGTTTTGGGTATGGCATCCTGAAATTGGGTCAACGAAGTTAATGTTGTGGTTAACAGTGCTATGGTTAAAATCAGAAGATATTTGATTATAAGCCGGTTACTGATCACTATGAATAATTGTACCAGGTAAGCATACTTCACGTATAATACGGTCAGGAACCAAGGTAGCATATCCTCGTGCAGGTTTGTAACTAGTATCAACAATGACAAATACCCATGATTAAGCAGAAACAATCGATCCCTTATTATACTTTCTCTTTCCAGAAAGTAGAGTTTCATCACTTTGACAAATCATACCTGGACTACACTTTATTTGAGAAAAAAATCCTCATTTCTAAAACAAGCATTTCATGCATACAATTTAAACAATTGAACGACAATTTTTTTGAGAACATATTGCTGTTTTGCTCTCATTCAATGAAAGTAAATGTAAAACCTGTAAAATATGGATTAGTGACTTTTTTTTAATTGGTAAAAACGAACCATATCTGATCGAAACAGTTGTTGTTTTTAAGTAACAATGCTTTTGCTTAAATTAGAAGATTTTCCCGTCGATAGCTTCGGTACATTTGCTTTAATTCATGAAAACACCACATACTTTGGATTTTACGAACGAAACCAAAAGTTTATTGTGCCGCATGTGCGATATAAGTTCACTTAAACTGAACTTTGAAATTTTATTGATGTACTCTTCTACCAAGTAAAGTGTGTTCATTTTACAAGTTTAAAAACCTTATTTATAAATATCAATATAATAAATATAACATAATATCAACCTTATATATTCTAATATTATATAACAATACAACACACTATAATTTGATAAAACGCTATGTAGTATCTATAATTTTAATAAGTATATTATTGTATAGTATAATAAATATAATATGTATAATACAATATATTATAATAAATTAAAATTCTCAATTAATTTAGTTAATAATTAAATATGTATTAACTTCATTTTATCCCCCGCCCGGGGAGGATAAAATGAAGTTGATCCGAAAATTTAGTATTCTCGCACACCATTGAATTTTTATATATTAATATAAAGAATTTTTCTTGGTGTGCCCTAAGCCAATTACTTACATATACATATTTTGTATGGACAATTGATCAAGTCAAATTTAAAAGTTTGGATGATTGTGTGAATGTTTATTTTGAAATATCATCAATTTTATTTCACGATAAATTAAATGATTTTCCGGTTGTGGCTGAAAAAAGAGAAGTTTATGCTTACCTACTACTCCAAGAAGAATTATGTTTTTCATTGAATACTTTTAAAACTTTTTCTTTCTCTTGGGGTAAAAGTAACTTAATTTCATCTCACCATACAATTGAAACAAGATAATATTTTTATAAAAACTATATGAATACCAACACCAAACTCAGCACAGAATACAAAAAGGATCTTGATAAAAATTATTTTAATAATTCTCACTACGGTGTAAATGTAGAAAATCATAAAAAGCAAAGAAATTTATGAATTACAATATATCAAATTGCAGAAATTTAAGTACCAATTCAACCATGAAATATTGTAGCAAGATAGATTCTTTTTTATCGCGATAATTAATTTTGAGCTTGATACACTTTTAACCGCTATGATCAGCTATGATCTGTAAAGACCTTAAATTTAAAGATTGGGAGTTTCCACGACTAAATTGTTAGAGTTTAATTTTGGATAAAAAAAACTACGAAAGCTAAATCATAACATTCAAGGGTACGGACATAAAACATCCATTTTTTAAACGAATCTTTCCTGTTAAATAGAGTAAAATAACCAGTAAAAATCATTAACTTTTTTATAATTAAAAATAAAAAGGCATTAAGTAATGTAGATGACGAAACAAAGTAGCAGAGGAAATGAGAGTTTAGCTTATGAGCATTATATGGGATAGTATTTATACTATGAATACAATTCCTCTATTCAGCCTTTATTCAACTTAGATTATCACTCAAATTTTCCAAATGTTGATTATTAATAAATCTTAATAAATAATAATAATAATAACTAGTAATAATAATTAATGATAATAATAAATAAAAATAATTAATAATAATAAATAACAATGTAATTATAAAAATATTAAAATGAATCCGAAGTAGAAAAACGAAATTTATTACTACAATAAAAATGAAATATCAATCCAATTCATTTTATATTAAAGACTAAAAATCTATTTCAAAAGGTACTAATCAGTCGCAATTGTAATATAAAATGCCTATAACTAAACCGTTTCTTATTCATTGCTCATAGACAAATCCAACCCCAAAATTGTGAGGCCCTGTATCCAATTTCTTCCCGTCGATTTCCGATGACAATGTCAGCTGAACTCCTGAATTGATCAATGTAAATAGAGTCTCACCCGCCCACGGCACAAACTATCAAAACCTACCATTATTCAAAGTGCAACCATAAACCAGCCCAATCATTGTGTCTTGATTAATTTTCAATTTAATAAACGAATCATCTGAATCTGGAAACTGATATTGACCGGCAATCCCATATTTGTTCTCCTTGTTTGCCTTATTGTGTGAGACATGGACTCCGATATCTACGAAGCTGCTAATTTTCTGATAGACATATGCATTGAACATGGACAGGTTTTTTACCGTAATTAACGCTCCAAAATCTGATTTTTGATATCCCAAAGCAAATGTATGATTCCGTAATTTCTTTCCTTCGGTATCAATTGTCAGATCAACTCCCGTTAAATACGGTTTCGGATGCGTGCAGCTACATTATTAATTCTAATCTTTATATTGGCATTTAATAACAATTAATAACTTGATATTATTGTAGAATAATTATTATAAAACTGAATTGTGAATGGAAAATAATAATGTCTCGGTTTTCTCCCCTCACACTCCGACACCAAAATGTTGTTCCGAGTTTACTGTGTCAGAAACACCACAGAATGTGTAAATCTGGAATTCCCGCGATGTAAAATAAACAAATGCACCTATTACATGGATTTCTGCGTCACGTATCAATATTGCTTAGAAAGATTGATAAAAATCAGTCTAAATTCATCCGACTTGATTAAGGGAAATTTTAGTGGCAAAATTAATTTTTTACTGTAAATGAATTTACATAGTTTCTTATCGATGCTATAGGAGCAGCAAATAGTGAATTTACACCTATATTTTTGCCTTATGTTCCCCTTGATTCTCACCTAGAGCTCCGGGTTTATATATATATATATATATATATATATATATATTTCGCGGTCAATATCTCAATTTATGCTCACTTTAATTTCCTTAACCTATCAATAATGGACATCTTTGCATATTAAATGGCTGGTTGTAAACATTTGAAATGTCACCTATTAATAACAGCATAAGCAATAAAGTGATTTTGAAAGGAGTTATTACGTTATATTTCCATTACCGATCCCAACTGATTCTCTAAATATTATTGTTGTTATTTGGAAACAAATTGCACATTATTACGAAGGCATGTCAAGCAATGGGGGAAAAATATTTTTATTTAACATATAATAAAACCTAATAAATATTGATAAATTAAAATTTCAAATGTTAGATTTCTAATAGTGGGTTACAGTGGCGCATCCAAGGGAGGGATGTTGGGGCGCGATTACTCCTATGAAGATTCCAAAGAGCTCGGTGTACAGGCTGTCATGAGACGGCTTCTTGGATATTTATCGTAGGATAGATGGAAGTTTTGTGATTTAATTTTAAATGGCTCACCGTGTATTGAGCAAAAAGCAGTCAATAATTTTGATAAATATAATATATAAAAGGTAATGTTTGTTTGTGTCGAAACCACTGAACCGACCTCGATAAAATTTGGCATGGGGATAGTACTCGGAAGGGAGTCCAAAATCGACTACAGCATCAAACGTGCGACTTTTGTGAAAACTTTATAAAAACAAAAGTTGAATAACATCCTTATTTTAGAGGGGGCGAATCACGTTTACGGATGTAACCCAGAGTCCATGTACTTCTGGAGCCACAGTCAATCATTTTCATGCAAAGTTTATAAAACAAAAGTTTTAGAGCACTTTCCAAATAGTTAACTGGGTCACGTTAGATACCCTTACAGCTAGCCACTGGCCCTGACAATAAGGTTGTTGTAGTACCAAAAAGCTGTCCCCTGGGTCCCACCTCATCTAGAACAATGTTTGAGCCTTGGTTGATTGATATCCTTTGCTTACTTTTAAATATCGACCCTGCAGCGCCGGGTAACAATTTTGGACTTTCAGCACCAGCTACGTATCAATGAGTAATGAAAAGATGAGAGGTGGATAAATAGATGATATCTTGGTTAGAAAAAAGATATGGTTGGGGCATAATGAACGCTTAAATGATATAAAAAGTATAAATCCAAAAACGAAACATAGAGGTATTTTATATATTCATGGATAAAATGATGAGAGGACAAATGAATGTTTTCGACGTGGAACACATAAAACGGATGTCAGATGAGTATCAAATCGGGTGTTCTGCTTTCTCATTTCTATTATTATAATATAAGATGTTTCTAGAGGTGAAAAATGAAATTATATATGCAAATCAAACATAATAAATCTTTGATGTCAAACAGTTATTCATGAGAAAACAAAACCAACAATCAAAAACAACGCTGGAGAAGCAGAATTGAAGGTTTCATGTAATAATAAGTTACCAATAAATATACTTTAATTAATTTCTCTCTTTCTAAGTAATCTTCCAAAAAATCGACATATTATTTGATTATTGTCATAAATATAAATTATGAATAAACTTTAGATAAAAATTATAACATAATTTATTATCAATTAATCATTTTATATTATTATAAATGATTGTTATGTAATCACGTAATAATAATACTAAAACAATTTTAATTTGTTTACCCCAATACCATATTTAAATTAATATCTGGCTTTTTGGAATTGAAGAGAAATTCTGAATTGATGTTTAAATACTCTCGTTTGTATGAATCTTTAAAATTTAAGGATTTCAAACTAAAAAAAAATAAATATTTCAAACTCATTATACCATATACCCAGTATTCGGTTCAAATGTCAATATTCCAACATTTTTAAGTCCTTTAATACGCTCATAAGTTTTGGAAATTTCTGCAACAACAACGTTTGAAGTGCACCATTTTAATGTCATATCAAGTCCGGCTACAGGTAAAAATTGAAGACTAATAAAAAATATATGTTCTAACCCTTGATGTTAGAATGTTTAAGTTCAAAGTTTCCAGATAGGTCTTTTGTTTTATGATCATGTTTTGATTTCACAGTCAAAGTTCGAGCATCTTTCTTCGTAATAATTTCAACATTACTGACACCAACCAGAAATTTTTTATCAAAAAGATCTTTAGCAGCTTTACCTAAATCGGAAAATGATGGTGGAATCATAGTTGATAAACTAAATTAATGAAATCAAATTATCAACTTAAATGTGAATATAAACAATATGGTAAATATTTAAAGAATTTAAACAATTATAAAAAAACAATTTAATCAGTGTTGTCCAAACTTTTAGTGCCATACCCCACCGAAGCCTTTCTAAAAGTATTATGCCCACCGCATACTATATACAACACATTTATAACGCCGTATATTAAAAAATTGAATCATTCAATAAATAAACCCATACGTATTATTGGCTTTTCGTTAGAAATTAAACATCATAGTAAGTAAGTTTTAAAAACACATAATTGAAATTTAGTGCAAAATATCGTCAAGTGAAAAAATCTAATGAGTTCTTTCTCTTTTTTGCTTGTTGCGAAAAAATTTTTTATATCAGGATCTAATTAGTGGGGGTTTTTAGTGATGCTTTAGTCGTACGTCGAACTACTAGACAATTTTTAGGATTTTTATTCTATTTCTAAAAATCTTATTATTGTACACATCAAATTTTTTTCGTCAATTATTAAAAATGCATTCTGTGTTTTAATAAAACAATAATAAGTAAAACCATCACTCTAAACCACTATTTTTGCTTTGCATTGCCATCTACAGAACCCAAATTGCTGCACATATACTTATTTCAATGCTTAAAATTAAATGAATTAAAATACATGCAACATATTTTCCAAATTGACTTTATTAATTCGATTTGTTCGTACTTTATACAAAACCGTAGAAAGATTCTCTTTTAATAAAATTATACGAACAAGAAAATACAAGCAATAAAGGTCAGTTAACACTTGTTTCCTTCGTATTTTTTCATAATTTTTTAACACTGACTGTACCTAAAAACAAGTTTTGAAATATGAGTTTTAAAAATGATAGTTTTTCTAATATTATTTTCTTAATTAATTATTATTATTTTAATTATTTCGGAAGATCAAAATCGGAAGCAGAACACCTTAAAGGGACAACCAGGAAACGCCAATGGATCTTAATCAGTCTCAAGTCCACACGATTTGTTATAGCCAACAGATTTCTTTTCTTCAGTACCAAATCATTTATGGCACTAAATGGTAACAATAATTTTCTTGCTTGTGATACAATATTAGGATAATTGCTTTCAGTTTCCCTATAAAGCCACGTCATTACTGTTTTGTATATTAAATAAACTTTTGACTGAATCATAATTTTGAATTTTTATAAGTTCTTCTTAATGCCACATATTTGAAATATCAACACAATCCACTAACATTGTATGTGTCATCCAAATTGGAAAATCAACCTCTTTCAAATCACCTAATAGAACTTTCAGATGGTTGAGAATAACAGGTTTAGGATTATCAGTCAGTTTACATTGTTGGAGCCAGTAACATACTTCATATCAAGTTTATTGCTTATGAAAAAAAACTAAGGATATCGAATACTTCCAAAAATCTTTTTAAAGGATTTATTTTTGAAAGCCATCTTACTTCAGTGTGAAGTAATAGTCTAATGTGGTCGGCATTTTGTTCTTCACAAAATAACTTGCTCACATTTAGAGTAGTCTCAATATTATTGATATTTTTTATAACAAAATTTAGTATCTCATTTAGAATAGGCGAAATGTTTTAAGCTAACAAGTATTGAAACAAATTATTAGGTTTTGTGGACAAACAAATTGATAAATAAGTACCTCAGATAATGAGAATGGAATTAAGTAGCATAAAAGATATTGACCACCAGATAACAAAATTAATTGATTAGTATTCGAAAGTTTTTATGAAACACAAGTTGGATGTGGGAAATACGACTCTAGTTAAACACAAAATAGTTACTAATGGAAATCCAGTTTCTATTAGCCCTAAGCGTCAACCTTTACATGTGTTGAGGATACCTAAATAATAGAGTAAAATAAATAATAAATATGTGAAATGATTGGGGGAAACAATCATAAGTGATGGTGGGTTACAGGGTTTCGAAATTTGCTTATATTTATTGTTGCCCTAGTAACGCCATACAAAATGATTCTAGCTGCCACTTGGCACCCGTTGCTAGGCAACGTTGGAAATGTGTTCAAGTGGGTGGATTGTCTGCAAAAAGTGAGCATTGTTACTAATACTGTAATTGCTCGGACAACCCTCGGGTTCACGAGCTGTCGATAGAAGACCTATGCTCGCTTTGCTCTGTCCCTTGTGTAAAGAGTTCAAGATCAGGTTCTTGTTGACTGTGGGTAATAGGACGAAGATTCGATGACGTGATACGAGTATTCATAATAATGCTTACATACAAGTGTATCTGGGAGATAAATTAACTATAAATGCAACTATTCTATTCAAATCAACAAAAAACACATAGCATTCGTGAGTTAATGGGATAGGCTTGGGGGTTGTATTGCTCGACGTCGGGCACGCTCCTTGCGTCCCGGCCGACGAGTATTGGATGGAGTGGCGGACTGGTTCGTAGATTGAGGACTTTTGTGTGGCATCTGGGACGGGGCGAAGACGAGCGGGTATGTTACTGCTTCCCCCTCCCGACAGACTGCTAGGGCGACTTCCAATCCTCTGATTTGAGTGCGCAAGCTCTGATTAAGCTGTCGCTCTTCCGCCCAACCTTTTTGTGCCGCCGTGAGTCTGTGGTAAATAGCTTTCATTTTCGTCGGATCTGACCAGGTTGCCTTTATTTGTTGTACTTCCCGGGTCATTTGGATTATTTGCGTGAGTAGATCCGCATGTGCCCACCTAGCGTGATCCAGTTCGGTTTGTATTAATTGCAGGGTCGACATCGCTATAATAAAAGAAAACTTTTAAATTCCTTTATTGACTTAATTAAATCAAACTTTATTCATTATAAACATAGTTATAAAATGAATCTATGTACAAAGAGAAATAAGGCAAATGACATTGGAATTTTCAAATTCTTATGACATTAATACTACAAAATATGGTCTTAGTCCCTTGCCGAGGAATCAGGACTCTTCGGTGAAATGTCGTTTTCGGCTTTTCTTCAGAGTAGCTACCGGATATGGCCGTCGGGTATCGCGGGCCGGTTGAGGTGGATAAGCCTCCGCAATAAGCCCGACGCGGATGTCCTCTTCCACGTTCGCGAGGTACATCCTTGCCTTAACCACATTTAAGTCCACTTGTTCCTGCACCCTTTCCCATTGGGTGAGGAGGTTCCGTGCGTGCTCGTATGTTTCTTCAGCAGGGTACTGCTGTCCGGTGAGTCCACAAGGGTCCTTTTCGAAGCCCAACAGCCGCCAAGTGGTGGAATATGACCACTGTGGTCGAAGTTCATTGAAAATCTCTGTGGTTGACTGTGCCTTTTTCTGACAGTGTTCATCAGTTACTTGAGTGGAGGTCCAATCGAGCGGGATGATTTCTTCTGAAATGATATTGTGAATGAACCATTAAGCATGAAGGAATAGAAATGAATTTATCTAAACCGGCTGCACGGTCTGATGTTCGGAAATTAAAGGGTTGACTTGTTTTATTGGTAACGTTGGTTGTTTTCGGGGCGTCATGGTGAAATTATTCTAAGTGGAAGGTTGATGAAGGGAAATCACCTATTGGAATTCGTAAAACTGGCGTAATTGTTGTTGGTCGTTCCGAAATGGTTAACAATCGCGGATTAAACTCTTTATCCAACAACCATAAAAATCTTTCTTATGACAATCAATACGCTGGAATCTACGTGATATTTCAGGCTAACTTTTGGTTCATAGACTAAATAACACATCTCATAATTAAGATATCGAATTTATTTTGTACCTAATTAATTGATGATCAGTACAGTGTTTAAGGGACGAAATATGACGGTGTATTTAGGGATCATTCAATGTAAGTGCGTTCAAACCATTATTCTAGCTCATGAAAATAGAATCTAGAAGTGCGAAGGGATAACATAATTCTCGAATTTAAATATTCACGATTATTCTTATTTAGAAGATTCGGAGAGGGCAGAATGAATTGGTAATTTGGCGTAATTCTTTGGGAAATTAATATCGGATTTGGGTGCTATGCTAATATTGGTGATTATAGTTAATTAAATGATTAAAGCTTGTTTATAAACTAGGTTATGGGAGGTCATTATTTAGCAATGATTTGTAGATTTAAACTCAAATGAAATCATTTAAATGAAAGGAATCTTGTAAAGTACTTTGAGTTCGCGAGCTTAATTGTGCTAATAAATTCCCTCCTAGTGTCGAATTCATAATTCGATGCGGTAAAATTCGATGATGGTCTACAATGACAGTGGGTGCGTTTCCGTTAGACGAATTTGTTTATTCAGAAGTCGACGTCTACGATCAACAGGATTTCCGGTTGACTGAAACTTTTATCGATTGTCGGTTAGGTTTAACTTTATATTTGGTGGCAATTAATACTTCTAATTTAGCCATGATTCTATTTTACTGGTCGGTATTATTCGAGTTTATTTTAGTAGATTGGGTTGGCATGATCTCGTTGTGAAATTTTCGACGGAATCCATGATTCAATATCCGGTATATTACGCTGACTGGACAATTCGAATCATCTCTATGTCATGGAATTTTTACCTAAGGTTCGTTTTGAGCGGGTTGGAATTTTGATTATATCGCCTGATTTATTTCGAAATTTTGGAAATGTTTACCACTTCTACTACCGGCTTATTGGAGTCTAATTTCCTCGAAATGCTCGTAGTCTTTCTATTCCTGCTATTGGATTTCTTATAATGATTAAATTATTACTTCGACGTTAACATTTGAAATACATTTATTTTATGAAGATGAACTGGTTCAGATTCTACACTAGTAGTAAGCCGATTTCTTATGATTTTTAGTTGGTTTATATAATAAATTTATGGTCGTTTGTTTTGGTTTTACAGGGAAATAGTCGTGATGATTCTTGGTTCTCAAACTGGTTTTGGGGTTTTTATCAGTAGTTAAGCAAACCTTTTTAAGTTAAACGTTATCGTCAAGTTAAATTGATTGAGCCAATTTTTATTTTGTTTCACAACGAATTAATCTACTCACATCCCTGATTCCTATCAATATCGATTTTATTTCTCCTTTTTAACAATGATGTTAATTTTAACTTCTATAACAATGATCTTGTGTTAATAAATTGTCATTTTCTTTTTAAGTAACGGATTTGTATTTACTTTCCATTTACAGATTAGTTTATTTATTTCTATCTTTAAATTTTAATCAATAAATTACCCATTTTTAATCAACAATTACTTTATTTTTAACCAATGAATTTAATCAAACATTCCTTTAATTTTTATTAATGAATTATTTTAATTTTTTTTTAATCCATGAATTACTTATTTTTAATCAAAGGGTTACTTTATTTTTAATCAATGATTTTGAATTAATTTATTTCAAAATATCAATTCGATTTAGTTATATCAACGATTTCAAGTTAATTTATGCCCGTACCCTTTCCCTTTAATAGGCCTTAGGCGCATATTGTGTTTATATTATATTTAATGAGTGCCCACTGGACTACTCGGTGTGATGATTTTGAGCCGTGTGTAATATAATTTAGGTCGATTTTTCAGAAATGAGAAACGAGGAAGCAGCCAGATGACTTCTTCCTTATTTCTCGTTTCTTCTATATGAGATAATATTGACGTTACGACCCCTGCGTTCCGCACGCTAGGTCTTCACGGGTACATATCATTGGCGATTTTCCATGCACTTACACGAATCTGTACTGTGTATATTTTAATAACTTGCAATATGTGTTGGCTGTGGGCCGGAAAAATTTCGACAGTTTCCTTTAATTTATGAAATATATAAAACAATTTATGAATAATATAAGGTTTATTATCATATTAAAGACAAAATACAAAATTACTTGACAACAAATAAATTCATCAAAACATAAAATTGCATCTCTCCCCACGCCGACGTCCAAGCAGAGCTCTACCGAGGTTGCGAGGATGTGACGTGGAGAGAGAGCTCCACAATAAAAGCTATTTCTCACCTAAAAAATTTGTCTTCAAAAATAGATTTTAAAACAGTTTCAAAATAATTTTTCGGTTTGAAAAATGGTGTTATGGTTTTAAAAATGGTTAAATTTAATGTGAAAATGAATCGGTATTTATACCTATTTTCTGTCCCTAACCTCGCGTGTTAAATTTGATGTAGTAAAACAAAATTCGACCTTGTTATTTTCTAGTGAATTCTATTCTTTAATTTTATTATTTTTCGATTTATTTTAATAATTTTTTATTTAGAATTTTTATTGAATTATTACTAATTCAAGTTTTTTGATTTAAATTTCATTTTCATGAACTTTTATTAATTTATTAATTTTCAGTCGAATTTGCTAGGTTTTCGTGTTATATTTGTGTTTGTATCGTGCGAATCTTGTTGCATTTTGTTTTTATTTTAATTTATTTTTATGTTTATTATTTTATATTTAATTCTCTTTTTCCTCATATTTGATAGGGTTTAATTGGTGTTTAATAGGTTTATTTTAAATTTGCTGGTTATATTTGCATGTGTGTTACCGATCCATTTAAACATTTCTCAAGGCCGTTTGTGTTCTGGCCCAACATTGATTAAGATGTGGTTCTGGAGCTTAATAAAAAGGAAATGAAAAAGAAATGTTGAACAACGAGAAAGGAATAAGAGAAAATCAATAAAAACAGACAATTAAATCAAAGAAGGTCATTTATAATTAACAAGTGCAAATTTAGTAAAACAAAAACAATAGGAAAATTTGGACGTTATTTCAAAAGCTCTTTCAAGATAAGGGAAGAAATGTTGTTTCTGAATCCGGGAAAGGGCACCTCTAAAAATGATTTATCTGGACAGCTGTCAGTGATTATATAGGCCCAAAGGTAATTAGCGTTAAAAATATCAGAAATTCTATTTGACATCAGTAAGTATTATTGGATGACGGAGTATAAAAAAGAAGCGAAATTGGAATCAAAAAGACAAGAAAAAAAATTAAAGAGAAATTAGGCAAGGTCAAAGAAAAGCAACTAAATCAGAGTTACCGATCTCAGAAACCCGTCACAGTAGTCAAGTGATTGTGAAATCCAATTGATCCGAAAAGTGCTATTCTTCCCGAAGGGTCGTAATAAGCACCAAATTGTGATTGATAGATAATTCGTTTTGTCATTTTAAAGTGGAGATAAAGTGTATTAATCAATAAAGTTTATATCGTTTGGAGATCATTACTGTTGTTTAAAAACACGCTTGGTGTCATGTTAACCATCTTTTGGGACAACAGTGGTGTCATCAAAGTCGACTTCGCTGAGAAAGGTGTGACAATCAACTGTGCGTACTATGCCGACTTGATTGCTGAAACCCGAAGACTTCGACGAAAACCCAGAAGCTCTCCATTGTGGCTGTTGCAGGCAATGTACCAGTTCACAAAAGTGCTGTTTCCAAGCAGGCCATCGACGATGCCGGTTTCTCAATCGTGCCTCACCCGCCATACAGTCCCGACCTGGCGCCGTCGGATTTTTGGATGTTCAGACATATGAAGAAGACGATGCGAGGCAAGATCTTTGAAACCCCCGACAGTGTCAAGGACAGCGTCGTGAAATTCCTCTCCGAATGTGACCAAAATTTCTTTAAAACGGCATTTTTGGAATTGCTGAAGCGCTGGACGACGTGTGTGAACAACAATGGGTCTCACTTTGAGAAATGAGGGTATATATGTTGCTTAGTTGTTGTGCGAAATATGAAGTTTTTGTGACTTACCTTTCATAGTTAGTCCGGGACTTAATGCGCGTACCACGTATCTTTGTAATAATCTACTTAATCTCTTTGACATTGGAAATATTTATTATCTTTATTTCTCTTTTTATATCTTTATCTTCTATTGCATTTTGCAGTAAAAAGGCAGTGAATTTCTCTTTCTATAATTCGTGTATTAAAACATTTTCTGCCGATGGATCAATTATTCTAAAGAAGTCTTGAATCGATTCATTTCCTTTTTATATCGAATATATTCATTTAAATTTCTTCCTAAATTTGAAGGCTCTTCAAAGGCTTTTCTGCATCTTTCTTCATAACTGTCAATTTCTTCATTTACTCCTTCACATAATTTAGCCGCTTCCGTTGACATGAATGATCTTATGAACGTTTTTTGTAATTGCGTTGGGGTTTGAGTTAAATCATAAAATCTTCTAATTTCTTCTAAGAAAATTTCCAGATTGTCTCCAACGGTAAATATTTTTGGTGTTGGAATAAACGCATTCAATTGATTATTTGTTGTTAGTCCCGGCGTGGTCGCCATGTTAGATGACTTTGGAGACATAATATTTATTATCTAAAATAAGTGATAAATTATTATATAGTAATTATCTTGAGGAAATTATTATATAGTAATTATCTTGAGCAAAATACACATGCATACATAAATCACACCTTTGACATTCAGACATGTATTACATAATTTTCAGTCATACAAACTCACCATACACATACATACATATTATATTATTTAGAATAGCTAATATTTACTGTTATCCCACAATGTGTATTCTGTCTTACCAGATAGAACTACGTTCCCGGACACTTGGAGTTTTCCTATCAGATTAATTGTAATCAATCTTTATCCTTTTACATTCCATATTTCATTCAAATAGGACGTACATAATTTTCTTTATTACTAATTTCGAATCTAATTTTAACATTTTTATTTATATCAATCATTATTTTCAAAATTTTTAAAATATGAAAATAACTTAAATTTTGATCCTTTTCTTCACGGTCCACTTGCAAACACTCTGCGACCCAGTAGTAGACCGCAGACCTCAATTTTAAGAACCTATGAAGTAGATACTTTACAGTTAATTAAAAACATTCAATTATTAATTAAATAGTCAATTCCATATCAATAGTTTATGATTCATGGTTCATATTGTTTTAAGTTTTTCTGATTCTACGTTTAATTATCTGAAATTTCACTACGATGGCATTGAAATCATGTACTCGGTCATCCTTCAGTGATTTCAACACGGAAAAATCTATACAAGAAGTGAAACTTCCTAAAATGCCAGAATCAAATTTGAAATATAATTTGGAAAAGCATCATAAACTCCTTTTGCAAACCAATCCCCAGCTATCCATTAGAAGCAAAAATATAATGTGGAAACCTCGGGTTTCAGTTAGCGCGGAGTTATGTGAATCAAGTTACAGTCCAATAGCTAAAAGACTTTATAGTTTAGTGAACTCCAATAACGTTTCTCCATGTCAAATCACAGCCCCAAATAACAACTGTACACCGGTTAATTTTGTCGTTTCCAATGATATTCCAAAAGCTTTTCCAAAAACGGTAAATAAATCAACATTGACAGAAAATATAGCAGATGTTAATCATAGCAAACTAAGAGGGTTTTTCAAACAAATCTCTGTTGAAAAAAGCGGACTACCAATTAAATCAAACTTTAACATCATTAATAGATCTCTAAAATTAAAAACCAAAAAGGAAAGCAATACAATTGACCAGAAATTGAAAATAAAAGAATCGAAATCTCCAGCATCAATAAATAGTAATATAATTTCACAAACTTCCAATAAATTACAAATGGACACTTGCACTCATGTAAAAAATGAAATTGTAACGTTATCCAATAGCAATTTTAAAAAATGTTTAAAATTCACCAATCCGATTGCTGGATTAGAATATAATCGCGCTTTCCAAAATACAAACATGAATTCATCCAATTGCATTGATTTAAAGTTTCAGAATCAAATAACATCCAATAGGTCGTTAAATAGTTCTCCGTGTTCTCAACATACTTCTAAATCGGTTGGACCTGAGAAAAACGACATATCGGACAAAGAATTATCAGATGAGTACTATTTGAAAAACTGTTCCGATTTTAACGATAAAAAGTCCAATAATCCGAATAATAAATTAAATACTTTTGCGAGTAAAGTTCAGATAGAAAACCAAAAGTCGGCACTGAAGTTAGAAAATAAAAATAAAGCGAAAACAGGTACCATAAAGGGATGTGTAAATGAAAAGAAATCCGAAGTAAATTCAATTGTACCTACTGGTGAGGATTTGCAAAGTAGAAATAATTCGGTAGTCAACCATGCTCAGATTAGTGAGTCAATAAAAATTAATTACAAAGATAGTGAAGAAAAAATAAAGTATCATTTGAGTAAAGGCGATTTTGAAATTAAACCAAAAAGTACATTGAGTAAAAAGATTTTTAAAATTTTCAGTCAATCAGGTCACTTGTCAAAGAAAAGTAAATTAATTAAAAATAGTTCAGAAACAGTTTTTGGTATAACATCGGACAATTTAATAAATTTAATAACTATTTTATCAGTAGAATTGATATTAAGTACCACACACACGAAGCTTATCCAATCCAATGAACGCGCTTCTGATAGCATTAACAAATCAAATCCAACTAAAGCATTTCCGTCAAAGTCAACACTAAATAGCATAACTAATAAAAAGTTAATAAAAACCCCTCAAACCCAAATAATGACTCCAAGATCAGCATTTCATAAAACAAACACCCCATCTAAAAAGTTAACTCTTACTTTCGATTTCAATGGAAGAGTTGTTAAAGAGGATAAAAATGATTCTCAAACTCGACTTAGAAATTATCTTCATCATGGGTCTTTGAGTAATCTTCATGGGATGTTGAATAAAAATTCTTCAACTCTTTCTATTCCGGTTCGTTATAGCCAGGCGAATCAATTATTTCGTTTCAAAAATACCCATTTTGAGTCAAGTGATAGAAACTCCGTTATAAGTAGTAATTCTAGATCGAAAAATTTGAATAAATACGGTCCGTGTCAGGACTACCAAATAAATAAAGAACGGGAACATTGTAAATCATCATTCAATGCAAAATTCCAAGAAATTTCTGAAAATAGAAAACCAAATTTGCAGCAAACTTATCAATTTAAACCTTTAAGTGAAAATGTAAAAACTAGAACCAAAGGAGATAATTACAGTTCTAGAGAACGACTTCAAGTGAAATGCAATCGGAATTCTTTGTCGACATCAAAAGAAACCAATGTCGAATCTAATAATCAGAAAAATAATAAAGAAAATTTAAACGAAAGACCTATAGTAAATAATATAAAAGAAAAAGGAAACTATAAATTCTCCACTCAAATTAAAACAAAAATTGACTTTTTGATGTTAGATGACGTCTTTGAGTTGAAAGAAGAGCTTTATAGTAATTGTGACAAGTCTATGATTTATATTAGACAAAAGGATAAAATTAAAAATACGAATACAAACTTAATGAACAAGCCCGGCAATGAGTGTTGGTTTCTGTATATTGAAAGTCCGACTTCTGAAGCTTTAAAGAACAGTTTAAAGATAGTAGCAGATAAATTTCCAGAATGGAATCTGCAACAATACATTGATTATTGAACTTTATGCTTTATTTTATTATTCGTAGAAAAATATTAATTTAAAAATCTTTTTACCAAATCTTTCGTTCTATATTTTGATAAGACAAATTTTTGAAATATAGGTGACTTGAGTAATATGGTGAGTAACCCCCGTATTTTATATATATAAGTGAGTTGAGTAAGATAGATGAGTTAACTCAACTCAGAAGATAATATAATGAAGCCACCGAGTTGAGTATTTTCCTGCATGCATACTCTTATTTGTATGTATTTGTGTGTGTGTATTTGTATGTGTGTGAAGGCTAATACTTTAAAATTTAAATGTATCGATTTATTATATGAAAAAAAACAATACATTTAATTAACGTTAATAACGTTACTTGAAAATTAAAACACTAGTAACGATAAAATTATTTATTAGTAAAACTAAAGTAATTATTATTAATTCTTAAATTTAAACACAAAAATTATCAAGTAAAATAATTAAATCAAAACACATGAAAATAATAAGCATATATATTAAACAGCAAAATTACACATGAAAATAACAAGAACATTTATTAAGAAGCAAAAAATGATTTCTAATTTTATTTTAGAGATCTTTCAATGTCTTGGGGACAATACTTGTCAAAAGCTGAATTTGTCTTAGTTCCCAATTTCTTTTTCGCATATCAATAATATCTTTCAAATCAAATTTCGTTTTCATATTCAATCCTTTAGAACATATTATCTCATTTATTTTCACAAAGATTCCGTCAACTTCCTTTCGACAATGAGACTCTATTGACTTTCCTACAACTACCATTATTTTACTGGCAATTCTAATTCGATCAATATTTATGGGCTCGTTCAACAGACTTTTAATAATATGCAACATAATATTTTCCGGTAATACATTTGCAAGATATAATTCTGAGATGAATCTTGCATTTCCAAAATATCTATCCTTAGCTTTTTTGATTTGCTCTTCTACACTCTCAGCGTACATAATTTTCATTCTTTCATTTGTTTCATTGTGTATTTTCTCTTTCCACATTTCGCTTACTTCTTCCATTAACTTTTCAATTCCTTTTTTAAACATGATTTGACATTTATTTAACACTGCTGATCGAAGATTAATACCACCTACGCAAAGTTCTTTGAATTTAGAGAGAAGCTTTGAATAGATTTTGCTATACGCTTCTTCTAAAATTGCTGTAGAGAAAACCAGTTCTGCAAAACAATTAAGTTTTTCAATACTTTCAAATCTGATCTTCTTAATTTCTAAAACACAAGTCTCAAAATTTTCAGGTGTCATTTTATTTAAAATCATCTTTAGACTTCTCTCAAAATTTATTAACCCTCCAGCCTTATCATTTGTTTTGGATTTTGATCTCAGGTTTGGTGCTATATATCCATTTTCAAAATGAGGCAATTTAACAATTTTTCTTCCAATGTCCCAATTAAGATCATCTTTGATCTTAGGCTCTCGGTTTCTTTATTTATCAAACAATTCAAATCAATTGATTTTATTTCAATGAAATCTCCTAATTTTGATAATTCTATCAAAACTTTCATTGGAATTTCTGTCGCATGTCCGATTGATTTCAATAATTCATTTCTATTGTAAATGACTTTTACCGATTTATTAACTATTGCATGTGGCTTCACAAGTGAATAACTAATATTTTCCACAACTTCATGCTTTACTTTCGGTAGACTTTTAGTGTTACTTGGATAATTATTCTGATATCTAAAATTTGATCTATTATTAAAGTTACTCATATTTGTATTGAAATTTTTAAAGGCAAATAACTTTAATATATCTATTTAAATTGAAGTATGTTTGTAATTATATAGCTTTCGTATTGATTTGATTGGTAATTTAAAAGTATAACTACTGTTGCTACTTAAAGAAAGCATTTAAATGTAGTGCAAATAATGGGAATTTGGAATGAACATTTCACTTTATTCAAGACTAATACAAAATTTATATTTAAGTATTGTTAAAGATAAAAATAATTTTGTTTTATTCTTAAAAATATTGAACGAAACCTTGAAGATGCCAAAATACCAAAGTTTTATTTTTTTAGATTTTAGTAAAATAGAGATAATTGATACAAAGTAATCGTCAGTTATTAGATAAAATAAGAGAACAGTATAGAATTGCTATGAATAGATGGAACATTGAAAATGTAGCACGATCAAATCTAAACCAACAGTGGTCTAAGAAACCGACACTGGGACCTAACTAGATTTGTCACTAAATAAAACTCCTTATAAAAAGAAAAACAACAAATCAAAAACGCCTTACAACAGTTTTAAAAATTTTCATGATGTTTAACAAATAACTGCCTCGTCACCATAACCAAGGCCGAAACCAGCAATAGAAAAAATAACCAACGAATTGCTATATAGATACAACCTAAGACTAAAATTGTTACAAGCGGCACAATAAAGAGTATCGATAGAAGTGTAACAATTATTATAATGATATACCAATGGAGGCGGCATTGACGAAGTTTTTTTACGACCGGAGGCGTTTTGTCTATTGAGACATCTTTATCTTTTAAGATCTCGAAACACTGTCCAGTAAGGACCAGAGTGTGTGTGTGCGAAGAAGAGGCACGTGTGTGTGTGGGAGGTTAGTTATTTGTTTGGTTGGGTTGTTTGTGTGTGTTGAGTTAGGGGGGTTAATATAAATATAGGTGAGTTGAGTAATATGGTGAGTAACACCCGTATTATATATATATATAAGTGAGTTGAGTAAGATAGATGAGTTAACTCAACTCAGAAGATAATATAATGAAGCCACCGAGTTGAGTATTTTGCTGCATGCATACTCTTATTTGTATGTATTTGTGTGTGTGTATTAAGATAGTGTGTGTGTGTATTTGTATGTGTGTGAAGGCTAATACTTTAAAATTTAAATGTATCGATTTATTATATGAAAAAAAACAATACATTTAATTAACGTTAATAACGTTACTTGAAAATTAAAACACTAGTAACGATAAAATTATTTATTAGTAAAACTAAAGTAATTATTATTAATTCTTAAATTTAAACACAAAAATTATCAAGTAAAATAATTAAATCAAAACACATGAAAATAATAAGCATATATATTAAACAGCAAAATTACACATGAAAATAACAAGAACATTTATTAAGAAGCAAAAAATGATTTCTAATTTTATTTTAGAGATCTTTCAATGTCTTGGGGACAATACTTGTCAAAAGCTGAATTTGTCTTAGTTCCCAATTTCTTTTTCGCATATCAATAATATCTTTCAAATCAAATTTCGTTTTCATATTCAATCCTTTAGAACATATTATCTCATTTATTTTCACAAAGATTCCGTCAACTTCCTTTCGACAATGAGACTCTATTGACTTTCCTACAACTACCATTATTTTACTGGCAATTCTAATTCGATCAATATTTATGGGCTCGTTCAACAGACTTTTAATAATATGCAACATAATATTTTCCGGTAATACATTTGCAAGATATAATTCTGAGATGAATCTTGCATTTCCAAAATATCTATCCTTAGCTTTTTTGATTTGCTCTTCTACACTCTCAGCGTACATAATTTTCATTCTTTCATTTGTTTCATTGTGTATTTTCTCTTTCCACATTTCGCTTACTTCTTCCATTAACTTTTCAATTCCTTTTTTAAACATGATTTGACATTTATTTAACACTGCTGATCGAAGATTAATACCACCTACGCAAAGTTCTTTGAATTTAGAGAGAAGCTTTGAATAGATTTTGCTATACGCTTCTTCTAAAATTGCTGTAGAGAAAACCAGTTCTGCAAAACAATTAAGTTTTCAATACTTTCAAATCTGATCTTCTTAATTTCTAAAACACAAGTCTCAAAATTTTCAGGTGTCATTTTATTTAAAATCATCTTTAGACTTCTCTCAAAATTTATTAACCCTCCAGCCTTATCATTTGTTTTGGATTTTGATCTCAGGTTTGGTGCTATATATCCATTTTCAAAATGAGGCAATTTAACAATTTTTCTTCCAATGTCCCAATTAAGATCATCTTTGATCTTAGGCTCTCGGTTTTCTTTATTTATCAAACAATTCAAATCAATTGATTTTATTTCAATGAAATCTCCTAATTTTGATAATTCTATCAAAACTTTCATTGGAATTTCTGTCGCATGTCCGATTGATTTCAATAATTCATTTCTATTGTAAATGACTTTTACCGATTTATTAACTATTGCATGTGGCTTCACAAGTGAATAACTAATATTTTCCACAACTTCATGCTTTACTTTCGGTAGACTTTTAGTGTTACTTGGATAATTATTCTGATATCTAAAATTTGATCTATTATTAAAGTTACTCATATTTGTATTGAAATTTTTTAAAGGCAAATAACTTTAATATATCTATTTAAATTGAAGTATGTTTGTAATTATATAGCTTTCGTATTGATTTGATTGGTAATTTAAAAGTATAACTACTGTTGCTACTTAAAGAAAGCATTTAAATGTAGTGCAAATAATGGGAATTTGGAATGAACATTTCACTTTATTCAAGACTAATACAAAATTTATATTTAAGTATTGTTAAAGATAAAAATAATTTTGTTTTATTCTTAAAAATATTGAACGAAACCTTGAAGATGCCAAAATACCAAAGTTTTATTTTTTTAGATTTTAGTAAAATAGAGATAATTGATACAAAGTAATCGTCAGTTATTAGATAAAATAAGAGAACAGTATAGAATTGCTATGAATAGATGGAACATTGAAAATGTAGCACGATCAAATCTAAACCAACAGTGGTCTAAGAAACCGACACTGGGACCTAACTAGATTTGTCACTAAATAAAACTCCTTATAAAAAGAAAAACAACAAATCAAAAACGCCTTACAACAGTTTTAAAAATTTTCATGATGTTTAACAAATAACTGCCTCGTCACCATAACCAAGGCCGAAACCAGCAATAGAAAAAATAACCAACGAATTGCTATATAGATACAACCTAAGACTAAAATTGTTACAAGCGGCACAATAAAGAGTATCGATAGAAGTGTAACAATTATTATAATGATATACCAATGGAGGCGGCATTGACGAAGTTTTTTTTACGACCGGAGGCGTTTTGTCTATTGAGACATCTTTATCTTTTAAGATCTCGAAACACTGTCCAGTAAGGACCAGAGTGTGTGTGTGCGAAGAAGAGGCACGTGTGTGTGTGGGAGGTTAGTTATTTGTTTGGTTGGGTTGTTTGTGTGTGTTGAGTTAGGGGGGTTAATATAAATATAGGTGAGTTGAGTAATATGGTGAGTAACACCCGTATTATATATATATATAAGTGAGTTGAGTAAGATAGATGAGTTAACTCAACTCAGAAGATAATATAATGAAGCCACCGAGTTGAGTATTTTGCTGCATGCATACTCTTATTTGTATGTATTTGTGTGTGTGTATTAAGATAGTGTGTGTGTGTATTTGTATGTGTGTGAAGGCTAATACTTTAAAATTTAAATGTATCGATTTATTATATGAAAAAAAAACAATACATTTAATTAACGTTAATAACGTTACTTGAAAATTAAAACACTAGTAACGATAAAATTATTTATTAGTAAAACTAAAGTAATTATTATTAATTCTTAAATTTAAACACAAAAATTATCAAGTAAAATAATTAAATCAAAACACATGAAAATAATAAGCATATATATTAAACAGCAAAATTACACATGGAAATAACAAGAACATTTATTAAGAAGCAAAAAATGATTTCTAATTTTATTTTAGAGATCTTTCAATGTCTTGGGGACAATACTTGTCAAAAGCTGAATTTGTCTTAGTTCCCAATTTCTTTTTCGCATATCAATAATATCTTTCAAATCAAATTTCGTTTTCATATTCAATCCTTTAGAACATATTATCTCATTTATTTTCACAAAGATTCCGTCAACTTCCTTTCGACAATGAGACTCTATTGACTTTCCTACAACTACCATTATTTTACTGGCAATTCTAATTCGATCAATATTTATGGGCTCGTTCAACAGACTTTTAATAATATGCAACATAATATTTTCCGGTAATACATTTGCAAGATATAATTCTGAGATGAATCTTGCATTTCCAAAATATCTATCCTTAGCTTTTTGATTTGCTCTTCTACACTCTCAGCGTACATAATTTTCATTCTTTCATTTGTTTCATTGTGTATTTTCTCTTTCCACATTTCGCTTACTTCTTCCATTAACTTTTCAATTCCTTTTTTAAACATGATTTGACATTTATTTAACACTGCTGATCGAAGATTAATACCACCTACGCAAAGTTCTTTGAATTTAGAGAGAAGCTTTGAATAGATTTTGCTATACGCTTCTTCTAAAATTGCTGTAGAGAAAACCAGTTCTGCAAAACAATTAAGTTTTTCAATACTTTCAAATCTGATCTTCTTAATTTCTAAAACACAAGTCTCAAAATTTTCAGGTGTCATTTTATTTAAAATCATCTTTAGACTTCTCTCAAAATTTATTAACCCTCCAGCCTTATCATTTGTTTTGGATTTTGATCTCAGGTTTGGTGCTATATATCCATTTTCAAAATGAGGCAATTTAACAATTTTTCTTCCAATGTCCCAATTAAGATCATCTTTGATCTTAGGCTCTCGGTTTTCTTTATTTATCAAACAATTCAAATCAATTGATTTTATTTCAATGAAATCTCCTAATTTTGATAATTCTATCAAAACTTTCATTGGAATTTCTGTCGCATGTCCGATTGATTTCAATAATTCATTTCTATTGTAAATGACTTTTACCGATTTATTAACTATTGCATGTGGCTTCACAAGTGAATAACTAATATTTTCCACAACTTCATGCTTTACTTTCGGTAGACTTTTAGTGTTACTTGGATAATTATTCTGATATCTAAAATTTGATCTATTATTAAAGTTACTCATATTTGTATTGAAATTTTTTAAAGGCAAATAACTTTAATATATCTATTTAAATTGAAGTATGTTTGTAATTATATAGCTTTCGTATTGATTTGATTGGTAATTTAAAAGTATAACTACTGTTGCTACTTAAAGAAAGCATTTAAATGTAGTGCAAATAATGGGAATTTGGAATGAACATTTCACTTTATTCAAGACTAATACAAAATTTATATTTAAGTATTGTTAAAGATAAAAATAATTTTGTTTTATTCTTAAAAATATTGAACGAAACCTTGAAGATGCCAAAATACCAAAGTTTTATTTTTTTAGATTTTAGTAAAATAGAGATAATTGATACAAAGTAATCGTCAGTTATTAGATAAAATAAGAGAACAGTATAGAATTGCTATGAATAGATGGAACATTGAAAATGTAGCACGATCAAATCTAAACCAACAGTGGTCTAAGAAACCGACACTGGGACCTAACTAGATTTGTCACTAAATAAAACTCCTTATAAAAAGAAAAACAACAAATCAAAAACGCCTTACAACAGTTTTAAAAATTTTCATGATGTTTAACAAATAACTGCCTCGTCACCATAACCAAGGCCGAAACCAGCAATAGAAAAAATAACCAACGAATTGCTATATAGATACAACCTAAGACTAAAATTGTTACAAGCGGCACAATAAAGAGTATCGATAGAAGTGTAACAATTATTATAATGATATACCAATGGAGGCGGCATTGACGAAGTTTTTTTTACGACCGGAGGCGTTTTGTCTATTGAGACATCTTTATCTTTTAAGATCTCGAAACACTGTCCAGTAAGGACCAGAGTGTGTGTGTGCGAAGAAGAGGCACGTGTGTGTGTGGGAGGTTAGTTATTTGTTTGGTTGGGTTGTTTGTGTGTGTTGAGTTAGGGGGGTTAATATAAATATAGGTGAGTTGAGTAATATGGTGAGTAACACCCGTATTATATATATATATATAAGTGAGTTGAGTAAGATAGATGAGTTAACTCAACTCAGAAGATAATATAATGAAGCCACCGAGTTGAGTATTTTGCTGCATGCATACTCTTATTTGTATGTATTTGTGTGTGTGTATTAAGATAGTGTGTGTGTGTATTTGTATGTGTGTGAAGGCTAATACTTTAAAATTTAAATGTATCGATTTATTATATGAAAAAAAACAATACATTTAATTAACGTTAATAACGTTACTTGAAAATTAAAACACTAGTAACGATAAAATTATTTATTAGTAAAACTAAAGTAATTATTATTAATTCTTAAATTTAAACACAAAAATTATCAAGTAAAATAATTAAATCAAAACACATGAAAATAATAAGCATATATATTAAACAGCAAAATTACACATGGAAATACAAGAACATTTATTAAGAAGCAAAAAATGATTTCTAATTTTATTTTAGAGATCTTTCAATGTCTTGGGGACAATACTTGTCAAAAGCTGAATTTGTCTTAGTTCCCAATTTCTTTTTCGCATATCAATAATATCTTTCAAATCAAATTTCGTTTTCATATTCAATCCTTTAGAACATATTATCTCATTTATTTTCACAAAGATTCCGTCAACTTCCTTTCGACAATGAGACTCTATTGACTTTCCTACAACTACCATTATTTTACTGGCAATTCTAATTCGATCAATATTTATGGGCTCGTTCAACAGACTTTTAATAATATGCAACATAATATTTTCCGGTAATAACATTTGCAAGATATAATTCTGAGATGAATCTTGCATTTCCAAAATATCTATCCTTAGCTTTTTTGATTTGCTCTTCTACACTCTCAGCGTACATAATTTTCATTCTTTCATTTGTTTCATTGTGTATTTTCTCTTTCCACATTTCGCTTACTTCTTCATTAACTTTTCAATTCCTTTTTTAAACATGATTTGACATTTATTTAACACTGCTGATCGAAGATTAATACCACCTACGCAAAGTTCTTTGAATTTAGAGAGAAGCTTGAATAGATTTTGCTATACGCTTCTTCTAAAATGCTGTAGAGAAAACCAGTTCTGCAAAACAATTAAGTTTTTCAATACTTTCAAATCTGATCTTCTTAATTTCTAAAACACAAGTCTCAAAATTTTCAGGTGTCATTTTATTTAAAATCATCTTTAGACTTCTCTCAAAATTTATTAACCCTCCAGCCTTATCATTTGTTTTGGATTTTGATCTCAGGTTTGGTGCTATATATCCATTTTCAAAATGAGGCAATTTAAACAATTTTTCTTCCAATGTCCCAATTAAGATCATCTTTGATCTTAGGCTCTCGGTTTTCTTTATTTATCAAACAATTCAAATCAATTGATTTTATTTCAATGAAATCTCCTAATTTGATAATTCTATCAAAACTTTCATTGGAATTTCTGTCGCATGTCCGATTGATTTCAATAATTCATTTCTATTGTAAATGACTTTTACCGATTTATTAACTATTGCATGTGGCTTCACAAGTGAATAACTAATATTTTCCACAACTTCATGCTTTACTTTCGGTAGACTTTTAGTGTTACTTGGATAATTATTCTGATATCTAAAATTTGATCTATTATTAAAGTTACTCATATTTGTATTGAAATTTTTTAAAGGCAAATAACTTTAATATATCTATTTAAATTGAAGTATGTTTGTAATTATATAGCTTTCGTATTGATTTGATTGGTAATTTAAAAGTATAACTACTGTTGCTACTTAAAGAAAGCATTTAAATGTAGTGCAAATAATGGGAATTTGGAATGAACATTTCACTTTATTCAAGACTAATACAAAATTTATATTTAAGTATTGTTAAAGATAAAAATAATTTTGTTTTATTCTTAAAAATATTGAACGAAACCTTGAAGATGCCAAAATACCAAAGTTTTATTTTTTTAGATTTTAGTAAAATAGAGATAATTGATACAAAGTAATCGTCAGTTATTAGATAAAATAAGAGAAACAGTATAGAATTGCTATGAATAGATGGAACATTGAAAATGTAGCACGATCAAATCTAAACCAACAGTGGTCTAAGAAACCGACACTGGGACCTAACTAGATTTGTCACTAAATAAAACTCCTTATAAAAGAAAAACAACAAATCAAAAACGCCTTACAACAGTTTTAAAAATTTCATGATGTTTAACAAATAACTGCCTCGTCACCATAACCAAGGCCGAAACCAGCAATAGAAAAAATAACCAACGAATTGCTATATTAGATACAACCTAAGACTAAAATTGTTACAAGCGGCACAATAAAGAGTATCGATAGAAGTGTAACAATTATTATAATGATATACCAATGGAGGCGGCATTGACGAAGTTTTTTTACGACCGGAGGCGTTTTGTCTATTGAGACATCTTTATCTTTTAAGATCTCGAAACACTGTCCAGTAAGGACCAGAGTGTGTGTGTGCGAAGAAGAGGCACGTGTGTGTGTGGGAGGTTAGTTATTTGTTTGGTTGGGTTGTTTGTGTGTGTTGAGTTAGGGGGGTTAATATAAATATAGGTGAGTTGAGTAATATGGTGAGTAACACCCGTATTATATATATATATAAGTGAGTTGAGTAAGATAGATGAGTTAACTCAACTCAGAAGATAATATAATGAAGCCACCGAGTTGAGTATTTTGCTGCATGCATACTCTTATTTGTATGTATTTGTGTGTGTGTATTAAGATAGTGTGTGTGTGTATTTGTATGTGTGTGAAGGCTAATACTTTAAAATTTAAATGTATCGATTTATTATATGAAAAAAAAACAATACATTTAATTAACGTTAATAACGTTACTTGAAAATTAAAACACTAGTAACGATAAAATTATTTATTAGTAAAACTAAAGTAATTATTATTAATTCTTAAATTTAAACACAAAAATTATCAAGTAAAATAATTAAATCAAAACACATGAAAATAATAAGCATATATATTAAACAGCAAAATTACACATGAAATAACAAGAACATTTATTAAGAAGCAAAAAATGATTTCTAATTTTATTTTAGAGATCTTTCAATGTCTTGGGGACAATACTTGTCAAAAGCTGAATTTGTCTTAGTTCCCAATTTCTTTTTCGCATATCAATAATATCTTTCAAATCAAATTTCGTTTTCATATTCAATCCTTTAGAACATATTATCTCATTTATTTTCACAAAGATTCCGTCAACTTCCTTTCGACAATGAGACTCTATTGACTTTCCTACAACTACCATTATTTTACTGGCAATTCTAATTCGATCAATATTTATGGGCTCGTTCAACAGACTTTTAATAATATGCAACATAATATTTTCCGGTAATACATTTGCAAGATATAATTCTGAGATGAATCTTGCATTTCCAAAATATCTATCCTTAGCTTTTTTGATTTGCTCTTCTACACTCTCAGCGTACATAATTTTCATTCTTTCATTTGTTTCATTGTGTATTTTCTCTTTCCACATTTCGCTTACTTCTTCCATTAACTTTTCAATTCCTTTTTTAAACATGATTTGACATTTATTTAACACTGCTGATCGAAGATTAATACCACCTACGCAAAGTTCTTTGAATTTAGAGAGAAGCTTTGAATAGATTTTGCTATAACGCTTCTTCTAAAATTGCTGTAGAGAAAACCAGTTCTGCAAAACAATTAAGTTTTTCAATACTTTCAAATCTGATCTTCTTATTTCTAAAACACAAGTCTCAAAATTTTCAGGTGTCATTTTATTTAAAATCATCTTTAGACTTCTCTCAAAATTTATTAACCCTCAGCCTTATCATTTGTTTTGGATTTTGATCTCAGGTTTGGTGCTATATATCCATTTTCAAAATGAGGCAATTTAACAATTTTTCTTCCAATGTCCCAATTAAGATCATCTTTGATCTTAGGCTCTCGGTTTTCTTTATTTATCAAACAATTCAAATCAATTGATTTTATTTCAATGAAATCTCCTAATTTTGATAATTCTATCAAAACTTTCATTGGAATTTCTGTCGCATGTCCGATTGATTTCAATAATTCATTTCTATTGTAAATGACTTTTACCGATTTATTAACTATTGCATGTGGCTTCACAAGTGAATAACTAATATTTTCCACAACTTCATGCTTTACTTTCGGTAGACTTTTAGTGTTACTTGGATAATTATTCTGATATCTAAAATTTGATCTATTATTAAAGTTACTCATATTTGTATTGAAATTTTTTAAAGGCAAATAACTTTAATATATCTATTTAAATTGAAGTATGTTTGTAATTATATAGCTTTCGTATTGATTTGATTGGTAATTTAAAAGTATAACTACTGTTGCTACTTAAAGAAAGCATTTAAATGTAGTGCAAATAATGGGAATTTGGAATGAACATTTCACTTTATTCAAGACTAATACAAAATTTATATTTAAGTATTGTTAAAGATAAAAATAATTTTGTTTTATTCTTAAAAATATTGAACGAAACCTTGAAGATGCCAAAATACCAAAGTTTTATTTTTTTAGATTTTAGTAAAATAGAGATAATTGATACAAAGTAATCGTCAGTTATTAGATAAAATAAGAGAACAGTATAGAATTGCTATGAATAGATGGAACATTGAAAATGTAGCACGATCAAATCTAAACCAACAGTGGTCTAAGAAACCGACACTGGGACCTAACTAGATTTGTCACTAAATAAAACTCCTTATAAAAAGAAAAACAACAAATCAAAAACGCCTTACAACAGTTTTAAAAATTTTCATGATGTTTAACAAATAACTGCCTCGTCACCATAACCAAGGCCGAAACCAGCAATAGAAAAAATAACCAACGAAATTGCTATATAGATACAACCTAAGACTAAAATTGTTACAAGCGGCACAATAAAGAGTATCGATAGAAGTGTAACAATTATTATAATGATATACCAATGGAGGCGGCATTGACGAAGTTTTTTTTACGACCGGAGGCGTTTTGTCTATTGAGACATCTTTATCTTTTAAGATCTCGAAACACTGTCCAGTAAGGACCAGAGTGTGTGTGTGCGAAGAAGAGGCACGTGTGTGTGTGGGAGGTTAGTTATTTGTTTGGTTGGGTTGTTTGTGTGTGTTGAGTTAGGGGTTAATATAAATATAGGTGAGTTGAGTAATATGGTGAGTAACACCCGTATTATATATATATATAAGTGAGTTGAGTAAGATAGATGAGTTAACTCAACTCAGAAGATAATATAATGAAGCCACCGAGTTGAGTATTTTGCTGCATGCATACTCTTATTTGTATGTATTTGTGTGTGTGTATTAAGATAGTGTGTGTGTGTATTTGTATGTGTGTGAAGGCTAATACTTTAAAATTTAAATGTATCGATTTATTATATGAAAAAAAAACAATACATTTAATTAACGTTAATAACGTTACTTGAAAATTAAAACACTAGTAACGATAAAATTATTTATTAGTAAAACTAAAGTAATTATTATTAATTCTTAAATTTAAACACAAAAATTATCAAGTAAAATAATTAAATCAAAACACATGAAAATAATAAGCATATATATTAAACAGCAAAATTACACATGAAAATAACAAGAACATTTATTAAGAAGCAAAAAATGATTTCTAATTTTATTTTAGAGATCTTTCAATGTCTTGGGGACAATACTTGTCAAAAGCTGAATTTGTCTTAGTTCCCAATTTCTTTTTCGCATATCAATAATATCTTTCAAATCAAATTTCGTTTTCATATTCAATCCTTTAGAACATATTATCTCATTTATTTTCACAAAGATTCCGTCAACTTCCTTTCGACAATGAGACTCTATTGACTTTCCTACAACTACCATTATTTTACTGGCAATTCTAATTCGATCAATATTTATGGGCTCGTTCAACAGACTTTTAATAATATGCAACATAATATTTTCCGGTAATACATTTGCAAGATATAATTCTGAGATGAATCTTGCATTTCCAAAATATCTATCCTTAGCTTTTTTGATTTGCTCTTCTACACTCTCAGCGTACATAATTTTCATTCTTTCATTTGTTTCATTGTGTATTTTCTCTTTCCACATTTCGCTTACTTCTTCCATTAACTTTTCAATTCCTTTTTTAAACATGATTTGACATTTATTTAACACTGCTGATCGAAGATTAATACCACCTACGCAAAGTTCTTTGAATTTAGAGAGAAGCTTTGAATAGATTTTGCTATACGCTTCTTCTAAAATTGCTGTAGAGAAAACCAGTTCTGCAAACAATTAAGTTTTTCAATACTTTCAAATCTGATCTTCTTAATTTCTAAAACACAAGTCTCAAAATTTTCAGGTGTCATTTTATTTAAAATCATCTTTAGACTTCTCTCAAAATTTATTAACCCTCCAGCCTTATCATTTGTTTTGGATTTTGATCTCAGGTTTGGTGCTATATATCCATTTTCAAAATGAGGCAATTTAACAATTTTTCTTCCAATGTCCCAATTAAGATCATCTTTGATCTTAGGCTCTCGGTTTTCTTTATTTATCAAACAATTCAAATCAATTGATTTTATTTCAATGAAATCTCCTAATTTTGATAATTCTATCAAAACTTTCATTGGAATTTCTGTCGCATGTCCGATTGATTTCAATAATTCATTTCTATTGTAAATGACTTTTACCGATTTATTAACTATTGCATGTGGCTTCACAAGTGAATAACTAATATTTTCCACAACTTCATGCTTTACTTTCGGTAGACTTTTAGTGTTACTTGGATAATTATTCTGATATCTAAAATTTGATCTATTATTAAAGTTACTCATATTTGTATTGAAATTTTTTAAAGGCAAATAACTTTAATATATCTATTTAAATTGAAGTATGTTTGTAATTATATAGCTTTCGTATTGATTTGATTGGTAATTTAAAAGTATAACTACTGTTGCTACTTAAAGAAAGCATTTAAATGTAGTGCAAATAATGGGAATTTGGAATGAACATTTCACTTTATTCAAGACTAATACAAAATTTATATTTAAGTATTGTTAAAGATAAAAATAATTTTGTTTTATTCTTAAAAATATTGAACGAAACCTTGAAGATGCAAAATTCCAAAGTTTTATTTTTTTAGATTTTAGTAAAATAGAGATAATTGATACAAAGTAATCGTCAGTTATTAGATAAAATAAGAGAACAGTATAGAATTGCTATGAATAGATGGAACATTGAAAATGTAGCACGATCAAATCTAAACCAACAGTGGTCTAAGAAACCGACACTGGGACCTAACTAGATTTGTCACTAAATAAAACTCCTTATAAAAAGAAAAACAACAAATCAAAAACGCCTTACAACAGTTTTAAAAATTTTCATGATGTTTAACAAATAACTGCCTCGTCACCATAACCAAGGCCGAAACCAGCAATAGAAAAAATAACCAACGAATTGCTATATAGATACAACCTAAGACTAAAATTGTTACAAGCGGCACAATAAAGAGTATCGATAGAAGTGTAACAATTATTATAATGATATACCAATGGAGGCGGCATTGACGAAGTTTTTTTTACGACCGGAGGCGTTTTGTCTATTGAGACATCTTTATCTTTTAAGATCTCGAAACACTGTCCAGTAAGGACCAGAGTGTGTGTGTGCGAAGAAGAGGCACGTGTGTGTGTGGGAGGTTAGTTATTTGTTTGGTTGGGTTGTTTGTGTGTGTTGAGTTAGGGGGGTTAATATAAATATAGGTGAGTTGAGTAATATGGTGAGTAACACCCGTATTATATATATATATATATAAGTGAGTTGAGTAAGATAGATGAGTTAACTCAACTCAGAAGATAATATAATGAAGCCACCGAGTTGAGTATTTTGCTGCATGCATACTCTTATTTGTATGTATTTGTGTGTGTGTATTAAGATAGTGTGTGTGTGTATTTGTATGTGTGTGAAGGCTAATACTTTAAAATTTAAATGTATCGATTTATTATATGAAAAAAAAACAATACATTTAATTAACGTTAATAACGTTACTTGAAAATTAAAACACTAGTAACGATAAAATTATTTATTAGTAAAACTAAAGTAATTATTATTAATTCTTAAATTTAAACACAAAAATTATCAAGTAAAATAATTAAATCAAAACACATGAAAATAATAAGCATATATATTAAACAGCAAAATTACACATGGAAATAACAAGAACATTTATTAAGAAGCAAAAAATGATTTCTAATTTATTTTAGAGATCTTTCAATGTCTTGGGGACAATACTTGTCAAAAGCTGAATTTGTCTTAGTTCCCAATTTCTTTTTCGCATATCAATAATATCTTTCAAATCAAATTTCGTTTTCATATTCAATCCTTTAGAACATATTATCTCATTTATTTTCACAAAGATTCCGTCAACTTCCTTTCGACAATGAGACTCTATTGACTTTCCTACAACTACCATTATTTTACTGGCAATTCTAATTCGATCAATATTTATGGGCTCGTTCAACAGACTTTTAATAATATGCAACATAATATTTTCCGGTAATACATTTGCAAGATATAATTCTGAGATGAATCTTGCATTTCCAAAATATCTATCCTTAGCTTTTTTGATTTGCTCTTCTACACTCTCAGCGTACATAATTTTCATTCTTTCATTTGTTTCATTGTGTATTTTCTCTTTCCACATTTCGCTTACTTCTTCCATTAACTTTTCAATTCCTTTTTTAAACATGATTTGACATTTATTTAACACTGCTGATCGAAGATTAATACCACCTACGCAAAGTTCTTTGAATTTAGAGAGAAGCTTTGAATAGATTTTGCTATACGCTTCTTCTAAAATTGCTGTAGAGAAAACCAGTTCTGCAAAACAATTAAGTTTTTCAATACTTTCAAATCTGATCTTCTTAATTTCTAAAACACAAGTCTCAAAATTTTCAGGTGTCATTTTATTTAAAATCATCTTTAGACTTCTCTCAAAATTTATTAACCCTCCAGCCTTATCATTTGTTTTGGATTTTGATCTCAGGTTTGGTGCTATATATCCATTTTCAAAATGAGGCAATTTAACAATTTTTCTTCCAATGTCCCAATTAAGATCATCTTTGATCTTAGGCTCTCGGTTTTCTTTATTTATCAAACAATTCAAATCAATTGATTTTATTTCAATGAAATCTCCTAATTTTGATAATTCTATCAAAACTTTCATTGGAATTTCTGTCGCATGTCCGATTGATTTCAATAATTCATTTCTATTGTAAATGACTTTTACCGATTTATTAACTATTGCATGTGGCTTCACAAGTGAATAACTAATATTTTCCACAACTTCATGCTTTACTTTCGGTAGACTTTTAGTGTTACTTGGATAATTATTCTGATATCTAAAATTTGATCTATTATTAAAGTTACTCATATTTGTATTGAAATTTTTTAAAGGCAAATAACTTTAATATATCTATTTAAATTGAAGTATGTTTGTAATTATATAGCTTTCGTATTGATTTGATTGGTAATTTAAAAGTATAACTACTGTTGCTACTTAAAGAAAGCATTTAAATGTAGTGCAAATAATGGGAATTTGGAATGAACATTTCACTTTATTCAAGACTAATACAAAATTTATATTTAAGTATTGTTAAAGATAAAAATAATTTTGTTTTATTCTTAAAAATATTGAACGAAACCTTGAAGATGCAAAATTCCAAAGTTTTATTTTTTTAGATTTTAGTAAAATAGAGATAATTGATACAAAGTAATCGTCAGTTATTAGATAAAATAAGAGAACAGTATAGAATTGCTATGAATAGATGGAACATTGAAAATGTAGCACGATCAAATCTAAACCAACAGTGGTCTAAGAAACCGACACTGGGACCTAACTAGATTTGTCACTAAATAAAACTCCTTATAAAAAGAAAAACAACAAATCAAAAACGCCTTACAACAGTTTTAAAAATTTTCATGATGTTTAACAAATAACTGCCTCGTCACCATAACCAAGGCCGAAACCAGCAATAGAAAAAATAACCAACGAATTGCTATATAGATACAACCTAAGACTAAAATTGTTACAAGCGGCACAATAAAGAGTATCGATAGAAGTGTAACAATTATTATAATGATATACCAATGGAGGCGGCATTGACGAAGTTTTTTTTACGACCGGAGGCGTTTTGTCTATTGAGACATCTTTATCTTTTAAGATCTCGAAACACTGTCCAGTAAGGACCAGAGTGTGTGTGTGCGAAGAAGAGGCACGTGTGTGTGTGGGAGGTTAGTTATTTGTTTGGTTGGGTTGTTTGTGTGTGTTGAGTTAGGGGGTTAATAAATATAGGTGAGTTGAGTAATATGGTGAGTAACACCCGTATTATATATATATATAAGTGAGTTGAGTAAGATAGATGAGTTAACTCAACTCAGAAGATAATATAATGAAGCCACCGAGTTGAGTATTTTGCTGCATGCATACTCTTATTTGTATGTATTTGTGTGTGTGTATTAAGATAGTGTGTGTGTGTATTTGTATGTGTGTGAAGGCTAATACTTTAAAATTTAAATGTATCGATTTATTATATGAAAAAAAAACAATACATTTAATTAACGTTAATAACGTTACTTGAAAATTAAAACACTAGTAACGATAAAATTATTTATTAGTAAAACTAAAGTAATTATTATTAATTCTTAAATTTAAACACAAAAATTATCAAGTAAAATAATTAAATCAAAACACATGAAAATAATAAGCATATATATTAAACAGCAAAATTACACATGAAAATAACAAGAACATTTATTAAGAAGCAAAAAATGATTTCTAATTTTATTTTAGAGATCTTTCAATGTCTTGGGGACAATACTTGTCAAAAGCTGAATTTGTCTTAGTTCCCAATTTCTTTTTCGCATATCAATAATATCTTTCAAATCAAATTTCGTTTTCATATTCAATCCTTTAGAACATATTATCTCATTTATTTTCACAAAGATTCCGTCAACTTCCTTTCGACAATGAGACTCTATTGACTTTCCTACAACTACCATTATTTTACTGGCAATTCTAATTCGATCAATATTTATGGGCTCGTTCAACAGACTTTTAATAATATGCAACATAATATTTTCCGGTAATACATTTGCAAGATATAATTCTGAGATGAATCTTGCATTTCCAAAATATCTATCCTTAGCTTTTTTGATTTGCTCTTCTACACTCTCAGCGTACATAATTTTCATTCTTTCATTTGTTTCATTGTGTATTTTCTCTTCCACATTTCGCTTACTTCTTCCATTAACTTTTCAATTCCTTTTTTAAACATGATTTGACATTTATTTAACACTGCTGATCGAAGATTAATACCACCTACGCAAAGTTCTTTGAATTTAGAGAGAAGCTTTGAATAGATTTTGCTATACGCTTCTTCTAAAATTGCTGTAGAGAAAACCAGTTCTGCAAAACAATTAAGTTTTTCAATACTTTCAAATCTGATCTTCTTAATTTCTAAAACACAAGTCTCAAAATTTTCAGGTGTCATTTTATTTAAAATCATCTTTAGACTTCTCTCAAAATTTATTAACCCTCCAGCCTTATCATTTGTTTTGGATTTTGATCTCAGGTTTGGTGCTATATATCCATTTTCAAAATGAGGCAATTTAACAATTTTCTTCCAATGTCCCAATTAAGATCATCTTTGATCTTAGGCTCTCGGTTTTCTTTATTTATCAAACAATTCAAATCAATTGATTTTATTTCAATGAAATCTCCTAATTTTGATAATTCTATCAAAACTTTCATTGGAATTTCTGTCGCATGTCCGATTGATTTCAATAATTCATTTCTATTGTAAATGACTTTTACCGATTTATTAACTATTGCATGTGGCTTCACAAGTGAATAACTAATATTTTCCACAACTTCATGCTTTACTTTCGGTAGACTTTTAGTGTTACTTGGATAATTATTCTGATATCTAAAATTTGATCTATTATTAAAGTTACTCATATTTGTATTTGAAATTTTTTAAAGGCAAATAACTTTAATATATCTATTTAAATTGAAGTATGTTTGTAATTATATAGCTTTCGTATTGATTTGATTGGTAATTTAAAAGTATAACTACTGTTGCTACTTAAAGAAAGCATTTAAATGTAGTGCAAATAATGGGAATTTGGAATGAACATTTCACTTTATTCAAGACTAATACAAAATTTATATTTAAGTATTGTTAAAGATAAAAATAATTTTGTTTTATTCTTAAAAATATTGAACGAAACCTTGAAGATGCCAAAATACCAAAGTTTTATTTTTTTAGATTTTAGTAAATAGAGATAATTGATACAAAGTAATCGTCAGTTATTAGATAAAATAAGAGAACAGTATAGAATTGCTATGAATAGATGGAACATTGAAAATGTAGCACGATCAAATCTAAACCACAGTGGTCTAAGAAACCGACACTGGGACCTAACTAGATTTGTCACTAAATAAAACTCCTTATAAAAAGAAAAACAAACAAATCAAAAACGCCTTACAACAGTTTTAAAAAATTTTCATGATGTTTAACAAATAACTGCCTCGTCACCATAACCAAGGCCGAAACCAGCATAGAAAAAATAACCAACGAATTGCTATATAGATACAACCTAAGACTAAAATTGTTACAAGCGGCACAATAAAGAGTATCGATAGAAGTGTAACAATTATTATAATGATATACCAATGGAGGCGGCATTGACGAAGTTTTTTTTACGACCGGAGGCGTTTTGTCTATTGAGACATCTTTATCTTTTAAGATCTCGAAACACTGTCCAGTAAGGACCAGAGTGTGTGTGTGCGAAGAAGAGGCACGTGTGTGTGTGGGAGGTTAGTTATTTGTTTGGTTGGGTTGTTTGTGTGTGTTGAGTTAGGGGGTTAATATAAATATAGGTGAGTGAGTAATATGGTGTGTAACCCCCGTATTATATATATATATAAGTGAGTTGAGTAAGATAGATGAGTTAACTCAACTCAGAAGATAATATAATGAAGCCACCGAGTTGAGTATTTTGCTGCATGCATACTCTTATTTGTATGTATTTGTGTGTGTGTATTAAGATAGTGTTGTGGTGTATTTGTATGTGTGTGAAGGCTAATACTTTAAAATTTAAATGTATCGATTTATTATATGAAAAAAAAACAATACATTTAATTAACGTTAATAACGTTACTTGAAAATTAAAACACTAGTAACGATAAAATTATTTATTAGTAAAACTAAAGTAATTATTATTAATTCTTAAATTTAAACACAAAAATTATCAGTAAAATAATTAAATCAAAACACATGAAAATAATAAGCATATATATTAAACAGCAAAATTACACATGGAAATAACAAGAACATTTATTAAGAAGCAAAAAATGATTTCTAATTTTATTTTAGAGATCTTTCAATGTCTTGGGGACAATACTTGTCAAAAGCTGAATTTGTCTTAGTTCCCAATTTCTTTTTCGCATATCAATAATATCTTTCAAATCAAATTTCGTTTTCATATTCAATCCTTTAGAACATATTATCTCATTTATTTTCACAAAGATTCCGTCAACTTCCTTTCGACAATGAGACTCTATTGACTTTCCTACAACTACCATTATTTTACTGGCAATTCTAATTCGATCAATATTTATGGGCTCGTTCAACAGACTTTTAATAATATGCAACATAATATTTTCCGGTAATACATTTGCAAGATATAATTCTGAGATGAATCTTGCATTTCCAAAATATCTATCCTTAGCTTTTTTGATTTGCTCTTCTACACTCTCAGCGTACATAATTTTCATTCTTTCATTTGTTTCATTGTGTATTTTCTCTTTCCACATTTCGCTTACTTCTTCCATTAACTTTTCAATTCCTTTTTTAAACATGATTTGACATTTATTTAACACTGCTGATCGAAGATTAATACCACCTACGCAAAGTTCTTTGAATTTAGAGAGAAGCTTTGAATAGATTTTGCTATACGCTTCTTCTAAAATTGCTGTAGAGAAAACCAGTTCTGCAAAACAATTAAGTTTTTCAATACTTTCAAATCTGATCTTCTTAATTTCCTAAACACAAGTCTCAAAATTTTCAGGTGTCATTTTATTTAAAATCATCTTTAGACTTCTCTCAAAATTTATTAACCCTCCAGCCTTATCATTTGTTTTGGATTTTGATCTCAGGTTTGGTGCTATATATCCATTTTCAAAATGAGGCAATTTAACAATTTTTCTTCCAATGTCCCAATTAAGATCATCTTTGATCTTAGGCTCTCGGTTTTCTTTATTTATCAAACAATTCAAATCAATTGATTTTATTTCAATGAAATCTCCTAATTTTGATAATTCTATCAAAACTTTCATTGGAATTTCTGTCGCATGTCCGATTGATTTCAATAATTCATTTCTATTGTAAATGACTTTTACCGATTTATTAACTATTGCATGTGCTTCACAAGTGAATAACTAATATTTTCCACAACTTCATGCTTTACTTTCGGTAGACTTTTAGTGTTACTTGAATAATTATTCTGATATCTAAAATTTGATCTATTATTAAAGTTACTCATATTTGTATTGAAATTTTTTAAAGGCAAATAACTTTAATATATCTATTTAAATTGAAGTATGTTTGTAATTATATAGCTTTCGTATTGATTTGATTGGTAATTTAAAAGTATAACTACTGTTGCTACTTAAAGAAAGCATTTAAATGTAGTGCAAATAATGGGAATTTGGAATGAACATTTCACTTTATTCAAGACTAATACAAAATTTATATTTAAGTATTGTTAAAGATAAAAATAATTTTGTTTTATTCTTAAAATATTGAACGAAACCTTGAAGATGCCAAAATACCAAAGTTTTATTTTTTAGATTTTAGTAAAATAGAGATAATTGATACAAAGTAATCGTCAGTTATTAGATAAAATAAGAGAACAGTATAGAATTGCTATGAATAGATGGAACATTGAAAATGTAGCACGATCAAATCTAAACCAACAGTGGTCTAAGAAACCGACACTGGGACCTAACTAGATTTGTCACTAAATAAAACTCCTTATAAAAAGAAAAACAACAAATCAAAAACGCCTTACAACAGTTTTTAAAAATTTTCATGATGTTTAACAAATAACTGCCTCGTCACCATAACCAAGGCCGAAACAGCAATAGAAAAAATAACCAACGAATTGCTATATAGATACAACCTAAGACTAAAATTGTTACAAGCGGCACAATAAAGAGTATCGATAGAAGTGTAACAATTATTATAATGATATACCAATGGAGGCGGCATTGACGAAGTTTTTTTTACGACCGGAGGCGTTTTGTCTATTGAGACATCTTTATCTTTTAAGATCTCGAAACACTGTCCAGTAAGGACCAGAGTGTGTGTGTGCGAAGAAGAGGCACGTGTGTGTGTGGGAGGTTAGTTATTTGTTTGGTTGGGTTGTTTGTGTGTGTTGAGTTAGGGGGGTTAATATAAATATAGGTGAGTTGAGTAATATGGTGAGTAACACCCGTATTATATATATATATATAAGTGAGTTGAGTAAGATAGATGAGTTAACTCAACTCAGAAGATAATATAATGAAGCCACCGAGTTGAGTATTTTGCTGCATGCATACTCTTATTTGTATGTATTTGTGTGTGTGTATTAAGATAGTGTGTGTGTGTATGTATGTGTGTGAAGGCTAATACTTTAAAATTTAAATGTATCGATTTATTATATGAAAAAAAAACAATACATTTAATTAACGTTAATAACGTTACTTGAAAATTAAAACACTAGTAACGATAAAATTATTTATTAGTAAAACTAAAGTAATTATTATTAATTCTTAAATTTAAACACAAAAATTATCAAGTAAAATAATTAAATCAAAACACATGAAAATAATAAGCATATATATTAAACAGCAAAATTACACATGAAAATAACAAGAACATTTATTAAGAAGCAAAAAATGATTTCTAATTTTATTTTAGAGATCTTTCAATGTCTTGGGGACAATACTTGTCAAAAGCTGAATTTGTCTTAGTTCCCAATTTCTTTTTCGCATATCAATAATATCTTTCAAATCAAATTTCGTTTTCATATTCAATCCTTTAGAACATATTATCTCATTTATTTTCACAAAGATTCCGTCAACTTCCTTTCGACAATGAGACTCTATTGACTTTCCTACAACTACCATTATTTTACTGGCAATTCTAATTCGATCAATATTTATGGGCTCGTTCAACAGACTTTTAATAATATGCAACATAATATTTTCCGGTAATACATTTGCAAGATATAATTCTGAGATGAATCTTGCATTTCCAAAATATCTATCCTTAGCTTTTTTGATTTGCTCTTCTACACTCTCAGCGTACATAATTTTCATTCTTTCATTTGTTTCATTGTGTATTTTCTCTTTCCACATTTCGCTTACTTCTTCCATTAACTTTCAATTCCTTTTTTAAACATGATTTGACATTTATTTAACACTGCTGATCGAAGATTAATACCACCTACGCAAAGTTCTTTGAATTTAGAGAGAAGCTTTGAATAGATTTTGCTATACGCTTCTTCTAAAATTGCTGTAGAGAAAACCAGTTCTGCAAAACAATTAAGTTTTTCAATACTTTCAAATCTGATCTTCTTAATTTCTAAAACACAAGTCTCAAAATTTTCAGGTGTCATTTTATTTAAAATCATCTTTAGACTTCTCTCAAAATTTATTAACCCTCCAGCCTTATCATTTGTTTTGGATTTTGATCTCAGGTTTGGTGCCTATATATCCATTTTCAAAATGAGGCAATTTAACAATTTTTCTTCCAATGTCCCAATTAAGATCATCTTTGATCTTAGGCTCTCGGTTTTCTTTATTTATCAAACAATTCAAATCAATTGATTTTATTTCAATGAAATCTCCTAATTTTGATAATTCTATCAAAACTTTCATTGGAATTTTCTGTCGCATGTCCGATTGATTCAAATAATTCATTTCTATTGTAAATGACTTTTACCGATTTATTAACTATTGCATGTGGCTTCACAAGTGAATAACTAATATTTTCCACAACTTCATGCTTTACTTTCGGTAGACTTTTAGTGTTACTTGGATAATTATTCTGATATCTAAAATTTGATCTATTATTAAAGTTACTCATATTTGTATTGAAATTTTTTAAAGGCAAATAACTTTAATATATCTATTTAAATTGAAGTATGTTTGTAATTATATAGCTTTCGTATTGATTTGATTGGTAATTTAAAAGTATAACTACTGTTGCTACTTAAAGAAAGCATTTAAATGTAGTGCAAATAATGGGAATTTGGAATGAACATTTCACTTTATTCAAGACTAATACAAAATTTATATTTAAGTATTGTTAAAGATAAAAATAATTTTGTTTTATTCTTAAAAATATTGAACGAAACCTTGAAGATGCCAAAATACCAAAGTTTTATTTTTTTAGATTTTAGTAAAATAGAGATAATTGATACAAAGTAATCGTCAGTTATTAGATAAAATAAGAGAACAGTATAGAATTGCTATGAATAGATGGAACATTGAAAATGTAGCACGATCAAATCTAAACCAACAGTGGTCTAAGAAACCGACACTGCGACCTAACTAGATTTGTCACTAAATAAAACTCCTTATAAAAAGAAAAACAACAAATCAAAAACGCCTTACAACAGTTTTAAAAATTTTCATGATGTTTAACAAATAACTGCCTCGTCACCATAACCAAGGCCGAAACCAGCAATAGAAAAAATAACCAACGAATTGCTATATAGATACAACCTAAGACTAAAATTGTTACAAGCGGCACAATAAAGAGTATCGATAGAAGTGTAACAATTATTATAATGATATACCAATGGAGGCGGCATTGACGAAGTTTTTTTTACGACCGGAGGCGTTTTGTCTATTGAGACATCTTTATCTTTTAAGATCTCGAAACACTGTCCAGTAAGGACCAGAGTGTGTGTGTGCGAAGAAGAGGCACGTGTGTGTGTGGGAGGTTAGTTATTTGTTTGGTTGGGTTGTTTGTGTGTGTTGAGTTAGGGGGGTTAATATAAATATAGGTGAGTTGAGTAATATGGTGAGTAACACCCGTATTATATATATATATATAAGTGAGTTGAGTAAGATAGATGAGTTAACTCAACTCAGAAGATAATATAATGAAGCCACCGAGTTGAGTATTTTGCTGCATGCATACTCTTATTTGTATGTATTTGTGTGTGTGTATTAAGATAGTGTGTGTGTGTATTTGTATGTGTGTGAAGGCTAATACTTTAAAATTTAAATGTATCGATTTATTATATGAAAAAAAAACAATACATTTAATTAACGTTGGGGTGATAACTTACTGAAATTAAAACAGTAGTACGATAACTTATGTTATTAGTAAAATTAAAGTAATTATTATTAATTCTTTAAAATTAAACACAAAAATTATCAAGTAAATAATTTAATCAAAACACATGAAGATAATAAGATATATATAAACAGCAAATACACATGAAAATAACAAGAACATTTATTAAGAAGCAAAATGATTTCTAATTTTATTTAGAGATCTTTCAATGCTCTTGGGGACCATACTTAGTCAAAAGCTGAATTTGTCTTATTCCCAATTTCTTTTTCGCATATCATAATATCTTTCAAATCAAATTTCTTTTCATCATTCAATCCTTTAGAACATATTATTCTTCATTTATTTTCACAAAGATTCCGCAACTTCCTTTCGACAATGAAGACTCTATTGACTTTCCTACAACTCCATTATTTTTACTGGCCATTTTCTAATTCGACTCAATATTTATGGCTCGTTCAACAGACTTTTAATAAATATGCACCATAATATTTTCCATGTAATACATTTGCAAGACTATAATTGTGAGAATGGAATCTTGCATTTCAATATCTATCCTTAGCTTTTTGATTTGCTCTCTACACTCTCAGCGTACATAATTTCATTCTTTCATTTGTTTCTTGTGTATTTTCTCTTTCCCACATTTTCGCTTACTTCTTCCATTAACTTTCAATTCCTTTTTAAACATGATGTTACATTTATTCACTGACTGCATCGAAGATTAATACCACCTACGCAAAGTTCTTTGAATTTAGAGAGAAGCTAATTGATAGTCTATACGCTTCTTCCTAAATTGCTGTAGAGAAAAACAGTTCTGCAAAACAATTATTTTCAATATATTCAAATCTGATCTCTTTAATTTCTAAAACACAAGTTCTCAAAATTTTCAGTGTGTCATTTTTATTAAAATTCATCTTTAGACTTCTCTCAAACTTTATTAACCCTCCGCCTATTCATTTGTTTTGGGATGATCTCAGTTTCGGTGCATATATATCCATTTTCAAAATGACTAGGCATTTAACAATATTTCTTCCATGTCCATTAAGATCATCTTTGATTTCTTAGCCTCAGGTTTTCTTTATTTATCAACAATTAAATCAATTGTTTCTATTTCAATGAATCTCCTAATTTTGGATAATTCTATCAAAACTTATGAATTCTTCGGCATGTCCCGATTGATTTCAATAATTTCATTTCTATTGTAAATGGACTTTTACCGATATAACTTTTGCATTGGCTTCACAAGGAATAAAACTATATTTTCCACAACTTCATGCTTTTACTTTCGGTAGACTTTTAGGTTACTTGGATAATTATTCTTGACTATCTAAAATTTGATTCTATTATTAAGTTACTCATTTGTATTGAAATTTTTTAAAGGCAAATAACTTAATATCATCTATTTAATTTGAAGTATGTTTGTCACTCTATATAGCTTCGTATGATTTGATTGGTTAATTTAAAGTATAACTACTGTTGCTACTTAAAGAAAAGCAATTTAAAATGTAGTGCAATAATGGAATTTGACATGAACATTTCCTTTATTCAAGACTAATACAAAAATTTTATATTAAGTATTGTTAAAAGATAAAAAATAATTTTGTTTTATTCTTAAAATATTGAACGAAACCTTGAAAGATGCCAAAATTACCAAAGTTTTATTTTTTTAGATTTTAGTAAATGAGATAATTGATACAAAGTAATCGTCAGTTATTAGATAAAAATAGAGAACAGTTAAGAATTGCTATGATAGATGGAACATTGAAAATGTAGCACGATCAATCAAACCAACAGTGGTCTAAGAAACGACACTGGGACCTAACTAGATTTGTCACTAAATAAACTCCTTATAAAAAAGAAAAAACAACAAATCAAAACGCCTATACAACAGTTTTAAAAATTTTCATGATGTTTAACAAATAACTGCTCTCGTCACCATAACAAGGCCGAAACCAGCAATAGAAAAAAAACCAACGAATTGCTTATTATTAGATTACAAACTAATGATAAAATTGTTACAAGCGGCACAATAAAGAGTATCGATAGAAGTGTAACAATTATTATAATGATATACCAATGGAGGCGGCATTGACGAAGTTTTTTTTACGACCGGAGGCGTTTTGTCTATTGAGACATCTTTATCTTTTAAGATCTCGAAACACTGTCCAGTAAGGACCAGAGTGGTGTGTGTGCGAAGGAAGAGCAGTGTGTGTGTGGAGAGGTTTAGTTATTTGTTGGTTGCGAGTGTTTTGTGTGTGTTGGTTAGGCGGGTTAATATAAAATTAGTGAGTTGAGTAAATGGTGAGTAACACCCGTATTATATATATATATATAAGTGAGTTGAGTAAGATAGATGAGTTACACTCAACTCAGAAGATAATATAATGAAGCCACCGAGTTGAGTATTTTTCCTTGCATGCATACTCTTATTTGTATGTATTTGTGTGTGTGTATTAAGATATGTGTGTGTATTTGTATGTGTGTAAGGCTAATACTTAAAATTTTAAATGTATCGTTTATTTATGAAAAAAAACCAATACATTTAATAACGTTAATAACTTACTTGAATAAAACACTAAGTAACGATAAAATTATTTTTAGTAAAACTATAGTAATTATTATTATCTTAAATTAAACACAAAAATATCAAGAAATAATTAATCAAAACACATGAAATAATAAGTATATATATTAAACAGCAAAATTACACATGAAAATAACAAGAAATTTATAAGAGCAAAAACATGGATTTAAATTTTATTTTAAGAGCATCTTCAATGTATCCTTGGGCACAATACCTTGTCAAAAGCACTAATTTAGTCTTAGTATCCCAATTTCTTCGCATATACAATAATATCCTTTCAAATCAAATTTCCGTTTTATATTCAATCTTTATAACATATTATCTCATTTATTTTCCACAAAGATTCCGTCTCAACTTTCCTTTCGACAATTGAGACCTATATGACTTTCCTACCAACTACCATCTATATTTACTGGCAATTCAATTCGATCAATAATTTATGGGCTAGTTCAACAGACTTTTAATATGCAACATAAACATTTCCGGATAATTTGCCACAGAATATAATCTGAGTATCGATCTGCATTTCCAAAATATCTATCCTTAGGCTTTTTTGATGCTCTTCTACACTCTCAGCTGTACATATTTCATTTCCATTTGTTTCATTGTGTATTTCTCTTTCCACATTTCGACTTACTTCTTCATTAACTTTTTTCAATTCCTTTTTAACATGATTTACATTTTATTTAAACACTGCTATCGAAGATTAATACAACCTACGCAAAGTCTTGAATTTAGAAGAGAAAGCTTTGATAGTTTTGCTATACGCTTCTTTCTAAAATTGCTGTAGAAAAACCAGTTCTGCAAAAACAATTAAGTTTTCATACTTTCAAAATCTGATCTTCTTAATTTCTAAAACACAAGTCTCAAAATTTTTTTTTCATGTATTTATTTAAATCATCTTTAGACTCTCTCAAAAAATTTATTAACCCTCCAGCCTTATCATTGTTTTTTGGATTTTTGATATCTTCAGGTTTTGGTTGCTACTATATCCATTTTCACAAATGAGGCAAATTTTAACAATTTTTTTCCAATGTCCCAATAAGTCATCTTTAGATCTTAGGCTCTCGGTTTTCTTTATTTATCAAACAATTTCAAATCAATGATTTTAATTTCAATTGAATTCTCCTAATTTGATTCTATCAAAAACTTTCATGAATTTCCAATGTCGCATGTCCGAATTGATTTCATAATTCATTTCTATTGTAAATGATTTTACCGATTTATTAACTAATGCATGTGGCTTCACAGTGAATAACTAATTTTTCCAACAACCTCATGCTTTACTTTCGGATAGACTTTTAGTGTTACTGAATAATTATTTGATATCTAAATTTGATCTATTATTAAAGTTACTCGATATTTGTATGAATTTTTATAAAGGCAAATTAACTTTAATATATCTATTAATTGAAGTATGTTTGTAATTATATAGCTTTCGTATTTGATATTGATTGGTAATTTAACAAAGTTAATAAACTACTGGTTGTACTTAAAGAAAGCATTAAATGTAGGTGCAAATAATGGGAATTGGAATGAACATTTCACTTTATTCAAAGACTAATAAAAATTTTATATTTAAGTAATTGTAAGATAAAAGAATTAATTTTGTTTTATTCTTAAAAAAATATTGAACGAAACCTTGAAGATGCAAAATACCCAAAGTTTTATTTTTTTGATTTTAGTAAATAGAGTAATTGATACAAAGTTAATCGTCAGTTATTAAGATAAAATAAGAGAACAGTATAGAATTGATATGAATAGATGGGAACATTGAAAATGTAGCACGATCAAATCTAAACAACAGTGGTCTAGAAAACCGACAACTGGGAACCTAACTAGATTTGTCACATTAAATAAAAATCCTTATAAAAGAAAAACAACAACATCAAAAACGCCTTACAACGTTTTAAAATTTTCATGTGTTTAACCAAATAACTGCTCGTCACCATAACCAGGCCGAAACCGGCAATAAAAAAAAAAATAACCAACGAATTGCTATATAGAACAACCCTAAGACTAAAATTGTTACAAGCGGCACCAATAAAGAAGTTATCGTAGAAGTGTAACAATTATCTATAATGATTATAACCAATGGAGGCGGCATTACGAAGTTTTTTTTTCACGACCGGAGGACGTTTTGTCTATTGAGACATTCTTTTATCTAGATCTCGAAACATGTTCAGTAAGCACCAGAGTAGTGTTGTGTGCGAAGAAGAGCACGTTGTGTGTGGGAGGTTAGTTATTTGTTTGGCTTGTGGTTGTTTGTGTGTGTATGATAGTAGTAGGCGTAAATATAAATATAGTCGAGATTGAGTAATATGGTGTTAACCCCTCCGCTCATTTACTATATAATTATATGAGTTGAGTAAGACTGATGAGTTAAAAACTCAACTCAGAAGATAATATAATGAGCCACGATTGAGTATTTGCTGCATGCCATTACTACTAATTGTAATGTATTTGTAGTACGCATGTTATGTATTAGAATCGCTTCTCGCTAATGTGTGTAATTTGTATGTGTGTGAGCTTAATACTTTTAAAATTATAATGTATCGATTTATTATATGAAAAAAAAACAATACATTTTAATTAACGTTAATAAACGTTACTGAAAATTAAAACTACTAGTAACGAGTAAAATTATTCTATTAGTAAAACTAAATAATTCATTATTAATTCTTAATTAACACAAGAAATTATTCAAGTAAATAATTAAATCACAAACACATGAAATAATAAGCATATATATTAAACAGCACAAATTACACATTGAAAATACAAAGAAATTTATTAAGAAGCAAAAAAATGATTTCATATTTTAAATTTTAGAATCTTTCAAGTTGGGGACAATACTTGTCAAAAGCTAATTTGTCTTAGTTCCCAATTTCTTTTATCGCATATCAATAATATCTTTCAATAATTTGCGTTTCTATATTCAATCCTTAGTAAATCAATTATATCTCATTTATTTTCCAAGATTTCCGTCAACTTCTCGACAATGAGACTCTATTGACTTCCCTAAACTACCATTATTTTACTGGCAATTTCTAATATCGATCAACTATTTATGGGCTCGTTCAACAGACTTTTAATAATATGCAACATTAATATTTTCCGGTTATACATCTTGCCAAGATTAATTCTGGATGAATCTTTGCATTTTCCAAATATCATATCCTTAGCTTTTTTGATTTGCTCTTCTACACTCTCAGCGTACATAATTTTCATTCTTTCATTTGTTTCATTGTGTATTTTCTCTTTCCACATTTCGCTTACTTCTTCCATTAACTTTTCAATTCCTTTTTTAAACATGATTTGACATTTATTTAACACTGCTGATCGAAGATTAATACCACCTACGCCCAAAGTTCTTGAATTTAGAGAGAAGCTTTGAATAGATTTTGCTATACGCTTCTTTAAATTGCTGTAGAGAAACCAGTCTGCAAAAACAATTGGTTTTTCCAATACTTTTCAAATCATCTTTTATTTCTAAACCACAAGTCTTCAAAATTTTCAGGTGTCATTTTATTTAATCATCTTTAGACTTCTCAATTTATTAAACCTCCAGCCTTATCATTTGTTTTGGATTTTGATCTCAGGTTTGGTGCTATATATCCATTTTCAAAATGAGGCAATTTAACAATTTTTCTTCCAATGTCCCAATTAAGATCATCTTTGATCTTAGGCTCTCGGTTTTCTTTATTTATCAAACAATTTCAATCAATTGATTATTATTTCAAATGAAATCTGCCTATTTTGATTAATTCTATCAAAACTTTCATTTGGACTTTCTGGTCGCATGTCCGATTGAATTTTCATAATTCATTTCTATTTAAATGACTTTTAACGATTTATTAACTATTCATGTGGCTTCACAATGAATAACTTATTTTCCACCACTTCATGCTTTACTTTCGGTAGATCTTTTAGTTACATTGAATAATATCTGATATCTAAAATTTGATCTATTATTAAAGTTACTCATATTTGTATTGAAATTTTTTAAAGGCAAATTAACTTTAATATATCTATTTTAAATTGAAGTATGTTTAATTATTAGGGGGGGGGCTTTTTTCTATTGATTTGATTGGAATTAAAATATACTACGTTGCCTACTTAAAGAAAGCATTAAATGTAGTGCAAATAATGGGAATTTGGGATATTGAACATCACTTTATTCAAGGACTAATACCAAAATTTATATTTAAGTATTGTTAAGATAAATAATTTGTTTTATTCTTAAAATATTTGAACGGAAACCTTGAAGATGCCAAATACCAATTTTTATTTTTTTAGATTTTTTAGTTAAAATAGAGATATTGATATAAAGTAATCGTCAGTTATTAGATAAAATTAAGGAGACAGATATAAGAAATGCTATGAATAGATGGAACATTGAAAATGCTAGCACTATCAAATCTTAAACAAACAGTGGTCTAAGAAACCGACACTGGACCTAACTAGATTTTCCTAAAATAAAAAACTCCTTAAAAAGAAAAACAACAAATTCAAAAACGCCTTACAACAGTTTTAAAAATTTTCATGACTGTTTAACAATAACTGCCTCGTCACCATAACCAAGGCCGAAACCAGCAATAGAAAAAATAACCAACGAATTGCTATATAGATACAACCTAAGACTAAAATTGTTACAAGCGGCACAATAAAGAGTATCGATAGAAGTGTAACAATTATTATAATGATATACCAATGGAGGCGGCATTGACGAAGTTTTTTTTACGACCGGAGGCGTTTTGTCTATTGAGACATCTTTATCTTTTAAGATCTCGAAACACTGTCCAGTAAGGACCAGAGTGTGTGTGTGCGAAGAAGAGGCACGTGTGTGTGTGGGAGGTTAGTTATTTGTTTGGTTGGGTTGTTTGTGTGTGTTGAGTTAGGGGGGTTAATATAAATATAGGTGAGTTGAGTAATATGGTGAGTAACACCCGTATTATATATATATATATAAGTGAGTTGAGTAAGATAGAGAGTTAACTCAACTCAGAAGATAATATAATGAAGCCACCGAGTTGAGTATTTTGCTGCATGCATACTCTTATTTGTATGTATTTGTGTGTGTGTATTTGTATGTGTGTGAAGGCTAATACTTTAAAATTTAAATGTATCGATTTATTATATGAAAAAAAAACAATACATTTAATTAACGTTAATAACGTTACTTGAAAATTAAAACACTAGTAACGATAAAATTATTTATTAGTAAAACTAAAGTAATTATTATTAATTCTTAAATTTAAACACAAAAATTATCAAGTAAAATAATTAAATCAAAACACATGAAAAATAATAGCATATATTATTAAAACAGCAAAATTACACATCGAAATAACAAGAACTTTATTAAGAAGCAATAAAAATGATTTTAATTTTATTTTAGTGATTTTCAATGTTCTTGGAACAATACTTGTCAAAAAAGCTTGAATTTGTCTTAGCTCCAATTTCTTTTTCGCATATCAATAATATCTTTCAAATCAAATTTCGTTTTCATATAAATCCTTTAAACATATTATTCTCATTTATTTTCACAAAAAAAAAGGATTCCGTCAACTTCCCTTTCGACAATGAGACTCTAATTGACTTTCTACAAACCATTATTTTACTGGCAAATTCTAATTCGACAAAATTTATGGGCTCGTTTTCAACAGACTTTTAATAATATGCAACATTAATATTTTCCGGTAATACATTTGCAAGATTAATTCTGAGATAAATCTTGCATTTCCAAAAATATCTAATCCTTAGCTTTTTTGATTTGCTCTTCTACACTCTCAGCGACATTAATTCATTCTTTCATTTGTTTTCATTGTGTATTTTCTCTTTCCACATTTCGCTTACTTCTTCCATTAACTTTATCAATTCCTTTTTAAACATGATTTGACATTTATTTAACACTGCTGATCGAGATTAAATACCACTACGCAAGTTCTTTGAATTAGAGAGAAGCTTTGATAGATTTTGCTATACGCTTCTTTCTAAAATTGCTTGTAGAGAAAACCAGTTCTTGCAAACAATTAAGTTTTCAATACTTTAAATCTGAATTCTTCTTAATTTCTAAACACAAGTCTCAAAATTTTCAAAGTTGTCATTTTATTTAAAATCATCTTTAGACTTTCTCTCAAAAATTTTAATTAACCCTCCAGCCTTTATCATTGTTTTGGATTTGATCTCAGGTTTTGGTGCTATATATCCTTTTCAAAAATGGGCAATTTAAACAAATTTTTTCTTCATGTCCCATTAAAGATTCATCTTGATCTTAGGCTCTCCGGTTTTTCTTTACTTTATACCAAAACCATTCACAAATCAATTTGAATTTGTATTTCAATGAAAATTCTCCTAATTTTGTTATTCTATCAAACTTTCATTGGGAATTTCTGTGCATGTCCACTAAAGATTAATTTCAATTAATTCATTTCTACTTGTAAATGACTTTTACCGATTTATTAACTATTCAATGTGCTTCACAAAGTGACTAACTAATTATTTTCCACCAACTTCATCTTTAACTTCGTAGTAGACTTTTGTGTACTTGATAATATATTCTAGATATCTAAAATTTGTTATTATTAAAGTTACTCATATTTGTAATGAAATTTAGGCAATAACTTTAATATATCTAATCTTAAATTGAAGTTTGTTTGTAATTATATAGCTTTCGTATTGATTGATTGTAATTAAAAGTATAAACTACTGTTTGCTACTTAAAGAAAGCATTTAAATGTAGTGCAAATAATGGGAATTTATTATGAACATACTTTATTCAGACTAATACAAAATTTAATATTTAAGTATTGTTAAAATAAAATAATTATTGTTTTATTTCTTAAAAATATGAACGAAACCTTGAAGATGACCAAAATACAAATCAGGTATTTTTTTTTTAGATTTTAGTAAAATAGAGAATTGATTACAAAGTATACGTCAGTTATTAGATAAAATAAAGAGAACTGTATAGAATTGCTAGGAATTAGATGGACATTGAAAATGTAGCACGATCAAATTCTAAACTCAACAGTGGATCTAAGAAAACCGACACTGCTACCTAACTAGATTGTCACTAAATAAAATCCATTATTAAAAGAAAACAAATCAAAACGCCTTCATACAACAGTTTTTAAAAATTTTCATTTGATGTTAACAAATAACTGCACTCGTCACCATAACAAGGCGACAACCAGCATTAGAAAAAATAACCAACGAATTGCTATATAATACAACCTAAGACTAAAATGTTACAAGCGGCACAATAAAGAGTATCGATAGAAGTGTAACAATTATTATAATGATATACAATGGAGGCGGCATTGACGAAGGTTTTTTTTACGACCGAGGCGTTTTGTCTATTGAGACATCTTTATCTTTTAGATCTCGAACAACTTTCCAGTAAGGACCAGAGTTGTGTGTGCGAAGAAGAGCACTGTGGTGGGAGGTTAGTTATTTGTCTTGGTTGGTTGTTGTGTGTGTGAGTTTAGGTGGGTTTATCTAAATATAGGTTGAGTTGATAATATGTTGTAGTAACACCCGTATTATATATTATAATATTATAAGTGAGTGAGTAAGATAGATGAGTTAACTCAACTCAGAAGATAATATAATGAAGCCACCGAGTTGAGTATTTTCCTGCATGCATACTCTTATTTGTATGTATTTGTGTGTGTGTTTAATAGTGTGTGTGTGTATATTGTTATGTGTGTGTAAGGCTAATACTTTAAAATTTAAATGTATCGATTTATTATATGAAAAAAAACAATACATTTAATTACCGTTTATAACTGTTTACTTGAAAATTAAAACACTAAGTAACGATAAAATTATTTATTAGTAAAACTAAGTATATATTATTAATTCTTAAATTAAACACCCAAAAAAAATTATCAAGAAAAATAATTAAATCAAAACACATGAAAATAATAATCATATATATTAAACGGCAAAATACACATTGAAAATAACAAGAACATTTATTAAGAAGCAAAAAAAGATTTTCTAATTTTATTTAGAAGATCTTTCAATGTCTTGGGACCAATACTTGTCAAAAGCTGAAATTTGTTTAGCTCGCCAATTTCTTTTTCCGCATATTGCATAATATCTTTCAAATCAAATTTCGTTTTTTTTTTTCATATTCAATCCTTGTTACGAACATATTATCTCATTTATTTTCACAAGATTCCTGTTTCAACTTCCTTCGACAATGAGACTCTATTGACTTTTCCTAACAACTACCATTTATTTTACTGGCAATTCTAATTCGGATCAATATTTATGGGCTCGTTCAACAGACTTAATAATATGCCAAATAATATTTTCCGTAATACATTTGCAAGATTTTATAATTCTGAGATGAATCCTGCATTTCCAAAATATCTATTCCTTAGCTTTTGGATTTGCTCTTCTACACTCTCAGCGTACATAATTTTCATTCTTTCATTTGTTTTCATTGTGTATTTTCTCTTTCCACATTTCGCTTACTCTCTTCCCATTACTTTTCAATTCCTTTTTTTTAACGTGATATTTGACATTTATTTTAACACTGCTGATCGAAGATTAATACCACCTACGCAAAGTTCTTGAATGTTAGAGATAAGCTTTGAATAGATTTTGCTATACGCTTCTTCTAAAATCATGCTGTAGAGAAAACCAGTTCTGCAAAACAATTAAGTTTCTTCAATACTTTCAATCTTGATCTTCTAATTTCTAAAACACAAGTCTTCAAAATATTTCAGGTGTCATTTTATTTAAAAATCATCTTTAGACTTCTCTCAAAATTATTAACCCTCCAGCCTTATCATTGTTCTTGGATTTTTGATCTCAGGTTTGGTGCTATTATATCCACAATTTCAAAATGAGCAATTAACAAATTTTTCTATCAATGTCCATTAAGATCATCTTTCGATCTTAGGCATCTCGGTTTTCTCTTATTTATTCAAACAATTCAAATCAATTGATTTTATTCAAATTAATCTCCTCAATTTTGATATTCTATTCAAAACTTTCATGGGAACATTTCTGTCGCATGTCGATTCGATTTCAATTTATTACATTCTTTATAAATGACTATTTTACCGATTCTATTAAACTTTTGCATGCTGGCTTCACAGTGATAACTAATATTTCCCACAACTTCATGCCTATTACTTCGGTAGTACTTCTTGCTGTACTTGGATAATTATTCTGATATCCTAAAATTTGATCATATTATTAAAGTTACTCATATTTGTATTTAAATTTTATTAAAGGCAAATAACTTACATAATATTCTATTTAAATTGAAGTATGTTCTGTAATTAAATATAGCTTTACGTATTGATTTGATTAGGTAATTTAAAAGTTAATAAACTACTGTATGCTACTTAAAGAAGGCATT